>OY728163.1:425833517-426483177 GCA_963277665.1 Viscum album
TTCTAGCCATTAGTCACCCACAATAGAGTATTCTAGAGGGGTTTTCAGAAGATTGTGTGCATGAAATCATCCTTAATATATGAAGCACTCTTCATCACATAAGATAGAATTTATTACCTTATGAGGAATATATGAGAAAAATCAAGTTAATCGAAGGGATACACAACCAAATTGACCTGGCATCTCTCCTAGATGCATGATATTTGAAATTGGTGGGATAACATGCAGACCTTCAGCACGAATGTCTATGTGCATTAAAATAATTACATTAACTAATCACAGATTCCCCATCTAGAGTTCAAATCATAGGATAGGGTGAATACAGATAATTTCATTTCACAACACTCCTAAATTGGCCAAGTCATCCAAAGGTGACATCTTCTAATTTCATAACTTCAAGATGACTTTAAAAAATGAACTATTTACACAACCAATGGCACAATAAAAAAATATTGGTCCAAATCGATTCTCATCAATGTTGGGCCTAAAGAGAGTGAGCTATAAACATATTTTTTTCATCAGGAATCTATAAATATAAAGAAGGCCACCCATTTAAGGGATGCTAATTTCTAGATAGAAAAAATTACCGAAATGGAACAAATGTAATTTGAAGCAGTTCGTTTAAGTGTAAGGAAAATAATGCACCCATCCCATGTTTAAACATTACTCCCTAAAATCAATTAGGAAAATGGGGAATGAGAAGCCATGAAAATCCCTGATAAACATGAGCCTGTAGTGGTATGGTACATTTTTAAAGCAACCTTCTAGGTCAGTAAACCAAATTTGAAAGGATGTTGAAATGGGGAAGGAACAACAAAATCCCATAAGAATAGAGGATTTTTTTACCACAACCTCCTCCTCCTATGAAGAATTAGGTCTTCTTACAATTATGGGGTACACCATAGAATGAATACTCATAGTTATTCTCATCCCATAATTTGGTATTGTTGTTTGGAACTCACACAAAAAAAACTTGTCTAGAAATTCCCTTCAGATTATCTTCTTCTAAATGGATCCAAGAGAACCAATGAAAGAGGGGAAAAGGACTTACGGAGGATACGAAAAAAGGTGGTTTCATAATGAGAATAATTAAATGACTGAAATGAGCTATAAATCTGTGAATGTCATCAACAAAACAAAAAAAATATTATAGAACATATGGCCATTACAGAGGATCATAATTAGGATGTTTTGATCATAATAAGATTCACCCAAAAAATTTTAAAGGAGACATGTATACCAGGAACCAGAGGCCTGATCAATGTTTGGGCATTCCTTCAACTACTCCATTAATGCCTATTTAGAGAGATTCTACGAAAGAAACTGGTAAAAATAAGGTTTCACCTCACCTATCTCAATATGTGGTTGAACCCCTTACACTCGAGGAACAAATTTCTCAACAAGTGGAAGAGATAAAAAAATTTAGTGAATCAATGGGGAACTAATTTTAGGAAACATTATCACTAGATATGTTATAAAAATATATCGTTAAATCACTCTCCAAACTGGTGTACCACAACAATGTTTGTTCACCACAAAAACCGATATGGAGCCAGAACATATTCTCAGTATGGGGTATTGACAACCAATATATTTGTATCCCACATAAATAGATCAAGAGTTTTCTTTATTGGGTTCACAGCCAGAACTAGGCCAGGTGCACCATTATAGGCCTCCACCTATAGTTTACCCATGGAAGATACCTACACGACTGCTATAACTGGACCTAATATCCTTTTCCCATATTCAATATCATGCTTAGAATAATATTTGTCAAATGATCATTAATACCATTGATCCACTAATGAACCAATTGGAATTTATGGAGGAGCATCTTTCATCGATGTGGCTGAAAAAGAATCCTTACTTTGAATGGGTTGATCAGGCCCTTCACCTGCTGAAATTTAGAAACCATAAATTTCAAATTTTAAATGGATCAAGGAAATAAAAGAATCATTTGTCACATTTCATGTCCCACTATGATCCTTTTATGGGGATCCCTACAGAACATGAAGTAGAAAAAAATAGGTTCTTAGTTCAAACACTATAGGGGATAACCATTTTATAGTACACCAATTTTTTAGCTTGATCAAATAAAATATGAGGAGATCTTAATCCAATGTTTCTATTCCAATTAAACTTAATGATTCAAAATAAAATAATACATAGCATGATAAAATAAAAACAAAATGATAATGATAGGGTTTCATATATCATTGGTCAGTGGAAGGTATTGATATACTTATTAAACCTAAAACTTCATCAAAAAATATTTTTTTTCCATCTATATACAGATTATTTATCATTCCATGTTCACACCACTCATTCCTTTTAAATATACTTATGTGTTTCGGGATCTTTCCTCAATTTCTCTATGAATGGAATAATCCATTGCATGAACTATGTCTATGTCTCGAGAAATTTCAACAACTCAAGGAAAGATAATATGGATGGAATATGCTATCATCATTACACTTAAAATAACCCCTAAACCTGCTCTAGCTCAAAATCCCACTTTATATCATGAAATCCCACTACTGAGAATCAGAAATTAAAAAATCATCATTATGATGAGAAATCAGAGTAGAGGAAAAAATATTTTGGTTATTTGGAAAATAAATTTTATTCTTTCTCGAATGATGAAGTCCCCAAATACTTTATTTTGGAATTGGAGAACAACTTTATCATATTGCTGATACCCAACTAGAATAGTTTGAAAGATATCCCAAACTATTTTCCCTTCCACTTAGTATTAGGGAACAAAATCCGAACTTTTTTTGTATAAAATAAATCATATTAGAAATTGGGGACTCTATAAATTGATGTTGGGAAATATACCCATGCAGGTAGAATGTGTTTCTATAACTAATATAGAAGATAATGATGAATGATAAAAAAATAAATAGAAAATTTATATAGAATTTTAGTAATTGGATGGTAAAGAATATGATCAATTGAACTCATGTTATCTTCCTAGCACAATTGAAATAGATAACTATTCCCTCAACCACTTCTACTGTTACACAACCAATTCCATCGACACCCCAATCCTTTGAAATCCAATATTCTGAGAAATGACATTGTCGAAGGAGTGGGAAGAAAACATAGGAAGATGAATATATTGTAAGTTAAAAGGTGGACTTGACTCTCTCGGACATTGTTCCCACATTATGAAGAATATAGAAATCACCCCACTATATGGTATAACAAGAGTTGACCTTCCAGATAGAGTCCTCTTAAGACAATGATTTGATATTTGGTTTTATTAATGTTAAATATTTAATGGATAAATTATCTGGTTCTTGATGTGTCTATGAACTATATTTCTCTAAATTTGATTGGGGAATCGGTGGGAGATGGAATAAAAGCTGAGGAAACAAGGGAATACATAGTTTTAATACAATCAAACACTACAACTACATACCTTCTTGAACCGTCTACATGGAAGAAACTCATGGAAGATTACTTAAGAAATATCAATTGGAGAAAGAGAGATTTCCCACAAATTCTAGGGATTTTTATTGACCCAATCATCCATGAAGATAGACTAAATAGGATTACATCACCAAACCAACTTTGACGCATAGGTAGGCCTAGTCGACCAGACCCACGGAGGTCAGAAGGGAATCCAACTCGTGTTCTGGGGGTCGATCCACTAACCTAAAGTACTTAATCTAATTAAGTTCATATGAAAGTGAATCCAAACAATGTAAAGAATATGAATTTTTACAAGAATTATAAAATATTCAAGAAATTAGCCTTGGTTTTTTCCAAGTAATCAATCCTGGTGCATGGAGTTTTGTTAGCTCCACAAGGCTGAATACCCTGAGAGGGGGGGTGAATTAGGGTATGAATAATTAAAAATTATCGCCCGTTCTGATCTTGTTTTGTTGTTAAGAAAAACACTCTTCTCTACCTTTCATGTTGCACAAAGTAAACAGAAAGTAAAGCATGCACATGACACAACAATTTTACATGGTTCACCGGAAAGGGCTACGTTCAAGGAGCATATGCCGACAAGTTTCCGGTCGTACCAATTCCACTAAACTTCACTAGCTATGGATTACAATGTTCGGGCTAGATCACTTCTATGCCCAGGCTCACCGCCTTTACAATGTTTAGGGTCAGCTCAGTACTTTCCCAAGGGTCACTCCATGTTTCTCTCTCTCTGGCTCACTGCCGGTGGAGAGGATCACCTTTTTCCTCTTCCTAAGCTCACTGCTCTATGAAGGGATTCAGTCACAGTTTATAGACCTGTAGGTCTCTTCATTTGCAAGAATACATGCATCCTTAACTATTGATAGATGCTCTGTTATAGTCCAACTTTCATCCGCTGATGAATACCACTTTTCCTCTGACCACTGGGCAACTCACTTTGGAAAGTACCTTCGAAAATCACCCTACTTCGCAAAGCTCCCAATTTCGCAAAGATCAAACAAGGCTTCATGAAGCTCCTTCCTTTTCGCGAATATCTCTCGCGAAGCACTCTCGCGAAGAACTCTCGCGATGCTCAAGTCGTCGCAAAGAAAAGGCCCTCACGAAACTTAGTAAGCCAACGCGGAGCTCGCAGGTTTTGCGGAGCTACAATAGCCGCCGCGAAGCACCTCTTTCACAAAGCACACTGGCTCCACGAACCACCTTCGCAAATAGAGAGAGAATGATCTTCTCTAAAAATTATCTCTACTTCTCTCGAGGGGGTCGACCTCTATTTATAGGTGATTCCACTGACCCTCGTCCCTTCTGCGCGAAGTCAACGCCACGTCATCTCAAATCGCGAAGCTCCAAAGTTTCCACCGAAATTCTGTCCAAATCACGAAGCACCACGGAAATTTTCCGTTCACGGAGCTTGACGTAGTCGCATAGCATTACTGTCAACATTCCTTCACGCCTTTTCCGCGAAGCTCCCTCGGAAATCCCTTCACCGCCGCAATGCGCTCTAGCCTCTTTCATTCGCAAAGCTTGACGTAATCGCGAAGACTCACCGCCTCCATTCTTCTGATCTTCTCGATTTTCAAACCATGCATCCTATCTTCGTGAAATTCATGCATTTTCCGTATTATATTATGATCTTCATGGAAATCCTATTTTCGCGATGCTTACCAAATTCCAAATTTTGGACCACAAAAATTTGGCAAACACTGGGACACAGCACCACCTTATGCTACTCTTTTGTACCGCCTCCAGATCATCCTTTTCTTTATCATCATTCTTTGTCAACAAGGATTGTCTACAACTTCTTTGGAACTCGACAAATATCCATGAAAACCTGCTTTGTCAACAAACACAATCAACCCAAAAATAATAAAATGTTACCTTGAGGGATTTTTTCCCAACAATCTCCCCTTTGGGTTTGTTGACAACTCTTCACAACTCTGCTCAGAATGATTTTCTGCACTTTGAAACCTCACTGAGTCTTCTTCCAGCCGCTACCACCATTCGCCTCTTGCGATTCTGATAGTGTTCAAGGATTCACATAACACGTACTCTAAGCCCACATGAGTAATGCTCGGCGTGAGAAACAAGAGTAGTATGAAAAGTTTATCAATGAATCACTTCATGTCAAACAACAATTGTCGATTCCAACATGATACCAATTCATAAATTGATACCAATTGTTGAACCACACTGATACCAATTGATGATAGCTGGAAACCTTCTCTCACCATTCCAACACCACTGTTCTGCTTTTATCACAATCCTCATCTTTCGTGATATCTATTCTTTGATCGATCACTTCTAGCATCGTCAGATTTAAAAATATCCCCCTTTCTCATTTCTCCCCCTGATCCACTGGTCACCTTCTCCCCGTATCTGTCATGATTTATCAAATAGCCACACTGTCTCCCCCTTGAACAATCACTAGTTTCTCCCACTTTGTCAACGAACCCAAAGGTCACTCCTTCGTGGTCTGTAACATAGTAGAGAACACATATTACCACATTAGAGAAAACACATCATACCTCGGGGAGGGGGGGGGGGGTCCCACATCCACACTATTTCAAGTGCGGGGAATCGACTGAACTCCCAGATCCAGTCGATGCCTTTCAAATGCTTCCTTGGGTAAGGCCTTTGTCAGAATGTTTGCAACCTGTAGCTCTGTAGGCATATACTCCAACTTCATGATTCCCTGCTCATCTTTCTCCTTGATAAAATGATTCTTTATCTCAATGTGCTTTTTCCTTGAGTGATGGACGAGATTTTTGCAGAGATTTATAGCAATTGATTTGTCGCACTTGATTCTGATCCGAGACTTCACTTCAAATCCAATATCTTAAAGCTGCTGCTTCATCCACAATAACTGTGTGCATGCTTGAGTGGCCGCAATATACTCAGCTTCTGTGGTGCTCAATGAAATGCAATCTTTCTTTCTTCTTATCCAAGAAATACACAATCCACCAAGATAGAATGCACCACCTGACATTGATTTTCTATCATATGCTGTGCCGGCCCAGTCTGCATCAGTATAGCCCAATAACTCTGTCTGAGATTTATCAGTATATGTCATGCCGAAATCCACTATGCCCTGGATATACCGAAGTATTCTTTTCACTGCATTCATGTGGCTTTCCTTGGGATTGCTCTGATATCTCGCTGCTTGGCATGTGGAGAAAACAATATCAGGCCTTCTTGCAGTCAATTACAAAAAACTTCCAATAATTTGCCTGTATTCTGTGATATTAACTGCCTTGCCATCTTCATCTTTCGATAATTTCATCCGGGTGGCAACCGGAGTCTTCATCTCCTTGGAATTTTCCATTCCAAACCTTCTCAAGACCACCTTGGAATATTTATATTGAGAAATGAATGTTCCACTCCTTCCTTATGTCACCTGTAGACCAAGGAAAAACGTTAGCTCTCCAATCATTGACATTTCAAACTCATTTTTCATGAATTTGGAAAACTTTCTACACTGAGCATCATCTGATCCGCCAAATATTATGTCATCGACATAAACCAACACCATCATCCTTTGATTACTGTCATTACTGAAATAGAGATTGTAATCAACTCCTACACGCTGAAAACCAAGCTTCTTCAAGTACTGATCAAGCCTTGAGTACCATGCCCTTGGTGCTTGTTTTAGCCCATACAATGCCTTCTTCAGCCTGCAAACTTTGTTCTCATCCTCATGAATGGGAAAACCATCTGGCTGCTCAATATACACCTCCTCTTCCAGAACACGATTCAAGAATTTAGATTTGACATCCATCTAGAACACTTTGAACTTTCTTTGCACTACTATGGAAAAAAATAATCTGATTGTATCTAGCTTTGCAACCGGTGCAAATGTCTCATCAATATCTATTCCCTCTATCTGGGAGTATCCCTTGAACACTAGTCGTGATTTGTTTCGAATCACAAGGCCATCTTCATTCATCTTGTTGTGATAAACCCATTTAGACCCGATGACATTCTTGTCTGCTAGTCTCGAAACAATCTCCCATGTCTGGTTCTTCTCAGTCTGATCAAGCTCTTCGTTCATAGCCTGAACCCAGTTTTCATCTTCAGCTGCATCGGAAAAACATTTCGGCTCTACATGAGTCAAAAACGATGTTTGCTTTAATGATTTCATTATTCGAGTCTGAATTGGAGCTGTTTGATCACCAATGATATTCTGTCTATCGATTTCAGCTCGACTCCTTGGCTTCCTCGCAGACACAGACTTGACACTTTCTTCTTCATCATCAGTATCTTCTTCTGAGTCAGCTTCTGCCACTTCTACTCCCACTGGGTTGCTTACCTCATCATCACATTCATCCAAGAATTGTTCACTGGATCGTTGAGTATTCTATTCATTTTCAACTATAGTGACATCATTTCTCTCAATGATTTTTCCTAGCCTTTTGTTGAAACATTTATATGCTTTACTTTTCCCTGAGTAGCCAAGGAATATCCCCTCATATCCTCGTGCCTCAAACATCCGGTGATTTTCTTTGTTGAGGATGAAACACTTACTTCCAAATATTCTAAAGTATTTCAGTGTTGGCTTCTTTCCGTACCATAGTACATATCAAGTCTTCCCTTGCTTCAGACACAACAAAGACCTGTTCGAAACATAGACCGATGTAAAAACTGCTTCCTTCTAAACATTCTCTGGATGGTATTTATCAATAAGCATTGTTCTAGCCATATTGTTGATGATCCGATTTCTCTTTTCAACTACTCCATTATGTTGGGGAGTTCTTACTGATGAAACTTGATGCCTTATCCCATGCTTCTCGAGATAGTTTTCAACATGACTTTTTTTGAATTCTGTACAGTTATCAGTAGAAAACATTAGAATTTTCTGCCCAAGCATATTTTCTGATTCCCTCCTATACTGCTTTATGCAACTGAACACCTATATCTTATGGGTAATGATGAATACCCAGGCCATTCTTCTATCGTCATCAATGAAAAGGACATAGTACCTTTTCCCATTTATAGCTCATGGTGAGATAAGTACACATACATCAGCATGAACCAGTTCGAGCACTCTAGTTGATTTCTGTTCCTTTGGCCTGTATTTATTTCTGATGATCTTACCTTGTTGGCAAGCATCACACGTATGAGTGCGATCACATGATAGCTTGGGAAGGTCTCTAGCAGCATCGCACTTTATGAGATCCTCCATAGATGGTTGGCATAGATGACCAAGTCACTTATGCCATAGCTGATTTTCTTCCTCTTGGGATAAAAGACATGTATCTTCTTCCCCACCTACAAGGTAGAGATTTCCCTTTGACCTTTTCCCCTGCAGAACAGTTTCTCCATCTTTTCCTTTCACAACACATATCTTCTCGGTAAATCGGATAGAGTGCCCAGAGTCACATAGTTGACTGACACTGAGTAAGTTATGACCGAGACCCTCTACTACCAAGACATCATCACGTCTCATCTCTTTTCCCCCAATCATGGCCTTCCCTGAGCCAACAATCTTCAAGCCTTCATCATTTCCAAATTTGACAACTCCTTCTTTGTCATATTTGATGCCTGTAACAAGATCCTTATTACACGTCATGTGGGATGTGCAACAACTGTCAATGATCCAAACACCAGATCGATCTGATGCTTTAAGGGCAATCTTCGCCACCACTGCCTTATCATTTTTCTTCTTTTTGGTCCATACTTTTTCTTTCACACTACGAATGGATTGAGACTTTTGTTCTTTCTCAGAGTATGATGGACCAGCCTCATCTTGCAAAGCCACAAATCTATTCTGCGTTTTTAACTCACCTTTCAGTTTGTTGACCTGCTGCTTGTGAACATTTTGATTCTGATTTGGCACATTTTTCTGAATGGTCAAAGTACATTACCTAGCCAGGTCCCCAAATCCTCCGCACCAAAAATAGTGTCCTTCAAAATATGTTCTGGAAAACCATTCTCTGTTTGGCTGTCATCTCTGTTCTTGTTCCCTTCTATATATCTTGGCTATGGAACACACATAATTTGAATCTCCCATTTTCCCATAGTAATAACACCTGATATAGGATGCATTCCTTCGTGATACTTCGACACTACGATTTCCCCTTTGGGATCTATGAATATTTTGATTCTGTTTTGTGCCCAAATCAACCTTCAATTTCGGGACGGGTGTTTGCGGTCTGACATTAACTGCCACCGATTTTTGTTTCTTATCAAGCCCTGAATCAACTTAGCATTTGAGCTTTCTTGCTTCTTCACTCCTGCTGAACTATGAGCCTCCTCTTTCATATTCTCTATCTTCTGAATGGCCTGATTTTCTGATATCACATTGGGGGTCAAGAGTTTTTCTTGATCCTTCCTTTTTTGTCGCAGACTGAAAACTTCTTCTTCAAGTTCTTTGATACGTCTGACCTACTCAATTCCTATGTTAGTCAAACAATCAATTTCCTTCTTTTGTTCCTCAATTCTAAGATTATTCTCAACAATATTTTCTGATCTCTCTGGTGTTGAGGATTTTAGTATTTCAATTTCTTCTAACAGTTCTGACTTTTATTCATCCTGTTGTTGCATATAGAGTTTGGCATCACGTACCACTTTATTGGATTTCTTCGTTTTGGATCTCCAAACATCTATATCTTCAAGAGCTGCTTCCAATTCGGCTTCCATATCAACTCTTCCTTCAACTTCTTATTCCTCTTCTCCAACGCGAGTTTCTTCCTTTTCCTGAGAACTACCGACGACCGTTACCATAGCATTTTGTCAATGATCTTTAAAATTTTCACACTCCTCAACCTCTTCATCCTCAGACTCATCTGAACTGTCTATTTCTTGTGATAGAATATTATTCCTCTTGAATAAATTTCTCTTGAACTACTTCTTCCCTTTCACATAGGCTGAAGATTTCTTCTTGGGAATTTCAACTTCATCATCATCATCATCGTTATCTTGAAATTTCTTGGGGCATCTTGCCGCTAGATGACCAACCTTTCCACATCGAAAGCATTCTAGTGTAAGTTTACCTTTAAAATTTCCTCTTCCTCTTTGCAGATTTGAAGAAAGGAATGACATCACCTCATCTGTCTCTTCTTCTTCATTAGAATCTTCAATGGTGAGTTTCTTTATGGCCTTGAATTCCACATCTTTGGATTTCCCCTTTTCCACAGTCTCGTTATCATCCTTTCTCATTTCATATGCAACAAGAGTGTTGTGCAGGTTATCCAATGTCAGTTCTTTTGGGTCTTTATCTTCCAAAACAGAAACATTCAGATTGAACCGAGGTGGATGTTTTCTCAATATGCGCTTCAAAATTTTTATATCTTCGATAATTTCTCCAAGACCCCGCATGACTTCTACCACAGCATTTACCCTGTCAAAAAATGCATCAACAGACTCATTCGGGTTCATTCTCAGATCTTCATACTTTTTCCACAACACTTGCAGCTTTGCCTCTCTGACTTTTGTATCCCCTTCATAAAAATTCAAAAGCTTTTCCCACATGGGATGTGACGTTTTGCATGAAATCACCATTGTATATATGGGATTGGAAAGCCCCCCCCTCTAAGGCATTGATTGATTTGGAATCAGCATCCAACTCTTTATGCTCTGCTTCTGATAATGCACCACTAGTAATATCAGGTGTGATACCATGCATAGCTGCTGAAAACACATCCATTCCCAAAGATCGGAAATAGTGTTGCATTCGATTCTTCCATATCTAAAAATTATATCCGTCGAAGATCGGAATCCCTCTATGATTAGTGACCTCCATTGAGAGAAGAACTAAAATCAACCATTCTCTCTGATACCAATTGTTATGTCCACAAGGCTAAATACCATGAGAGGGGGGGGTGAATCAGGGTATGACTAATTGAAAATTATCGCCCGTTCTGATCTTGTTTTGCTGTTAAGAAAAACACACTTCTCTCTCTTTCCTGTTGCACAAAGTAAACAGAATGTAAAGCATGCACATGACATAGCAATTTTACTTGGTTCACCGCAAAGGGCTTTGTCCAAGGAGCATATGCCGACAAGTTGTCGGTCGTACCAATTCCACTAAACTTCACTAGCTGTGGATTACAATGTTCAGGCTAGATCACTTCTATTCCCAGGCTCACTGCCTTTACAATGTTTGGGGTCATCTCACTGCTTTCCCAAAGGTCACTCCCTGTTTTTCTCTTTCTGGCTCACTGCTGATGGAGAGGATCACCTTTTTCCTCTTCCTAAGCTCAATGCTATGTGAAGGGATTCACTCACAGTTTATAGACCTGTTGGTCTCTTCATTTGCATGAATACATGCATCCTTAACTGTTGATGGATGCTCTGTTATAGTCCAACTTTCACCCACTGATTAATACCACTTTCCTCTAACCACTGGGAAACTCACTTTGGAATATACCTTCGCAAAGCACCCTACTTCACAAAGCTCCCAATTTCGCGAAGCTCAAACAAGACTTCGTGAAGCTCCTTCCTTTTTGTGAAGCTCTCTTGCGAAGCACTCTCACGATGATCAAGCAGTCACAAAGCAACGACCCTCGCGAAGCTTAGTAAGCCAACGCAGATCTCGCAGGATTCGCAGAGCTACAATATCCGCCGCGAAGCACCTCTTTCGCGAAGCACACTGGCTCTGAGAACCACCTTCGCAAATCGAGAGCAAATGAACTTCTCTGAAAATTCTATCTACTTCTCTCGAGGGGGTCGACCTCTATTTATATGCAATTCCACCGACCCTCGTCCCTTCCGCGCGAAGTCAACGCCACATCATCTCAAATTGCGAAGCTCCAATGTTTCCGCCGGAATTCTGTCCAAATCACGAAGCACCACAGAAATTTTCTGTTCGCAGAGCTTGACATAGTCGCGAAGCATTACCTTCAACATTCCTTTGCGCCATCGCCGCGAAGCTCCCTCACAAAGCCCTTCACCGCCGCGATGGGCTCCAGCCTCTTTCGTTCGTGAAGCTTGACGTAATCGCGAAGACTCACAGCCTCCATTCTTCTGGTCTTCGCGATTTCCAAACCATGCATCCTATATTTGAAAATTTGATGCCTTTTCCATATTAAATTATGATTTTCATGGAAATCCTATTTTCGCGATGTTCACCAAATTCCAAATTTTGGACCCCAAAAATTTGGCAAGCACTGGGAAACGGTGCCACCTTGTACTGATCTTTTGTACCGCCTCCAGATCATCCTTTTCTTTGTCATCGTTCTTTGTCAAGATGGATTGTCAAAAACTTCTTGGGAACTCGACAAATATCCACGAAAACCTACTTTGTCAACAAACACAATCAACCCAAAAATACTGCAATGTTACCTTGAGGGATTTTTGCCCAACAAGTTTATTGAAAAACCTCAGGGAAGAACATATAAAGGATTTACTATTACCAAAAATGTTTTCATTGGATGTCTCGTAGGATAATGTATATTAGATAGAGATGGATCCATCATAATTACACATGATCCTATCTTTCACAGAATAGGACAATGATTCCATTATATAAGGGGACATCCGACTTTATTATCTATATAGTTGGATTAATGGCATTGATATTTGACCAGCGTTCATTAAAAACAGAACTAAAGTTAATCTCATTCTAGTACAATCACTTCACTTATCTAGATACAATGATGATAACCTAAAAACATCCACATAGACTCTATAAGAATTTTATAAAATCATTAAAAATATAATATTCCAAATCAATCTCAGTACTCAATTTAGGGACCCTGAATCTAACTTAGAATTTATAGTTATTCTAAAGGATACAACATTAAATGTTTTCCTGGGAAGATCATGGTTTCACCAACATGTTTCCATTCCCTTATCATATCACCAATGACTAAAAAATTTCATTAACGAGAAAATTTGGACATTTTATGTAGACAAATCTCCATTCTAATCCTGTAAAACATAATAAATTGACATGGGGTTATACTAGAGGGAAGGGAAACAAACCATGACCAATGGTGTTGCTTGGGTCACATTATAAAATAGTCACAAAAAGAACCTGGCTAATCTCTTTAATAATCTAAGTGTACAGTATGTTCCTCCCATAAATCAAATCGAATAGGTGGGTCTAAATTTTGGAACATATTCTATCAATTTCATGATATCAATCATGATAATTTCACCCAGTAGTGTTGGAGTAGTCAATGTCTCTATAGACAGAGATGGAAGCTCATGAATAAATTCCTTCATTCCATCCCCTGAGCATAAAAAAATACATGTCCTGTTATCTGGATTAGAGGAGGTTTTAAAGTCACTAATAAAAAATTAATATGCTCATTCTCTGTCCCTTGCCTCCACTTTAGAGATTCAAAAAAGATCCATGTCACTAGTTAGGTTGAAAGTAGTTTATCTGCATTCCAAATGTCACATACAGAATCCTCACCTAACTCAAATAAATTTGATTCATTGCCTACTTCCCAAAACAAAATGGAAGTGGTGAAGGACGAGGAGCAAGGGGAAGTGGAATAAGAGGAAGACCTCAGGGATTCCACTCTAGTAATTTAGGAAGCTATCTCTACCATTATTTATTATCTCAGAGAAATAATTATAGGTATAAAAGAATATCCCTGACCCACATTGGTCAGTGCGACCATAAATTCCAAAAAACAAGAGGTAAATAAATTCTTCCTAAAGAAACATCTGGACATGATTTCATGGAATTACATAAATATGCCAGAATATAATCCCAAGGTGGGCACTCATCCAATTGTCTTTCCAGAAGACCACCTGAGATATTAGAAGGCATCCAGAAGGACACACCAAACTTGAGTCTACAAAATTATAGTTGAAGTGGATAAGAATATCAGAAAAAATTCATCTTATAATTTTAGAATAAAAAATTTCTGGCAAAAAACATCCTATTAAATAAAATGAAAGGGGAAATAAGGGTTTTAATTGACTTCAGATATCTCAACTAGAATTTTCAAAAATATCACTTCCCAGTTCTCATCACAAATCTATTGATCGATGTAGTGTGTAGTAATCCGGACATATCCTTCATGGATGGCTATTCAAGGTATAAAAAAATTAGGATGGCCCTAGAAGATGAAGAATACATCTCTTTTTGGGAGCCCAAGGAGTATTCTTCTATTAGGAAATTCCATCTGGCTTGATGATTTCCAATACCACATACCAATATGATACACATCGCATATTCAAACACATCCTAGGGAGGTTGGTGGAATTCGATGTTGAAAATTTGGTGGTTAATTCATGATATTATTATAACCACCTTTATGACAATTATACTATCTTCAAAAATCTATGACAACATAGCTTAAATATAGACCACTTGAAATGTGATTTTACGGAAACCTTGGTAAAATTTCTCAACTTTATAGTATTCCATCATGACATCAAATTTGAACCCAAGAAGGCAAAGTATGGCATTAGTATATCAGAACATAAGATACTAAAAGAGTTGATAGGTCTACAAGGAAACCTTGTGAAATTATGTATTTTATATCTAACCAAACTGGAAAGCATTTACCCTTAACCTGGTTGATGAAGAAGGTTGTCACATATCACTATACTAAAGACTATGAAGAATCATTAGAAAATATTAGTAAATATCCTTTTAGTACACTGTTGTTAAGGACACCCATTGAAGGGAAGTCCCTCATTTTGTATGAGATATACCTAGATCGATCGCGGGGCGATTTACTCAATAAAATGAATGATGATTGAAATGAAAACAACCATTATTATCTCAGTCAGACTATTCTTGACAATAAGAGTTATTATTAATATATTGAGAAGTGATTCCTGGAATTAACATTTTTAGTTGAGAAATTGATGCACTACCTAGAGCACCATTAGGTCTATATGGTCTCTCATAATAACCCACTCAAATATATCATCAATCATCCTTTTTTGACATAAAATTTGTCATGGTAGTCGGTTACGCTATAGCAGTTTGACTTATTTCTTGTTCTTTAGAAAGTGGTTCATGTCAATCTCTGGGAATATTTTCTCACCGGACACCAATATATAGAAAAAAATTATTTGATACTATATTTTCATATGAAGTGATATTTTCCGTACAAGACAGGCCCTGGATATGAGTAAAGTATTTTGATGATGCATCTAGAAGTCCAATAGGGAAGAGAATGGAAGACCCTATTCTTAAAAATATTAGGATAAGGGTTGTGTTTATATATCTATTAAAGGTAGTCTTACCTTTCTCCTTTATGTTCTCAGAAGGTTATACAAGCAATGAGGTGTGATATCCAGACCTCATTATTGACTTAGAATTTTCCCTTCAAATATTATTATACATCATAAAGGTAAAATGTGCTTCGAAATTGGTAATTTGGAAAATAATTAACAATTATTACATAAAACAATAAGATATAATACCCATAATTGACTTTGTATGAATGTTAATAGAATAATTCCACTCATATCCAATATTGATTTACACCCCAAAATTACATAATGCCTTATAAGATGCATTAGAAAATTTAGATACCACTTTTGGAGATCAAAATTTGGATGAAATGGTTATCCACACGACACACCATTGAACAGTCTCACCTTTTACTCCTGAATATATTAAATTTGTCAATAAGGTTAGTCTTATTCTGAATCCTGATGGCCCCATCATTAGTTTTATGAAACCCATTATGTACTACCTACATAATGGGGTGATCTCATCAGAAAAAGATAGAAAAAAGAAGACCTAGTGATGAGTGGCCAATTTTACTCTTTAAAATGGAAAAAATACTAATTTTTAATGAATATTTTATAGATTCCTCCTCAAATTAATTGAGGAAGAAGATACAATTACTTTATTGGGATCATGTGGTGCCCACAACGAAATTTCATTCTTTATATGTTCGTTCCAACTTCATTCATAAAAGACTACATTTTCTACACACATTAAAATACTCCTAGCCATTTTTCATATGGGGAATACATTTTTTATGGTTGTACCCTCCAAATATGCACAATCAATTCAAATAGATCCTAATTTATATTGACTTCATTTGAAAATGGGATGAGTAATAACCCTCCAATAAGTCAGTTCCAAAAGCATTGTCATATTTTTGAAATCCAACATCATTACAAGGTTTATTGTCCTTAATAAAATATTGATGGACTACGACACTAATTTCTATTCTACAGAGTCGTAGAATATTTTTTAGGAGTCTAATATAAAATCCATCCACTCATCCTGCTATCATGAAGTGACCAAAGGATAGATAGAGGATTTCAACAAGACCCGACCAAAAATTCTCCATAAGATGGCAGTGAATGATAAAAAATATTGACCTAAAATTCTCTTGCATGCCCTATGGGGATACGAAACCATAACCCACACTTCCACATAAAATACCCCATATTCACTTGTATAGGAAAAGAACAGTCCTTCCCATTGTGGTGCAATTTACCTTAATGAATGTCGCAATAACTTACTATCTATCTACAAGATGAGAAATACCAGAATAAAATGAATGAATTAGAGGGGAATGATGAGAAAATATTTTATACCTTGAATTACATGGAGTCCCACAAAAAATCATATAGCACATTATTCTAACAAGATGATTTTCCTCTGTTCATTCTTATAAGGAGAACTGGTATTGGTCATTAGGTCTGTGATTAATTCAGAGAAGAATCCTCTAAAGCATGATCCAATGTGGGAGAGACCTTATTCCGTACATAAGGTCCACTTTAACAGAGCTTATTCCTCGATATATATGGATGGAGAGATCATTAAGGCCCCTACTAATGTGAGGTTTCCTAAAAACTATTTCTTCTGAAAAAAGAGTGATATGTCTTTGTTGCACGCTGTTAAACTGTATAGTTTGTCTTTCTCACAAGACCATAAGAATCATGAAATTTCATTGATTTCACAATATGATAAATACCTGAATCCATCATCCTTGTTGTATGAATTTAAACTATATAGCATTAAGATCCAAACTATATGACCTCAAACTAAGATTCAATTGGTTTATTTGAACTAATCTTAATCCTCTTGTAGCAGGTCTATGAATTTTAAACATAAACTATATTTATCCCCTATATATTTACCTACAATACATTGAACTATATAGCATAATTTTCTAGTCACAACATGTTAAACTTTATGAAAATTTACTTTCCACATGACAAAAAATTTTATTCTTTGAATACTTGTTTCACGACTTAAAACTATGTAACATTTGAATCCATGCTTGAGTTGATCACAATATTTGGTGCAGGTATCCCATTACACATTTTCAAGAAGTACATAAGGATTTATTCATACCATAAAAATATATGTAGTGATACCCTAATCTACAATATTGGGACCATAAACAACATAAAAATATTCCCACTCACTATATTTGGACCAATCCTACACAGGGAGCCTTTTCAAGAACTATATACGACTTGATTCTAACTCTTATGAGATATATAGTGATTTCAATATTTTACATCCTGGTCCATCCACCACAAAATCATTATCCCCATATCCTATATTTTATTGATTTTTTGAGGCGACAGGAACCTTTTCCACTCATTGTTTCTCACACCGAGCATAGCTCACATGGGATTATGAGTTATTGTAAAGGATTCCCCACATGATCATGGAATATTAATTCACATCAAGATTACAATGGTCTCGGTTATAAAACCTTAAATGGAACACCATATTTCTTTGGCACATTCCTTTAAACATCATGGTTCTTTAAGAACAATGTATGGATTGGTTCTCAATACCACGATATATGCGGTGATGACTAGAACCTATATCCTGGTCCTGAAAAAATACAAAAAATTCCCCCACTCTATTCTGTATGATTTAGATCTACAAAACATGATTCAATATGGGTTTTCATCCCATTTATGAGCCTATATTCAAAAAATAGTCCCCTTCTCCACAATATTTTTTTCTTTCACATCGGTCGACCCTTATCCTTGACACATGAAACTAAACTTCACTGTTTCTAAGAAATATATGTGGATTGAATCTTTCCATCAAAGGAGATATTGTAAAGTATATCCTTTCATTCTTAATCCTAGTTAGAATGTTAATTTTTCACCCCAAGTCACCTTTGTCCTTACTGCATAATGTTAAACTGCATGGATGATTCATTTACCAAATGTCTTTAAACTGTATGGTTCTTTTAGAACTATGCATGGATTAATTATAATTTCAATGAGATACATAGTGATTCCAAGACCTCATGTCATTTTCCCATTCATGGGGTAATGAAAATTTCCCCCTATCCTATATAAAAACAATGATCTATGCATGATATCTTAATTTGGGTTCCCTCATTTAGGGGTCCATCAAGGTAAAAAAATACCCCCTCATACATATAAGTTAGATCATATCAAGGGGATATAAAATTTAGGGACAGTTTTTTTTTAAAATCTTCCGTTATGCATGTAAATATTCCTTTCACATGAAATACTCTTGATCTTGGACAATGTTGCATCTTTATAATATTTACCTAGTTACTGAAAATAGAAGGTCTGATACCTAAGGACACCTCAATTAACCTATATAGTAACACACCGTAGTTATCTTTTCACAAGTAACCCAACAAAAGGGGCCATCTATTATAGTATACCACTGTTTTAATATGCAATAATTTTCCCTAGTTTTCATAATATAACGTTTCCCATAGAAAGGTTTTGTCAACCATTGAAACACTCTTCCTTCAAAAAATAGTATTTTATCTCAATAACCCCTGATGACATCATGCTGGAAACCACTATTTTACAACAATCCATAGTCATCCCTTTCATTCTTGTCCCATTTTACTTCTCTTGATCCAAAAATCCCCAATATGTTGGTTTACAATTTCATCCCTCATGTCTAAAGTATGTTGGACCAACCTTGGTCCAATAAGCATCATATTACCCATTGTTTCTATAATACCGTGGTCCTTTTCATATGACCTAAAACTGTGAACAATATATAATCCTCATTTCAAGATATTCAAATGAATGATAATTAATGAAAATAGGAATTTAAAATATATGGTTTCCCAGAACTACGTATGTATTCATTCACATTCAAATGAGATATGTAGGGATGCTCATAGACTACACTATGGGACCATACTCAATAAATAAAAAACTCCACTATTTTACTAAATATGATCTTGACCAGTATAGGAAACGTTTCCCCCCGTTATTGGTTAATTTTTACTTCAAATTATACATCCATATTCAGGAACATTCCTTAAAAAACAAATCTTTGTGTATTAGGAAATCCAAATCTCCAAGTACTTCATCTAGAAATCGATAATAGAATGTTAGTATCCTATGGAAAAATTTGTTTTAATATGTATTAATATTACTTAGTTGTATTTTCAAAAGATATCCACCATAAAGGTCTATTCATCTAGATGATTGAACTGTTTGAATATGTAGGAACACACCCTAGTTGGATTTGCATATGTCTCCCACCAAAAGAGATTGTCAACCATAGTTACATTCATTCCCATGAGATTCCTTTTCTACATATGTAAGTCCCAAATGACTTTTCAGCCCACACAATTTTGATGATCCAGATCCCCCTAGATTACATCTTATATCCTTCCCCATTCCTACATTAAAATGATTTCATATTATATGAAAAATTAAAATGAAAGGGGGAATTAAAAATATTCTAGTCATAGCTAAAGGAAATTAAATTATATCCCACCATGTCCAATTTGTATGAAATTAAACATCATTTCATAAGAACCTCACTGTAAGATGTTAAACTACATGATCTATTTATTTTCCACATGATATTACATTGAATAATGCTTTAATACTTGTCTGAGAGTGTCCTTCCACCAAAATGTTTGTCATTTAATATAATGTACCCTCTTTCACACAATCCAAATTCAAGTGGGATTATTTTCCCATTTATGGATAATGAAAATACAGATTATGTAGTAATAAGCCCCAATTGGATTTGTTCTTGTCGCCCAAATAAAGGTCTTATCTACCAGAGGCGGCTGCTCTTTAACTATGATGTAACACACCCCGGTTGGCTTTGCATAAGTCACCCTCAAAAAAGTTCAAATCAAATAGAGGTATATTAATCATTGGTATAGACCTATTCTATCACTATAAACCCCAAATTACATCATCATTTTGAAAATCGATTTTCAAATATGGTTCATGGTCATTACTTATATGTTTTCCTCACATCAGGTTTTAGATCCAGAAATCACAAAATCCTGACTCAAAATTCCAATTTAGGTATATTAAGAATGTTCACTCATTCTTAAATAACAAGCCTCGTTTGGGTCATCATTCCAAAACATATGGTAAATTTCATTTGACATCAAATTTTAGATTAATTAGTTTGGATTTTAAGACTTTAAGATGACCATATTAAGAGATATAATACATTCTGGGTTGAGAACCCACCAAAGATAACTCTGGGCGAAATTTCTATCTCATCTCGCTAGACCATCACTCTACATGGTTTAGGAAAAAATTGATCAATTAAATAAAAGAGTTATAAAACATTTTAGGATGAAAACCCCCAATGAGAAGCCTACGAAAAATCCAAGACTTATCTACTAAGTCTTCTTTATATAATTCTAATAAAATAATTACAGTGATGATGAAAAGAAAAAAATGTTCATAGGGTTGTCCATATGACCCTAGAAACAGTGGAAATATAACCTCTATATCCAATGACATAGGAGAAAATTAGATAAAACCATGTCCCCTATCATTGAATTTATAATGATTATGATAAATATAGGAATAAATGAATATGTGATTGGAAAAAAATCATTTTCGTTTGTGATATAATATCTATAGAAACATCCACATGATAGAGTCTTTATACAATATTTTAATTTGTTCCTTGAAAAAAGATTTGAGATGTTGAAACATGGATTTAGTATTTTCAACAGCATGCCAAAACCCAAATTGTTGTGTTGAAATGGAATCATTGTCAGAGAAATATGGTCTTTATCCATAGCCATAAAATCCATACCTTATATCGATACCGTCATCAAGGAGTGGTAGATTTGGATAGTCTCTTTCTGTATATTGATTAGTTATTCTTGAAGATGTATAACTTGAAGAGATTCCTCATATATATGGAATTGGTCCTCCTACACCTACATGGTATGATTCCTCTAGGCCTTGGACACAGTATCCCTGAGATATTAAAACTGGTCTTCTAACTATGCCGCACCATACTATGACCTTATCTCCTCTTCCCTTTTCCATATAACTAACATTACATCATGGTGGATCATGTGGAAATCAAACATGCTGTATTCTAATATGGAAAACATGGTTGGATTTTGATGAAGTTGTGATGGTATGTCATAAAGAGGAATTACCTAGAATATATACTAGATGTCTCACCAATTTGATAGGACATATGGTGCATTGATCATTCTGCATCTCTATATCAGACTCAGCGTCTCTCTTAGAGGTAGATATTTACTCTAGGATTAGTACACTCAATGAGTCACCTAATTCTGCTCCTATTAAGGAAAAATCAATTTCATCTAATATTGATGAATTCACTGGCATAAAATACCCAGCCTAATGCTCGGCAACTGGAGTATATGACACTATATAGTTGGTGAAACCCCTCTTCAACATCAGGGAGGTTAATTAAAAGTAATTTCATTGATTCTACCAAGGAAGTTAATAACACTAACTGATAATTAGATCAACAAATAGGATTAAAGAATCCCCATGATTCATAGCCTCAACATTCTACATAACTATTTATTGAGATGGAAATTCACCTGGATTTTATTCAGAAACTATGATAAAAGGCTATTGTGAATCTCTTACTCTGGGGGTCTCAGCTTTTTATCCCTTAGTAATTAGAGTAAGATGCACTTGGATTCCTTTTTCATTAATTTACATGGAAATTTTCTCTAAAAAAAGTTATAAAAGTAAAGTGTCATTGTAAGAAATCAATTGTAAGGAGGTGGACTACCTTTGATAATTCAAGAAATATATAAATTCAAAATTTTCCAATAACCTATCAAAGTCCCAAAACTCCTCCAAAGAGGTAAGAAAATTCTGTTTTTTTCAAAATTTCTTCCATATTTTCTATATCATCTCTTAGTTCATTATATACTCCCCCGTATCTTATAACTTCTTTAGTAGTAGTGGTATATGAGCAAGGTGACTCCAATCTCCAATTTTCTAGGCCATCAATTACTACCACTAGTATCTCGATAAGAATAACCTCTCCTAACCCTATAGAGTCAATATTAGCACCACCGCATTCATAATACTATATGGAATCCCTATCAAACCCTTAGAGAAAGGCAATGGGACAGAAATTAACTGCTTCATGGTCTTCTTATGTGGGTGATTGATCTGAAATATCACTAGTAAAAAAAAGTTAGAAACATCACAGAACACCTTGTGGAATGTATCTAACATTACCAAGATTCTCTCTCATCTTTTCAATAATGGGGGAATTCGTGACATTATCTATTAGAAATTAATCAATCAAAGAGATAGATTCATTATCATGAGTATGTACCTCCTAATTAATGTCCCCTCTATCCATTAAGGATTAGTGATGGACCCTCTATGAGAAGAACGTGATTCAAATCCTATAAAGGGTATACATGGTCAAATAAGTAAGTTAGGTTAGTCATAAATTCAAAATCATAGTAAAATGAATTACTATCTTGAATACATTGATCCACATTCTTTTCCCTCATTCATCTATTCTCTCGATACATTGAGGAGCCCTTGTCAGTCCTATCTATATTGGTTATGAGAGGTGGAGGTTGAGAAGAACCTTCTTTTATTTCTTCCACCATCATCCTCTGACTCAGGGATAGTTCTAGGTGTTTAAGAGACTCAACCACTACTTTAATAGGGGATCCCATGGGACCATATTTCAGCTACTTGAGCATGTTTTCTATTATTTATACTTCTCTTCTAAACTATGATATATATCCCCTCAAAATTAATGATGGTGAATAAAAATAAAAATTGGAAAATAAGAACAAAGAGATTAATAATTAAGGTTGACATAGTTGTCCCATTTCACTTCAGAGTGACCTATTTCCCCCTCAATTGCAGCTAGATCAAAAATACCAGATATTCTATTTATGTACAGAATCTGATCATCAGTTGAATATATGAACATTTAATGAACTCGAACATATTACCCCACCATAGTCAAATTGTTTTAGGTAGTAGGTTAGAGGGTTCTCATATATCTCCCAAATTTGAGATGTGCACTCTATCCAAGGGAAATAACCACATGTATCTGATGTCATTTGTTATTCCCTTCTGAACATTGATCATAAGGGGTCACACATAATCTAATTCTAATGTAGATGGATGTGAGGAAGTCTCGACATCCTTTGATATTGAATCCTTTTCAGGGTTCGCTGCTCTCATTGAAGACTAGGTGACCAGTACCCAAGTTAGAACTCAACGATGAAGAGTAGACATCGTTGGCTGAGAATATGTGGTTTTATCAACTCATACACACTCCATGGATCATTCCTGATATCACCATGAAATCATTATATCTTCATCATTGTCACCTTTGGATCAGACATTTCTACCACACTATACGTGATTGGAAGTGTTTATAGCGTCATTACGAGGAATTCCTTTTATTAACACCCCTCAAGGGAATGAATAAATCCATGCACTGGCATACCCAGATTCCAACCTGATCGATGGACCCAATAGAGGCAGCATGATTGATATTTGGGGAATCTCTATCAAACCCGTGATCCATAATTTGTGGGCCACCATCATGTGTATCTAAATCCCAATGTGCCCAAGAAAAATTCAGTTGACTATTTCAGACACATGGATTTGTGGGTGAATTGATATGAAGCTTATACCTCACATATTATAGGTTGTCAATACATTCCACTAGCATGTTTTCTTTGAATGAAATAATGTATTATCTCAGATCATCATCATATTTTCCATTAGTAGTGAATTTACCAGTTGGTGGATGACCTATTGGGAAGATGTTTAACACTCCCAATACATTCCTAATCCTTAAGACTTAATCATGTCTAAAGGATAATGGTCGGATACCAAAAAAACCTTTATGAACAAGATAAATCTTTCTTTAGAGACTTTTACTCCATTTAGAACAAAATATGAAGCGTTCTACAATCTAACCCCACAAAACATAAAATGGCCTTGAAATTATAAATGGGTACATTCTAGTGTATGCATGTAGTAAAAAATAGAATATATTTATTCAGATAGGGGTATCCAACCCTATATAGATCCCTTCTATTAGTTTGGAATATATAAAAAATGTCTCAGTCTCATACCACTATTGGATACAATGACCCAAAGAGGGTAAATATTGAGCCATATCATGAGGAATCCAGCCAAATGGTTACTCATAGAATCCTCATACATAATCTCATAACCCCAATGGGTATACTGACCTTTCCCTATTAAAGGATTGAATTTTATAAGATTTCTCTAAATTTATAAGGTGGGGAATCATGTAGGGCTTTAACAAGTGGGACCTTGTACTTTTGGTTCGAGGAAAGACTTCATCCATGATTTAGAATAGATTTAACCCCTTGGATGAGGGTTTTTATTATGCACCTTCCAATCCACCTTGAAAATATTGTTGTCTAAATATGATGTACTTTTAACATCATCCCACATTGACTTTAATGGAATAAATTATTCATACATATCCCTTAGAATAGGGGATCCATAAATCTGGTAGACATCCCACAATATAATGTCAACTTTAGCATTTATTAGTAGAATTTTTTCTAGGACCCCATCAGATTAGTATTTTAGGATGATATTCAGTTTCTTGTAAACATATGTTTCCCCCACTAAAATGACCTCATAATTACTGACATCTTGCGAATTAGTCTTGAATTATTCACATGTTTAGCACACATAGTATTTCCACATTTATTCAAGATTGGCTCCCCATACAAAGTGGGATTCATAATCCTCCTTCGAACCTTGTGATGGTCTATCTAGGAAGTAAAAAAGGTTGACTCGTAGCGTTGAGGTTTCCACTCCTGTGTGTGAGGTTTTAGATCCAGGTTACAATGGTGGTAATTCATGAAAGTGTAATATGAACTCTTTATTCCTTGATGTATATACCCTTATAACAGATGTTAGTGGTGGGAAAATTGGTATTTTCCATGTTCCAAGACATTAGTAATTAACACTAAGGCTTTAGGATAAGTGAATCTCTTAGAATCTTATGATCGTACAAGGGAAGTTGTTCACTTCACAGATACTCAAACGGATACAACATCAAGTGCATTTCAATGTTTGGGATAGTGGAATGAAACATATAATAATAATATTTCCAAATATAATTAAACATCTTGAAGACATGTGTAGCATCTGTTCCATGAGAATCCATCTTGACAACCATAAAAAACTTTCAAATATTTTCTTTAAAATCAAATAATTATTATATAATGTTAAATTTTTTTATAAAATGAAGGGCCTCGCAAAGGATTATTAACCAGGTTACCCACACAAGACCCTTGACCTGGTGATATATGTAGGTGCTTCTATTAGGTTCTCTAAGCAGGCCCCTTGATTATGTGCACCATGTATAATAGTCACTCAAGTGGATGTACAGTCTACATGCAGAAGTATGTTCTTTAGAAGAATTATGAAAATTACAAATACAATAAGAGTACATGGATGATATGCATGATTCAAGAAAAAGAACACAAAATTAGAATGAAATATTCTATGGATGGTCAATAGTATATATATACACCTCTAGCTAATGCATTAGACCCACGCACTGGACCTACACATCAAACATACACACCAGAACCACATAGCTGACCTGAGTGGGTGACATATTCTTTATTCAAAATCATTTCCTCTCTCAATGATAAGACTAGAAAATCTTCTTGAAATAGGATCCAATCCATGGGGGAGAATTTTTTTGACACTATTTCTTGTCATAGGAGATTAAAATATTTAACTAAAAGTAAGTCATGTGTTTGGGAGGTGAATAATACCTGAGAATTATCTCAAGGAACATTCCTAAACTATTCTACATGCAGCATGCCTGCACTCCAAGAGGCCCTCACAATCCCACCAACATGACACTGAAATATAATAAACCCCTACATGGGGTGTAAGAACTATTTACATGAAAATAAAAACCCCTTATACCAAGGTCCCATTTTTTCATTTAAATAAGACCCTTGTGAATCTCATTTAAGAGATAAGAATAATAGAGGAAACCTCCAAGCTCTAGTCATGAAACCCCTTCACTCATGTCCTCAAAAATAATTATGGTATCTCTATAAAAACTAATTTAAGAGGTAATTAAAGGAGAATTTTGGGATAATAGTCCCTCTACAGTTTAAAAAAAAGACACCTACATGAGGCCCTCTTCTCCCATTGTTTTTACAAGAACATCTTTGAAGGACATGTATAATTATAGAGCTTATACAAGACACATCTAGGGACACCTGGGGAGACACTTGGTGCATAGAGTAAGGCATGACTCAAGTATTGTCTCCTAGGTGGTCCATATACAATGAAACCTACAGTTCCCATAGGCATACCCATATGCAAAGTAAATCCATCATGCATAGGACTACCCCTATGCGAAGCACTTCCATCTCCTTCCAAGTCACACCACATGAAGAATCTTCTATTCACCAATATATGACCTATATGGGAAACTTTCCATGCCCTCTTTTTGGAAACAAATGGAATGGAACTCATCGTCTTGGACCCCACTTATAAGGAGGACCAAATTGAATCCTCAACTGAAGCCTCTGGACTTGCACGACCATGGAAAAAGATACAGCAGCATATCTCATATTTAGTTATGAATTCCATTGGTTATTGGTATCCCAAACATGTCCTACCTAATGGGTAGGATCCTCAAGGTGCCTAAAATTATGAATCACATCATTATATGAGGACTTCAACCTTAAGGGTAGTGTTAGGAATCTCCTTGTATTAGATGAAAGGGCTAGGGCCATGTCCTACCCTTGTCATCTCTATTACCAGAGACCTCCAGTTCCAGGTGGGGTGGGAGAGGATCACACTTAATTTTCCCTTTAAGGGTTTGTTATTTATATTCTCTCTTATCTAGAACTAGGTGCAGGTAATCCATCCTAGAGTAATACCCCATCCTTTCTTATAGGGAAGTATCCAAGAAGGTAGTCATATGTGACTATCTCTGTTATGAAAATTATAGAAGGGATGAGCACATCATTGCCATTTATTATTCTCCCATCACCCACCCTCATCCACTATCAGAGGAAGGGGACCATGTAGTGTTCCATATCATTTGATTCCTCTTTTTTATTACTCTAAGCATTAAACATGTGGTCTTTGAGGTTAAATATTATCACGACATCTGCACGATCATATTTTTGTCTTGGAAGAGAATATTTTCCCAGATCTTCCTCTCACCTTCCCAAGGGGACTCCATAGGTGTGGGTCCTCAAAGCCATATATCCCACCCACATGGCACCCCCTATATGATGTAAGTCCTAAAACCATTCCCCGATTTTCAAAGGGGCTATATTTTTAATGAAGAAAGTCAATGTGAATTCTCTAATGTGTAATCCCCAACCAAGACTCCAAATCCACATAATTTGAGATATTACACTTAGCCCCACTCAAAATATCATCCCATTCAGAATACGATTCACCCATGTTATCACAATATCTATGGACAAAATACCCTATGATACAAAACCTTAGAGGGACTCCATAGGTGTGAGTCATCATAACCAAACTATGTGGTCTTTGATGAACGTCCTAATAGAATATATAGGAAACCTATATGAGGTCCAAACCCAACACACCAAAGTCAACCCTAATTCTTTTTATTACACATTCCATGTAGGTTCATGTCTAACCTTGGAGCCCACATGCCTCCCTGGTTCCGTAGGACACCTCAACATATTCCCCACATGAAAAATTGACTAGGAACCTTTTAACATGATTTCCTTTCTGAATGATGTTAAACACTGTTTTTTCCATGTCATATGACCTTATTTGGAATAATGTCTCTAGTTAAGTGGAATAGATCTATAAGGGTTCTGATTCCATTCCCATGGATAAAAAGGAAGCCTATATCATCATCCTGATCATGATATACAATCAACTCTCATCTCCCAGGATTATGATAAACACTATAGTGCCACATTGTATTGATTAAAACCAGCATTGTAATAATAAACAAAAAAAACTATATCTAATCCATTCAAAAAGGGTATAATTTATCAATAACCTTAGCTACATTTAGATATCTCCATCGATGAATAACCTTGGATATATATAGATTATTTTAAGTTCCATACATGCTCATAATTTATTATTAATTCAAGAGATTCCTAGGTCATAATTGGGAACTAATGATGAAGATTTTAATATAGATTAAATATATAAGAGAGTCCCATAGTAGGAAACAATTCCCCATAAAAGGGTGTGATGATCCTAATCTCCAATACTTAAAACCAATGTGAGTTCTTAGGTATCATTGGACATATTTTCCAATGAGCCCAAAAATTTCAAAAGTAGGTCCATAAGTCATCATGGATATGGTTTCGATTAGGTGTTTCTGGTTACAAGAACAAACAACATTGGAAACCACTCATAAAATACATGGGTATATGTATCTGACAAGAAGGGTGTCCCACCAACACCCCAAAATTCCATTCTATCCCCACACATTATTTGGGAAAGAAACACCATAAATACGTGGGTATAAATAGCATTGAATACTTTATTAAATATATATATATATATATTTACTAATAAATATTAATTTATTTATCAATTTTTAGTAATCAAGTTTTTTAGTAAAGTAATTATATTATTCAAAAATATTTTTTCTTAAAAAAGGATTTTTATTTATTAAAATAAATTATATTATATTAATAGGAAATGTCTTAAATTTTTTTTGATAAATTTTTTTATAAAATAAAAGTAATTTTTTAAATCATCATATTGAAATTAACTTATGCAGGAATTTTTGGATTTTTTGATATATATTGATTTTCCAGTGAATAGTGAAAATATTAATTTTTCTAAAAATATCATTTGTTTCCAATAAATTAAGTAATTTAAATTCTCCATTAGGTTTAAAATTAACAAAATTTTTATTTAAATATATTTAGTAAAATAGATTACTTTACAAGCAACTTTATATTGGTTTTTAGTATATGTTAATTTTTGGGTTTTAAAAAGGTTTGTTTTTCTTAAGAAAACTATTTTAAAGTGTATAATGTTTCTCCATTTTAATTAGTTTAAATAATTTATAATGACAAATTTTTTAAAATAAATTTATATATTATATATCAATAAATTTTTATTTATATTCATACAATGGTCTTTATTAGGCATAGAGTTTGTATGAAATCATATTGTGCATGAAAAATACACTTCTCAAAAACCGTTTTTCGTCACGCCTTCTGGTTTGGTATTAAATTTATTTTTTTAAATTTTTTAGAAAATATAATTTAATAAATAAACTAAAAATTTTAAATTATCATTTCAAAATTAAATTACTTTTAATATTTGGGTATTTTCTAAAAGGAATATTTTTTATGAATAATGAAAAATAATGAATTTTAATTTAAAAAACCCTTTCCATTAAAATTATATAAAAAGTTAAATCATATATTTTTTAAATTAATATTACATCCATTATATATCTATTGATCTAATTTAGGTATTTCAAATAAATTTAATATTTAAATTAGATATAAAACCTTTGTAAACATTGGAACATTTTCTCTTTGGAAACAAGCTTTGTCATCATGTATACGAGATTAATGTTAAATAAAAATTTTCCAATTATGGGAATTGAATTTTAAAAAATGGATTCCATATTTTAAATCAAAATAAATTATATTTTCTATGATGGTAAAATTAAATTTTTACCAAAATAAATAGTGAAATCTATAAAAATTATTAGAGTGGTTAAGGTAAAAATGGGTTTACCGATGGTTAAACTGAAATGATAAGGGATTAAAATAATCCAATACTTGTCAAAAACCCATTTTATTGAAATATTTTTATATTATACCTTTTATTGTCTAGAATGGATAATTATTGGATCCCTTTTTCATAAAAAATGTGTGTGTAATTCTTTCCTTTCAAAAAGTTACTGATATACTACTCACCACACTTTTAAATAGCCACCCCTCTCCTCTCTTATTCACAAGTTCAATCAATTTTGGTTTTGAAAATAAACACCAATATAGATTACCAAATGATCTCCTATAATCCAATATTCCTTATTTTGGACATTAATTCAACCTTGAACGGGTTTTGGTTCAAACTTAGGGTGGATACACAAAGAAGTGGTAACATTCATCAACGAGTGTGTTTGTTTTATTTTTTCCTATAAATTGATCAAATATAATTATAAAATGATAATATAATAAAATATTTATCTCAAAAATAATAATATGTTGTTATTTTAATGTAATTACATAAAAATATATCTTCTTCCATCAGATGGGTTATGAAATCATCATTTTTGTGAATTGCAGACTACCATGTCACAGTCCAATATATTTTTCTTTTTCATCACCACCACTCAAATTTTGACGTAATGATTTATTTATTATTTATTTATGATATTTATGATATTATTGTTCTTATATAATTTTTATATTACACATAAATTCATACTTCACTTTTTTTGGGAATAAGATAATTTCGCTCATGTGTTTGACGGACTACCACCTCACAAAGTGATATGATTCATTAACGCTTTACATGGAAGGTAAAAATGACGTGTTTACTAAAAAAATGTGATATATATAACATAAAATGACTTCCTGAATCATAATATATAATTTCATTCTCTTTATTTTTGACATCAAATTAAATGGAAATGACGGTCATGCATTTGTACAGCCTACCATATCCATGAGCAGTGTATATAAACTTCAATCACTAAATTTTGTGTATTATTATCAATAATTGTTTAATATATATACATTATATTTACATCATGGTAAAAATAATTTATATTATGAAATAAATATAAATTTATGGGTACCAAAAATAAAGAATCAAAATATATATTAAAAATAAAGTGATTATTACTAAAAACATATCTTTAACATGGATTTGTTAGTAAATTTTAATAAAAGGTCTTCAGAAAATAATATTTGGAATGATATATATATATATTTTTATTTAGAATATTTATAATAAAATTATATTTTTTATACAGTATGATTGAATGTGTATGATGGAATTCAATACATAATGTAAGAAATTTCTAAACTATCTCTTATTTATGGGATGCATATAAAAATTAACTAGTCATTTATTTTTTTGTGGAGTATATTCAAATACGTTGAAATTTTATATCAATCATACCATTATCTCATTAAATTTTATTATTTATTTAATTTTTTTTATTTTTTGTGGAATACGATTCAAAATATTACTAAAGAAAAAAGTGATTTTCATGTCACATTATGTTTCTGTGCGAGAAATTTTGTATTCACCACTTGTTTTTTTATGTGTTTTATATAATACCCATGGATTAATTTTATGATTATTCTCCTGAAAATTATGGTTACTTATACATCCATTTTATAATATCAATTTTATAGGGTTAATAGTTTCAATGTTGTCAATGTGGTAATTGATTTTTGTCTCAATTTTCCTTCGTTGGGAATTTTGATTATGTTAGGCAACAATATTCTTTTAAGAGGTATATATACTCACAATTTGACATGTTATATTATCAATATATTTATTTTTATGTTATCATTAGATTAATTTATTGTTATTATTTCATGGGTATTATTATTAAATGTTACCAAAGTGGTAGATTTTTATTTTACAATCTCATCTTTTATCGCGATTATTTATGATTATGATTCAAATGATGAAATATTATGATATATTTCTCAACAAAATTAAGAGTTTTATTATCCTTTTTTAATTTCTATAGACTAAATTTTTCCATTCGTTTTACCCTCTTTAAGTACCCATGAGTTTATAAGGGTTATTTTATAAAAGGTCCACATTATTTCTCAGTTCAGTCAAAAACACTTTTTCATCCAAAACCATGTTTTATTAAAATATAATTAAAAGATGTTTTTAACATTATCATAATGATTTATTAAAGAAATTTTTACACATGTTTGTACTATTTACAATTCTTTTAAAGAGAATCATCATGTTGTTTTCCAAATAATGTTCATTTTTCTATTACTGAAAATGAGAAAACAATATTTGTTTATTAACATGCATGAAATAAATAGTATTTCTCACTATCATTAGAACATAATGATTTCAAAATTCACTTAAAATATTTCAATGATATTTTCAAATACATAATTTTCCTAAATATTTTGGGAAGTTATTATATATTAAATTATCTTTTTCAAAGTGAAATGTATTTTGAAAATATTTTATGTTTTAAAATGTTTTTAGAAGTGGAAATGATATTTTTTCATGAATTATTTAAAATGATTTATTAATATTCCTTTATATGTTTTCACAATCATTTACAAATAAAAGTATTACCGAAATGATTTATTTTTTAAAAGTGATTTTTGGAGAAAATTTATCTTCCTTAATAAATATTCCATGTTATATTTCCAAATAATTCGCTATATACGATAAAAACATTTAATGCTAATTATGGTTTACTAGGGATATGATCGAAGGATAATATAACAACTGTGGTCTTTATAACACACTTAATCATGATTTATTACATAAAGATAAACTTAATATAATACTGAAGATTAGGAGGTCTATTGTATTTGAATCTAATGAAAATTACACGAAAACATAATACATAAAATAAAACATCTTTGTTGAAAACACTTTTTACATGACCACAACATTCCTTCATACTTAGCATTGCATGGGATAACCTGAGGACATTCATAAGAAAACGGTGAGCTATAAAGCTTAGTAAGGGAGTTAAGAAGGAATAACATAAAAAATAAAATACATGTTAGGAAATAGTAATATCAATAGATAATAACAGAAACATGGACATGAAAGAATTATATAGCATGGATACCATAACATTTAAATGAGGCAACAACGTACAACATGATTTTAGTATGTTCCAAGGCTCATTGCACATGGATTAGCACAAGTAAACCCGCATTGCACTTGAATTAGCATGAGTAAACTCTCATTGATAATGGATTATCATGAATATACACTCATTACACATGGTGTATCATGATACTAAATTTTACCCAATGCATTGGAATGCTATAAGGGCACACCATTTATAAAAATTTCATTCCATGTATAAGTGTGCCACATGGATTATATAATGTGGAATTATTCAAAATCATAATTTATTACACGATTATGTAATTTAGAACACATACATGTAAGTGCCATTAAAAATGTATATTTTCATAAATTTGAATAAACTAGATAGTGAAATGGGTACGATATTCACTACATAATGATTTTGGCTTGGAAAAAATCGCGGTGCAATTCCAACAGCAAAACAGCATACCATAAAAATTCATAAAAAAGGATGATGAGAGAGAAAGGGATATCTCAGAATATTTACATGAATTGTAATGTAATTATATTATATAGATACATGTCCCAACAAGTGGAATTTAGAAATCGAAGATGTAACTTAATAAAGAATCTTGAAGAAAGAGGAGAAATTGAACAACTCTTATGAAATTTCAGCATTGTAACGACTGTTTGTGGGATGGATTAATAAGAGATAAAGATGAATCACATCATTAAAAAATAATGATGGTAGTATGGATGATGTGAAAAATCATACCCGAAATTATTTAATTGAAAATAAAAGGGTTTAACGACATAAATAATATTTGACAAAAATGAGAAAGAAAGAAATAATATACTTGACTTTATTACTTTACGAGCATGAGGAGTATCTATTTGAGATCTTGGGGTGCCATAAAAATATTATAGATAGATTATAAAAGATTAGGCACATTATCCAAGTATTTTTAGCTAATATAAGTTGGATTTTTGGTGGGTTTATATAGGAAATCAGAGGGGAATTCCTTAATATTTCACAAACATAGGTTTTAGAATCTATATTATTAAATATTCAAAACCACATAACATCAAATAGTTTTCCCCATGGGTTTTTTCCAAATAGGAGTATAATTAATTATTTTATAAGTCTAAATGACTAAATTATTAAAATATTAGGCTTACTTAGGTAAGGGTAAGTAACACTTTCAAGGAAATCATGTTAAAATGATAAAATATTTTATAGGTATTGGAGGGTCCACTAAGGCACTATAAAATTAATAAAACAAATATAAAATCACATTATTTTAAATTTAAAATATATATTTTCTGAGTATCCCTTTTATAATATTTTATTAAATCAGTATTGGGTCATTATAATGTTATAAAACTCATCATATATTTATATGCTACTTGATTTTTACCAAAAAATATGATTGTGTTAGAAAAATTAGAAAAAATCACCGTTGGATATTTTAAAAATAATGATTCCAAAAATAATATTCATTTTATCTAAATAATTTTTCTAAATATTTGATGTTTTACTTTTAAAATAAAAACCTTCATTTATTGAAAATTGATTGGTTTTGACGAAAATAGTTTCCAAACCTCAATAAAAGTTACATTTGACTTCATAAAAATTATATAATAATTTATATTTAATAAAAGTAATATAAAAATAATATTTTATTAAAATACTATTTATTCCAAAAATTCATTAAGTCCTCAAAATAAATTCCATAAAAAAATTCAATTTCAGCTTTATCGTATGAAAATATAATTCTTGTCAAACTGAATACTTAATCATTGATATAGTAAAAGAACGAAAGTAATCACCACTTATAATTAAAAATATTTTTATTATATCACTATTTTAATAAATATGTTAATAAACCCTTAGTTTAATATTATAATTTACATATTTCTAAAATGTTTCATTTTACCCAGAAAATCAATTCATCTAATTCATTTTATTTTTAAGAATTACTGTTCTCATAAAGGAATTGAAGGAATAAGAATTTTATTTATAAAAGGGATTAAAATATAAGTAGCTAATACCTTGTTACATAATCCCTTATAAACCCTACATAAGACTTAAGGTTAAGGTGTGTGATGGTGAGAAACTCTTGGGGTGGCTTGGATAACATCACTCGGGTGGTAATCTCAATTAACTTGTACATCTAATGTAAGAGATTCTATTCAAGATTAACATGTTGAAGCTCGGCTTGGGATTGTTCAAGAGAAAATCCCAGTGATGCTACCTCCTCCCTGAGATCTGCCAAATGAAATTCATAAGTCTCGAGTCTACTGTATGATGCAATCATATCCTTTGTAATTTTCAAAAGGATTTATCAGCACCTTAAATTTTTACTAGTCATGTGATCAATTTTCAATGAAAATATTTTAAATGGTAATGATACATAAAATTTATATAAATATAATTTAAAAATATTGAATGTTTTTTCTATATCCATAATACATTTAATTAAATAAAATAAAGGGAATTTTATTCATGAATGTTCAGGTCGTTACAACATTCCACCCTTCAAAAATTTCTCCCTCGAAATGTCTTTTTCCCATAATAAAATAGATGTGTATTACTCTGCCTCATCACTTCCTATGACATCGTAATTTTTATCAAAATCCACCATTTATCAGCTTCACCCTCCACATGATAAGCATCTAGAAGAATATACTCTTGTTCAGAACATTGAAGGATGAATAAGATATTTTCAATGGAGTTGATCGATTGTTCGACGATTGAGGGATCAGATGATCGATTAAAAGTAGGAGGCATTTATCTCATGAAGATCTCAATTTCAATTACTTATGGGGGGTCGGAAGTTCTTATTTACCCATGTTTCCTTTGAAAACATGAGTTAAATGAGATAGAATCGTGATAGAGTTTTCGATTCCCGCTCCCATCGGATTGGGCATCTCACTAGAACAGTCACCACATTGATATTTGCATAAAATTTAAGCTTGAGTCCTCATATTACCGGCCATTGGCTAGAATAAAAGAAAATTAATATGTAACAGATTAAGGGGAATCCAATAAAAAATGTGATGACTTATAAATAAAATTTATTTACCAAACTTATGAATTTATATGCTTCAATCTAAGTTATCCATGATCTACATCCCAACATATATTCTTAGTGGATTTTTTTTTATTCTTTTAAAATTGGTTAATAATAAGCTTATGAATTTACGAAATAATATCCCTTGAAAGTGTAGAACTAAGAGTGTATAAAGGCCCATTTTTGATCACCAGTTCTCGTTCAAGTTTAACTCAATGTTGTGTTTTTGGGTTTTACCCCTAGATACATCTATGCCAGGGCTACGTCTACTTGTTTGTATCTAGAAATGGATGTATTTTTTTGATTAACCACTTACTCTATACTCACAAAAATATTGGTATTATTTTATTATATATAGTCAAATAATCATCGCTAGGGTTTTCTATTCATAATCCAAAAAATAGAAAAACCTATCCTTTGATACTAAATAGAACAACCCATGTCTTTATTACACACCTAAACATGATTTATTACATAAACATATGCTTAATTAAAACTGGAATTTTGGGAGGTATAGTGTATTTGGGGATTATAAAATTACATAAAAACTTAATACATAAAATAAAAAATCTATATTGAAAAATAATTTTACATGACCAGAACAATCCTTTGTACATAGCATTTCAATGGATAACCGGAGGACATACATAAGAAAGGGGTGATTTATAAATCCCAGTAAGGTAGTAAAAAAGGAATAACATAAAAAATACAATAAATTTTAGGCAATAGTAATATCTATAGATGATAATATAATCATAAAAATAAAGTAATTATATAGCATGACTATCCTAACATGGAAATGTGGCAATTACATACAACATGATATTAGAATGACCCAGGGCTCATTGCATGAGGACTAGCAAGAGTAAATACTCATTGAACTTGAATTATCATGAGTAAAACCTAATTTAAAAAGGATTATAATTATTAAACCCTCATTTAACATAGCCTATCGTGATATAAAATGTTACCCAATGTATTGGATCACTATCAGGATGCACACTTTATTGACATTTACTTTCATGAATAAGTGTTCCACATGGATTATATAACATGGAATCATTCAAAATCATAAGATATTTCAAGATTTATGAATTTGGAATCCATAAATGTATGTAAATTTCTATTTTTATATGTTCACATAGGTGAATACCCTTGGTATAGAAATCATAATGTTATTCACTACATAATGATTTTGTCTTGGAAAAAATCGTGGTGCAATTTCAGCAGCATAACAGCGTGACAAAAAAATCCATAAAAAAGGTTAGTGGGAGAAAAATGGGTATATAAACATATGTAAATGAAATATATAGTTAGGGGTCATTTATATACATGTCCAAAAATATGGAAGCTAGAAATATAAGTTGTAACATTATAAATAAACTTGAAGAAAGATGAGAAATGGAATAATTCTTACGAAATTCAGGCATGGTAACAGATGTACGTGAGAGGGATAATGAGAGATAAAGAGGTATCTCATCATTCAAACATTAGGAGATCAGTTTGAGGGATGTGAAAAATCATACCCTAACATTTGTAATTGAAATCGAAAGGGTACAACCACATAATGAAACTTGGAGAAAAATGAGAATGGATGAAATCCCTTAATTGAGTGTCTGACTTCAAGGCCTTGAGGAGGGGCTTAATTAGAGGATGTTTCACCATGAGAGAATTATAGGGAGATGAGGATAGTGTAAAGACACTATCCATGGGTTTTTATTGATGATAAGTTGTATCAAAGGTTGTTTTATATAGAAACTGAGAGGGGAATTATTTAATATTTCAAAAACGTAGGTTTAGAAGTCAATATAATAAAATATTCAAAACCACAAACCATCCCAAGGGGTTTTCCCATTATTTTCTCCAAAGGGTAGTGGAAAAAAGTAATTTATAAGGAAAAAGTCAAAAATTATTAAAATAATAGCCTCTATTCTGTGGAGGTGAGTCACACTATCAACGAAATCATTTTAAAATGCTAAAATATTTTATATGTCTTGGAAGGTCTACTAAGGATTTATAAAATTAATAAAAAATTCTTAAATAACATTATTTTTATTGAAAAACAAATATTGGAATAATATACCATTTATAGTATTTTATCACATTATTTTTGGGTTCATTTTGATGTCATGAAACACATTATATATTTATACATTACTTATTTTTTACCCAAACAATTTGATTGTCTCAAAAAATTATGAAAAATTCACCATTGGATAATACAAACATCATGATTACAAAAATAATATTCATTTTATCTATATAATTTTATAAATATTTTAATTTTCTCTTTTAAAATAAAACAATCATTTATAGAAAATTGAAGGGGTTTGACAAAAAATAGGTTCCAAACCATAATAAAAGGTACATTTGAATTCATAAAACTTATATGATAGTTTATATTTAATAAAATTACAATATAATAATATTTTATTAAAAATATTATTTAATACAAAAATTAATTAATTCATAAAAATAGAATTTTTTATTAAAAATAAAATCACAGTTTTATCGTACGAAAATATAACTCAAATAAAACTGAATATTTAATCATATATTGAGTAAAAACAATAAAGAATGTATTAACCACTTATAATTAAAAGGAGTGTTCTTATAACATTATTACAATAACATTATTAATAAAACCATAATTAAATATAATAATTTATATGATTATAAAAAGTTCTACTTTACCCAAGAAATCAATTTATCTAATTCATTATATTTTTAAGAAAAACAATTCTCATAAAGGAATTTATGGAATAATAATTTTATTTATAAAATGGATTACACAATAAGTAACTAATACTTTATTACATAAGCCCTTATAACACCCACAGAAGACCTATGGGTAAGGTGTGCGATTGTAACAAACTCTTGGGGTGACTCGAATAACATCGTTTGGGTGGTAATCTCTATTAACCTGTACATCTATCATTGGTGATTCAGTTCAAGATTTAAGTGTTGAAACTTATATTGTGATTTGTTAAGAGAAAATCCCAGTGATGTTACCTCCTCATCGAGAACCAAAAAATGAGTTTCGTATGGCCTGAGTCTACTAGATGAGGCCATCTATCTTTTGAATTTTTCAAAAGGATGAGTTAAAACCATATATATTTTACTAGTTATGTGATCACTATTAAAGGACTATATAATCAACATTAATTACACTTAATGGTCATTTAAATCTAATTGGAAAAGGTTAACGTGTTTTATATATCCATAAGAAATTTAATTAAATAAAAGAATGCAAATTTTATTAATAAATGTTTGTGTTGTTTCATATATCATTATTATTATTTCTTTGGATGGTTTATATTTATTATGAAAATATGTTTATGAAAATAATTTCTCTTATAGGGGCTATACCATGATAAAATGTTTATGAAACTATATTATTTTCTAGGGTTATGATTTAATGAAATGATTATGAAACCTGTTTCTTTTCCGAAAGATATGATATAGGTAAATGTTTATGAAACCCCTTTAATTTAATTGTTTATGATATATTGAATGTTTATGATCTTATATCGCACAGAAATATGATATTAATTATAATATGAGTGAAAATTATGTCTCCCATCAATTTATTTGGTAATGATTTATATCTCATGAGAGAAGTAAGTCTATATTTCGGAGTGAGACCAGTCTAGTAAGAGAATGTTTACACTATGATGGTTTTGGGAGTGAAATTTTAGTACTATAATGGTTTGGGGAGTGAACCCAATGTTCTATGAAATCCTTGGAAGTAATACTTGTCTAATATGGAAATATTTTTCTGTGCCCATGTGTATGCCAAAAATATATATCTTATGCTGATTTTGTTCTCTCATGTATCTTGTTCTTTGATTATATTATTATTCATATATTATAAACGGCCAATATTTATTCCTTAAATAATTAATATGACCATTCTTATGAATGGTATGGTTTTCAATTTTTTTTAATCATGTTCTCATACCCTTATGTTCATGTTACGCTAACGTATCTCCTTTGTTTACCATTATGGACTGTATGATCCCACCCTTTCTTATTTTTTCCATTCCCTAGGCTGTGAATAAATATACTACGTTTGATATTTATAAGAAGGGTTCTTGTTATGAATATCATAGTTGGAGATGGTGTATTTTACCTATATACTAGTGGTTTGTGTTTCTATGATTCTAAGTCACTAAACTATTATAGTCTTCATGAGTGTGTTTGTTTTATGTATTGAATATTCATTATAAAAGATATAATATCTATGTATGATAAGTTTGTGTTTATATAGTTTTTATAAAAAGATATGTTTAGTTAAAATTTCGAATCCATGATGATTAATATTTAGTGAGATACCTAAGAATATTTCTAAGAATAATTATAAGGGTTATTCAATGAATAAAGAAATGAAATGGAGTTCTGGAAACGAAAAGAGTGACAGGGTTTCTTGTAATTACATCCTTGAATGGATACTGCAAGTGGAATTTTCTCTAGAAAAAAGGTACCTTGGGATAATAAATCTAAAAATGGTGCATTGAGACAGATTCTATCATCTCCTGGTGTGTGATAACAAGCCTTACTACACTTCTGGTTTGAGACTCTTTTGGGGTATGCTTTGATAATTCAAAAACTGTTTATGAACCATCATGAAGGACATAAATCTATGATGACTATGTCTGACCTATGATAAATCTAAAGAGTCACCCACTGACAAATTAATTTTCATTAAAAAAAATAAAGTCAATGTGGTCTAAAATGATGTTTCCATTGGGAATAAATGATGAAAATTAGGTCACAATAATTTGGAAGAGATTCAATATCACAGAAAATAATGAGGCTATCACGAGGGTATCATTTAAATTCTAGATTTTATACAGAAAATTTACCCTATCTCATTGTGTGATATATCTCTATGTCATTTTTCTGAAGGGACATGCACTTCCTAATTTAATACATCATAGGGAATGAGAAATTTTCATTAACACTTAGGAAACAAACATGGATTTTAGCGTCTGCCTCAATAGAGATGATCTTAATATAGTAAAACCTACAAAGAGAGAGGATACTAAGAATGGATTTAACATTGGATTCCATGGAATTAAAAGGCCCATAATAAAGAGTGCACAGAGAACCACGGAAACCTTATTATCGTAATGTAATCTTTATCCCCTCATGAAACCTTGGTTAAATGATCCATCCACATTTATCTTAAAAATAGATCATGGGGGCCTCCACTTAACCATATTCATTGAGGCTTGATGTCCTTGCCTTTAGAAACTATAACTGCATTTCAAAGTAGTTCTTTACTGAAAATAAATCATCTCTTCTAAGAAGCAAGGAACTCAACTCCTCAACCTATTAAAAAAATAAAAACATTAAGGAACCGAAAATAACATCTCATAACTTGTCTTAATATGTTTTGAGAATCCCATATCACCCAGTGAACATATGTAAAGACCGTTCATTGAATCCAAGAATCACGTGATTGCTTGTCGATCCCACAGAACCAGGAGGACATTAAAGTGCCCATATTATGCACTTAAACAACAATACCATGATTTATCCATATTTGATTCCATAAAAACCAATCCCAATCAATCTCAATAAATGAGTTCCTTATTACTCCAATGAAGGACCTATCAAAACACATGCAAGGGAAAAGAAGTTCCACTCCTTTACTCTAAAAATGGGTGTTAATGAGAGTTTATCTATTTTAGACTCTCCAAACCAGGAAGTTCATATTCATTGGGATTATCTTACACCATTGTTTAGTATATCAATCATCAATATCCCTTTCTCTATACCTTTATAAATTATATTCTAGAGAGAAAAAGTTACTAGAGGATAAAAATGTGTCTGGAGATCTCTAAGAATCATCCACTAAAATTATTCTATCAAACAAAAGATTTTTCTTGTCATAAAGGGTTGTAGAGAGAAGTCTAAGATGTAAACAGTCTATATAAAATGTGATTTCCAGAATTGGACTTCCAGGAAAAAATATAGAGGAACCTCCATAGTTATATTTCCATTAGTTGATTTGAACTCTCATGACTACCCAACACGCAATGTCCTTCCATGTTTATAAAATGAATAACCATGAATTATTTCAATCAATATAAATTACTGGGAAACTCATCCCACATTCTCTATGCTACACTATACCCATAATTCATGAATTGTTCCCACAAATATCTCCATTCAATTATGTTCCAAAACATTTTTCTATGTATTCTGCACATTTTCATTTCCACATATCATAGGTTAACTCCACCCTCGTCTTTATGCCTCAATATTCCTTTACATGATTCCATATTAATTCTACCATCCTGATTAATTTATTAGAAAAAATATTTCATAATTTTTTCCAGTCCTATAGTAGTGTTTTCTGTATATTTTACAACAGAGAGAATATGCATATGTATGGAAGTTAGAATGCTATTAATTGGAATTATCCTACCCCTAAAAAATTATTATTTTATGAACTAATTCATTCATAAAAAATACTCTAATATCACATTTTTAATTTTTCCATCTGAAATTGTGGTGCCAAGATAATCCATCAGTAGGTGTCTTATTTAGATCTCTTGTTTGTCCTAAAATTATTTTTCATAATGATTTGAACAAGATTTTGAGATGTAGAGACTTTTCTTCTAATGATTTAAATTTTTCCCCAATACAAACATTAGACTCTTTCATAATTTTTTTCAATCCCTAAATATAATTCTTTATTCCATTTAGAAAGAAGAGTATATCATCATTAAACCTAAGGTTAGAAATTATTGATGTTCCATGCCTATTCTTGAATTTTGTGATCTACATGCAATATATACCATGATTTTAAGGACTTGAAAGAGCCTCTTAGTCAATAATTAAGATATTAGGACAAAATAATCCCCCCATAACAACGTCGACAAAATAATTTGAATGAACCAATATTTCATCCCAAAAGAGAAATTGAATTCCATAACGAAGCATAAGATGTGAAAAAAAGATCACATTCCCAACCTATAAAACTAATTCTAATAATAACTCTCTATATGAAAACCCACAAAATCATATCATAATAATTATATACTTAGAACTTGATCATAATATTATATCCAATGGATTTCTTGTTGAGAGAATTCCCCATCTATTTTGCAATATTCACTACACCTTCAATTCTCCCCCCTCTGAATGTACCCATGTTTTTCTTATAATATTATCTGTGGTAGAATCCTACAAAATCTTCTTTTAAAGAGAATACTAAGAATTTTATAAGGGAAATTATAGATAAAAATTATCCTATATTGATAGATAACCATTGGATCCATCAAATTACGAATAAGAACCAGCTTTGCAGCACAAATCACTCTTAGAATGAGTCCCACTATAAAAAAGACTAGCACTACTTCATTCATATGAAAGGATATTATATCATAATAATTAATATTTAAAACCCCCATAAATCCATCCAACCTAGGTGCACTTTCAATATTAAGATCAAGGAAAACGTTTATAATCAAATTCCCATCCATAATTGACTCTATCTGTTTATTATCAAGAACTATAACCAACATCGAGTTGGTGGTTTCAAAAATCTCATCACATTAGTCCCAAAACTTTACTCCATCACCAACTAAACCTGGTCTCTATAGAATATTCCCAAAATTATATTTATCTATCTTTTTCACCACATCCAAATCCCATATATACACCATATCCTCTAGAAAAATATTGACCTTACGTGAATATCTCTGCTCCTTCGAGAAGGCAAGGAAGCACCCTATATTTCAATCCCCATAACATAACCGAATGCCAATTTCTTTCTCCCATGAAATTATCTCAATTTCCACAAGCATCCTAGAAAGGTTATTTTGTTTCTCTATTGTCAAAGTAAACATATCTTCATCCCAAATCTTCTATAGTTTCTCATCCATCAAAACTATTTATTTTTTATGTATTTTAAGGAGAAATTATTTATAGTCTTTCTAGTGATCCAATCCCTCAAGTTACCTTTTAGTATTTTCAAGTTGTTGAAATGTCAATCCTAGGCCCTTGAACTCACAGGTTGGACCCATGAGTTTTTCACAATCTGGATAAATTTATTCTCCCAAACCAAGATAGATGAGAATCCTATATTAGGAAGAATTTTTTTGTACATATTAATTAGAAAAAGGAGGGGTCATGTTAAGAAATTCCACATGTTAAATTCATGATAGTCGAATAAGGAAAGGAGTCAAAACATTGGAGATTCGATAAGTTCATATCCAATATTAACTAGATTATTTGTATTCATTTTTAGTATCATACCACGTAAATGGATCTTCTTATAAAACCATATCCATGAGGCCAGAAGAGTCCAAAAAACTATTGAAATCCAATAACCATTTGTATAAGTAATACACACCTCCATTAATTTCTTACTTATCAAAAATATTGTTAATGTCACTGTCCAAAAACTAGGCAAGATTGCATGTTTGGAAGGTGACAATATGTTACTAAAAATATTTTTTCTCTATCATATCGCAATTTTAATATATGAAGTAGAAGAAGAGATTTGATCTTTTTGTGGATATATTAGTTATAAAATGTGGGGGGGGGGGAATCCACTTCTCTAACAATGAAATTTATCTTCTAAACAATATATATTTGGTGTTGTATGTGCTCCCACGCGTGTCATGGTCAAATCCAAGACTCCTTAAATATAAGGTATCATCCTTTTTATTTTTTTATAAAATGTCTAGGATGGAAGCTTTGTGCTTCCTAGCCTCATTAACCCTAAATGTAGTTTTTTTCTGAGCACCCAAGCCCTTTGTGTTCCACATGATAATGGAATACATTACAAAAACAATACTATAGACTTATATGCCATCTAGATGATGTTTTAAAAAAAGATATTTAATACCTAGAGACCCTTATCGTCTTGGAATAGGTGAGTCTTCCCTCGAGTTTAAAACCCTAATGATCTCAAGGGAAAGAATCTAGATTTGTCCACTCATTAGTACCCCCATCATTATTGTCTACTATATTAGTTAAGGAATCAATGTTATTAGGAGATAAATATAAATTTTTTATACTTCATGACACTATCCCACTTGAAAACAATGAAGGATTATAAGAGAGCACCATCAGGAAAACCATCATCAAAATATTAGTTGAAATCTCTTCACTAACTATAATATGAGAGCAACCAACCTCATTATCCAACAATAAACCTAAAGGAAATGAAATCATTGAATCACGCTCGTCATACGAGAAAGAATTAACAAACTCAACCCCAAAATTAGATAAGATTACCAGGACCCAAGAGGTTTATAACAATAATAGGTATTACCTTTTAGTAATCCACTGAGAGGAGAGGAATCATTATCAACACAAGATTCAACAGACACAAAAACATAAACATTAACCGACTCTATGACTCACCAAATTAGATATGGATAGAATTTGTTGAGAATTTTGGAATTAAAAACCATTGAGGAAAGAAGATTAGATTTCTTATATTTTGGTAATGTGGGAAGAATCACTCCAGGGAATGATTCAAATAGATATGAATATGTTTTGACTATATAAAACAAATACCAAAATAACATAATTGAAAAGAAAAAATGAAATGTTTTGTTAACGAAATAGATGAGAATATGTATCCCTATGTGATCAATTTTTTGAATGTTTTAAATGAAAAATATATCGTAATTATAAAAATAAATTTCCTATGTGGAAAGCTCATGAATATGATTAGAAACGTAGTACGAATAATGTGATATTTTTGGTGATGAAGATACTCTAATTGAAATATAAAATAAAGGGGGTATTAAGGAATAATATGATAAATATTATTTAATGGTTTGAGAAGGAAGTGGGATGGATTAAGTGTTTTTTATTTGAATTCATAAATTATTTCATAACAATTGTGAAATTTATAATGATTTATTTGTATAATTTATTTTTCAGGGATTTAAAATAATATGATGAAAGATTATGATTACCTAGAAATGTGATTTAAGGGCAAGGAGTATTCATGGAAAAAACAAGTTTAAGGGAAATATAATGCTTAATATGTTATTGATATTGAGATAATGATATTATTATAAATAGATTATTTATGTAGATAAAATAAATTGGATAGTACTAATGTCCTTATAAGTAATTCATGTTTTTATTGAAAATGTGTTTTATTCTATCATTGAGGGATTTTACTACATCTTTGGATTTAAGGAATATATCCAAAATATATATTTTATGAAAGTAATTATGAAGATTGTATATTTTCAATACTTTTTTATTTTCCTTCATGATTTAGGAGAATACATAATGAAGGTATTCAAATGTTTGGTATGTGAAAATTAAGAGCGACTTCATGTTGTTTAGGGGATTAATGATAAGTTCATTTTTTTAATTTTATATCCTTATTTCTAATGTTTTGGATTTTAATCTTTCAAAAAAGTCAAATTACTAACCATTTATGAATTTTTAATGATTAAACTTGGACGATTATTTAGATATTATTATATTACTTCTCTATATGATAATTTACGAATAATTGATAAGCCATGTTAACTATTTTTTTTATAATAACTAAATATATAAATAATAACTTATCATTATATTTATAAATATTATAATCTGATAATGTGTTGGGTATAATAAATTAACATTTATTTACTGGATTATGTGATGAAGATAAAATTGATCAAGGCACAACGGAAGGCCAATATCGGGCTTATGAAATAGAATGAAATCACATAAGTATATATTCTCATTAAAATTATACAAAATGAGGAACATTATTCAGAAATGGAATTTTGTCTTTTTTATAAAATTTTTTGATGACATTCATAATGTTTTTCACACCTATTTAGTTTAAATATTTGAGGTCATTAACATTATATTGACTATGTTCTCTATCAATCACAATCAGTATATGGGTATTATTTTTCTCTTATATTTCCATGTCTTCAATTCTCAACTATGTTATCTTATGTCGAAAGCTAGTTGTGAGTTACTTTATACACACTTCTTGCTTCCATATTTCCATTTTCAAGTGATTTATTGTTATTCATTTTTATGATGTGGGTGTCTATGAATGAATTTTTAAATGTTAAACATATTGAGGTTTGAAATGAATTTATAGTGGGACAATAACTTTAAGGGGGTAGAATGTAAAATCTCAAGATTGTATGAATTTTTTTTCAAATTAATTTAAAATTTTAGAAATATTTTATTATGTGAAACACAAAGTATATCTTCTGTTACATGAAAAAATTTGTTTCTTCAAAAGGGAACTTGAAACATGACACTGAGCTTCAGTAAACCATTAAATAATATTATTTTAAATATGACCATTATAACCTCATCTTTAAATAGCATTGTGTGGATAATATTAACTACTTTATGAAATATATATATATATTTATAATTCCAACATAATATAAATTTATTTACAAATTCTTAGTTATTAATCAATCTTTTTTTAGTAAAGTAATTTTATTCTAAAAAAATAAGTTTTCTTCAAAAAAAATTTATTTATTTTTTAAAAAATATAATATAATAAATTTATAGAATATTTTATAAATTTAATTGGAAAAAAATAAATTAATTTTGTGAATCATCATATCCTAATTAACTTATCTTGAAATTTTTTAATGTTTTGAAAAATATTGGTTCTTCAGTTAATAGTAAAAAATCCAATTTTTGGAAAACTACCATATATTTTTGTTAAATAAAGTATTTTATATTCCAAATATTGATTTAAAGTAAAATATTTATTTTCTAGTTATTTTTAATCTACATAATTAAATTTGAACCAAAATTAAATTATATTTTAATATAATATTATATTTGGTTTTAAAAAAGGGGTTTTTTGAAAACTATTTTACAGTTCGTATTGTTTTTCTATTTTAATTTTTTAAACTAATAAATAATGAGTAATTATTTAAATTTAATTTATATATAATATATCAATAATTTTTTATTTATATTCTTATTGTGATTATTATCAATCATAGAGTTAATATAAAATCATATTGTTCTTGAATAATAATATTTTTAAGACCTATTTTTTCATCACGTTTGATTGTTTTGTTTTAAATTTAATTTTTGAGGATTTTAGATAATTTATTTTAAAAAATAATATTAATATTTTAAATCATATTTTTATAAATTCATTTGGGTTAATGTTTTTAAATTTTCAAAAAGGATTAATTATTTGAAGAATAGTGAAAACTACTGATTTTTAATTGGAAAATGCCTTTTCTGTTAAATTATATATAAAGATAAATTTTATTTTAAATTTGTATTAACTTAAAATAATTTCACATATATATATTAACAATATTTAAGTTATTTGAATCAATTTAATATTAAATTTTTTTATAAAAACATTGTAAACATTTGAACATTTTCTATTTGAAAATCTGTTTTCACATCACATCTATGAGATTAATTTAAGAATAAAATTTTCCACAAATATGAATTGAATTTGGAAAAATTTATTCCATATTTTAAATATTATTAATTTTTATTATATTATATGTTGAACTTAATTTTTGGCCAAAATTAATAGTGCAAAGAAAAAAATTTTTTTACTACGGTTAAGGAAAAAATGGAATTAGTATTGGGAAACATAAACGATAAGGGTTAAAAATAACACACAAATTGTACAAAATCCCTTCATAAAGAAATATTTTTAACTTATACATTATCTTAGAGATAATGGAATACAATTTGGTCCTTTTTAAATGAAAAAACATGTATGTAATTCTTGTGTTTCAAAACCATATAAGTGTGCCACTCACCTCACTTATAAAAGGACACCCCTCCCCTCTCTTCTTAATATATTAAAACCATTTTGATTCATAAAATACATGACAAAATAAATTCAAAACATACATAATCTCATCCTAGATGCATTATTTTGGACATAAATAGAACATATAATGGATTTTGGGGTAAACCTAAGGGGGATACCCAAAGAAGAGGTAACATTCAATAGCAAGTGTTTTTGTTTATTACTACACCTCTTTCAATTATAATTATACCATGATTATATAATAAAATAAGTATAATATAAATACTAATATGTTTTTATGAAAATTTTAATGACCTATATCCAAATCCACTTATGTCAAATGGGTTATGAAATCATTGGTTGTGTGTATGATGGACTATCACATTGTGAACCGATGTCATTCATTTTTCTGTAAACACCTATCATAGTTGGAAAAATTGATGGATTTATTGTTTATATACTATATTTGTGATATTATTATTCTTATGTAATTGTTAACTCACACAAAAATTTATACATTCCATTTTTTTGGAATACGATAACATCAATTGGGTGTATGTCAGACTACTGCCTTACGAAGCAATGTGATTCGTTCATGATTTACATGTAAGGTAATAAAGATTGTTTTAATTAACATATGTGATATATATCAAATAAAAAATTTAATTTTAATGATAATATATAATTTAATTTTCATTCATTCAATCTAATGTTAAAATGGAAATAGTGTTCATGCGTACGTACAACCTACCATCTCCCAAAACAGTGTATATTATTTTATATCACCTAATTTTATGGATTATAATAAATACATATATATTATATATATAATATATTTATATCATGTCTAAAATTCTAGATATTATTAAATCATTATCATATTATGAGGTCCAAAAATAAAAAATAAAAACATATATGAAAATCGAAGTAGTTATTACCAAAACTGTATCTTTAACATGGAATTGGTAATAAATTGGTAATAAAATTTCATAACAAAATAATATATGGGATTTCATATATATATATATATATTTAATATATTTATAATAAATTTATATTTATTATACATGTGGTTTGAACATGTATGATTGAAGTTAAGATTTATGGTAAGGAATTGAGAGTCTCTCTTTTATTTCAGGAAGACATTTGCAAACTCACCACTCATTTCTTTTGTATGATGTATGTACTACCCCTTTAAAATGTTATCTCAAGAATCTCATTATTTTATTAATATTTAAAGTTTAATTCTATGTTATTATTTATTTTTTATTATGATTCAAAATATCACAAAAGAGACAATAGATTTTCATCTCACTTTTATTTTCTGTGAGACAAATGGAATATTCCCCCATGGTTATTTAATGTAGTGAATATACATCCCATAAATATATTTTATTATTCTTATACTAAATATTTTATTATGTTATACCTCAATTTTAGTATCTCTATTTTATACGGTTTACAGTTTCAATTTTATTAATGGAGTTGGTTATTTTTTGATCAATTTTCCTTCTCTGAGACATATGGCATTGTCATGAACCTATATTCTTTTAAGAGGTTTGTATACATCCAATTTTACATGTTATGTCATAAATATACCTCTTTTAATTGTATTATAATATTTATTTAGTGTTGTTATTTCTCTAGTATTGTGATTCAATGTTACCAAAGTGGTAAAATGTTTCTGTTACAATCTCATCGTTTATCGGGACTGGTATGATTATACTTCCAATGTTGATATATTATGATACATTACTAAAGAAAATAATGAATCTTATTTTCCTATGTTTATGTCATGAGAATAAAATTTTTACCTCAATTTTATTATCTTTAAGTACTTTACAGTACAGAAAAGTGTTTTTATGAAAAAATCATCTTTATTTCACTCTTCTGTTGAATTATTTTTTCATCCAAAACCATGTTTTCGTAAAATGTTTTCAAAAGTTGTTTTTATTATTCTAAAAGTTATTTTCTAAAGAAATTTTTATCCATGATGAAACTTTTTTCAAACTTTATTTAAAATTATCTTCATATATTTTTCAAGCAATTCCAATTTGGATTTTACTAAAAATGTGAAAATAATATATTTTTATCATGAATGACATGAATAGTATTTCTCACTTTCATGACCAATAAATGATATAAATATTCTCTTAAAAATATTCAATGATTTTTTCTGTTTAAATGTTTTCATTTAAATTTGTGATTTTATTATATTTTGAATAATTCTTTTAAAGTAAAAAGGATTTTGAAAATGTTTAATGTTTTAAAAAGTTTTTTTCAAAGAATATAGTATATTTTTATTAAGGATTTTATTCAATGATTTATAAATATTACTTTATAAATTTACAAGATTATTTTTTTAAAAAATTATTACACAATTTTTTTATATTTTAAAACATTATTTTCAAATAAAGGCTATCTTCTTCATAAAACAATCCATTCAATCTTTCAAAATCATTCTCCATATAAAATGAAAACCTTTGATGTTACTTATTTTTTATAGGGGATACAATATAAGGATACCATTCTTATTATTCTTCTAAATGAATTGTGTTTATGATTACAATATGTTTATGGAACTCATTTATATTCCATGGGTTATACCATTATAAAATTGTTATTAAACCTGATTATTTTCTTGTGTTATGCTATGATGAATAAATTAAATGATTATGAAATGTTTTTGTTTTCCAATGTTTATGATACAATAATTTTTTTTGAAAATAATTTCATTTCATGGGTTATTATATTTTTAATCTGTATGATTTTATAGAACATATAAATACAGTTTTATTTATGAGATGGGTGAGAATTTTTTCCCCTACAATTCATTATGTAAATAGATATATATCCTGAGATAGATAGGACTAGAATGGGGAGTAAAGCTAGTTCAGTAAGGGAATCTATTTTTAATAATTGTATTATGAGAAAACCTTGGAAACTATGATGTCTTGGGGAGTGAACATAATTCACAATGACAACAATAGAAGTAATCCTTGAGTAATATAGAAATGATTTTTTTTATATTTGTATGCCATTAATCTATCTATTATGAAAATGTTTTTCTATAATGCATCATTTTTATTGATTTATTTCTGATTAATTTTTTTTTACTTCCAATATTTATTCTATGACTCAGGATTATGATCATTGATATGTAGGGTATGGACTTCAAATGTTATACTTATTGTATGATACCCTTATATCCATTTTATTCATATATATCATCCTTTTTTCGATTATTGAGAAACTTCTGTCAACTATGCTTATGATTCATTTTCCCAGTTTATGAAGAATTTTTTTTGTATAATATTTACAATAATACTGATAGTTATTAAGATCATTTTGGAAGATGATATTGTTTACCTATGGAATAGTAATTTATGTATCCATGTTTCTAAAGGCACTAAACTATTATGGTACATAGGATTCTGTTTGTTTAATGTATTGAAAATTGAAAAAAAATTATGTAATATATATCTATGATAATCATGGGGAACTATTGTTATAGAAAATAAAATCTATGATTTCATTTGACTATAAAAAAAATTAGTTTGTTCAATTTAAGTCTATATCATATTTCACAAAATTATCAATATTTTTTGACTCAATTTTAAACACTACCCTTTTAAATTTATTGTAATCAAAGCCTCCCCTCAGCTATATAAATATTTATTATTCACTTCCTTTAGGATACATTCATCCATTATGAATTTAGGAAGCTATTGGATTGGGTTGTTTTGATAATGTAAGATTTTATTAGGCATTTATTTTTTTTCAAAATTTTATATTTTTAAAAAAATTTCTCTCGCTCTCTCTCTACTGAAATCTATTACACTCACACTATCAAGTAACTGACTTAAGGATTATATTTGTGGTATGTTTTAACTATGTTCCCAAAATATTTCTCTTTCATTCTTAATTTTTTTATTTAGTTTTTGGTGAGGGAGAGGGTAGTGTTTGGACATGTTGTGGTGGTTTTCCACCACTTATGGGAATGAATCTAAAACAAATTTTCATTATTTAAAAAATAATCATCGCCTCCATTATTTCATTATAATACTCCTCATATTATATATTTTGGTGTGTTAAAGGTATGAAATGTCAAATGATAAATCCAGTCCATAAAAGGTTTCACTATATCAATTGTGTTTTGTTCATCATTCCTAATAATTAGTGGAGGTGAGGATTAGTGTGTTAAAGAGATCTTCTCGGTATAAGAAATTTAAAACAAAAATTATGGAATAACAGTTCATGTACGATGGAATAAACAATCAGAAATAATTTTGACAATAATACCAGAAGATAATGGGATGTAAGTAGTACCACCTAAGACCAGGTTCTTCTTTACTAAAATCATTTTGTCTGTATTAAATTTTCATTTTTCTTTCTTGTCCGTCATTATTTTCCATACCCCCATTTTAATTTCATTTATAAAATGTAAAATATCAATAAAAATAAAATAAATTTGTTAAGTGTAGTGTGTAATTCATGATAAAATACAATAAATATATATGTCCTTTGTCAATCACAATGTTGTACTTAAAGAAATATAAATAATATTTTTCACACCTTATGATAGGTGTGTAAAAATTTTGTGTCATTATTAAGGATAAAAATGTACCTACACTCATAATTTATTTTGATTTTATAAGTATTTCACTACATTCAAATTAAAAAAATAGAACTATTTTATAACTTATACTAACTCATATAAGAGAAATTTTATTTATTTGTAAGGTAGGTGGGAAGATTTTGAAGCTTAATGTTTTAAACAGAATTTAATGTTGTTATTTAGGAGCATAAAGAGACCCTATTCTCCCTATTATTGGAATAACTATCTTATTAATTAACTGACTTCCATGATTACTCTTTAGAGTTCCAGTAAAAAGTGACTGAGGAACAAAAATAACCACTATTGTTTCCTATAATTTATTTTGAAGAAATTTTAGTAGGTGTGAAGAAGTTGATTGAAGGAATACTACCAGACCCCATTCACCAATTTTTATAGAATATTCATGAAGATTATGATTGAAAAAATATAATTATATTGGATCAAAATGATTTAGATTAATGTTGGAAGGAATTTGTGTGTATTGAAAAGTTACATGATCCATCAATCTATAAAGAATCCACACCACTCTATCATTTACTTGAAAAGGAAGAATACACCACTAAAGTGGGGAAATTTTAAGAGAGTTTGGCAGATCCTAAATTACTACTTCTATCCTTGACCATCCCAACTCCAAGATTCATCAAGAAATGAAAAAACATTTGAATTGAATCCAATTCGGTGTGTCAATCCTAACTTGAACTTATTTTCATTTGATGTCATTGAAGCTATATTGAGAATAAACTACCACTTTTTAAATTTTTATGATTAGGGAATCACTCGTATTTAATTAGAGGATAAATAGATTATGGTGATATACTCGATGAGAATCAAATGATGCTCCTTGATCCTAATGAACATTTGTTAAAGGGGGAAAAAGAATAATTCCCTATGGTTTTTCCTAAAGAAATAGTGTAACAGGGTATTTACAATGAAGGGGTATAATTGTATATCAATTATTTGTATTTTAATTTAATTAAAATGAAATTATTAATTGACATTCAATTTATTTATAAAGATATTTAATAATGTGAGAGAGCCCTAGAGAATGCTGAAGAGGCTAAATAATTTGTGGTCGTATAAAAACAAGATGACTAATTATTTCGTCTACCCCTTTAAAAACGTTATACCTTATAGATAAGGGGATGTATATAGTTTACAGTATCCATGCGATCATCCATATCTAGTGTGAAGGAATAATATAAGTAAGGAAATCTCTGTTTTGGGTCATCTAAAATAAACTCTACCCACTATCATACTATTTATAACCACCAAAACATCATAGATATTGGTCAAAACACCCTAATAACCACTTGGGGTAACCCCAAGAATAATAATTTTTTCTTCCAATTATATATATATATTTACTTCATTTATTTTTCATTCAATAAATTGATTATGTTTTATTTTCTATATTTACTTGTAGGTTTTCAGTGGGAGACACACAAAATATTAACTCAAGGATTCCATAATGAAAAGTCATGATATATTAATATTTTATATTATTTTCTATTCTTTATAATTTTTGAATGAATGAAAATCAAATGAAATAATTTCAGATAAAAAGGGGGTAGAAAAAATTTCAGTGTGAGGGAGTGGTAGTAATCTGCTTATGGAATGCATGTTTTTTTGTTTTTTTAAATTTTAGAATAATTTCATGTTTAGAAATTTGATTCTTTAATTGTATCATAAAAAGTTAAAAAATCCATTCCATATATGAAGAATACATTCATTTTTGATATTATTGAATATATATGATTTTTGTGTGTGTTTTTCAACATCTTTAATGGATACATTTTTTAAATTGATAATATGATTTTTAATTGAAAAAACTTATGTATAATCAATTTTATAAAATGAGGAAACTGAAATATATAACTCTATATAAAGTAACTTCTGAAGTGTAAAAAAAACCTCATAGAGCCAAGAAAAAATACATCCATATAAGTACTTCAAAAGTAATGTAAAATGTGAAATTATGATCACAAATGAATTTCCATGATTTTAGGCAATGAAAAAAATAAAAAAAATAAAAAAACATAGTTTGTAATAATAAAAAGGTAAGTTATTTAGGTGATGAGAGTATTGAACACCTGAAGAATAATGGAGAAATTATGTTTTAAGAATATCATTTGGGTTGTATTAAGGAAGTGGGAGACAAATATTTGGTATTAAGAAGTTAGGAAATAGGAATTTTGAAAACTTTCACTTGTTAAAATATTAATTCCACCAAATTAAATTCCATTTAGAATCCCTGAAGTTGATCTTTTTATGATTTGAATTTAGTTTGTTGATATAATTAATGGAGGAGGAATGTTATTTTTAATAATGGATGGATATTTATTCTTTTTATTGTCTTGTTTGTGTATTTTTATCTATGTAAAATAAATAATTTTGTTAATTAAATTTTTTATATTTGATAAGAGTGGAATTTTTATGTATTGGGTAATTTATAGAGTCATTTTTTTCATATATTTCACTTATTATTTTAATGATTTAAATCCCACCAAATTGTTAATTTATGGGAAATAATAACATATTCATAATAAAAGAATAATAATTATTGAATTTTGAAAATGAAATATTTATTTATTTTTGTGCTTGTATAGACATATTTGATATTAATTGGTAAAGACATAATTTCTATGTGATGGTTTGAAATGAATTTTTAATTATAGATTGAATTTAGAAATATCATGGAAATTCTACATTGTACCTTTTAATTATACTCAATATTTTCATCATAAAATATAATATTTATAGAATATTAATTTGAAAAGTTTTCTGCAAAATTTTATATACCTTTTTAAACATAATTTATTTGAATACCTTGAGATGGATCAAATTGTTTCATTGAGATAATGGGGCCTTAATTTAAAGTTATACTAGATTCATAAATCATGAAATCGCTTTAATTATTAGGTCACAACCCTATAATAATGTCTCATATAGAGATTAAATGTTACCATAACTCAAAGGATTCAATGGAAATAATTTCATTAAATTTTGATAAATATTTATTTCTAAACTTTTAAGGGCCAATCACATGGAACAAAAATATGAATATATTTTAACTTGATTTTCCACTATCTCCTTTACAAAATTTATAAACATAGCCTCCCGTACTCTCTATAAATATGTATTATTCACCATTTGAGTAATAGTTGCATGAATTGTGAATTTGGGAGAATTTTGGATTTGGTTTTTTGATGTTTTTACTATTTTCTATTTCCTTTTCACTGTATTCTCACTTCCATGTTTTCATATAAAATTTCCATTTATTTTGGCCTCTGTTTATAATTCTAATTTCTCTATCACTTTATATTTATCCACCATGATATCATACACATACGATGCAGAGTTAATGGTTAATTTATTGGACTTATATGATGTTTACATGGTTTTACTTAATTCACTCTCTTTCATTAATAATGTATTAATTCTATTTGTGGTGAGGGAGAAAGGTGTGTTTAGGATTTGTGTGGTGGTCATCCACCACTTATTGGAAAGACACTCAAAATCATTTATATTTTCTATAAACCACTATTCCATTCCTTATCTCAGGAAATCTCTTAACCTGATGAAGTTGAGTGTGTTTTTGGGATGAAATATTATATGGCGGAGCCATGTCTTATAAGGTTCCATGCTCTTGGTTTACATGTGTTCATCCTTAATAACCACTAGATAAGGTGAGGTTTGGTGATAAAGAGAGATTTATTAGTCCTATAAAATTTCACAATCAATGTAGGGAGTAGTATTTTATGTATAATGGGATAGACTATTAGAAAATATTAATGGATGATGAAGGATCCCGAGAAGCTGAACCTATGACTATGTTCTTTCTTACTAATTTAGTCTCATCATAATTTAATAACACGTTTCATTCCTAGCATTTATTCTATTTAAAATCCCCATGTTTTTATTGCTTCCATAAAATATATGATAAAACAAAAAATATAATAAATTTATTAATAGTAGTGACTGATTGATAAAAAATATCATCAAGAGATACAACCTTAGTTATCCACTGTAATGCATTAGGATAAATATAAATAATATTTTCCACACCCGATGATAGTTTTGTCAAAATGTTGTGTTTTTTAGAGAGTCAAGTTATATTTCAATCACTATTTATTTAAATTTTTTTATATTTGACTAATTTAAAATTATTAAAAAATCTATTTTTTGAGGAATTGTCCAACTCAACTTCACTTATGGAAGTTATTATTTATTTATGCCCCTGAAAATGAGTAAATATCAAATCATATTCTGTTTCATAGTAGTAATTCATGGAGGTTACCAAGGTCCTCGAAAATTCCCAAAAATACATAATATTAGAATCATTATCCTAATAATTTATTGATATTTAGGAATAATATCTATATCTTCATCAAGATGTAGTTGAAGCATAAAAACAATATCTTTTGTTTCCTCTAAATTATAATGAATAAATTATATAGGTTGAGAAGGAATTCATTTAAGGAATTCTAATAAAATTATTCAACCATGGATAGAGGATATTAATGAAAAATAATTAAATAATAATATATTTTTCTGGGATCAATAAGATTTATATGAATTTTGGAATAAATTTTTGTGTATTTACATATCACACTGTCCCCCATATTTTAAGAATCAACACCACATTATCATTCCCTAGATATGGTGGAAGAAACCATATAAGTGGGGGAATTTGAAGATAGGTTGGAGGGGCCTTTCTACCATCTTATTTCCTTGGGAACCCAACTCCAAGAGGTATTGGGAAATGAAGAATCCATTGAATTCAAACCAAATCTGGGGACCAATCTTTTTTTGAACTTATTTTTATCTGAATTTATTGAAACTACATTTATAATTAACTCCAACTTCTTAAATTTTTCAGATTCACCCACCACAAGGAGTTCCTTGGTGGATAAGGATGATGATGATGATACACCTAATGACGATTACATGAAACTCCCTAAAGCTCTTGGAAAATTATTATATGGAGAAAAAGAATAATTTTGAGTGTATTTTCATTATTAAACCAGGTTATGAGCTATTTACTATAATGGAGACTATTTTGATATTAATTATTCAATTTTAAATTTCATTCATATAAAATTATTCACTAAATTTACCTTTAATTATATTGATGTAGAATAATATGAGAGATCCCAAGAGAATTAAGAACCATACAAGGAATAAGTTTTCTAAGAAATAGTTTAGTAACCATTATTTATCCTTCAACACCGTTCAATTAGTACATTTTAACTACAGGTAGGGATTTTGTGTACTCTATCCATAGGTTCCTCTACATCTGGTGTGACAGAATGAAACCTAAACGGAAATATTTGTGGTGGTTCATCTCAATGAGAATACACCGACCATAAAAATATATATATCTTCTATAACTGCTTGGATAGGGTTCATAAAACCCTAGTACTAATTTTTGGGTTAAACCATGAATTATCCTTTATTTGATTCATTTTGTTCTATTTATTTTCTTTTATTTTTCATTTAATAAGATTTTATGTTTTCTTCTATAGTTGTATGTGTAGGATTATAGTGGGTGTAACATTATATATTAGCCCATGGACACCCTAATAATATTTTAGGATGTATTTATATTTTACAATTAATTATTTATTAACCAAATTAATTCTATTTACAAAGCCAGTGATATAAATTTTGAATCAAAAAGTGGGTAGTAATTGTTTATGCGTGGGGGAGTGGTGCTAATCTTTGTCGGGATAATATTTAATTTGAAAATGGAATATTGATTGACCATTAAGTGATTTTATTAATATTTTATATTAATTAGTAAATTAATAATTTTTATGGGATGAGTTGATATGAATTTATAATTAGAGAATGAATTTATAAACTGAAAGGAATTTTCAATTTTTTATACTCAATTCCACTATTTTATTTTTATCACAAAATAATATATACAACAAATAAATATTGTAATTTTTATAGAATTTTAAACATGTTGTTATACATATATTAACTTATTCCCACAAGCTATATCGAAATTTATCCTAGAGATAATTAGTCCTAAATTCAAAACTAAATTGGATTCATCGATTTTTAAATCACTTCAAAGATTGGTATATAATTTTTTCATATGTCATTGGATTGTTTTGAAATTTCAAAATAATTTATAGGACTCAAAAACAATGATATCATTTAATTGGATAAAAATTCTGTTTGATAATTTAGTGGTACATATAGGAGACTCAAATATTGGAATTTATTTTGACTTAATTTTTAATTTATTCTTAATTTTGTTACCCTAGACTCTTCTACACTATATAAATATATATTATTCATAGTTTTTGGGAGTTTTATGAATTATTATATTGGGAATATTATGTATTAGAATGTTATTATGTTGTGTTATTATATTCTTCATTTATTTTTTAATATATACACACATCCATATTTTCAAAAAAAATCATTCCTTTTCTATGTCACACACACACACACACAACTATCTCTTAACTATGATTTATTAAACTCATTATGGTGATTTATTTACTCATTTACTAGACTTGAGAGAGTTTTTCTTGGTGCTCCCAAATTATTTCTCTTTAATTATCAATTTCTTTATTCTATTTATGGTGATAAAGAGAGGAGTGCATGTGTTTAGTGTGACAGTTTCCACCACTCCTTTACATGCCTCTCAAAATAATTTATATTTTATACTAAATCAAGACCCACATCTATCAATAATAATATTCATATGATGGGGTTAGGTTTCTTCAAGGGATGACATCATATATGGATGATAAAGGTCTTGGAAGGTGTCATACTCTCAGCTGAGGTGTGATCATCATTAATAAACAATAAACCAGGAGTTGTTTTGTCTTCCAATGAGATCTATTAGGATAGATAAATTTCACTATCAAAGTAGGGGACAATATTTCATTTATGGTGGTATAGAATATCAAATTAAATTTTAACAATAGTAATGGATGATAAAGGAACCTAAATAGGTTAAACTAAGACCCTGCTACATCTTACTCATTTATTTATGTCTACATTACATATTCATGTTACTTTACTATCAGGAATTCCATTACATGTCACCACCATTTAATTTCATTCATAAAAGATAAAAAAAGTATGTAATAAATTTTTATCATTAGTGATTAATTGATGAAAAAATATTCACAGGAGACGACCATTGTCTCCCACTATAATATAATAGAATAAATATAAATAACATTTTTTACACCCTATGTTATGCATGTTATGGATATTATACAGCATTTTAAAACACCATACCTTAATTATTATGGGTTTTCAAATGTTTTATTTCTCCATAAAAGGTTGTCATGACATTTGGTAGGGTTTTAGGCACTAAATCCTTTAACTGAAGAAGATTTGTCGGTGAATAAAAAGGTATATTCCATCAAGGTTGAAATTGTGTCATAGAGCACAATATAAAACTGAAATATAGAGGCCACAATCATGTGGTTTTTCTATATACAAAGGATTATAATTGATCTTACTTCAATAGAGATTAGTCGCACTATAGTACCCTTAGATGATATGTGGTTAAATAGTTACTAGGGTGACCCAAGTATAATATAAAAACATATTCCATCATTTTAGATAATAAATGAATACATATATATATAATAAAAACCCAAAAATAATATAGGTTTTTTTTATTTGGAGACTAAACACATAATTAAATTATTTCACGAAATATCTTTAACATCTACCACAATGTACTTCTAGCATAATACCCTTATTATACATATCCTACTTAATACCTATTTTGATAACATAAGTAAATGGAGAAAAAGAAAGGGTGAGATTGGTTTCTCAGTAAGGGTAAAACTGGGAGATATGAATTGATGATGTTTAGTAAGAATAATATGAGAATAAGGGTATAAAACCATGATCATAACTTATGAAAACATATCCAATATTTCATATAGAATAAACCATGAGTCATTATATATGCCTTTATCATGAAAAAATATATGAGTAATAAGAGTGAGGAATTATCAATAATCAATAATTATCTAAGAGAGAATATCATAAGAAAAATAAATAAATTTTTTCCATATACATAATCAAAGAAATTCATTTCTGTAGTCAATGCTCATTTTCAAGGACATTATAATATAAGGAATATATTCCCATAGTGTATTGGGTTCTTTCCTCATTCCCATTAATATAGTGTAAAAATTCCCATAGTATATTAGGTTCACTCCTGATTCCCTTTCATATTATGTGATGTGATATAAATATTTACCCATACATAATAAGGCTATATTATTTTGGTCACACCCATAAAATAATGAGAACCATACATATGTGTACCATAAGATCATAAAAACAATAATTTCTCCTTCAGAACTTAATTAACCCATGGGAATGAAATGGGTTTCATAAAAAGTTTTCAAAATTTTATCACAAACCATCCATAGTATGAATATTTATGTTATCCTTAGAGAGTATCCCTAGTGAAGAATATGAATCAATAATGTTTTTGGAGATATATGAAAAAAATCTTTTTAAATGAATTGGAAATATTCTTAGATAAAAATAACATAAATAATCATTTTTTTGATAACATTTATAAAAACTAAGAAATATTAAAATAATGATAAAAATACTTCATTTGAAAAAACCAAGGAAAATGTAATGTAATATTTTTAATAAATAATATACATGACTGTGATAAATTTTATTCATTCAATAAATTCTAAAAAATGTTTCTTTTCACACTTGTATTAAGTAAAATATAACCAAAACATAAAATGTTATAAATATTAATTTTTAAAACTATTCAAATAATTTAAAATATAGTTGAAATAGCATTACCAAATCAATAGAGTATTTAAAACAATATTCTTAAAAAATTTAAAGGATATGGACATGAAGAAAAATATTCTTGATTAATAAGAATAAACAAGTATGACTATTTTTTTAAAACATTTTTTCAAATTTTTCGATATCAAAAGAGAGAGAATTGATAAAATACTATAAAAAACCATAAATAACCATATTATAATAAAATGTTTTATGTTTAAGGGATAAATAATGTATAATTACCCCATATTAAGTTGAAACATAAATAATTCAAATAAAAAGTGATATTATAACTTAAACCCTTACCCCAAGTTCAGAATTGCTTCATACAAAATATAATATTTTTTATAATAAATATTTATTTATAATAAATATATACTATAACTATATCCATACACATGTTACTATATACAATTACATTATAATTTATAATTATGAATTTATTAATAATTCTTCATTAAACACAATATTAGAGTATTAAATGTTCTCTTTTACAAGCATGTCCCAATTCAGTTGTTTTGATCCATGAAATGTGGTAATGGTTAAAAAACCCAAATAAAATCATAAATATCATATTTATTTTTTATATAAACTCATATAACCATCCATGTAAGTTGGTACGTAAAATTAAATTCGTCGCTTCATGGAAGTAGTAGTTTAAAAGTAAACCTAAGAGATGTTTTCATTTTCTAATAGATGGAAAAAAGGAAGGTAGACAAAAATTTATACATATTTGATTAATATTATTATATTTTTCTCATATTTATTCATTAAATATGTCTTTATAAGCATATATTTGAGGCGGTGAAGAAAAATTAAATGCATCACTTCATGAAGGTGGTAATCCACTCATAAGCAAGAGCGATGTTTCCATTTTCCTGTATATAGAAAAGAGGTAGACAATAATTATTTCATTAACATAATAAAATTTAAGTATTATAATGATTATAATGATTCTATTATAATTATGTTGTTATAAAATACTTTAAGGATGTGCAATAATAAATAAACATGAAATGATTATGTGATTACAATTACCACTTACTTGGTTATTCTACATTGCATTTCTCTTTAAGATAAATTTGGCTAGTATTTTAGTTATAAATTAACGATAAGACTTGTATATAAGTGTTTTTAAGTTATTTATATATATATATTTTAAAATTAGGTACTCAATTAGTTTGAATAAATGAGGATAGGAGTTTTCCCTTTATAAGTGAGGGCAGTGATGCCCAAGTAAATAAACATTACTTAAAATGAAATAATGTCATTTTTTGGGGAAAGTGGAACAAAATAATCCCAATTTTAAATATAATTTAATGGTATGTATAAATTAACTTAAAAAATAAAATAAATTTTTTTCGTCATGTTTTAAGATTTATCACTTAGTTTAAGCCCCTTTAAACAATTTTAACATTTATCATGATTACTTAACTTTTAACATTATAACTATTCTTCTTGATTAATAATAAAATCAACCTTATAAACAAATTTTTATATGATTAATCTAAATATGAAATATATTTTATCCAATTCAATATATTATTTGGGATAAAATTAATTCAAATATCCATACACAAAACATGGAAAAGTATTTTTATAGAAAATTTATTTTAGAAGCTAAAACATTTATTTACTATTATTAATTTTCAATTTATAACCATTTAATGAATGATATTTAAATTAATTAAATATATTATATAAAAATTTCATTAAAATAAATAATCAATTGTTATTAATTTATGTTTTTAATATAAAAATTCATTGCATACAGTAAAAATAGTTTTATGAAAAATATATCATTTTTCCTTCAAATGATTGTATATTTATTTATAAAAAATTAATAATCACTAAGAAATTGATTATTAAGATTTTTTAAATGTTTAAATAATACTTTTTTAATAAATTCTATACAATGAGGAATTAAAATTTATATTTTTTTATAAAAATATAAAAACACATTTTTTAAAGAAATTATTTCTATTTAGTGAGTAATTGTTTGATTGGTATTCCTTATAATTACTAAATTATTTCATGGATGTTCTTAAGTTATTTTACTAATGATTAAATGAATATTTTAAAACCCCAAACATCCATGGTACGTTTCTCTTTGAATAATGCAATAGCTTGCATTGTACACAACTTCGAGATTCTAACACATTGCGACCAATCAAAGTAGCCGTTATGAATATCAATACCCAATTTTTGAAATTTTATAAATATTATATTTCAAAATGGAATTCATTATTGGATTTTGAATATCAAAATTATCTTAGGGTGATTTTTTGGAATTTTTCTGAAAACGTTCAATTTTTGATGAATAGTGAAAAACACTGAGTTATAGTTTAAAACCAAATTTTTATTTAAATAATTATTTATTTTATTTAAATTTAATTTATGTTAAAATAGATACATAATACATATATAATTTAAATTTAATTCATTGGAGTCTATTTATAATAATTTTAGATATATAAAAAATTTATTAAATTTTTCACCGTCTTTTACCAATCTCCTAGGAGAATTTTCAAATTCACATAAAACATAATTTTACCGATTCTAGGAGTGGAATTTCAAAAATCCAAGAGACACGTTGATATCAGTAAGTAAAATGTGGTTCAATGAGATGAAAATAATTTTTGGTGAATAGTAACTTTTTTACTTTTTTTTACCATGGTTAAAAGTAAATGGGGTAATTAAAGGTAAAAATGATATTATTTTTACCATAAAACATGTCCTAATTATATTGGATAAGTTTAATTCGACCAAAAACAACCTTAGGAATAAAATATGAACCTCTTTGGTCCACTTGGATTAGAATAGGAAATTTATTATTATTTAATTCAAAGAGTTAAAAGAGTTAAAATAAATGTTTAATAACTAAAACATTTTTAATATAGGGTTATACAAAAGATAAATTCGATTATAAATATTAATTATAAATATAAAAATATTTCCTATATAATGGTATTTAATTTATAATTTTTATGCATTAAATAATTTAATTTATTTATGACACAATGGTGATGCAGTAATTACATAATTAATGATATATTAACATAATTGATATTATAAATATCCATATAAATGTAATTTGACACTTTTTATGAATTAAATTAATTTTATAGGTTAATATAACATGTTAGAATTGTTTAAAAGATTTTTCTTCTAATTTATAAAGTGTTTATGACTGGAAAAAAAATCAATTATTAAATAGTGTCAAAATTGACATAAAAAAGTTTTCAAAACAAATATTATTTTATTAATTGATATTGTATTCCTAAACATCAACGGTTCCTCCAAAGGACTAATATAATTATATTTCTTTCATTAATGGACCACTTGGGGGTTTTTTGGAATTATATTGTACGTTTATTAACTATATAATATAAAAAACAAAGAGACATGGTAAATGTAAAACTATATAAGTAAGTGTTGAATCAAAACAATAAAGATAATATAGTGACCCAAAAATTTCTAAAACCTATTGGTTGAGTGGTTTTAGAAATATCTCTACCTTAACCTTTAAAAATTCCACTTTTGAGAAATTAGAATCCGAATATGAATTTATTATAAAATAATATTTCTAGATTTTCATAAGGTGCCGCTCAACCCTCTTATAAAAGGGAACTCCCCCTTATCTCTAATTAACACCTTCAAAGCCTTTTGTCTCTACCAAAACCTGCCCAAATATACTCTAAAATTACCTCAATTCAACCTAGAGGCCTTAGTTTGAACATAAAACCAACCTAAATAGCCATCTTGGTCAAATCAAAAGGAAGAACCCAAAGATGATGTAAAAATATAAACTCCTTTTTCATGTTCTTTTCTTCTTCCACTTCCTTTTTATTTATTGTTTCCATTATAAAATAAAAACTCTAGTATCTTCTATATAATGTGGTGTTATTATAAGTATGTTAAAACCATATTCAGTATTCTATCCATCCTTTTAATTACATGTCACCATACATGCGTACGTACGACTTACCATCTCCAGGTCGTGGTGTAATTTGTTATTCAAAACTTTCATCATTTGGAAGGGTACAATAATGAATATAACTGATATAAATAATAAATTAAACATGATAATTATTCTGTATATATGATATACTATTCAATTATATTCTATTTTAATATCAAAATAATGATATTGTCGCTCGTGCGTACGTACGGACTACCGTCTCCATGAACGCGATAAGTTTCATTCTCCATCGTATCCATTCAAAATAATTTTCTTTTGATGATTAAAAATAATTTTTAAGGAATTTATATCATTCTGGATATGAATAAGAGACTACATATCCATAACAGACATGACTAATGTAACAAAACATATAAAAGAAATGAGTAAGTCAACACCCGAAACAACGATAATACTAAGATATTATTAACAAAGAAATGCTAAAATATCATATATGATAACATATTAATGTATTTGATTCTTGTATAATTTAATAACGATTATTTACCCATTATACAAGATGTTAAACTACCCTTGACCAAGGAAAAATATAAGTTAAGGGTTTATTTCACAATCTCTTCATTATCCGAGATTGCTTATACGTAATTATCTACTAAGACTTCTTTATCATCCACATTCATGTTTCTTAAAAATGTATCCTAAAACATTTTTACTATTTCATATAGAATGGGTTAATGTTATTTATACCCTTGTTTTACTTTTTATAAAATGGGTTGAAATAAATCTTTCGGTCATTTTCCAAACAAGGACATTTTTATCTTTTTCGACGAAATTCATATAAGGATGACTTTTTTTAATTTATACGGCGGGTGTGACTATTTTCTACCATTATAAAATCATTGAAGCTTCCCTTTAAAGCTTATAAGAATATTTTCAAAGTGAATGCTTTTTTTATAATTATGTGACTTTTAAATGATTTAAAAAAATATATTTTTCTCTCAAATAGTTTTGATTTCATATATGTCGACATCCTTTGATGGATTTTAAGCTTATTTGAAGTTGATTTATTATGATACAAAACTTCCATATTGTATTGAAGGTTTTGGGATATATTTGACTATGGATGTGTTATTTTTATACCATTCATGGTTTATGGAGAAAGTATTGGCATTTAATATGCTAGTTTTAATACGAATGTTTAAGTTATATTTAAACCTGTTCATATAAGGAATGCATTGGACTTAATAAGTGATAGGTGGAGCCCACTATAGCACCTCGATGCATCGGTAGGTCTCATGAGACAAACTAATGTCTTGGCACAAGGCCTTGAAAAATATTATTTGTAGTCTTGGAACAAGGCCTTGACTATGTGGTTATGATAGTCTGGCATTATGCATTCCATCATTATGAAAGTGGTTATTGAAATTGCATGTGATTATTCAATTAGTAGAATATCCATCTGAATAAGTAAATGGAATAATTTTATTTTATTTCTGCCATATTATGCTAAATTTCATGTTTAAAAGGCTTTTGTTTTAGTTAAACATTTCCTTAAATATTTATTCTTATTTATAAAAGTTTCCGCTATATTGTTATCCTTACTGAGCATCTAAGCTCAACCCTTTCTATGTTTTATTTTTACCTGGATGTGAAGAAGTATTTTACGAATGACCTGCAGGGATAGTATGAGGGGATATGGGTGTGGTATATGGATACAAGATGTTGTTGTAGTTTTTCACTTTATGATTTAATGTAAACATTATGAATGTATCTAGTGATTCCATGTTTACTAAACTAATCGGTCTTTAGAGACTTTATCTTTTGTGATCATCTCAATGATATGTAATAATGCACCGTCTCTGGGTAACTGGGGTTGGGGCATTACATTTGGTATAAGAGGAAGTTTAGTACAAACCATGGGAGCTAGATTTAGTTAAATTCTGATTAGAGCACATACACTTAAGATGGACTTTGATGATTAGTATAGAAGAATTTCCTAGAATTTTTTTATTGTAGAGATTTTCAAGTTTTCCGACCAATACATCCCTGTCTGGATACGATCAAGTAAAGACGGCTCTGGCACAGATGTACCTAGAGGTAAAACCCAAAAACACCATTTTGAGCTAGACTCGAATGGGAACCAGTGAAGGACCGCGAACCTTTCTACACTCTTGGTTATGACACTCCCGGGGTATATGCTTAGGATAATTATCATTTTCTTTACAAACCATTATGAAGGGTTTATGAGTATATAATTTCTTAAAGAATACATTTTTTTATGATTATGGATTATATCCATAAACATTTTAATTTATGTTAAGTGTTTTATAAGTTTGGATTTATGTATTGTGATTCAAATATTAATCTAGTGTATGCCATTATTTAGAAATAAAGCCTAGTGGAAGGAATGAAAACTGTATCAATGCACGAACTCCATGTAGGGATTTTCCTCCGGCTCAAGATTAATATAGTGTAGCTGGTGATGCAACTAGTGCTGGTCAGCTTATCACCACAATGGGATAACTCACTCAGGTTATGAATAATCACCTTACCCGTATGGAGCACCATGATCCAGAGCATGGAGGATCAATGTTAGATCACTTCATGAGGTAACAAACACCAACATTAAATGGGAGAAAAAATCCATTAGTAGTTGATCAATGAATAAATTCCTTAGAGAAACAATTCCATGCCTTAGGGAGTAGTAAAAGGGAAAAAGTTATCATGGTAGTTTACCGCCTCACTGGAGATACAGATTAATGGTGGTCATTGATTCAAAACACAAAGGAAGATGATAAAGATTCAAATATTGAATGGAAGGAGTTTAAAGATCATTTCATAGAAAAATAATTTCCTCATGGCCATCTAGTGGATATGGGAAGACAATTTCTGAGTCTGAGGAAAAAGGAGTATGAGAATGTCACAAAGTATGAGGCTAACATTGCAAGGATAACAAGGCATGATTGAGATTACATACGTAACCCAAGAAGTAAGATTGATCGTTTATTTGATGGGATAAAACCATTTCTCTATCAAACATTAGTCTCACAATCCTTCTTATCATACGAAGATATTGTCTCATGTGCTATCAAGACAGAAAAGGAATTCTCTAATTCTTACGTCTTTAAAGAAAATCAAGAGAAGAAGATATCTACTGATCACTCTCGAAATGGAAATAAGGTGAAGAATGGAAAAGTTGAATATCCATCATGCAGTAAAGGTGGGAAGAAACACCCCAGTACATGCCTGAAGGGAATGTAATTCTGTTAAATGTGTGGTAAAAAGGGCCATCAAGCTCATGATTTCAAGGGGAAGAAAGAAGCTCCCGATGTTCAATGATACAATTCCAGGGAGATTGGACATTATGAAAATGAATGTCCTAAGAGTCAGGGAAATATACCTCATAAAAAGCCAAGGGATCAAGGCCAAGCTTATTCGATCACTACTGTGGAGGTTGAAGCTCCAAAAGACATGGTGGCAGGTAATTTAATGGTTTCCTAATGTTTAGCCAATGCTTTATTTGATTCTGGATCATCGCATTGTTTCATATCTTCCTAGTTTGCTAAGAAAATTAGATATTTCTAATTTTATTTAACAAGGGAGTTGTTAGTTAAAACTCCTAAGGGATGTGTCATTTCTACAATGTTCTGTGAATCAGTTTCCATTAGAGCATATAAATGTTCTTTATCTGCTAATCTCATCGTCATACCTATGATTGAGTTAGATATAATCCTCGGTATGTATTGGATTTTAGACTATGATACGATAATTCATTGTAATAAGAATAAGGTTATGATTTTTCTTGATGATTATAAGGTACACCTTATCTTTAGATCAGAATCGTTACTACTTATTTCTTATCTTGATCCACCCCCAGTAGCTAAACTAAATTCAATTATTGGGGATGAAGTGAATGAAATAACTGTGGGTGAGGAAATAAATGTTCTAATAGAGGATGTACATATTGTGAGAGAATACATTGATGTTTTTCCAGACGATTTACATGGACATCCTCCAAAATGAGAAATTGAGTTTTCCATTGATTTAATTCCTGGATCAAGACCCCTATCGAAGACACCTTATAGAATGGAAAATGTGGAATTAGTGGAACTAAATAAACAACTAAAGGAATTGAGTAATAATGGATTTATTCTCCAATGTGTTTCCCCATGGGGATCCCCTTTTCTTATTGTTAAAAAGAAATATGGATATATGAGGTTGTGCATTGACTACAGAGAGATCAATTCTATAACAATAAAGAACAAGTATCCCCTACCTCGCATTGATGATTTATTTGAACAACTGCATGGAGCCCAATAATTTTCAAAGATTGACATTCGATATGGATACCACAAGTTGTGTGTGAAGAAGGAAGAAATTCCGAAGACAGCATTTCGAACGAGGTACGGGCATTACGAGTTTACAGTAATTCCTTTTGGGATGACTAATGCGACCTCTGTTTTCATGGATCTAATGAAAAGAGTTTTCAATGAATAAATCGATGATTTTGTAGTGGTATTTATTAATGATATCTTGGTTTACTCCAAAATCTACGAAGATCATGAAAATCACTTTCTCATTATCCTAAAGACTCTTAGAAGACAATAATTATATGGGAAGTTTAGCAAGTGTGAATTCTCGCTTCAAGAGATTTCATTTCTTGGCCATATTGTCCCCAAAGATGGAATCTTCGTTGATCCTTCTAAGACAAGAGAAATCTAAGAATAGCCAGCACTGATGAGTATAACTGAGGTACGTGATTTTATTGGTTTAACAGGTTATTATCGATTTTTCGTCTAGAATTTTTCTCAGTTGGATAACCCATTAACAAATCTCACAAGTAAAGGGGTTAAATTTGTTTAGACAAAATAGTGTGAAGAATTATTTGAATAACTGAAGAATATATTAGTCAATGATCCTATATTGACTCTACAATCGGGGAATAATGGGATCGTTATTTATAGTGATGCATCGAAGAAAGGACTTGGTTGTGTCCTTATGAAGAATGATAGAGTGATTGCCTATGCATCACAAAAACAGAAAATTCATGAGCAAAACTATCCTACCCATGATCCTGAGTTAGCTGCTGTAATATTTTATTTGATGATATGGAGACATTATCTCTATGGTAAAAATTGTGAGATATATAACGATCACAAGAGTTTAAAGAATATTTTCTCACAAAAAGAACTTAACATGAGGAAAAGGAGATGGCTTGAACTACTGAAGGATTATGATTGCACTAAACACTACCACCCGAGAAATGAAAATAAGGTGTATGATGCTTTGAGTAGAAAGGATCATGGAGGTTTGAACCAGATGAGAGTTGAAAGAGATCCTATTTTCATTGATCTCGTAAAGATGGATATGGGAATAACCATGGAAGGGGAAACATCAATACTTTTTCAAATGGTTGCCAAAAAATAATTACTAGAAAGGATAAAGAGTTCTCAGACCAGTGATGAAGAATTTCAAAAGATGATTAAAGTTCTGAATGATGGGAGACTGAGTGACTTTGTGTATGACGATGGAATTTTGAGATTTGGGAAGAGACTTTGTGTTCCTGATATACCTGATATAAACAAAGAAATGTTGTATGATACTCATAGTTCCAATTTCTCTATACACCCTGGGAGCACAAAAATGTATAGATATTTGAGGAACATTTTTGGTGGGACAACATAAAGAGGGGAATTTCGGATTTAGTGTCAAGATGTTTGGTTTTTCTACAAGTGAAAGCTGGAGGGGAACAACCTGGTGGAGTTATGTAACCTATTCCCATACCTGAGTGGAAATGGGATAATATTACGATGGAAATTGTCATGAGACTACCAAAGACTCTTAGAAAGAATGATGAAATATGGGTTATTGTTGATCTTCTTACCAAGTCAGCACATTCTCTTGCTATAGGAGAAGATCTTCCACTTGAACGTCTAACAAGACTATATATTAAAGAATTTGTGAGACTTCATGGATTAAACCTATCGATTGTTTCTGATCGTGATCCTCATTTAACTTCAAGAATCTAGAAAAGTATTCAGAAATCCCTAGATACTGAACTTCATTTGAGCGCTGCTTACCACCCCCAAACTGATGGACAATCAGAACGGACTATTCAAACCTTAGAAGACATGTTGAGATTTTTCTCACTTGACTTTCAGGGTATGTTGGATCAATATTTACCTCTAGTGTAATTTTCATATAACAATAGCTTCAATTCAAGTATTCGGATGACACCATATGAAGCGTTATTTGGAAAGGGATTTCGCACACCAACATGTTGGGATGACGTTGGTGAAAGATAACTTGTAGGCCCAAAACGGGTGGAGGAAACGTTGGAAAAGGTGAAGGTAATCCAAAACCACATCAAAGTAGCTCAAAGTAGGCATAAGAGCTTTGCTGATAACCGAATGAAGGATTTGGAATTTTAGGTAGGAGATAATTTCTTCTTGTAGGTGTCTCCATGTAAGGGAGTTGTACATTTCGTTAAGAAAGGTAAATCCAGTCCCAGTTACATCGTACCTTTCGAAATATTAGAAAGAATTGGGGCTGTAGATTACATTTTGGCAGTGCCGCCAAGCCTCTCTAAAGTTCACGATGTGTTCCACCTATCGCTGTTGATAAATTAAATGCCTGAACCAACACATGTACTCACATATGAGGAAGTATAACTTGATCCCGATATGTCTTATTGTGAAGAGCCCATCCGGATTCTTGATACATGAGAACAAGTGCTGACAAACCGGACGACTCGTCTGGTAAAAGTACTATGGAGAAACCATAAGATAGAAGAGGCAATGTGGTAAACTAAGGAACTTATGATGAAGAACCACCTGATTATTTTCATGTGGTAGTATTTTGGAAATTTTGAGGACGAAATTATTTGAAGGAGGAAATAATGTAACACCCCAAGGTTCAATGGTACGTTTCCCTCTGGATAATGAAATAACTTCCATTGTACGCAACATCAAGATTCTAACACAACGCGACCAATAAAAGTAGATGTTATAAATAGTATTACCCACTTTTTGAAATTTTATAAATATTACCTTTCAAAATGGACTTCATTTTTGGATTCATAATATCGAAATTAGCGTAGGGTGAATTTTTTGTATTTTTCTAAAAACATTCAATTTTTTATGAATAGTGAAAAACACTGAGTTATAGTTTAAAATATAATTTTTATTTAAATAATAATTTATTTTATTTAAATTTATTATAGGTAAAAATATATAAATAACACATATATAAGATAAATTTAATTCGTTGGATTCAGTTTATAATAATTTTAGATATATTAAAATTTTATTGAACTTTTCACCGTCTTTTACCAATCTTTTAGGAGAATTTTAAAATTCACATAAAACTTATTTTTACCGCGTCTATGAGTGGGAGTTCAAAAATAAAAGAGACACGATTGATATCAGTAAGTAAAATGTGGTTCAATTAGATGAAAATAATTTTTGGTGAATAGTAACGTTCTACTTTTAATTACAGCGGTTAAAAGTAAATTGGGTAATTAAAGGAAAAATGATATTATTTTTACCCTAAAACATTTATTAATTCTATTGGATAAGTATAATTTGATCAAAAAAACAATAGGAATAAAATATGAACCTCTTTGGTCCACTTTGATTAGATTAGGACATTTATTATTATTTAATTAAAAAAAAGTTAAAAGAGTTAAAATCAATGTTTAATAACCAAAACATTTTTAATATAATGTTATACATTATATAAATTCGATTATATATATTCATTTGAAATAAAAAATTATTTCCTACATAATTGTATTTTATTTATATTTTTTAGACATTAAATAATTTAATTTACTTATGACACAATGGTGATGCAGTAATTACCAAATTAATGAAATATTAAAATAATTGATATTTAAAATATCCAAATAAATGTAATTTGAGAATTTTTAGGAATTAAACTAATTTTATAGGTTAATATGACATGTTAGTATTGCTAAAATTATTTTTTATCGAATCAATAAAGTTGTGAAGACTTTAAAAAATCAATTATTAAATAGTGTCCAAATTGACATAAAAGAGTTTTTAAAACAAATATTATATTAATAATTGATATTTTATTCCTAAAAATATAAGGTTTGGAAAAAGTACTTATAAAATTATAGGTGTATCTTTAATTTCCCACTTGGGGTATCTTATATTTATATAGTAGGTTTATTAACTATATAATATAAAAATACAAAGAGACTTGGTAAATGTCAAACTATTTAACGACGAGTTGAATCAAAAAAATAAAGTTAATATGGTGACACAAACCAATCTAAAACCTATTGGTTGAGTTTTTTGACCTATCCCCACCTTTAAATTTAAATAATCCACTTTGGATCCATTAGAAACTGAGTATTAATTTATATAAAATAATATTTCTAGCTTTTCCTAAGGTCCCCCTCACCCATCTTATAAAAGGGCACTCCCCCTTCTCTTTAATTAACACCTTCAAATACTTTTGGCTTGGAAAACCCCTGCCCAAATATTCTCTCAACATACCTCACTTCAACCTAGAGCATTAGTTTGATCAGAAAGCCAACCTATAGAGCCCTTTTGATCAAATCAAAATGAAGAACACGAAGAAGAGGTAAAAATATCACCACCTCTTTCAAGTTCCTCTCTTCTTCAACTTCCTTTTTATTTATTGTTTCCATTATAAAATAATAAATCCAGTAGCTTCTATATACTCTGATGTAATTATAAATTTTGTACAACCATATTCAATATTCTATCCATCCGTTGAATGACATGTCACTATACGTGCGTACGTACAGATTACAGTCTCCACATCGTGGTGTAATTTGTTATTCAAACATTTCATCATTTGGATGGGTATAATAATGATTATAACGGATGTAAATAATAAATAAAACATGATAATTATTCTTTATATATTATATGCCTTTAGATTATATACTATTTTAATATCAAAAGAATGATATTGTTGCTCGTGCGTACGTACGGACTACAATCTCCACGAACGTGATAAGATTCATTGTCCAACGTATCCATTCAAGACTAATTTTTATTCGATGATTAAATATAATTTTTAAGGACTTGATATCGTTCTGGATATGAATAATATACGATATTTCCATAACAAACACGTCTTATGTAACAAAACATATAAAATAAATGAGTAAGTTAACACCCGAAATAATCATAATACTAAGATATTATTAACAAAGAAATGTTAAAAGATCATATAAGATATCATATTAATTGATATGATTCTTGTATAATTTAATAAAAATTATTTCACCATTATAAAGGAGGTTAAACAACCCTCGACCAAGGAAATTTATAAGGTAAGGGTTTATTTCACAATCTCTTCATTCTCTAAGATTATTTATACGTAATTATCTACTAGGACCTCTTTATCATTCAAATCAATGATTCTTAAAAATTTATTCAAAAACATTTTTACTATTTACTAGAATGTGGGTTAAAGTCATTTATACCCCTTCTTGACTTTTTATAAAATGTTTTGAAAGGAATCTTTCTGTCATTTTCCAAACCATGTCATTTTTAACCTTTTCAACAAATTTATGGTAAGAATGAGTTTTTTAACTTATACGGTGGGTGCGACTATATTCCACCGTTATAAAATCATCGAAGATTCCCTTCCAAAATTTTATGTTTATTTTCAAATTAAATGTTTTCTTTTATAAATATGTCACTTTTAAATGATTTAAAAAAGTGATATTCATCTCAAATAGTTTTGATTTCATCTATGTCAACATCCTTTGATTGATTTTAAGCTTATTTGATATTGATTTATTATAATACAAAACATCCATATTTTATTGAAGGTTTTGTGATATGTTTGACTTTGGATGTGTTATTTTTATACCATTCAGGAATTATGGAGAAAGTATTGTCATTTTTTATACTGGTTTTCATAAAAATGTTTAAGTTATGTTTAAACTTGTTCATATGAGGAATGCATTGGACTTAATAAGTGACGGGTGGAGTCTGCTATAGCTCCTCGATGCAGCAGTAGGTCTCATGAGACAAACAACTGTATTGGAAGAAGGCCTTGAAAAAATATTATTTTTAGTCTTGGAACAAGGCCTTGACTATGTGGTTATGATAGTCTGACATTATGCATTCCATCATTATGAAAGTGGTTATTGATATTGTATGTGATTATTCGATTAGAAGAATATCCATGTAAATAAGTAAATGGAATTATTTCATTTTATTTCTTCCATATTATGCTAAAGTTAATGTTTAAAAGGATTTTGTTTCAGATATATATTTCCTTAAATGTTCATACTTATTTATAAAAGTTTCTGCTATATTGTTATCCTTACTGAAAATTTGAGATCACCCCTTTCTATGTTTTATTTTTCCTAGGATGTGAAGAATTATTTTTTGAATGACCTGCAGGGATAGTATGAGTGGATATGAGTGTGGTCTATGGAGACAAGATGTTGTTGTTGTTTTTCACTTTATGATGTAATGTAAACTTTATGAATGTATCTAGTGATTACAAGGATAATAAACTAATCGGTCTTTCGAGACATGATCTTTTGTGATCATACCAATGATACTAAATAATTTACCGACTCTAGGTAACTGGGGTCAGGGCGTTACAAATATTTATTGATATATTTTATTTATATCACTCCCTAAAAGTATTAAATATAATAAAAATACATAATTCAACACAACCGTTCAAAATAGCCACATTAGAATATATTATATTTTCTTAAGTGAATTGGCCATCATTTATTTCCTAGTGTCATTTTTTTAATTTTAGTTATCTATATTTTACTGGCTTGTATTTTATGTAGTAATAAATTTTTTTTCAATTATGTTCATTGTTTCATGAATCACAAGGTATCAAACATATCAAATTTGTTTTAAAGGAATAAATATTCTAAAACTTAGTGTTATTACAATAAACTATTTTATAAACCATCATATCATTATTTTGGGAGCATAGTTGCATCATAAATAACATTTCCAAATTAAACATTGGATATTTATGTCATGATGCTTTCCAAACTCCAGTTTCATGTACAATTTTAGGCATAGATTTTTTATAGACTTATGGGATAATGAAACCTAAAATTGCACACCCATTAAACACAGTTAAGGTACAATATTGGTTTTGTATTGATCATGAAATTAAAATTAAAGTGGTATAATTTGAAGAAGAAGTAATGGGTTTCAATTTTAATATGAATTACTTATTTTCTTTAATAGGGTCAATATCATGAAAAAATATGAAATAAGAGTGTTTCAAAAGTATATTTCACTAATTGGATTAAGATAAGTGAGAGAGAGTATGGAGAGACACTCAAATAGGACATCATTCAACTTTTTATCTCAAATGATAGAAGTGGAATATTTAGAAAATGAATATCTAAGGAATTCCATTGGATAAGATTTATGTAAATGGTTTTCTGGGGAGTTTTTTATTTTAATATATTGACCGTAGGTTCATCTACACATAATGATATATTATTTAATGATAAAAGAAGATACTAGTATATATAGTGAATGTTTTGGATTGCGGATTGTTATAGTTAAAATTATCAGAGTGGATGAGATGATGTGATACTTTGATGAAAGTATATTTTGAGACAGTTGTTTATTTAAGAAGACTCTTTATTCAATTTTATTTAATTGATATCACAAAGTGTTCTGGAGAACATTTTACTTATCCATATTTATTTATATAGACATAAGTTTAAGGATATAACCAAAACATTACAATCTAGTTGTTTATTCTATTATTTCATATGGTGATAGATAATCCCACATCATTCCATGTTTATAGACATTCATTTTGATTGATTAAACTTATACATTATTATGTTCTTATAGATGAGTATATAGAAAGTAATTCTCCCTTTTTTAGGTATATATTATTTTTATTATATATTATTATGTTAATAAGTGGTTCAAGTTGTATTTTGGATGGTTTTTAGGGGTTTTATAGTTTTTGATATGTAATTATGTGTGTATAGGTGGAACTAAATTTGGGGAAACTGGGTGGATATTCAAATTAACTATGTAGGGGTTAATATGGCTCATTGAGTAGGTCTATAGTTAATTCATAGTTTGAGTAAACCGTTTGGCCAAACCCTGAAGTCTTGGTGATGTTATAGGGATATGCACATGTTTGAAATATGGTTTGGTGTAACTATGCATCCCTAAAGATGTTTAAGAAGTTGTACCCACATGAATGATGTGATGTTAAAAAAAATACAAAGATTATACATGAAAAATATTAAATAACCCCATAATTATATTTCTAACTCAACCCAAACTAAAACATACTAATTTATCTTCTTATTTTTGAGGGTCTCAAACATTATAGCTCTCTAGGTTGATTTTTGTAGCTCTCTTCACTATAGAGTTACTTATATTTTATTCTTAGTGTGTTTAGACTAGATAGTAGAGGTAAGGCTTCGATATATCCTTACAATATCTTATTTTATCATTTTTACGTTGGAAAAATCCTTTCTTATGAATTCCATGATTCTATATTATGGTTATGTTTTTTATGGATGGAGTCTTTATGAATGATCATATATGAGTTTCTATAGCCTAAATCTGGGAGGGTGTGGTGTGATTTATTCTTTATGTCCATGATTGAGGTAAGTGGCTATTCTCTCACAAAACTTATGATAATAGTTTTTTAGATTATTATTCCAAAATTTTTAATGATTTCATATATATGCGATAAATTTCATTGATAAACCATTTTTGAATATTCTTTTATTGTAAAATTATTTTAGACAATGTTTCTGGGAAACACCCAAAAAATGTTTGACAAAATTCATACTTAGTGATGTAACATTTAAATACTGATTTTATCAAGAGATTATATTGGTTTTTATGTGGAGTTTCTATGAGTGTGTACTTTCACTCATTATATAGATATAATGTGTATTTAGTAAAGAATTTTTGATTATATGGATTAGTGTTCTTTCATGATACATATATATGGGTCATTTTGGTTTAAACGTGGTCACAAATAAAACATTTAGAGGTACATAGGATTGTGTGACCATGTAACAACATGGGACATGTGGAACTAGAATCAACTAATGAGTTTGGTCAATGAAAAAATTTCTTCTTGGTCGGGGGATACATTGGGTTCATGACATGGCTCCCAGAGATAGTGTTTCGGTATATTTCTTATGTTCATTAGTTCGTAGTGTAGTATGAGATGTGGGGTGGGTTATTTTTGGAAACCAACTATTAAAAAAATTATATTTATTATTTGATCTATTCCTGTAGCCAAATTTTGATTACTTATTTCCATTATGGTTTTCTCTTGGTTTATATAAAATGTGATCTCTCCTACTATGTGTGTATACACACTCCTTACGTATGGATTTCTATGAATATATAGACTCTATTTAAAACAATGCATTTATGGAAATTACCTCCTAAACTTCTAGTGAATAACATTTATGTTGTGGTATTTTGTGATGGATCTAAGAGCTCAAAGGTATATTTCATTTAGATCTTGGGGTAGTTTCATGTTCGTTACATTTTCATCATTTTGGGTCTTTGGTATTGTAAGCATATTTTCTCCTATTTTTGGATATTGTGGTTTTGATTATTATTATGTAATGTATTTGGTGTTTTTTTGGTTTATTATGCATCATATTTATATTATTCCATTATTTTACATTTATGATTGGTTATCTTGTATGCAAGGGAAAAGTGTCCTCAAGTGATTCGGTGAATACGTAGGCATTTATTTAATGGATTTTTTGTTTGGGTGACGTATAAAATATTAGTGGAAAATAATCTTATCTATGTTATTGGTTTGGGTAAGGGCATTAAAATTGGTGACACTTTGGTTTGACATGTCAGTTAGGATGGTAAGCTTGGACATAAGATGTGTCGAGACATGAAATATATATTATATAAATGTTTACCTATCCATTTTATACTAAAATTTAATTACCATGGTATTTTGGGTATGAAAAGTTTTATTAAATACTTATATAAAGTTTACACTTGATCATCATGGGTTTAGATGATGACAGTTGGGCATCATGAATTATTAAAGTGACTTATCACTGGGATTACATCATTCATATGATATTTTATATGGTATTTTTTAGTAAATAATAACATGAAAACCTTGTTTTCAATGATTGATATCCACGATCATGGATGAAATTCTAAATTACTAAGAAATTGTTACTACAACATGGTAAAATATTTTTTTTCTCTATACTTTATTTTTATTAATTCTGTTATTTATCTACACATAAACCTTCGATGAGCTTTTAGTGTGTAATGGAATACAAAGCTAGTGTGCAATTGAACTATACCAAATTAATGAAACTTCTTGTAATTAATTATTTAAATTACAATTGGAATCCTAGTAATTCAAATATATTGTTTTCAATGTCATAATAATTTCATAAATGAACGATCACATGTTTACCTTCATGTTTTCTCAGTTATTTGAGACATGCATACAAATTATAAAAACAGTAAGCATGATTGAGAAATCTGTTTCACCCTTATATTTTTTAATTTTCTTTTCATTACCTTTATTAGCTTAATGGTTTCTTTTTAAAGATATCTTGTGTGTTAATTTTTATTAAAAAAATATAATTTTATAACTCTAGCATAATACTATCTTGGTTAAAATGATTTCATGATAAAAAGAATAAAATATTATGATTTTTCTATCCATAAAATTCATTTAATTAATTAATCACGTCTAATATGGTGAGTAGAATTAGAAGTAACATTAATAATATGTTAAACCTGATAGTCAGCCATAATTATTAATGTGTTTTAGAAATTTTACATTTTTTACTTCACTAGTAATGAGAGCATGCTGAAATATAAAACATGATTACCTTTTTTATTTAATTTGTTCATCAATGGAGCATTATTGATTTTTAAAAAAAAAATTTGGTAAAATATATATGTTTGTATAATCTTTAAAAGAAATATTCTAGTAATGAACTTCTTACATAAAGTTATCATTTTTTACTTGTTAAAAATATGTTAATACAGTTAAGATATTTGTAATATGCTTTGTATTATGTCGGGTTATTAATCATAAGTTGATGTCGAATTTCATAACACTTTTAGTTATATGAAATGATGTGTGCTTACTATTTAAGTCTTACTTATTATTGTTTACATGATTTATTAATGAGGATATGTCTTTATCAACAAATAAAATTTTAAATTAATGTCTTTTCATGAAATGTTTTAGTTTATAAAAATTTTATTTTATTTTTAAATAGGATTTATAGAAATTGTTTTTTTGGAAATTTTATGAAAGGTTTTACTAGTATATATATTCAAAAAAATATTTGAAGATTATTCTATAAATTGTATTTTAGGTTAATAACTATTGAAATAAATCCCCTTATTTCTATTGAATTATTGAGTTTGATTTTTTCTTAGTAAGTAGTGTGTGGTTTTTAATTGGTGGGTTGATACATTGTATTGATAATACATAGCTTTTGGTAGTAATTTTTTGATAGTTATTAACTTTTAAAAACACGCTTTTTGTTTTAACACCGGGAATTAATTTTAAATTAATTTCTGCCACTTCTGTGTTTTGAATTTAGAAAAATGGATTCCATATTTGGAATCAGGATGTCCAAATTGTGTAAATAGGTAACTTTTATTTTTAGACATTTTGAATAATTACTGCGGTAAATATTTTATTTACCATGGTTAAGGGTAAATCCGGTAAATAAGGGTTAATAAAATAATATTATAATAATATTAAATTACCCTAAAACGTGTGCTATCCTTATTGGTTGATACATGTTCGACCATAGGCATCTTTGGGTTGATTTTGGGACCCCATGATGCCACTTGTAGGTGATAGGGACACTTTATTTTAATTAAGTTAAAATGAATACAAAAATGACACAAGCATATATCTTTTAGAAAAACAATTTTTACATAGGGTTATATATGTTGGATTTTAGATTATAAATATTAATTAGAAAGCTAAAACGATTTCCTACATAGTGATATTTTATTTATAATTTTTATACATTAAATAAGTTAATTTATTTATGACACAATGATGATGAATTAATTACTATAATATTGAAAAATTAAAATAATTGATATTATAAATACCCAAATAAATATAATATGAAACTTTTAATGAATTAAACTAATTTTATAGGATAATATGATATATTAAGATTGACTTAATTGACTTTGTTCGAAGTATTCAATCTGTTATGAGCTTCACAAAAATCAACTATTGAATAGTGTCAAAATCGACATAAAAGAGTTCTTAAAACCAATATTATATTATTTATTGATATTAAATTCCTAAAAATCTAAGGTGCGGCCAAGAGTCTTATATAATGATAGTTTCATCATTAATGGACCACTAGGGGGTCGCTTGGATATATATAGTATGTTTATTACCCATATTATATAAAAATACAAAGAGACATTGTAAAAGTGAAACTAATTAACATAGAGTTAATACATAATGATAAGGTTAATATAAGTACCCAAACCTGTCTAAATTCTATTGGTTGAGTTTTTTGCGACCTATCCCCACCTATACATTTAAATAATCAACTTTGGAGCCATTATAAACCGAATATGAATTTATTATAAATTAATATTTCTAGATTTTCCAAAGGTGCCCCTCACCCCTCTTATAAAAGGGAACTCCTCCTTCTCATTTATTCACACCTTCAAAGCCTTTTGGTTCGGCCAAACTCTGCCCAAATACTCTCCCAACTTCCCTCACTACAACCTAGAGGCCTTATTTTGATCAGAAAGACAACCTAATGAGCTCTTTTGATCAAATCAAAAGGAAGAACCCGAAGAAGAGGTAATGTTTTCACCACCCCTTTTCAAGTTCCTTTCTTCTTCCACTTCTTCTTTCTTTGTTCTTACCATTATAAAATAATAACTCCAGTATCTCACATATACTGTGATGTTATTATAAATATGGTACAACCATATTCAATATTCTATACACCCTTTGAATAACATGTCACCATACGTGCATACGTACAGCTTACCGTCTCCACGTCGTGGTGTAATTGTTATTCAATATATTATTATTTGGATGGGTATAATAATGATGTGTAACTCATGTCAATAATAAATATAACATGTTAATTATTCTATATATATGATATAACATCCATTTATATATTATTTTAATATCAAAAGAATGATATTGTCGCTCGTGCGTACGTACGGACTACCGTCTCCACGAACGCGATAAGATTCATTCTCCATCGTGTCCATTCAAGTATAATTATCATTTGATGATTTAAAAATGATGTTTAAGGACTTGATATCTTTCTGGATATGAATAATATACAACCTATCCATTACAAACATGGCTTATGTAACAAAACAATTAAAAGAAAACAGGTAAGTTAACACCCGAAACAACGATAATACTATGATATTATTATCAAATAAATATTAAAAGATCATATATGATATCATATTAATGTATATGATTCTTGTATAATTTAATAACAATTATTTCACCATTATACAGGAGGTTAACCTAACCCAAAAAAGGAAAAGTACAAGGTAAGGTTTATTTCACAATCTCTTCATTATCCGAGGTTGTTTATACGTAATTATCTAATGGGATCTCTTTATCATCCACATCTGTGTTTCTTCAAAATTTATTTCAAAACATTTTTACTATTTACTAGAATATGGGTTAAAGTCATTTATACCCTTGTTTGACTTTTTATAAGAGGTTTATAAGGGAATCTTTCCGTCGTTTTCCAAACAAGGTGCTTTTTAACCTTTTCGACAGAATTAAGGTAAGAATGTTTTTTTTAACTTATACGGCTGGTGCGGTTATTTTCCGATGTTGTAAAATCGTCGAAGCTTCCCTTACAAGTTTATAAGAATATTTTTAAAAGAAAATTTTTTATTTTATATGTCTCTTAAATGATTTCAAAAGAGATATTTCTCTAAAAAGAGTTTTGATTTCATCTATGTCAACATCCTTCGATGGATTTTACGCTTATTTGAAGTTGATGATACAAAACTTCTATATTGTATTGAAGGTTTTATGATATGTTTGACCGTGGATGTGCTATTTTTATACCATTCATAGTTTATGGTGAAAGTATTGACATTTCGTATGCTAGTTTTAATACGAATGTTTATGTTATGTTTAAACCTTTTCATATGGGAATACATTGGACTTAATATGTGACGGGTGGAGCCCGCTATTGCTCCTCGATGCATCGGTAGGTTTCATGAGACAAACTAGTGTCTTGGCACAAGGACTTGGCAAAATATTATTTATAGTCTTGGCACGAGGCCTTGGCTATGTGGTTATGATAGTCTGGTATTATGCATTCCATCACTATGAAAGTGGTTATTGATTTTGCATGTGATTATTCGATTAGTAGAATATCCATGTGAATAAGTAAATGGCATTATTTCATTTCATTCATGCCATACTATGTAGAAAGTTAAAGTTTGAAAGGCTTTTGTTTTAGTTATACATTGCCTTAAATGTTTATTCTTATTTATGAAAGTTTCCACTATATTGTTATCCTTACTGGGCATTTGAGCTCACCCCTTTTCTATGTTTTATTTTTCCCAGGAAGTGAAGAAGTAAATTATGAATGACCTGCAGGGATATTACGTGGGGATATGAGTGTGGATTATGGAGACAATATGTTGTTGTAGAAGTTTTTCATTTTATGATGTAATTTAAGACATATGAATATATCTAGTGTTTCCAAGGCTACTAAACCAATCGGTCTTTCGAGATTTGATCTTTCTTGTGATCATGCCCATGTTATGTAATAATGCACCGAATCTGGGTAACTAGGGTCGGGGCGTTACAGTTGGTATCAGAGGAAGTATAGTACAAACCATTGAAGCTATATTTAGATAAACTCTGATTAGAGCACGCAGACGTAAGATGAACTTTGAGGATTAGTATAGAAGAACTTCCTAGAATTTTGGTATTGTAGAGATTTTGTGATTTTTCCTAAAAATACATCCCTGTCTGGATACGAGCAGGTAGAGGCGGCTCTGGCACAGATGTACCTAGGGGTAAAACCCGAAAACACTGCTTTGAGCTAGACTCGAACGGGAACTGGTGCACGACAACGGGCCTTGCTGCACTCTTGGTTACGACACTCCCGGGGATATGCTTAGGATAACTATCATTTTCATTACAAATCATTATGAAAGGTTTATGAGTATATACTTCCTAAAAGAAAACATTTTTATGATTTTGGATTATATCCATAAATAGTTCAATTTATGTTAAGTGTATTATAAGTATTTTGATTCATAAACTGATCTAGTTTATGACATTGTTTTGAAATGGCGCCTAGTGGAAGAAATGGAAACTGTATCAATGCACGCACTCCATGTAGGGATTGCCCTCCTGCTCAAGATAATTATAGTGGAGTTGGTGATGCAACTGGTGCCGACCAGATAATCACCATACTGGGACAACTTACTCAGGTTATGAATAATAACATTACCCGTATGGAGCACCCAGATCCACAGCATGGAGGATCAATGTTAGATCGATTCATGAGGAAACAATCACCAACATTCAATGGGAGTACAAATCCCTTAGTAGCTGAGAAATGGATATTTTCCCTAGAGAAAATATTTCAGGCTTTGGGGAGTAATGAAAGGGAAAAAGTTATCATTGCAGTTTACTGCCTCACTGGAGATGCTGATCAATGGTGGTCATTAATTCAAAATACGAAGGAAGATGATGAAGTATCAAATATGGAATGGAGGGAGTTCAAAGATCTATTTTTAGAAAAAATACTTTCCTTGCGACCATCGAACAGATATGGAAAGGCAATTTCTATGTCTGAGACAAAAGGAGGATGAGAATGTCACAAAGTATGAGGCTAACTTTACAAGGTTATCAAGGTATGCTAGGGATTATATACGTAACCCAATAAGTAAGATTGATCGTTTCTTTGATGGTTTAAAACCATTTCTCCGTTGATCATTAGTCTCAAAATCCTTTTCATCGTACGAAGACATTGTCTCATGTTCAATCAAGACCCAAAAGGAATTCTCTAAGTCTTATGACTTTAAAGAAAAGAAAGTGAAGAAGAGGCCTGCTGATCAATCTGGGAATGGAAATAAGGGGAAGAAAGGAAAGGTTGAATATCCATCCTGTGGTAAATGTGGGAAGAAACACCCCGGTACTTGCTTGAAGGGAATGGGAGTCTGTTACAAGTGTGGTGAAAAAGGCCACCAAGCTCGTGATTGCAAAGGGAAGAAGGAAGCTACCAATGTTCAGTGCTACAATTGCAGGGAGATGGGACATTATGCAAATGAATGTCCTAAGCGTCAGGAGAACTTACCTTAGAAAAGTCCAAGGGATCAAGGCCAGGCTTATACTATCACTACTGCTGAGGTAGAAGCTCCAAAAGACGTGGTGGAAGGTAATTTAATAGTTTCCTCAAGTTTAGCAAATGCATTATTTGATTCTGGATCATCGCATTGTTTCATATCTTCCCAGTTTTCTAAGAAAATTAGATATTTCCAATTTGATTTAATAAAGGAGTTGTCAGTTAAAACTCTTAAGGGAAGTATCGTTGCAACAATGTTTTGTGAATCAGTCCCCATTAGAGCACATAAATGTTCTTTATCTGCTGATCTCATTGTCATACATATGATTGAATTTGATATAATCCTCGGTATGGACTGGCTTTTGGACTATGATGTGAAGATTTATTGTAAGAAGAAAGAGGTTACGATTCATGATGACAATGATAAGGAACACCTTATCTTTAGAGCAGAATCGTCACCACCTAATTGTTATTTAGATCCACCCTTAATAGCTCAACTAAATTCAATTATTGGGGAGGAAGAGAATGAAATAACTGTGGGTGAGGAAAGGAATGTTCAAATAGAGGATGTACCTGTTGTGAAAGAATTTGTAGATGTATTTCCAGAAGATTTACCTGGACATCCTCCAGAACGAGAAGTTGAGTTTTCCATTGATTTTATTCCTGGATCAAGGCCTATATCGAAGACCCCTTACAGAATGGACACTGTAGAGTTAGTCGAACTAAAGAAACAACTAGAGGAATTGAGTAATTAATTATTTATTCTCCCTAGTGTTTCTCCATGGGGAGCCCCAGTTCTTTTTGTTAAAAAGAAAGATGGATCTATGAGGTTATGTATCGACTACAGGGAGATCAATGCTATAACGATAAAGAACAAGTATCCACTACCTCGCATTGATGATTTATTTGACCAACTGCATGGAGCTCAATACTTTTCAAAGATTGACCTTCGATCTGGATACCATCAGTTGTGTGTGAAGAAGGAAGACATTCCGAAGACAACATTTAGAACCAGGTACGGGCATTACGAGTTTACTGTAATGCCGTTTGGATTGACTAATGCACCCTCTGTATTCATGGATCTGATGAATAGAGTTTTCAAGGAGTATCTCGATGAATTTGTGGTGGTATTTATTGATGATATCTTGGTATACTACAAAACATACGAAGATCATGAAAATCACTTGTGCATTATCTTGAAGACTCTGAGGAGGCATGAATTATATGGAAAGTTTAGAAAGTGTGAATTCTGGATTCATGAGATTTCTTTTCTTGGCCATTTTGTCTCTAAAGATGGAATCTCTGTTGATCCTTCTAAGACCAAGGCAATCCAAGAATGGCCATCACCTATGAGTATAACTGAGGTACGTAGTTTTATTGGTTTGGTAGGTTATTATCGACGTTTCGTCCAGAATTTTTCCCGATTGGCTAACCCATTAACGAAGCTCACACGTAAAGGGGTTAAATTTGCTTGGACAAAAGAGTGTGAAGAATGTTTCAAAGAACTGAAGAGAAGATTATTCAATGCTCTTATATTGACTCTATCATCTGGGAATGATGAGTTAGTACTTTATAGTGATGCATCAATAAAAGGACTTGGTTGTGTCCTTATGCAGAATGATAGAGTTATTGCATATGCATCACGACAGTTGAAAATTCATGAACAAAACTATCCTACTCATGATCTCGAGTTAGCAGCTGTAATATTTGCTTTGAAGATATGGAGGCACTACCTCTATGGTGAAAAATGTGAGATTTATACTGATCACAAGAGTTTGAAGTATATTTTCTCACAAAAAGAACTCAACATGAGGCAAAGGAGATGGCTTGAATTACTCAAGGATTATGATTGCACGATACACTACCACCCAGGGAAAGTAAACAAGGTGGAAGATGCTTTGAGTAGAAAAGACCATGGAGTTTTGAACAATATGAGAATTAAAGGGATCCAATTTTCATGGATCTAGTGAAGATGGACATGGGAATAACCAAGGAAGGTGAAACATCAAGGATTTTTCAAATGGTTGCCAAACCATCTTTACTAGAATGATTAAGAGTTCTCAGACCGATGATGAATAATTTCAAATGAAGATTAAAGCTGTGAATGATGGGAGATTGAGAGACTTTGTGTATGAAGATGAAATTTTAAAATTTGGGAAGAGACTTTGTGTTCCTGATATACCTGATCTAAAAAGGGAATTGCTGGATGATGCTCATAGTTTCAATTTCTCTATACACCCTGGGAGCACCAAAATGTATAGAGATTTGAAGGAACATTTTTGGTGGGACAACATGAAGAGGGATATTGTTGATTTTGTGTCAAGATGTATGGTTTGTCAACAAGTGAGAGCTAGAAGGCAACAACCTGGAGGAGTCATGCAACCTCTTCCCATACCAGAGTGGAAATGGGACAATATTACAATGGACTTTTTCATGGGGCTACCAAAGAATCTTAGAAGGAACGATGCAATATGGGTTATTGTTGATCGTCTTACTAAGTCAGCTCATTTTCTTTCTATAAGAGAAGATCTACCCCTAGAACGTCTAGCAGGACTATATATTAATGAAGTTGTGAGACTTCATGGAGTAACCCTATCGATTGTTTCTGATCGTGATCCCCATTTTACTTCATGATTCTGGAAAAGTCTTCAGAAATCCCTAGATACTGAACTTCAATTGAGCACTTCTTACCACCCTCAGACAGAAGGACAATCAGAACGGACTATTCAAACCTTAGAAGACATGTTGAGATCTTTCTCACTTGACTTTCAGGGTATGTGGGATCAATATTTACCTCTGGTAGAATTTTCCTATAACAATAGCTTCCTTTCGAGTATTCAGATGGCACCATATGAAGCGTTATATGGAAAGTGATGTTGTACACCAACCTGTTGGGATGACGTCGGTGAAAGAAAACGTGTAGGTCCAGAACTGTTGGAGAAAACGATGGAAAAGGTGAAGGTAATCCAAAATCCCTTCAAAGCAGCTCAAAGTAGGCAGAAGAGCTATGCCGATAATCGAAGGAAAGATTTGGAATTTCAAGTCGGTGATCATGTTTTCCTAAAGGTATCTCCATGGAAGGGAGTAATACATTTTGGTAAGAAAGGTAAATTGAGTCCCAGGTACATCGGACCTTTCGAAATTCTAGAACGAATTGGGGTTATAGCTTACTGATTGGCAATGCCGCCAAGTCTCTCCAAAGTTCACGATGTGTTCCACGTATCTCTATTGAGGAAATACATGCCTGACCCAACGCATGTACTCACCTATGATGAATTAGAACTGGAACCCGATCTGTCTTATTGCGAAGAGCCCATCAAGATTCTTGATATGAGAGAACAAGTATTGAGAAACCGGACGACGCGTCTGGTAAAAGTCTTGTGGAGAAACCATAAGATGGAAGAGGCATTGTGGGAACCCGAGGAACTTATGATGAAGAACCACCCGAGTCATTTCAAGCAGTAGTATTTTAGAAATTTCGAGGGCGAAATTATTTGAAGGAGGGGAGAATGTAACACCCCAAGCTTTTATGGTACGCTTCTCTTTGAATAATGTGATAGCATGTGTTGTACGCAACACCGAGTTCTAACACACCATAACCAATCAAACTAGCCATTATGAATAGTAATACCTACCTTTTGAAATTATATATATATTTTATATTTTAAAATGGACTTCATTTTTGGATTTGGAATATCGAATTTAGCCTAAAGTGAAATTTTGGTACTTTTCGGATAACTTTCATATTTTGATGAATAGTGAAAATTACTAAATTTTAATTAAAAATAACTTTTTTAATCAAAATAATTAATAGTGATAAATTATGAATTTGAGTGGTTTTAAAGTATATTTAGAATATATTTTTACCATTTAATATAATGTTGGTCATTGGACATAATTTTACAATTAAACCGAACATAAAAAAGTGTCAATCTTTTGATAGTTATTAACTCTTAAAAACACGCTTTTTGTATTAACAACAGGAATTAATTTTAAATTAATTTCTACCACTTCTGTGTTTTGAATTTAGAAAAATGGATTCCATATTTGGAATCAGGATGTCCAAATTGTGTAAATAGGTAACTTTTATTTTTAGACATTTTGAATAATTACTTCGGTAAATATTTTATTTACCATGGTTAAGGGTAAATCTGGTAAATAAGGGTTAAAAAAATAATATTATAATAATACTAAATTACCCTAAAACGTGTAATCGCCTTATAGGTTGATACATGTTCGACCATAGTCATCTTTGGGTCGATTTTGGGACCCCATGATGCCACTTGTAGGTGATAGGGACACTTTATTTTAATTAAGTTAAAATGAATACAAAAATGACACAAGCATATATCTTTTAGAAAAACAATTTTTACATAGGGTTATATATGTTGGATTTTAGATTATAAATATTCATTATAAAGATAAAAAAATTTACTACATAGTGCAATTTTATTTATATTTTTTAGACATTAAATAATTTAATTTATTTATGATACAATGATGATGAATTAAATACTATAATAGTGAAAAATTAAAATAATTGATATTATAAATACCCAAATAAATATAATTTGAAACTTTTAATGAATTAAACTAATTTTATAGGATAATATGATATATTTGGATTGATTTAATTGACTTGTTTCGAAGTAATCAATCTTTATTGAGTTTCACAAAAATCAACTACTGAATAGTGTCATAATTGACATAAAAGAGTTCTTAAAACCAATATTATATTATTAATTGATATTAAATTCCTAAAAATCTAAGGTTCGGCCAATAGACTTATATCATGATAGGTTAATCATTAATGGACCACTTGGGGGTCTCTTGGATTTATATAGTATGTTTATTAACCATATTATATAAAAATACAAAGAGACATTGTAAAAGTGAAACTAATTAACTTAGAGTTAATACTTAAAGATAAGGTTAATATAAGTACCCAAACCTGTATAAATTATATTGGTTGAGTTGTTTTCAACCTATCCACACCTTAAAATTTAAATAATCAACTTTGGAGCCATTAGAAACCGAATATGAAGTTATTATAAATTAATATTTCTAGCTTTTCCAAAGATGCCCCTCACCCCTCTTATAAAAGGGCACTCCTCCTTCTCATTTCTTCACACCTTCAAAGCCTTTTTGTTCGGCCAAACTCTGCCCAAATACTCTCCCAACTTCCCTCACTACAACCTTGAGACCTTAGTTTGATCAGAAATCCATCCTAAGGAGCCCTTTTGATCAAATCAAAAGGAAGAACCCGAAGAAGAGGTAATGTTTTCACCACCCATTTTCAAGTTCCTTTCTTCTTCCACTTCTTCTTTCTTTGTTCTTACCATTCTAAAATAATAACTCCAGTATCTCAAATATACTGGGATGTTATTATAAATATATTACAACCATATTCAGTATTCTATCCACCCTTTGAATAACATGTCACAATACGTGCGTACGTACGACTTACCGTCTCCACGTTGTGGTGTAATTATTATTCAATATATTATTATTTGGATGGGTATAATAATGATGTGTAACTCATGTAAATAATTAATATAACATGTTAATTATTCTTTATATATGATATAAAATCCATTTATATATTATTTTAATATCAAAAGAATGATATTGTCGCTCGTGCGTACGTACGGACTACCGTCTCCACGAACGCGATAAGATTCATTCTCCATCATATCCATTAAAGTATAATTATCATTTGATGATTTAAAAATGATGTTTAATTACTTGATATCATTCTGGATACGAATAATATACAACCTCTCCATTACAAACATGGCTTACGTAACAAAACATATAAAAGAAAACAAGTACGTTAACACCCGAAACAACGATAATACTATGATATTATTATCAAATCAATATTAAAAGATCATATATGATATCATATTAATGTATATGATTCATGTATAATTTAGTAAAAATTATTTCACCATTATACAGGAGGTTAACCTACCCCAACCAAGGAAAAGTACAAGGTAAGGGTTATTTCACAATATCTTCATTATCCGAGGTTGTTTATACGTAATTATCTACTGGGATATCTTTATCATCAACATCTGTGTTTCATCAAAATGTATTCCATAACATTTTTACTATTTACTAGAATATGGGTTAAAGTCATTTATACCATTGTTTGACTTTTTATAAGAGGTATATAAAGTAATCTTTCCGTCGTTTTCCAAACAAGGTGCTTTTTAACCTTTTCGACAGAATTAAGGTAAGAATGTTTTTTTAACTTATACGGCGGGTGTGGTTATTTTCTGCCGTTGTAAAATCATCGAAGCTTCCCTTACAAGCTTATAAGAATATTTTCAAAAGAAAATTTTTTATTTTATATGTCTCTTAAATGATTTCAAAAGAGATATTTCTCTAAAAAGAGTTTTGATTTCAACTATGTCAACATCCTTTGATGGATTTTACGCTTATTTGAAGTTTATGATACAAAACATCTATATTTTATTGAAGGTTTTATGATATGTTTGACTGTGGATGAGCTATTTTTATACCATTAATAGTTTATGGTGAAAGTATTGACATTTCGTATGCTAGTTTTAATCCGAATGTTTATGTTATGTTTAAAACTTTTCATATGGGAATACATTGGACTTAATATGTGACGGGGGGAGCCCGCTATTGCTCCTCGATTCATCGGTAGGTCTCATGAGACAAACTAGTGTCTTGGCACAAGGCCTTGGCAAAATATTATTTATAGTCTTGGCACGAGGCCTTGACTATGTGGTTATGATAGTCTGGCATTATGCATTCCATCATTATGAAAGTGGTTATTGATTTTCCATGTGATTATTCGATTAGTAGAATATCCTTGTGAATAAGTAAATGGCATTATTTCATTTTATTCATGCCATACTATGTTGAATGTTAAAGTTTGAAAGGCTTTTGTTTTAGTTATACATTGCCTTAAATGTTTATTCTTATTTATGAATGTTTCTGCTATATTTTTATCCTTACTGGGCATTTGAGCTCACCCCTTTTCTATGTTTTATTTTTCCCAGAAAGTGAAGAAGTAAATTATGAATGACCTGCAGGGATATTATGTGGGGATATGAGTGTGGATTATGGAGACAATATGTTGTTGTAGTAGTTTTTCATTTTATGATGTAATGTAAGACATATGAATATATATAGTGTTTCCAAGGCTACTAAACCAATCGGTCTTTCGAGATTTGATCTTTCTTGTGATCATTCCAATGTTATGTAATAATGCACCGACTCTGGGTAACTAGGGTCGGGGCGTTACAGAAATGAAGATCCAGCTGACTTGGTTCACTATATCCGGACAAAATATTGAGGTCCTGCCTCAATATGAGGCTACTACCCATTTTAAGTGAAAAAAGAAAGTACACGGCATGTACTTTGGGACTACACACCATGTATGGTTCATTTAACTGTTCAAAAGACAGAAAGATTCTGCCGACTTACTTTTCGTACCTGCGGACATGAGTACACAACATGTACCTCTAGGTACACGACGTGTACCAGGTTCCTCTTCTCTTCCTCGCCGACATACTCACACACCATGTATATCCCTCATACACGGCTAGACTACATGGCGTGTCCAAAGGGAACACGGCGTGTCCCTGGTTTTTACCCGGCCAACGGCCTACATGCCATGTATGGCCTCACACGGTCAGCGGTCTACACGACGTGTTCAAAACAACACGCCGTGTAGTAAGAAAACTCTACACGGTCCCCCGCACGGCATGTACTAAGAGAGTACACGGTCGACCACTCGCCGAGACATACACGGGGTGTACTTAAAGTACATGGCGTGTAGTCTGGAAATTTTCAGAACGTCCCATTAAATTCAGTTTCCTCGGAAATAGGTCAAAAATTTAAATAGGGTCGGGATTTTGACCCGTTCTGAAAACCCGGGTTCTTACATTTTCCATCTACTACATCATCCTCAATGGATTCCCAATTTCCAAACTCATTTAAAGATAATGTTAATTAAATAGTTTTTTTTATGAAATTGTATGTCTATCCACATTAAAATATAGATGGTACATCTTTCTTCATTGTAAGTTGTATTTGGATCAGGGAAAGAAACTCAAGGTTCTTCTACCTCATTCCCCACTCAATAAAAATCTCTTTAAAACTTTACTATAAGGACTCAACCACATTAAAATTTAAATTCTAGTTCACAATTTTTCATTATCCTCAAATTAATCGTAAAATTCATTGAAAACATATTATTTGTTCATGATAGAGTTTCATTATTAAAAGAATAACTAATTACTAGAGATATTCAATCATTTAATAACCTCTACTATTTTTCAACAATAATATTCTTTATCATCCTTTACTATTTAAATCATATATACACATTTATTGATTATAATATATTTTATGTGTTGATAAAAATGAACACATTTTTATCTTCCATTTAACATCATAGTGTTTCATTCATGAAAAAACATTTAATTTCATAATCAGTTCTCTTTAGTATCCCATAAAAATTTATGAAAGTATTAAAACTTTCAAACATTATTTATCACTATCATATGTATATAATAATACTCTTTCATTATCTCCCTGATTATATACCATCTATATGAAAATACTTTTCACTTAACAATAACATAAAATTAATTATATCATTATTAATATTTGAATAACTTTCATTGTTTTCAAGACATCATTGAGTTATATAATTAATAAATGTGTAGTGAAATATATCTATTTTTATCATTAAGGTTCCAAATCTCAACAACGCAATTGTATTACCAATGATGAAATATTTTAATAAATTCTTGGCTATGAATCTCACCCATTTTTTCAAACCAAGATTTTCTTTATTGGTCAACATAATTCAAAAATATCCCAACAATTATTATTAGTTTTCAATAAAAATAACATTTAAATTATTAAACGAGCAATGATACCATTTTTTACAAAAATTATCATTTCACGGGGTTCATTTAACTCAATAATATTATATTCAATGTCTAATAATTAATATTCACACTTTTTTATAACATTTTCATTGGGGCCCAAGCGTGGTGCGTTCATCACATTACCTCGTATTCCCACTTTCCAAAGGTTGGTGGGATTCATCACATTTATCAGTGATGTTTTCTCCTTGACCAAAAAAATATTATGGGATGTCATTTCATCCTTCCATAGATTCCTCTTGGGAGCTCATTTCCCAGTCTGGGTCTCCCAAAAAGCATTATGTCATGTGCATGAAAAAAATTCATGGTTCCCTCTCATTGTGGATTCTAGTTAATTATGTAGCTTATGTATCAATATAGAAGATTCCTTCATCTGATAAAGTATTTGTTCTTGACATATATAGACTTTTTTAGATATTTGTAATATTGGTATCTTATGAATTTATCCTCCTTGAAGGGAATTTCATATGATTCATATTAGGCAAGAAACTAAAGGCATCACATGTCAATTATAATTTATTTAATGCTATGGGCATAGGTATAATAAGGATTTTTACCATAAGAATCCCATTTGTATGGAAAGGGGTAGGTGTTATGGGCTAGGTCACAAGTTCACTATCCTTTGTAGATGGATCAAAAAATCTATTGAGACGGTTTGAGGCATGTTTTTAACATCCTCTGGAGATGGGGTGGTAGCTTAGATCGCCCTGTGAAGGTGTACCCAAGAGGTGCATCATATGGAAAAAAAATATTATACCTTGGTTAACCATTTCGGATTGAAATCCCTTAAAAAAGATATATATGTGCATCCCTATAATTGAAATATCACACATGAATTTACGTGTTGGTATCTAACGACCAATGAGGCGAATCTGGAGGTTCTTCCCTAGGAGGGAAGATCTCACACCTGATTTTACCATTTGGGATCAAAAAACCTGTAAGGAAGATCGGGATGTGCGTCCATTGGTGGAAAGACATCACAATTGAGTTTTCCATTTTGGATCAAATAACCTATGAGGTGAATCTGGAGGTGCGTCCTTAGGAGGGAAGATGTTACACAGGAGCTTACCATATGGGATCGAACACCTTATAAGGAAGATTCGTAGGTGTGTCCCTTCAAGGGAAGATTTCACAATGGTTTCTACCATTTAGGATTGAATTCACTATGAGGTGGATCTATAGGTGCATTGCTAGGAGTGAATGTGTCACACATGAGTTTACCATTTGGAATTGACTTCTATGTGAGGTAGATCAAAACATGCATCTCTAGAAGGGAAGATGTCACACCTGAGTTTACCATTTAATATTTAATGTCATGTGAGGAGGATCTAGAGGCATGTTTCTAGGAGGAAATATGTAATGCCTATGTTTAAAATTTTGGATCAAATTCCCTAGGAGGTAGATGAAAATGTGTATCCCTTAGTGGGGAGATGAAACACATGAGTTTTACATTTTGAATCAAACTACCTAAGAGAGGTGCATCTTTATGAGGTAATATATCACACCTATGTCTTTCCATTTTAGATCAAATTTTATGTGAGGCATAATCGGCGGTTCAACCTGAAGAGAGAAGATGTCACACTTATGTTTACAATTTAGGATCTAAAGCCCTATGAGGAGAATTTAGAGGTGCATCCCTGGGAGGGATAATTTCACACATTATATTACCATTTGGGATTGAATTCCTTATAAGGAAGATATAGAGGCGCATCCACATGAGGAGGGTTCTTACACCAATTTTTAACAAGGTTAATACATAACCTCAATGAGGCATCCTACGTACCATGATTAAGAGATAGGGATCAAAACCCACATAGAATGATGTTGTATTTTAAGGACATGTTAAAGGAATGATCCATGCATTTTAACATCATTTGTTATGGAATATATGTCATGAAAGGAGAGTTGACTAGGTTTGGTGTGGGGAGTATGCATGGAAGCTGGCTAGTTCTGGGAGGCTCATCAATCAGAGTGGAGTTTCATCCCATGGTGGGGAAGAATGTGGAAGCCCATGATGATCATACATGGGTAATCCTATGTTTATCAAAAAATTTAGGAGGCATGAGGTTATCCGATGTCAATATTACATAGGTAATATTGTGTTTAACATAGAGAGTAAGGCTATATTTTTATATATCATGTGAAGAGGATGTTGTCATGTAGTTTAACGTTATATGATTGGGACACAAAGCTATAAAGTTACATCATGTATTTTTGATGTAGAAGTGATCACTCTTCACCATTAGGTCTTACATGATCACTTCACATATACCTTTGGTTGAGGCCTAGAGTTGGAAGTACCATTGTGGAGTGTTCAATTAAGATGCCTATGTTAGGGTCCCTACGATTAGAATTAATTAGGGTTAGTGTGCCTATTATTTGAAGAAATAGGTGGGATGGTGTCCCAGGATGTACCTTGAATTAATTTTTATGACACATGAGTGGGTAAAACAAGTCACTTTGTGACTTGAGGTGAATCTTAACCGATCCTATATTGGTATAGTGGCCTCATGACTTTAACCATCATAAAAGTGGGTCATCCGAAAGGTGACACCATTGAGAGGTCAAAGAGAGTAGCTTCATGAATATTGGAGGTTCACGTAGAGTTTTCCTACAATGAATAGGGTATTCATAGAGGCTAGGGGTTTATTGAAGGGGTTGGATTCCTGTAACATGGTAAACCCTCCTCAATGTAAAATTTTAAATCCCTTGGGGTGGGATTTGTGAAGGTTAGGTTCCTCGTGAAGCTCAAGTTGTTGAAATAGATTTATTATGTTGAAGGGATTTCTTCTTCAATGAATGGTATGAGCCATAATGAAAGAAATATTCCCCTTGTGTGTAGGTTCCCATGAACACATGGGAGGGGGTTTCAAGAATATTAGATATCTTAGGGGATCCTTTTTCCCTTTCACTAAATAAGAACATGTGGTTTCCAAATTGGGAGTGATTTTCGAATGATGTAAGGTCGTACATGTTTTAAATGTCATCTATAGGGGGGTATTTTTAGGGATGTTGTGTTCTTGATGATTGGAAGACATTTAAAGCTATATGTGATTCACAAGCAATGGTATCCATGAGTAAAAAATAACATTTCATATAGGTTACTTCCAACCATCGTTGCCATCATGAAGCACTCCGCGACTCATGATTAACACTGTGTGGAAGCACTGTGAACCCTTAATGCACCCAAAAAGGTGATATTTGGATCATGATTTATGATTCATAGAAATTACTATTATGTATACACATAGATAGGGTCATTTTGTGCTACACCAATTTTCCAAGGTTTTGAACTTTATGAAATAGGCACCTTAGAGGAATTATGGGCTGTTTTTGCTTGAATTTTTCCTAGACAGACTACGACAACATCAAACTCTCCCCTAGCATGAATATTTCGGTGAAAAATTACCCATTAAAATTGGTGTTGATGGGAAAGGGAGGGTCATATTATTTGGGGGAATCACTGAAAATTTGATATTAAATCATCTTCAAGAAGATTATTTTCTAAGCTCTAGAAATTCAAACTTTTTCAACCAGCCTCCACAAAACTGACCATCTCATACCGATATCTGTTAGTAGAAATTAAAAAACCAAACCTAGAAACACTATTATATCATGAAAAAAATCCTGATCTAGGAGAAAATTTTTCTTCGAGTCTTTGGGAGGAAATGGCTTGCAATATAATGATCGGGTGAGCATTTAGAGCACCTTAGACCATGAATTAATCATTTTTCTACTACAAAAGCTCAGAAAGATTAAATTTTATTAAAGATACCACCACTCATTATATTTTTGGTGAGGTATGATTTATTTTTCCATATAGAAAGAAGAGCTGAACCATCAAAATGGTTCAAAAGCATGCCAAGATAGTACAAGTGGCGTAGGGTTGTTGAGGGACACATCTAGAAGGACCATGTTCCAAAGTCCAACATGGGGATGATGGGTGATATTATCATAGAGAAAATGGATGGTATAATTATGGAAGTTAGAACTGCTACAGAGGTTCCATTAGCTTGGACCACTAAGGTTGTTCCCTTGATGAAGGGTGTCGAGAGGGTGCGCTCAACAGGTTGGTTGAATGAGTTATGATCATGGAGATAGACATAGAGATATCATTGGAGGTGGTTGTTGAAGTTGGATTTTACATGGTGAAGGTTTCAATTATACTTGTTTCCAGATAAATTGAGGATGTTGGGATAGTTGTATCTTCCTCAGAGCTGCAATAAAGGGTAGTGGGGGATTCTACTATAGATGATGGGGCTGATGTGGATCTATTCATGTGAATATATTTCCAACTTCACATGCCCAAGGATATGCCTATGGATGATCTGACCACTGAGGTGTTTTTGGTATTTCTTATATATGATCCCACACCACCTGTAAAGTTAAATGATTTTAGATTGGATGTTGTTAATGAGAACTGGGTCATCGATCTAAGTAATGGTTGTGCGAGTAAAACATCATCATCCATACCCAGGTAGTTGACATCAGAAGCCAGGTGGGATCTCTTTACTGCAAGCTATTCAATATAGGGACCGGTGGGGTAGACTCTAGTAACCATCACATAACGGATCCTGACATATTTATTGAGTGGGGATATTATAAAAGGATGGTGCCCAACATTTTTTGGAAGAAACACAATGCTATGGGTAACAATGAACGTGAGGCTTCTGAAGGATAGATTTCCCATCTCTATGGGATGTCATTGGGGCATGTTACCATGAATTCATCTCTTGATGGTATCATCAATCATCAAAAGTACTAATTGGTGGTGGCCATGGACAATGTGGCAGAGGATCATCTTTGGCAGTTGAGTGTCAGGTCGAGCAGAAATGAATGTGAATCCGAGATTAGGAAGTCTATCCCAATGTAGAAAAAATAAAGTAGACCTATTATAGAATGAATGAAATATTGTGGACACTCAGAATAGATTGACTAAGCTCGAACACTTGATCAACATGGTCAATATTTAGGGGGATTTTGTAAAGGAGTGGCCCCAACATGTGGATGATCCTCTGGAACATTGGTTGGTTTTTATTAAACCTATATATTCGTGAATGTGTTTCTTTCATTGTATAATATAAAATGGATTTTATTAATGATAAAACCAACAAACAACCCCTATGATCACATTATTCATTCTTTTTGTGAGAAACAAGCGATGAAAATGTTATTTCCCATTCATATGAGAGTTATAAACAATCATCAAGCACTCAGGTTTACATTTGTGGACCGACCACTAGGAGTGCTTGGATTATCAGGGGATGTGTCTAGAGAGTGAGGATCTCTGAATAGCGTAAATACTTTTCCTATGTGATTGTTTCTTGTCATCCACAAGAATGTGTGTTTTGGTTAGGATTCACTACTTCCAGGTGGTTTTTATTGGATTTATTTATGGAAATTGAAATATCCAAATCCAATGGGACTTGCATTACAATGGAAGGTGTTTTCTATGTTTCAAATTATGATACATAAGAACATTCATTTGTAGAGAGGATGGGAGGTTGGACTCGTCACACCATTTTAAGGGGAATTATTACCTACTCTGGGACTCTATTATAGATTTAAGATATCTTCACGAATCCTCATTAATTCACCAAGTATAACATATGTTTCCCTTGGAATATTCAATCAATTCATAGGGTGTGAAGAATTCATAATCAACTGGATATATCCATGGTTTTTTATTAATGGATATATTGGTACATATTCAAGGTTCCCCATCTATGGTATCCTCTTATAAACTACTAAGATAATCTGTTAACCATTGTGATGATAATACTATTTTTTAATCCACTTAGTGGGGCACTCATAGTTCAGTTCCACTTAGTGGAACACATTATTAATTTTAATGTCATGTGATAAGGACCTAACATTACAGTTTAATGTCATTTGGTATAGACATCTATGCTGAAGGTTCTTAGACAACGCTTAGCATGGGACTTATGCCTAAGCATCAAAAGGAACCTATAAAGGATATGAATTTCTAAGATGCATTAGATCCTACTAAGAGTGTGTCTTAGAAAGGACATGGATGGTTTGGATTGTTGGGTTTTCACCTCAGGGAGGCTTCTTATGTATTTAATTTGGATGATAATCAAAACCAAAGTTGATCAAGGAGTCTCGCAGGGGTGTATGATCCTTTAAGAGAAATAGGTTGTGTATAACAACCCAATGTTTTTAAATGGAATTTTTTTCTAATTATTATTACATATAAACACATGAAATCACAACATAATCAAATACTATGTTCCATGTGACCATTAATCATAAAATTTTCACTTCTGTGATTTGAATTTTGGAAACCTGATATGCACGGTTGCGATCAGTAAGTTATTTGGAGTCTAATATGACCAACATAATTTTTGGTAAATAATAACATAACCTTATCAATTTTAATATTACCTTTAGGAATATTGACATACCATAATTAATCGTAACATTACATAAGATATTATATAAATAAGATTCAAGAGGGAGTAATATTTACCAATATATTAGAATAAGAAAATAAATGTTTTAAAAATGTTATTTTTTTCAGTAAATTATTATTTTAATTAAAAATTAAATTAATAATATTTATAAAATTATTTTTCAAAAATCGATTTCATTTTTGGATTCTAATCTTTTGAAAAATGGTTCTGGTGCTTTTTGGGTTTTCTATAAAACATGAATTGTTTATGTATAGTAAAATACGATAATTTATGATAAATACTAAATAATGGATTTTTTGAGTCATTGATGATGATGTACTGATGTAAGACCAATTTTTTGGAGTTACCATGAACTTATTACTACTATTAGGCATATAATCATCACTATTTATGTTCTTGATGGAAAATAATAAACTAAGTGAATAAATATTATGAAAACCCTCCTCTCCCCCACTATAAATATCACCCCTCATTACCTCTTCTCTTCACTCCTCTCAAGACCTGTTCCTTAACTACATTCTACTAAAATCAATCCATGAGGTCGTCCGCCACTTCTAACGACCATTGGTCTCCTACAAATATCAAATACTCTCCCCTTAAGAGGCTCTCAAAAGAGAAAAACTCAAGAGGTAAATTCCTCTTTCCATTTATTTTATTTTATTTTATTTTATTGTATCTTTCTTCACCTCCCTTAACCCAAATGTTATGATAAAACCAGTAACATACATGAACTAGAATTCTATTATTCTAATGGGATAATTAATTATCATCTATTTTTCCCTTACTTTTTCAATGAAATGAAAACACCCATTGAGATGTGTTAATTTAGCACAATCATGGACGACATGTTATCAATTTCTATTACTATCTTTAATTATTGTCACCAAATTATTTTTATGGTTGTACCAGACTATTATATGTGTATTTTATCATGTTTAATGTTCTATATTCCATATTCATTAATTATGTAAAATAATAATACAAAACAAGTTAATTGTGACAAAAATTTCTAAAATTAATTAAAGCGTTTATCATTACTATTTTATATAATGATTCAACTTCATTAAAAGTAACCAAATTAAATTTACAACCTTTTAATCTCTTATATGTACACTAATTTAATATGAATTTAATTCTGGACAACCACTTTACTCTTACATGTTGTCCATTCATGAAAATAAGTAAATCTATCATAAAACCCAAGAAAACAAATGGACCTGGACAATGAAATTGAACCAATTAACCCATCAAAAAAGGCCATGAATGAAATTAATAAAGTTATAATAGTTATTTTACATATTGAAGAGGTTATGGAATTATTAATTAATAATCCAAATTTATTTATTCAGGTCAATAAAAACAATTTGAGAACACCAACAAACTTAAGGTAATGGATCCTCTTCATTTCACTTCTAGTCAAGAATGTTTTCTATGCTATGCCAATTTATGTGTAATCCCTACTGATGGGGTATGATTTTTCACCTCCCCCATACTGTCTTGATGACATATAAGTGATTAAAAACCCCATTATCTATCATTATTTCCTCTTAATTACACCTAATACCATGCCGATAATCAGTATGGAATTCTCCCTGAACCACCTTTATTCTTTTTGGTTGCTCTATCTTTATATTTACCCAAATGATGTTGTCTTTTTTGTTTTATTTAAAACTTATAAAAGATTATTATATACTCCCAACACATATTTCAATATTAATTGCTAATTCTCTTTTTTTGGTATACATGATTTTAAGTGATTCCCTCATCGATACATCACAATATGAAAACTCATTTTAAGGGAAATTCCCAAACTTTTTCAAAATTTAATGTGCACCATATCCTTAGTATTATGTCACCATTGACTTTTTAAAATAATTATTTTATTATTAAAACAATCTTGGTTCACTTCTAGTTTTATATAAATTATTTTTTCATTTTTTATTTTAAAATATATATAGTATTTTCATTAAAACCGCACAAATGTGTTTTAATGCTAAAATTTACCAAATAAATTTCTATAATTTTTTCACATTTTTTGACATCACATTCCATGATATATGAATATTTTACCTTATTAAATTCAATTAATGTTATAATTCATTTCTTTTATGGACACTTTATGAATATTACTATTGGTTATGCCTTATGTCATGATTGTGGTGCACAATTCATTTCATGGGTAACCCTATGGTTTACATAAGATTGATTATGTATGATTATATCTATGATAATATTATTCACAAAATTTAATCGGGGATCACCCAGATAGATCTCCAATTCATTAGGTAATGTTGAGTCTCATGAGACGTAATGTGCGATGGTCTTGGTGGTTAGCCTTAGCTTGTACTACTATGTGCAACGGTCTTGGTGGTTAGCCTTGGATTGTGCTACTATGGGAAATGATATTGGTGGTTAGCCATGAAACGTACTAAATTAATGTTTTGTTTTCCTTCCACATTTGTATGATTCTATGATCAAATTTTCCCTTGTTTATATGTTATGATTCCACATGTTACATGCCTTTTTAGGTTATCATGTTAAGCCTTCTATCCCATGTGCTAATGAGTTTTTCTTATAGTAATTCCCTTACTAGGATTTTAGCTCATCCTTTTGTTCATTTTATCCCTAGTTAATCATTTAAAGATGTATGAGCACAATGGAAGATATGAGCTCTTTATGGATTTTAAATAATTTTTTTAATGCTTGATTATATACCCAGTCATCCAATACACTGATCGTTGGCATGTAATATGATGTATAACCATGCTTAAAATCTTGTAATGTAATATGTAATAGCCTAGGTTAACTATAGTTGGTATCATAGTATGGTCTAGTTATTTTTGGAGACTAGTAATACATCGCATTAGTATGAACCTTAAGGATAAGATGAAGTATACAAAAACATTCCTAAATCATGGTAAATATATAGTAAGTGGTTTATCAAGAAAATAAGTCCCTGTATGGATAAAAACTAGTACAGGTAGCTCTTGCACATATGTACTTTGTATTGAAAACTCTTTCAATGTGTTTCATGTTGACCCGGGGTATCATGGAACATGACAATGGGTCTTGCTTCACTCTAGGATTGACACTCCCAGGGGATATGCATTGGTAAATTCAGGGGCTTAGTACAAAACATTATTAAAGAAATAAAAAATTCCCATTATAAAAAAACTTATGAAATAGATTGAGGATAGCATAGATTTAAACATAAGGAATTGTATGATTTTATATACTTATCCTGAACAAATTTATCATTTTATATCCAAAATTTTCCTTTTTTATGTTCAATAACTAAGTATTAAGTCCCTTTAAATGTATGTTATTTTTATTAGTTAATGGTGGTATGTATAAGAACATGTTACAATAACCAATGTGATAGAAAATTTGATGATTTCCTTAATGATATGCCCAATATGATGGGAATAGATGATCAATAATTCATGAAAATACATGCTCCAATGGATCAAGTGATGAATTATAACTTGAATCGTGTAGAATTACCTCCTCCACTAATGAAAGAGAATGTAGCCGTAGAGTCCTTCATGTGGAAAACTGCTCCAGTGTTTACTGGATCTTTTGATCTGCTCTGTGCAAAACAATGGGTTAACTCCATTGAGAAGTTATTCTCCATCCTCTATTCCTCTAAAGAAGATAAAGTAGAGTTAGTGTTATATCGTTTCTATGGAGAAATTAATAAGTGGTGGACACTAATCAAGAGTAAAATTTCCTAAGAGAAAATTTATTCCATGGATTGGGATGAATTCAAGAAGATGTTTTTCAATAAATACTTTCCTCGAGCCCTCTGTCTCAAGCCAGAAAAAGAGTTCCTCAGTCTCAAGAAGAAGGAAGATGAGTCTATCGAGGCGTATAATGCAAATTTACAAGGATTTCAAGGTATGCCTCTATTTTTTAATGAACAATGAAATCAAGGTGGATTGTTTCTTTAGCAGGTAAATCCCAGTCTATAAAAGGTGTTGGGGATTTGAGACTTCGACAGTTATTAGGAGATTTTCCATTGTGCCCTCAAGGTTGAAATGGATATTGGAGACTCACAATGGTCTCATGGTCCCGATGACAAGATGTGAAAAATGGATAACACCATGGGTGGTTCCACAAACAAATCCATTGATGTAAAGATGATTGAATATTCCACTTGTAAAAATAGCGGGAAGAAGCATCCTATGAACTGTCTAAAGGTAACAAAGAATTTATTCAAATTTGGAAAGGTGGAAAATCTCACCAAGAACTACCAAAGTGATATGAAAAAATTAAACTACTTTGGAAGAATAAAGGAATGTTCAGATCAATGATCAACTAGTGTTAGAGTATTACAACTGCAAGGAGTAAGGGAATTAAGAAAACAATTTCCTTAATCCAAAGGTAATCGATGTATATCAAAAAAAATATCAAAGGAAACAAAAAAGAAATTATGATATCATGACTGCTGATGTGGAGCTGGAAAATGATGTTGTGATGGGTATGCTAGTTATTCATTCATGAATAGAGAATGTACAATTTGATTATGGTTCAATTCAATATTTCATATCTTTCATGTTTAGTATAACTAATCCGAAACCACCTAAAAATTTCAAAGAAAAGTTATTTTTGAGAACATTGAATAGAGAAATTATTATTTCCATGGATTATAACACCTCATAAGTTAATGTTTGTGGACTGAACGTACAATAATTTCTTGTCATAAATCTTTTAGTGGAGTTCGATGCTATCCTATGCATGGATTTCCTATCCTTATAGAAATCCAACATCAATTGTTAGGAAAGTGAAATCACTCTTCACATCCTGAAGCATCCTCTAATTAATTAAATGTGTAAGGAGGAGGATTAATATCCTTTAGAATTATCATCAAAAGTGTGGATATTTCTTCTTTATGATCAATCAAATCTAGCACAAGTGAATGAGGAAAGTTAAAGAATCAATTCTGAAGACATTCCCATCGTGAGGGATTACACGGATGTATTACTTGAATATTTTCGTGGTTTATTCATGATCGAGAGGTTGAGTTCACAATTGAACTTATTTATATATCTCTTCCTATATCAAAAACACCCAATAGAGTGGCCACAGTAGAGTTAGAAGATCTAAGGAAGAAGTTACAGTAGAATCTGAAATAGGGTTTTATATGCCCGAGTGCTTCACCATGGGCTGTGCCATTCCACTTTATCAATAATAAGGATTGAACAATGAGACACTTCATTTATTATTGTGAGCTAAATAAAATCATGATAAAGAACTAGTATCACCTTCCTCAGATAGATGACTTGTTTGATCAGCTTCATGGGGCTTATTTTTTCTCCATGTTGGACCTTTGGTTTGGATATCACCAATTAAAGGTGACGAAGGGAGATATTACAACTAATTCATTTCGAAATAGTTATAGAAACTATGAGTTTGTAGTTAATCCCTTCAGATTCACAAATTATCTAGAAATATTCATTGATTTAATGAATAGATTCATTAGAGATTACCTCAAAAAATATTTTGTAGTCATTAGTGATGATATTCTGATATACTCCAAGAGAAAGGAGGATCATGAGGAGAATTTGAAGATTGTGTTTAAGACTTTTCTAAAGGTGATTTTTTATTAAAAGTACATTAAATGTGAGTCTTAGAAGGAGGAAGTATCATTATTGGATAATTTTATCACCAACAAAGGGATATCTGTGGACCCTTCTAAGAAAAACGAAATTGAAGAGTGGTCCATGATAGCATTTGTAAGATAGATCCACATATTTTTTATCTATCTAGGTATTATCGATGATTTTTGAAGAACTTTTAAGGATTCTAAAACACAATGACCAAGCTGACATAGAAAGGAGTAATGTTTTTCTGGACTCAAGAATGTGAATATTGTTTCAAGGAGTTTAATAAGAGGCTTATCACAATTCCAGTACTCACACTACCAACAAATAGAGAACTCCTTGTGGTGTATAGTGATACATAATGAAGTTATTAGGCTCCTTAATAATACAAAATGATAATGTGATAACCTAATACTCAAGGCAACTAAAAATACTTGAGAAAAACTATCCCACACATGATATGGATTTGGCGGTTGTGATATTTTCATTGATAATCTGGTGGTAATATTTCTTTGGTGAGATGTGTGAGTTATATACTGATCAAGAGAGTCTAAAATTTATAAAAAAAACTGAATGAGATTAATATGAGCCAACAATGATGGATAGAACTCATTAAGGATTATGACTTCTCAATCAACTTCCATCTCAGTTAGGCAAACACAGAGGCAGGTGCTCTAATTATAAAGTTTCTAATATCATTATCAATGATGATAATTGAAAAAGATATGATCTTCTAAGATCTATAGAGGATTTCCATGGTAATCATAAAGGGAGTAAAATAATCAATCCTTTCTCAAATGATTTCTCAACCATGCCTCATGGAGAAAATAAATTATGTTCAAAGAAATGATGAGGAAATTCTAAAAGGGTAGAAGCTATTAAAAATGAGAAATACTCTGTGTTCAGGATTGATTATGAATTAGTTGTATGATTTTTATCACGATTATGTGTACCATCAGATTTGGAGATAAATAAGGAGATTCTGAATGAAGCACATAACACGACCAACTCTATTCACTCTACGAGAAAAAAGAAGTACTGAGATCTCTGAGAAAACTTTTGGTGGAAAAACATGAAAAATGAGACTTTTAAATATACATCAATGTTCCTGGTATGTCAATATGTGAAGGGTGAGAGGAAAAATTCTAAGTTTATGATGAACCACCCCCCATACCATCATGAATGTGGGATAAAATTAACTTGGAATGTTTCATTGGACTTCTAAGGATATCTAGAGGAAATAATGATATATGGGTAATTGTGGACCATCTTATGAAGATATCTCACTTTATCACAATTCGAGATGAATTCTCATTTGATCAATTTGAATCGATTTAAATCAAAGAAGTGGTATGGCTGCATGGAGTACCACTATCTATAGAATCTCATCGAGATCTGAGATTCACCTCGTAGTTCTGAATAATTCTCCAACATGAACTAAGCACTGAATTGAACTTCAGCTCGGCATGTCATCCTCAAACTGAGGGCCCATCTGAGAGAAATATACCAACACTAGAAGATATGTGGAGATCATGTTATATGGACATCAAAGGAAGATTTGGACAACATCATCCACTGGTTGAATTACCCAACAACAACATTTTAATCTCGAGTATCAAAATGAAACCATATGAATCCCTTTATGGGAAAATATGTGGAACACAACTATCTTGAGATGATGTTAATGGGCGTAAGTTTGTAGGACCTAAAATGGTAGAGAATGTGGAACCATTTTGCAATATATCAAGGCATCTAAAAGTCGACAAAAGAGTTATGAAGACAATATTCGATTAGACCTTCAGTTAAAATTTGGAGACATGGTATTTCTACGCATATCTCTGTGAAGAAGGTCATGATGTCTCGAAAGAAAGGGATGTTATGTCCCAAGTACATCGACCACTTCCAAATTATGGATCTTGTTGGGGATCAGGCCTATCAACTTTAAGTTCCACCTTTAATGGAAAAGGAACATGATATATTCCATATACCCCTCTTAAATAGGTACATAAAAGACCCTTCACATATACTCTCTTTAGAGGTGGTATATTCAGAGGATAATCATTCTTATGAGGAGTATCCATTGAAGATCTTGGAGCATAGAGATACAGTTCTAAGTAACAATTCTACTCACCCGGTCAAGGTACTATGGAGAAACTATATGTATGAAGAGGATACATGGGAACTGGATGAGGAAATAGAGGAAAAGTACACGCACCTATTTATGGCCTAGAATGTAAAATGAAATTTCGTGGGAAAAATTGTATATGGGGGGGGGGGGTGGAGAATGTAATGCCCCAAATGTTTTTCAATAGAAATTTCCTTCATATGATTATTCCACATACTCACATGAAATCACAAAATATTGAACAACTATGTTATATGAGACATTTAAAAATAATTTTACCACTTCTGTGATTTGAATTTTAATAATCCGACACACACGGTTGGAATTTGTAAGTTATTTGGAGTCTAATATGACAAAATTAATTTTTGGTGAATAGTAACATACCCTTCTGAATAGTAATGTAAACATTATGAATAGTGACATGTCCTAATGAATAGTATCTTTACTTATTATATTATATAAATAATATCCAAGTCGTAGTATGATATACATATATCTTTGAATAAGAAATTAAATGTTAAAAAATATTTATTTTTAGAGTAAATTGTGATTTAATTTAATAATTAAATTAATACTATTTAGAAACTTTATTTGGGAAAATGGATTTCATTTTTGGATTCTAAAATTTGAAAAAATTTTAGGTGGAATTGTTTGTATTTTCATAAAAAAATTGAATTTTTATGAATAGTAATTTCCGATAATTTACAATAAATGCTAAATAATGGATTTATTGATTCATTGATGATGATATGAAAATGTAACCCCAATTGGTTCTAATTTACATGAAATTATTTATTTTTTTGGTCAATAAATCTTTACTTTTTCTGGTATTGAAGGAAAATAATAAACTACAGAATTAAAAATTATGAAAACCCTCCTCTCCTTCACTATAAATACCACCCTGGTATACATCTTATCTTCATTCTTTTCAAGCTGTGGTCCTTACCTAATTTCATTCAAAATCACTCTCCAAGATCCTTCTCCAAATCCATTATCCCTTGGTCTCCTCAAAAGACCTAATCCTATCCCCTTAAGAGGCTCTCAAAAGAGATAAATGGAAGAGGTAAATTCCTCTTTCCAATTCTTTTAAGTTCATTTATTTTCTTCTATATTTCATCACTTCCCTTTAAACATATGGTATGATAACTCAAGTAAAATTAATATACTAGAATTATATTATTTTTATGGTTTAATTCATTATCATATTTTTCCCCGCTTATTTTTAAAAGAAACAAAAACACTGTTTGTGATTTGTTAATTTAGCACACTCAAGGATGACATGTTGTCAATTTCTATCACTATATTCAACTCTGGTAATGAAACCATTTTTATGGTCCATACAAACTATTATATGTTAATTTTATCTATTTTATGTTATATAATCCTTATGCACTCATTATTTAAAATAATAATACAAAATAAGATAATTGTGTGTAAAATCCCTAAAATTAATTCAAGCATTTATCATTATTATTTTATATAATGATTCAACTTCACTCTAAGTAAAGAAATTAAATTTACTAACATGTACTCTCATGGATGTTAAATAATTTTATATAACTTCATCTCTGGACAACCATTTCCATCGTACATGTTTATTCATTCATGAAAATAAGTAAATCCATCAAAAAACTAATGCAAATAAACAGAAACAAACAATTAAATTAAACCACTTAAGACATCGAAATACGGTCATGAATGAACATAAAATGGTTACACTAAATAATTTAAATATATACTATGTTCTATATTTTTTAATTATAAACCTAATTTTTTTATTCTGGTCATTAATGAAAAGTGAAGAACACCAACAGACAAAAGGTAATGGATCCTCTCCATTTCACTTTTTATCAAGAAATACCTCAATTCTATGACATTTTATGTGTAATACCTAATGATAGGGTATTATTTAGAAACTCCCCCTTAAAAATATAATCATTTATAAGTGATGATAAACCCCGTTATCTCTCATGAACACCTCCTAAGAGGACCCAATACCTTGCCGATAATCCGTAAGGAATTATACCGGAAACGAATTTATTCCTTTGGGCTGCTCTATAATTATTTTTACCCTAATGAAATTATATTTTATTGTTATGTAAAACTTATAAATGATTTTTATATTATTCAAACTTATTTTTTAATCTCTACCCTTCATTCTCTTATGGGGATGTACATGCTTTTAAGTGATTCCCTCCTTGACAATTCCCAATAAGAAAACTTGTTTTAAGGGATCTTCCCAAATTTTTACCCAATTTCAAGTTCACTCTATCCTATGCATTATGCCAAAATAGTTTATGAAGTTCATTCTTTATTATAAAAACCATCTTGGATCACTTATGGTATTATATAAAATATTGTTCCCTTTTCTATTTTAGTAGCTCTATGATATTTTTCTTAAAACAACAGAAAAATGTTTGAATGCTAAAATTTATCAAATACATTTATTAAATGTTGTCAATTTAATTTTACATCAATTTACATGATATATGACTATTTTACCTTATTAAAATATATGAATTTTTAAATTCCTATATTTCATGGACACTTTCATGATATTCCCGTTTGTTATACTTTATGTCATGATTACAGTACCCAATTCTTTCCACGGGTAATGATTATGTTTATGTAGGATTGATTATGTATGATTATATATGTTGAAAACATATTCATTAAATTTAATATGGGTTCGACCAGATAGAGCCCCAATGAATTTTGTAATGTTGAGTATCATGAGATGTATTGTGCAATGTTCTTGGAAGTCTGCCTTGTCTTGGGGTACTACGTGCAACTATTTTTTCAGTTATCCATAGCTTATGGTACTATAGGAAATGATCTTGGTGGTTAGCCATGACTTGTACTAAATTAATTTTCTATTTTTCTTCCACATTTATATTATTCCATTTTTTAATTATCCCATTTTTATATGTTATGATTCCACATGTTACATTCCTTTTAATATCATCATGTCATGCCTTCTATCCCATGAGCTAATTCTTTGTTCTTATGGTTATTCTCTTATTGGGGTTTAGATAATTCCTTTATTCATGTTATCCCCATGTTATCATATGCACATGTATGATAAAAATGGGAGATAAGACCTCATTATGGAGTTTAAATAATTTTTTTAAAGTTTTATTATGTACATAGTCTTCCACAACACTAGAATTTATGATCCTTGGCTTGTACTCAGATGTATAATTATTCTTAAAATCATGTAATGTTAAATATAAAAGGCTATGGTCACTATAATGGGGCTTACTTGTAAATTGGATTTCCATTTATGGATGAAATGATATGGAGCTCAGGCCATAGGAAGGATTCCAACGTATCCCAAATTTGATGGGAATTCGGGTTCTCATAGTTCATTCAATGAGGTTTCTATGAAAATGTTGTGATCATCAGACATATCTATCACCACGTGAGGCATGATCGGTGTGAGAAACAAGATTATGAGAATGATTCAAGAAAGGAACACAAATTCTTCCTCCTCTATTGGTGGAATAAGATGGGCCTATGGTGTCGATGGTGGAAGAGGGTACGAAACGAAGAACCTTTCAATGTGGGAGGACATTGTATTTAATTGAATTTAGGCCAAAAGGCTAGGGGCTTACTCTAGGAGGGATTACACGGAATCTTTCTTGGTAGGCGAGTGATTGAATTTCATTTTTCTCAAAAGGAAAAGTTGGTGTGAACTATATCATTACAACTAGGTACCTAAGTCTCTAGGTTTTAAAAATGATATGTAACGGGCATGGGACAAACTCTACTCATCCTAAATGGGAAATACTTAACAATGTTGTTGGGAATCAGGTCTATGTCACTATGGATATAGAAGCCAACATACACTCCAAGAAATACTAACCCATTATAATATAAATGTGGGAATAATCAAATTGTAGATATGAAGACAAAAATAAGAGACACACTAATGTTCCATTCCCATGGGGTTTTGTATGTTACAAGGATTTGGTGGAGGTTTCAACATAATACCTTTCAGAAAACGGACTGAGTGAATATGAATCATATCCATGAATGAATTTGAAGAAGGCTTTATGAAGGGCTTGTATTGGATTAAGGGATAAGGTGAATCAATGAGAGGCACCCAAGTATGTATCTAGAATCCAGGTATTGGCACACAAGTAGGCTTGGATGACCTGATGTTTACTTAAGTGACAAACTTTATGGATGTTAAAACTTTGGTGAGACATTATTGAAGCCTTCAAGATTATTCATAGGTATTTCAAAAAGTGGCGCTCTCATGTTCCATTGAATGGAATGGGTGGTGCACAAGTTTTTCTTTTTTAGGGCGATTTGGTGCTTTATGTGAGAAAGTGTTATGGATTTTAAACACTAAAGGGACTGATGTCCAATGATCATCCCCTAATTCCTCCACTCTATGTGTTAAGGAACTATCTTGAAGGCTTCATAAGACTTGGGCGATGTTGTAGGGAGACCAGATAAGGAATTGGGATTGAGAGAAATTTTTCCATTCAAATGAATACCCCAAGAGTCTTTTTATAGTAAATTAAGTGACCTTGGGTGAATGGTGATTAGGCGTGAAAGTGGATTGTGTGCCAATGGTGCCTTAGCATGATTGGGGTGATCCATATTTCAAGCCTTTTCAAATATTAATTTTCATTATGTATTTTCTCCTCTTTTTTCTAAATAATTTTCCCTTGTGAACTTTTCATTGTTGTGATAAAATAGAGTGATAACAAAATCCCCCTTCAGAATGGAATCCGAAATGAAGAGGGGGACTTATAAAGAGAAAATGTTATGAAATAGGTCAATGTGGTTGATGCGGGACAAAATATGATTGAACGTGAGGTATCGGCATGCAAAGTGATTATGCACATCGTAGTCTTTATCGCTTATATATCGTGGCTTTAGTTCAGTGAAAATTATAAAGGATTCCACAAATACATCTCTTGGCGTGCAAGTGTTTTTGGTCAGACGATCCAGTTATTTGTGCTTCTTCAGTCTGTTTTTTATTTGCACACCAAAAATGGTGGGACATACTTGTGTTCCGAATTTATACTTTCACACTAAATCCATACTTGAATGCCTTAATTCCTTGGTCAAAGTTTCATAATTCCTTTTAAAAAACAAAAAGGATCTCACATTAAGATAAATATTGACCTCTTTTGTAGGTTCAATGGCCCCAAAGTGAATCAGAACTATTAGAAAATTAGAACGTACATAATTGATGATGTGATAATTATTTTAGGGCATGATTACTTTGACATATGTGACACAACTCTCCCATATTTGGTAATGAATATGAGGATATATCACGTCGATTATCCATGGAGTTTTTATTTTCATTTGTATAGCTATGGCCATCTGCAAAATATCAACATACCAGATCCAATGAAATATGTTCCTCTTAATGGGTTTCAAGACTATACCAATTTCTCATCATCCAATATTTCTGTTGTGGCAAAAAATATGATTTTTGGAATAAAAGATAAGGACCATTTCATACATCACAACCCATGGGATATATATTTGAAAGCACAAACACCTGAGCAACAGTCACACTGCTATTCATCCATTATCCTAGATTCTCAAACAAATAAATCCATGTGATGGATGAAAAGTTGGGATTTTTTCCCAAGAAGGGGTATTAAACCCACATGGATGTCAGAATATTGGGTGAGCAAGACATGTGCAGAGTTTTTGGATGACTTAATAGGCATCATAATTTAGGAGGTTGTATGGGTTGTGAAAACCTATGTATAATGGAATAATGATTTTGTGATGAATTTGTTTAGAAGATAGTGTCCAGAGACTAAATCCATCAATTTGACACATAGAGAAGAAGGGATCATTTTGTGGGATATCTAAAAGATCACTTTAGCTCTAATCCTTGGAGACATGTGTGATGAATTTATTCCTCCAACGGTGAAATATAATGAATCAGAAATGACACTAGACTTGGTTCGTTAGTTGATGGTGATATTTTAAAAACTCAAGAATACTAGCAAAACAATGTCCCACACAAGAAGGGACATTCAACTAGAGGAGTAGATGGAAATATCCTTGACGAGGAAGAAGGATAAAGGCCCAACTTTCACTCATCCAAAAAGCCATCCAAATGAAAAAAAGAGGTACACCTGACACCTTAAAGCCAACATTAGAGAAAGGGGAGTGTGAAATGTGAGGGTATGAAGTCAAGTCTAAAATTCCTATGAATACACGTGTTGTGGGTTTCATAGAAATCTGGATTAGAGTATATCTATTTCATGTATAAGATTTTAAGGGTAGTGTAAGGATGAAAACATTTATAATAGTGGCAAAGCTAGGAGAGAAGAGGTTGGTAGGTTCAGCTACCCATATTCTGGTGAGATTCTATATGAGCTTGTATCATATCTATAGAGGGAAGTATCCTTTCAGAATAGCAGGACCATTTCATGTTTTATTGGGGTGGATCACCACTCATTTTAGAACTAATGTTGTGCAGAGTGGGGTTTAGGTCCTTGGAAGTTTATTCTAACCATCTGTTCAAGATTTCTCTGGTATTTGACCCATGTATTTGAATGCTAACAGAAATAAGGCTAGGTTATGTATTTACAAGGAATTCCATCATTTTAGTTATGGGAATCTACCTATAGGAAAATGTTTTGTTGAAGGGACGACCATATTAGAGATAAGGGAATACATATTATATTGAAAGGATGATGTATTTTCACTATTATTGATGGGTAAATCATATACAAGTCATATTCTCCTTAAATATTCACACACCAATACAAATATATGAAACAAAATACCATATATCCTCTAGTGTATGTTATATTTGAGAAACAATAGATGGTGGCCAGAAAAAATTGGTTGCTAACAATAGTACAAAAAATCAAGGAATTATTCAACTGACCTGCCACTAATGAAACATGAAGATTAACTATCTGGTATGTTGAGAACATGGTTACATCATACCATGAAGGTGTGTTAAACCATGTTGTCACTCATGTTAGGATAAAGAGAGGCAGGGGAAAGGAGCCCTCTCATTTGAACAGTAATTCAACATCCTTAGAGGTTGATTCATTGTAGTCAGAGGGTGGGGGTGACGAGGCTCCAAGATCACCAAAGAGACCTCGTGCATGACACAATCTAGATGTTTGTGTCAAGAGAGATACACCATCATTACTAACAGAAGCCATACTGAGGTAGTTTAGTTACCATTGTTGAGAAGAGAAATGAGTCCCATTTTCTCATCCATCATCTGTGATGGAAGGAATTGAGAAGAAACTAAAATATATAACTCTGGGATCATCTTCGCAACCCGTGGAATATACTATGAATATGTATGAAAAGAGGTGGTTAAAACATGAAAAAACTGCATTATGAATCTGAAACCACATGGACAGATGTATGTGGAGGGTTGCGTATTCTAGGAATTAGGGATCTATGAGCCTCATCTGATATTATTTTTATGAAAAACTCTAATGAAGTAAGAACATATAACTTGGAACTAGATATTATCATATATGCAACTAATTAATCAATTTCTACAACAAAACTAGTGAAAGCGACGATAGATTGTGGGGTCACTAAAGGGATTGACCTTTAATTTGATGAAGAATGTTATCATTTTATTGATCTTGAAGTTGTATGATTTCTTTTCCTCACATTCTTTTCTATTTTTCTATTTCAATTTAGTCAAAGAATTATTTATCAGAGGAAATACCATTTTAACTTATAGTTGACTAAGGAAAAATTGGATGAAGCTCTATCGCCACTATATTTCCTAGTTGGTATGATAAATGGATCTGTTGGATATCCCCATGAGTCAAGAGATATATCTTCATCCCAATATTCTAAAGAGGATGAGAGAATGTGGATTTCAGTATCCAATAACTATTTTTAAATATGATAATGAATGTCCTCCCAAGAAGGAAAATAAAAAAAATTGATACAAGGAAAATGCGGTTAAACATTTTTTATGTAGCAGAATTCATTCATGAAAACATAAATTTTTACATTATTCATAGAACGTGTTTAAAAATTTGGAACTATAGGAACTTAATCTCTTTCTTCACTTATTGAGAACATTGATGAGCCTTGAGGAGCCATGTAGGGTAATTCCATACAAGATCAAATTCCCTCCAACTAAGTGGATCCTTTGACTCAAGGGGAATTTAGGACAGAGGTGTCAACATCTATTCCTAGAACTTATAATGTTTCAACTACTAGGATAGAGGAGAATATTGGTAGATCATAAGTTCTTTATGAGAAAATATGTACTACAAGAAATAATATCCACCCTATGTTACCTTAGGTTCATCACATGCACCAAAAAATTATTCGACAACTGATGCTGACCCCATAGATGTTACTGAGCAAGTTGTTCAAGTACAATCTTTTTCAGAGGAGGGTTTCAAAACAACCACTTCAATTTCTCCCATGGATGAGACTATCATCGAATTTGGGATATCATTGGTTTCTATGATGAAACATGGCATGTCTTTTTAAGAATTACTAGAACATGTTATTATGACAAATACATTAGAACAAATTTATGATATGTGTATGGAAACAAATAGATATGAGTTTTTATTTTTTGTCTTATCAATCTTATTATGATTAATTTTCTAACCATGATTAGTTGAAATATGTAGTTCTATCTAAATAAACTACTACAGTGATGATTCCTGAAGGAATCATTGATTTCACTATCAATCCCACAATTTTAGAGACGTTGGATTAGGTGAACATTGATATCGAAAATATTCTTGAGATTTATTTGGATAATCCTTAATAGGATAAAGAATGAATTCCCCACCAATATACATCATCCAAAACTATTTAGGTTGGGAATATTAGAGAGTATTCTTCTAAATCTGTTGACCTATTGTTAGGTAAGGTTTACAGATATTGTGATTGTGGTCCCTCTTGTTATTCCATTGAAACTAACCATAATTTTAGTTCACCAAATAAGATTATAAACATCAATGGAATGTATTGTAGGTGAATATTATAAATCATATCAAACTATATTATGTAGTGAAGTGACTACTGCCAAGGATGGATCATAACATGGCACTTCTTAAAGTGCATTAATCCTGTAATATGTTCCCCATTACAACAATGATTCTGAATCATATCTAGAACTATAGAAGGATCTTCACCTTTCATGTCACAAGGCATGGTGGAAAATATGGAAGATAATATATGAAATGAACCATGAGGAACTATCCTCATGGATTTTACATCTTTTACCTATGTTGAATATATTAGGATTTTGAGGTTTTGAATACTGTGAAATTCACAATGCAGTGAAAGAAATCATCTGAAAAAGAGAGAAAGAGAATAAACATAAAAAAGATATGATAAAATCCAGACTGTAGACCAACATTGATAAATTCTAAGTAGCATTATCCCATCCTGAGGCCAGTCATATTGCAATGTTATCCTGATTCAAGAAGAATGTTAAAGAGATGATTGTTAAACAATTGTGTCTTAAAACAGAGATGGATATTATTATAGGGGCGCTTGAACAATGTCATGATTCAATAAAAGAAGTCTATAAATATGGTGAAAACCCATTTTGGATTCTAATGAAGCACTTTTTCAAGATGAAGAGAATAGGACTGGTTGGCTAACTAAACTTAATCAGGAAGCTAATAGAGGTCAAGAGGATATTAAACAAATGAGCAATAATGTATAAATACTCTTATGATTTATCATAGAGATACTCCAGTTTGTCGATGTTACACTGGTATTTTTTTACTCACAAATTGAAATAATTTTGTTTCTAATCATCTATGTATTCATCCTTTAATACTTTAGTTTTAATGTTAAATCCTACTTCCATAATAAGATATTTTTATACTTGATAACCATAATTACAATGATAGGGATGTAATGTTATCTGTTTTGCCTAATTAAATGGGCCTAGTGACCATAGTTTGATTATTACTAGGGTTATGAAAAAACCCCATAACCTTTGAATCATTTTACTTCGTATTGCTAAATATTTCTTAAACCATACAAAATGTAGGTATAGAGAGTTGAGACTTTGAATTTTGGTTAGAGATCCCTTTTTAGTTTTTCATTATTGTTATTAACGTGTATTTTTTAAGGGTAGTTTAGAGTCATGCACATTGGACTAATGAAGCTAGTTTTTAAGTTCTAATATATTTGAAAATAAATTTTGAAATTAGATCCCAAACAATGTTTAGTGGATACGAGTTGCTCCAATATTCTTTAGATACACAAAATTGGTATCTTGAGTCATGATTTTTATGGTTACCAAATCTAAAACATGATGTATAAACATAGAGTAATTTTCCATGAATGAATTTACCATTTCTTGAAAACCCTGTTTTTTGGGTCTGTATTATGCCGGGCTAACTAGGTATATACAATATAGCTAAATAGTGAAATATTTTGATAGAAATTTCTATTATGTAAGAGACTTATGCAAGGAAACCCATGGTCACATTCGACATAGTCAAGAAAAAGTGCGCTAAAAAATATGACACTTTTATTGATATATAAGGGAAAATAAGATTTGGGTGACTCAATACCACAATGGGTGGTTTTTAAAAGAAAATAGATTTTATGAATAATGGTACATCTATGACAACATAGTTCATGAATAGGGAAACCACTATTACACAAATTGGGTGTGTGAAGAGTGGTTAAAATTTTTCAGAAAGGGGCTTTCTTACATTGTGATGTGCTGTTTCATGTCATGATGTAAGGACATTATGATTTGTAGTTTAAAGTCATGTTTTAAGGTCATTATGTTATGTAGTTTCAATTCATTCTTCAAGGACCTTATATTTTATAGTTTCAAGTCATGTAGTAAGGACATTATGATGTGCAGTTTTAGTATTGTAGTGAATAAATTAGTGGGCTTTAATTTAATGTCTTCAGCTCTGACCATTGGTTTTTGTGTCTACAATTTCATGAAAATTTTTATGGAAACATACTACTATTTTAAGGTATGGAACAAAATTATTTTATAATGTGATTTGGGAATTTCTAGATCCATAGAATGGCATGAGAAATAGTATAAATTCATTAAAGGAAGACTTTTCAAAGAACAATGTTACTATTATTTTAAGAAAAAATTATTTGGAGCTATATTATGAAGGGCCAACTGGGGATTTTTCTGTATAGCCACATAGTGTTATCTTTTGACTAACAGTTCTGGTATGTAGTTAACTTATGGAAGGATACATAGGGGAACGTACTGCATAGTCAGGAAAAATAAATCTTGTGTATCAAACATTATATTTCTAATAATCAACGAAAGTTTATAGAGATTTGTATTTTCTATAGAACAGAGTGTGGTTTATAGAGAAAGGTTACTAAATATAGGAAGAGTATTTCAAATCATGATTTCCAAGGAATTTTAGGAATAATATTTATACAATGTTCTGACCCAAACAAAGTAAGTGTGGAATCTGTAGTTTTAGGTCATACGTCTAAGATGAAAATATAATGGAAGGAGTGGATGATATGTAGTCAAATGACACAAGGTTATTTAAATATTATTTGAACACATGGAGAGGTAAAATTTCTAAACCATGGTCTTGGAGGAATTTAAATCAAGATAAAGGTATTGGGGCAAATATACCTGGATGCCCGCATTAAGATAAAACACCTTGTGCATTTTCATCAATGTTTGAAGGGTACAACCGATTCTTTTACAATGAAAAACATTTCCATTATTTGAAAAAACCAGTTATGGGGGATGTATTATGTAGGGTCAACTAGGGGATATGATTCATAGAAAAATAGTGGAATCATTGTATAGAAAATCATATTATGTAGGAGACTTATTCAAGGCCACCTAGGGTCATGTACTACATAATCAAGAAGAAGAGTTATTTTATATTAGAAACTCTGCCACAAAAAACAGTAAGAATTATTATGAAGATCTAATAGTATTAAATATTAAGATTGTGAAATACAAATGGGGGTACTACTCAATGCACAAGATAAATTTTCGAATCAATATTGTCCATGTGTTTGGGGTCCCTTATATAGATCTAACTCATAAGTAAAATAGGGATATTTCATATTTCCTTAGTAGACCCTCTATGGAGAGGGAAACAAATTAAGACTCCTATAGAGATTGTTAATAATTTGTGGAAGAGAGATGAAAATTTATATAATCAATTGGACTTGGATCTAAGGCCCAGTTTTCACTATGTATCTCAATGGGATGAGAATCAAGACATACATAGTTCATTGTGTACTGTTTAGTTTCATGTCGTGTAGTAAGGACATGAGATGAGTCTGATGTGAAAAGAAATATTTTGGTTGGACCAGATAATTGAGCCTAGTTGTCACTAAATATCTCATATGTGAGTAATTCTTGCAAATGGAAGGTACTAATTTTATAAAGAACCACAAATAATACCAAATTTCGATATCTTATGGGATTTCTTAACATCAAATGAAGATTACAATAACCATACAATTCAATTTCATGTAGGGAGTAAAAATTATGTTATGTTGTTTAATGTTGTGCGTAATGTAAAAAAATGTCACACATTTAAACACAGTGAAACATGGATGCATACAGTTGTAATGTAGTTTAATGTTGTGCAAATAGGACATTATACTATTCATTTTCAAGTCATGTAGTGAGAAAATTACTCTGTGTGATAACACAAAGCACTTCTTCAATAATCATTCATTGGTTTGAGTTGTAATGACTTGTAAAGACCCGTAAATTTCACAGAATTTTTTTTTCTTATTTTTCTTTGGAATTTTAAAAGAACACAGTTTCAGACAGCACCTGATCTGAGGCCCGGTGTGCCCAGAATCATTTTCTGAAGTTTGACTTGGGTACGTTCAGTGAACGGACGAGCGAGTTTTTCTAACTTTTGAACCGATAATCGGAATCGAATTCTGAGGGCACCGATTGAATCACAGTGCCTGTACTTTCTTATAAACGCCTATTTCGGAGTTGCATTTTCTTGAGTGTGGTTTTTAAATTTTTGGGGTTAAGTTAAGAAATAAAATAAAGTGTGAGACAACTTTATTTTTATTTCACTTAAAGCCACTTGAAAGCTGCTTAAGCTGAGTTGATATGGATAGGGTGCTATCCAAAAATATCTTACCCTCTTGGTATGATATTTGTGAGGTGGGGCCTGCATGATCCCCACAGTTTCTTTTCCGCTAAGTAACGCCCCCGCGAAAACCCGTCATTATGAAAGTCAACTGACACGTTTTCTTAAATTCTCAACGCACCAATTAATTGGGCGGTTAACTTCGTTAAATTAATTCTATGAATTAATTTAATCGTTTCTTAACCTGTTTACAATCTGTTGGCGTAATAATAAAATAAAACCAATGCACAACTTCTTGAGGATTTCTCGTTGAGAGGCTTTTGACAGAAATTTTGTGCCATCATCCTCCTTCGCGAAGATCACGAAGAACGCAAAGAACGGGAAGAATGTTGTCACCCTCAGAGATTGGTGATGCTTCATCTGAGACGTTCTTCCCTGTAATGATCTCCGATCTCAAACTGCCTATGATCATCGACGCGACACCCTTCCGCGACGACGCGATGCCCTTCCGCGATGACGTTACACCCTTCTGTGACGCGACGATCGCCTCCTTCTGCGACGATCAATTCCGCGATGAACGCACGCTCGACGACTACGGTGAGGTAGGGGGTTTTTTTGTGAAATAATTTATATTTCCATGGTTGATCCTCCTAAAACAACGAACCTGGATCAAGTGAAATTTTAATTTATTAAATTGTATCTTGTTACGTTTTCATATGATAATTTATTCCCGATTGTTATCACCTAACGCGGAGGATGCGTGCCAAACAAACATGGCCCGACCACCCTCCACAGTTTTTTGTTGATGCGCGGAATGGCGAATGATTACAAACGGGGCCGTAATGGTGTTTTGAGGGCCTTGCAGTAAAGAATGGGACCAGGGAGGAACTTCGGCTTAGACGGAAGTGGATTCGGACCACCGGAGCCACTCCGGTGGCCCGCAGAATCCACCGGCTGCGCGGGTCGCCGGCGCGGAGGCGGCCAGCCAGACCCACGACCACGCGGGTCCGATGACACACGGGACGCGGCTTTTCCGCGTCCGCTGATCCAGCGCGGCCCCACATGGGCCGCAACTTCTCTTCCCACGGGGACTTCACGCCACGCGGCTCCCTTACTCGGCCGCTCGGCCGAGCCGAGCCGACCCGCCGGCTAGGTCGCACCTAGGCCGGGCCGGGCCGCCCTGGCCGGGCCGGGCCGCACCGAACCGGTTCGGACCCAGACTTGGGTCGGTCGACCCGGTTCGGGCCGACCCAGGGGAGGTTGGGTCGGGTCGGTCCGGGCCCAGACCCCCCGTCTCCGGACATTTTCGGTCTTTTGCTCATAACATGAGCTACGGGCCTCCGAACGACGTGCCGTCAGTGGCGATGCGATCCTTGGATCGGGACGGTCGTTTCGGTATATCGCACTCAAGGTTTAGGAAAAATTTGGGTTTGGCCGGGTTGGTTCGTACAAGAAAAACCAACAGGGCCCTCAGAGTGGAAACGCTCATATCTTGAGCTTCGGACGTCCGATTGACGTGCCGTTGACTTCTTTGAATTTCTCTTAGTGAGACGGATCTTTTGGCTTACTCCTCCCGAGGTTTGTACGCAGGTGGAGTACGGTCGGGTTGGTTTTGCCTTAGAAACCAACAAGGCCCCTGGGACGAAAAAGCCAATAACTCTTAGACCGGGCGCCCAATTGACGCGCCGTCTACGATGTTGAGTTCCTGTTGACGATACGGAACTTTTGGATACATCAACCCTGGAATATGTGTCAGTTGATGTATCAGCCTCTCGGCTCGTGGAGCGGACCCTCCCGAACGAGCTTGCTGTGTGCAGGGACCCTAGAGCTAGCTGCGACTACATCTGTGATGACGACGACTGTATAGAGATCCTCAGTGGATTCGACTGCGATGATGATGAAAACAGTATGGGGATCCTCCATGTTTTCAGAAGTGACCACTACGGTACATCTTGGGATACGTCAACTCCGGACTACATGTTAGTTGGTGCATCGACCTCTTGGCTCGTGGAGTGGACCCTCCCGGAGCGAGCATGCTGTGTGCAGAAACCCTAGAGACGGTTGAGACTTGAAGACTGCTGATCGAACGACTCGGTGTGTTACGGATAGCCCAGTGGGAAGCGCTTGGTTGTAGCAGCAGACCCACGGCGGAGGAGCGCTTGGTTGCAGCGGAAGACCCGCGGTACTCAACAAAAGGAGTACCACTGGAGGCTATGAGGGGGAGCGCTTGGTTGTAGCGGTAGACCCACGACGGAGGAGCGCTTGGTTGTAGCAGCACCGGGAAGCGCTTGGTTGTAGCGGCAGACCCACGACGGAGGAGCGCTTGGTTGTAGCGGTCGACCCATGGTACTCAACAGAATAAGTACCTCTAGAGGATATGAGGGGGATCGCTTGGTTGTAGCGGCAAAACCATGGTTGGACGTGCTTGGTTGTACCAGCAGGCCCACAGTACTCGATAGGTGGAGTACTACAGCAGTCCAAGGTGAGAGGGAAGCGCTTGGTTGCAGCGGCATAACCACTGTACTTGATGGAGAAGGATTTTACCAATAGCTTTTGGTTCAAATTCATGATCGATCCTATGTGGTTCATTGCGGGGGTTAGTACCTATCGATCCTTTGTGGGTCTGACGACATAGATGGATCAGTGATCACCTCTATCGTCAATCAAAGAAGTATACCTGTGTGAGCTGAAACCCTATTTTTCTTTCCTTTTTGGATTGTTTTGTGCTATCCTGTGTGAATTTATGTTTTTCTTTCCTTTGTGGATTGTGTTGTGCTATCATGTGTGGATTTACGTTTTGCTTTCCTATGTGGACTGGGTTGTACTTTAGCTCGGATGTTGGAGCCGGGTGAGAATTGATGACTTAGGTATATGTATGGGAATATACATAAGCCGTGTTAGATGTTACATAGTGATTGTATCTTTCCATTGTGGATTATCCTTTGTGGATTCTGGAAGACCTTCGGGGGTCTCGGGGCCCCTACTGAGTAGCTTATACTCACCCCTGCACGGGCTATGCCCGCACTACGTTGTGTTGGTTGCAGACGACGGACAACGATGATCGTGGTGGAAGCTTGCGGAGCAGGACGGTACCTGGAGGTGGACCACTGGGCGGGGTGTACTCGAAGTGGACAGCCGGATCGAGGAGCTGTGGAGGCTATCTGAACCCACCGTTCAGGTGGGGCATCCAGAGGACGGCTCGACGCTGCGGCTTTTCCTTTCAGTTGCTGTTTTTCCCCTTTCGGTTGTACTTTATAGTTGGGCTTGTATTCCGTCCCCCTTTACTTTTCCGAACATACTGTTGTAGCAGTTTTTACTTAGTGTTTACTTCTTTTCTGCTTGCTTACTCTGTGGTGCTTGTTTACTTTACAAAGGAAATTCCGTCCCTTTACCGGGATTTATGCCTTGGTGCTATTCGCCAGCCCCTGGCCTATGGAAGGCGGGCTTAGGGTAGTCACGGCACGGGCCCCGAGGACGGGTCGTGACAAATTGGTATCAGAGGAGTTTGGTTCTACAGCAGACTATAATATTTCTACTATGTGAAGCAACAGTGTTGAACGTATTGGGTGTGGTTATCAGTCCAGGGAGTCCAGTGTTGGTGCGGCGGCCTACGTATCTGTACACCAGGACCCTGACTTCTGATTCCGACTTAATGCACGAAAACATTGATTGCATGTGTGTTTCAGGTTTTCTTTGTGATTACTTATGTCAGCTCACCAGGAATACTATTCTGTCCGTGGTGCACATCTTTCTTTTCAGGATTTCCCCACGATGGAAGCCAGCTAGGGTTCTGAGAGTTGAGCGTGACGACAACCCGCCGAGCGGTGAGGTCTCGGTACAGGGCCCTTTGACAGCAGAGGCACCGGTGGTACCACTACCCACCGAGCCACCGATGCTTCCAGCCCCAGCCGCTGACGATGCACGTCGCCTTAGTGTACTGCATGAGTTCCAGCACCAGCGACCACCTAGGTTCTGCGGGGAGACGGACCCCCAGGCAGCCGAGGACTGGTTGGAGTCGGTTGTATGAGTTTTCCGGTTAGTGAGGACACCAGCAGACCATATGGTGGTCCTTGCAGCGAGCATCCTACATGCGGCAGCAGGCAGATGGTGGAGCTTGATGCTCCAGGTGCACGATGAGGCATCACTCCTTTGGACGGACTTTGAGAGCCTTTTTCGCTCAGAGTTCATCCCATCCACCCTCCGAGCGGTGCGCATCCAGGAGCTACTACAGCTGCTGCAGGGCAGCATGACAGTAGCCCGGTACGCGGCGAGGTTTACCGATCACTCACACTATTCCAAGAACATGGTACGAGACCCATATTTAAGGGCCCGAACCTTCGAGCAGGGGCACATGCGAGAGATCAGAGCTTCAGTTGTTTCTCACAGCATTCCAACATAGACAGGAGTGTTGGAGCGAGCCCTCTTAGTGGAGAGTTTCCTTACTGAGCAGTCTCCAGCAGTAGGACCCACCACTAGCTGGTATGCGGCAGAGTCTTCTGCAGTGGGCAGTAGACAGATGACGCAGGGGTCCAAGAGGATTAGACCTACCGGTGGTCGACCGCATGACACAAGATCGATTATGCGAGGCACCCGGGGTGGAAAATGACTTACCATGAGCGGACAATATTACTCCTGTGGCGGGGTTGGTCACATGACTCGTGACTGCCCGACCCGCCTTGCCGAGCAGCAGCAGGCGGTTGAGGGGCCACCCAGGCAGAGGCAGAGGGTCGACCGTGGCGGTCCACAGGGGGCAGGCGGGCGAGGTAGAGGAGCTGGCCATGCAGTTGGAGGTGGACGATGCTTCTAGATGTTGCCACCACCACCACCAGGAGGTCCACCCCGACCACAGGGAGTTTGGGGACAAGGGAGAGCTCAGCTTCAGGCAGCTGAGGCCTTCGATCATGGAGCTCTAGGAGTAGATGGAGAGGAGCGGAACTAGTGGATATGTCTTTTGTACTTATAGTTCTTTGTTGCTATTGTGTGGTGTCTTTGTATTATGAGCTGCAATAATAAAATATGCATACCTTTGTGTTGTTTTCATTCCTGTCCTCTTTTGGGTTGTTACTAAGAGGTTCCAGTTTAGACTGTTGACATGACCCTCACTTGTGAGACATCTACTAGAGGAGACCCAGTTACCACACACTGATGCTGACAGTGTGACTCAACCCTCAGAGGCGAGAGTAACGGTTAGATATCTTGGTAGTAGCGTCGAGGCCTTACGACGTCATCCTTGGTGTGGATTAGTATCATCCATGTCGGGATTGACTGTTTTAGGCAAAGAACATGGTTCATCCAAGGGATGAGACCGGATTTCTCTTATCGGAAAAGAAGAAATCTCAGCAGCTCTTATAGGACCAGAAAGGTCCAGGTCATCCAGGAGCAGATGAGGACAGCTCAGATCCGGTAGAAGTCTTATGCTGACAGGAGGCGGAGGCCACAAGTGTTTGAGGATGCAGACCACGTTTCCTTATGGGTCACACCTCGACGTGAGTTATGGAGATTTGGATGAGGCGGCACGTTGTCTCCACGCTTCATCAGACCATTCCAGGTCCTCAACAGGTTCGGCGAGGTGGCTTATCGTCTAGCTCTACCACCCCAGTTGCACTGGGTGCACGACGTCTTCCATGTATCTCAACTGAGGAGGTATGTGCACGACCCGACCCATATCTTTGACCATGGATAGCTAGACGTTGATGATGGGGTGACTTTTGCGGAGGTTCCGGTGGAGATCGAGGATCAACGGGAGCAAGTCCTAAGTTGACGATCGATTCCTCTTGTGTGCATCAGATGGCAGCATGGGAACCTCCAGGAGAGCACTTGGGAGCGGGAGGCTCAGATGCGTGCACAGTACCGCCTTTGTATCCCTAAGTTTGCATTGAAGCTTTATGGGGACGTAAATCCCTGTGGTGGGAGTAATGTAAAGACCCGTAAATTTCAAGGAAATTGTTTTTCTTAATTTTCGTTAGAATTTTACAAGAACGCAGTTTCAGACGGCACCTGATCCGAGGCCCGGTGTGCCCGAAATCAATTTTTGAAGTTTGACTCGGGTACGTTCAGTGAACGGACGAGCGGGTTTTTCTAACTTTTGAACCGGTGCTCGGAATCGAATTCTGAGTGCACCGATGGAATCACAGTGCCGGTACTTTCTTAGAAACGCCTCTTCTGGAGCTGCGTTTGCTCGGGTGTGGTTTTTAAATTTTTGGCGTTAAGATAAGAAATAAAATAAAGTGTGCGACAACTTTATTTTTATTTCACTTAAAGCCAGTTAAAGCTGCTTAAGCTGAGTTGATGTGGATAGGGTGCTATCCAAAAATATCCTACCCTCTTGATGAGATATTTTTGAGGTGGGGCCCGCACGAGCCCCACCGTTTCTTTTCCTCTAAGTAACGCCCCCGCGAAAACCCGTCATTATGAAATTCAACTGATGCGTTTTCTTAAATTCTTAACGCACCAATTAATTGGGCGGTTAACTTCGTTAAATTAATTCTATGAATTAATTTAATCGTTTCCTAACCTGTTTACAATCCGTTGGTGTAATAATAAAATAAGACCAACGTACTACTTCTTGAGGATTGCTCGTTGAGAGGCGTTTGACCAAAATTTTGTGCCTTCATCCTCCTTCGCGAAGAACACAGAGAACGCCGTCACCCTCAGAGATTAACGATGCTTCTTCTAAGACGTTCTTCCCCACAACGATCTCTGATCTCCAATTTCTGGTGTTCATCGACGCGACACCCTTCCGCGACGACGCGCCGCCCTTCCGCGACGACGCGACGCCCTTCCGCGATGCGATGATCGCCTCCTTCCACGACAATCAATTCCGCGAAGAAGACACGCTCGACGACTACGGCGAGGTAGGGGTTTTTTGTGAAATAATTTATATTTCCGTGGATTTTCCTCCTAAAACAAGGATCCTGGATCAAGTGAAATTTTAATTTATTAAATTGTATCTTGTTACGTTTTCATATGATAATTTATTCCCGATTGTTATCACCTAACGCGGAGGGTGCAGGCCAAACAAACACAGCCCGACCACCCTCCGCAGTTTTCCGTTGATACGCGGATTGGCGGACGATGACAAACGGGGTCGGAATGGCGTTTTAAGGGCATGGCAGTGAAAAATGGGACCCGGGAGGAACTTCGGCGCAGACGAAAGTGGATTCAGACCACCGGAGCAACTCCGGTGGCCTGCGGAATCCACCGGCGGCGCGGGTCGCCGGCGCACCGCCGGATGGTGCCGCCGCGACGGCGGCGGCCAGCCAGACCCCCGACCACGCGGGTCAGGTGACACATGAGATGCAGCTTTTCCGCATCCGCTGATCCAGCGTGACCCCACGTGGGTCGCGACTTCTCTTCCCGCAGGGACTTCACGCCCCGTGGCTCCCTTGCTCGGCCGCTCGGCCGAGCCGAGCCGACCCGCCGGCCGGGCCGCCCTGGCTGGGTCGGGCTGCGCCGAACCAGGTCGGACCTGGACACGGGTCGGGTCGACCCGGTTCGGGGCGACCCAGGGGGGGTTGGGCCGGGTCGGTCCGGGCCCAGACCCCCCGTCTCCGGACGTTTTCGGTCTTTTTCTCATAACATGAGCTAAGAGCCTCCGAACAACGCGCAGTCAGCGGCGATGCAATCCTTGGATCGAGACGGTCGTTTCGGTATATCGCACTCAATGTTTCAGAAAACTTTGGGTTTGGACGGGTTGGTTCGTACGTGAAACCAACCGGGCCCTCGGAGCGGAAACGCTCATATCTTGAGCTTCGGACATCCGATTGACGTGTCGTTGACTTTGGTGAATTACTCTTAGTGAGACGAATCTTTTGGCTTACTCCGCCTGAGGGTTGGACGCAGGTGGAGTACGGTCGGGTTGGTTTTGCCTTAAAACCAACTGGGCCCCTGGGACGAAAATGCCAATAACTCTTAGACCGGGCATCCGATTGACGCGCCGTCTGCGATGTTGAGTTCCTGTTGACGATACGGAACTTTTGGATACATCAACCTTGTACTATGTGTCAGTTGATGTATCAGACTCTCGGCTCGTGGAGTGGACCCTCCCGAATGAGCATGCTGTGTGCCGGGACCCTAGAGCTGGCTGCGACTGCTTCTGTGACGATGACGACTGTATAGAGACCCTCAGTGGATTCGACTGTGACGAATATGAAAACAGTACGGGGATCCTCCACCTTTTTGGCATTGACCACTACAGTACATCTTGGGATACGTCAACTCCGAACTACATGTCAGTTGATGGATCGACCTCTTGGCTCGTGGAGTGGACCCTCCCGGAGCGAGAATGCTGTGTGCAGAAACCCTAGAGCCGGTTGAGACTTGACGACTGCTGATCGAACGACTCGGTGTGTTACGGATAACCCAGTGGGAAGTAGTTGGTTGTAGCAGTAGACCCACGACGGAGGAGCGCTTGGTTGCAGCGGAAGACCCGCGGTACTCAACAGGAGTACCTTTGGAGGCTATGATGGGGAGCGCTTGGTTGTAGAGGCAGACCCACGACGGAGGAGCGCTTGGTTGTAGCAGCATCGGGGAGCGCTCGGTTGTAGCGGCAGACCCACGACGAAGGAGCGCTTTGTTGTAGCGGCCGACCCATGGTACTCAGCAGAATGAGTACCTCTAGAGGCTATGAGGGGGAGCGCTTGGTTGTAGCGGAAGACCCATGGTGGGACACGCTTGGTTGTAGCAGCATGCCCACAGTACTCGATAGGTGGAGTACTACAGCATCCCAAGGTGAGAGGGAAGCGCTTGGTTGTAGCGGCATAACCACTATACTTGATGGAGAAGGATTTTCCCAATATCTTTGGGTTCAACTTCATTATCGATTCTATGTGGGTCATTGCAGGGGTTAGTAACTATCGATCCTTTGTGGGTCCGAAGACTTAGATGGATCAATGATCACCTCTATCGTCATTCGAAGAAGTATACCTGTGTGAGCTGAAACCCTGTTTTGCTTTCCTTTGTGGATTGTATTGTTCTATCATGTGTGGATTTACGTTTTTATTTCCTTTTTTGATTGTGTTGTGCTACCCTGTATGGATTTATGTTTTTCTTTCCTGTGTGGACTGGGTTGTACTTGACCTCAGATGTTGGAGCGAGGTGAAAATTGATGACTTAGGTATATGTATGGGCATATACCTAAGCCGTGTCGGATGTTACTTCGTGAATGTATCTTTCCTTTGTGGATTATCCATTGTGGATTCTGGGAGACCTTTGGGGGTATCGGTCCCTACTGAGTAGCGTATACTCACTCCTGCATGGGTTATGCCCACACTACGTTGTGTTGGTTGCAGACGACTGACAGCACTGATCGTGGTGGAAGCTTGCGGAGTAAGACAGTACCTAGAGGTGGACCACTGGGCGGGGTGTACTCCAAGCGGACGACCGGACCGAGGAGCTGTGGAGGCTATATGAACCCACCCTTCAGGTGGTGCTTCCAGAGGATGGATCGACACTACGGCTTTTCCTTTCAGTTGCTGTTTTTCCCCTTTCGGTTGTACTTTACAGTTGGGCTTGTATTCCGGCCCCCATTACTTTTCCTCAATTACTGTTGTACTAGTTTTTACTTAGTGTTTACTTTTTTTCCGCTTGCTTACTCTATGGTGCTTGGTTACTTTACAAAGGCAATGCCTTCCCTTTACCGGGATTTACACCTTGGTGCTAGTCGCCAGCCCCTAGCCTATGGAAGGTGGGCTTGGGGTTGTAACACCCCAAGCTTCTACGGTACGCTTCTCTTTGAATAATGTGATAGCGTGTGTTGTACGCAACACCGAGTTCTAACACACCATAACTAATCAAACTAGCCGTTATGAATAGTAATACCTACTTTTTGAAATTATATATATTTTATATTTGAAAATGGACTTCATTTTTGGATTCGGAATATCTAATTTAGCCTAAGGTGTAATTTTGGTACATTTCGGATAACTTTCATATTTTGATGAATAGTGAAAATTACTAAGTTTTAATTAAAAACAACTTTTTTAATCAAAATAATTAATAGAGATAAATTATGAATTTGAGTGGTTTTAAAGTATATTTAGAATATAGTTTTACCATTTAATATAATGTTGGTCATTGGACATAATTTTACAATTAAACCGAACATAAACGAGTGTCAATCTTTTGATAGTTATTATCTCTTAAAAACACGCTTTTTGTTTTGACAGCGGGAATTAATTTTAAATTAATTTCTGCCACTTCTGTGTTTTGAATTTTGGAAAATTGATTCCATATTTGGAATCAGGATGTTCAAATTTTGTAAATAGGTAACTTTTATTTTTAGACATTTTGAATAATTACTGCGGTAAATATTTTATTTACCATGGTTAAGGGTAAATCCGGTAAATAAGGGTTAACAAATAATATTATAATAATAGTAAATTACCCTAAAACGTGTATTAACCCTATTGGTTGATACATGGTCGACCATGGGCATCTTTGGGTCTATTTTGGGACCCCATGGAGCCACTTGTAAGTGATAATGACACTTTATTTTAATTAAGTTAAAATGAATACAAAAATGACACAAGCATATATCTTTTAGAAAAACAATTGTTACATAGGGTTATATATATTGGATTTTAGATTATAAATATTCATTAGAAAGCTAAAAAGATTTCCTACATAATGATATTTTATTTATAATTTTTAGACATTAAATAATATATTTTATTTATGACACAATGATGATGCAGTAATTACTATAATAGTGAAAAATTAAAATAATTGATATTATAAATACCCAAATAAATATAATATGAAACTTTTAATGAATTAAACTAATTTTCTAGGATAATAGGATATATTAGGATTGATGTAATTTACTTTGTTCTAAGTAATCAATCTTTTATGAGTTTCACAAAAATCAACTATTGAATAGTGTCAAAATTGACATAAAGGAGTTCTTAAAACAAATATTATATTATTAATTGATATTAAATTCCTAAAAATATAAGGTTCGTCCAAGAGACTTATATCATGATATGTTCATCATTAATGTACCACTTGGGGGTCGCTTGGATGTATATAGTAAGTTTATTAACCATATTATATAAAAATAAAAAGAGACATTGTAAAAGTGAAACTAATTAACTTAGAGTTAATACTTAAAGATAAGGTTAATATAAGTACCCAAACCTGTCTAAATTAGATTGGTTGAGTGGTTTTCAACCTATCCCCACCTTAACCTTTGAATAATAAGCTTTGGAGCCATTAGAGACCGAATATGAATTTATTATAAATTAATATTTCTAGCTTTTCCAAAGGTGCCCCTCACCCCTCTTATAAAAGGGCACTCCTCCTTCTCATTTCTTCACACCTTCAAAGCCTTTTGGATCGGCCAAACTCTGCCCAAGTACTCTCCCAACATCCCTCAATACAACCTAGAGGCCTTAGTTTGATCAGAAATCCAACCTAAGGATCCCTTTTGATCAAATAAAAAGGAAGAACCCGAAGAAGAGGTAATGATTTCACCACCCTTCTCCAAGTTCATTTCTTCTTCCACATCTTCTTCCTTTGTTCTTACCATTCTAAAATAATAACTCCATTATCTCACATATACTGTGATGTTATTATAAATATGATACAACCATATTCAGTATTCTATCCACCCTTTGAATAACATGTCACCATACGTGCGTACGTACGGACTACCGTCTCCACGTCGTGGTGTAATTGTTATTCAATATATTATTATTTGGATGGGTATAATAATGATGTGTAACTCAAGTAAATAATAAATATAACATGTTAATGATTCTGTATATATGATATACCATCCATTTATATATTATTTTAATATCAAAAGAATGATATTGTCGCTCGTGCGTACGTACGGACTACCGTCTCCACGAACGCGATGAGATTCATTCTCCATCGTATCCATTCAAGTATAATTATCATTTGATGATTTAAAAATGATGTTTAAGGACTAGATATCATTCTGGATATGAATAAGATACAAAAACCATGGCTTATGTAACAAAACATATAAAAGAAAATGAGTAAGTTAACTCCCGAAATGACGATAATTCTAAGATATTATTAACAAATCAATGTTAAAAGATCATATATGATATCATATTATTATATATGATTCTTGTATAATTTAATAACAACTATTTCACCATTATACAGGAGGTTAACCTACCCCAACCAAGGAAAAGTACAAGGTAAGGGTTATTTCACAATCTCTTCATTATCCGAGGTTGTTTATATGTAATAATCTACTGGGATCCCGTTATCATCCACATCCATGTTTCTTCAAAATGTATTTCAAAACATTTTTACAAGAATATTGGTTAAAGTCATTTATACCCTTGTTTGACTTTTTATAAGAGGAATCTTTCCGTCGTTGTCAAAACAAGGTCCTTTTTAACCTTTTCGACAAAATTAAGGTAAGAACGTTTTTTTTAACTTATACGGCGGATTCAGTTATTTTCCGCCGTTATAAAATCTTCAAAGATTTCCTTACAAGCTTATAAGAATATTTTCAAAGAAAATGTTTTATTTTATATGGCTCTTAAATGATTTCAAAAATAGAAAGAGATATTTCTCTAAAAAGTGTTTTGATTTCATCTATGTCAACATCCTTTGATGGATTTTACGCTTATTTGAAGTTTATTTATTATGATACAAAACTTCTATATTGTATTGAAGGTTTTGTGATATGTTTGACTGTGGATGTGCTATTTTTATACCATTCATAGTTTATGGTGAAATTATTGACATTTCGTATGCTAATTTTAATACGAATGTTTATGTTATGTTTAAACCATTTCATATGGGAATGCATTGGACTTAATATGTGACAGGTGGAGCCCGATATAGCTCCTCGATGCATCGGTAGGTCTCATGAGACAAACTAGTGTCTTGGCACAAGGCCTTGACAAAATCTTATTTGTAGTCTTGGCACGAGGCCTTGGCTATGTGGTTATGATAGTCTGGCATTATGCATTCCAACATTATGAAAGTGGTTATTGATTTTTGCATGTGATTATTCGATTAGTAGAATATCCATGTGAATAAGTAAATGGAATTATTTCATTTTATTTATGCCATACCATGTTGAAAGGTCATGTTTGAAAGGCTTTTGTTTTAGTTATACATTGCCTTAAATGTTTATTCATATTTATGAAAGTTTCCGCTATATTGTTATCCTTACTGGGCATTTGAGCTCACCCCTTTTCTAGGTTTTATTTTTCCCAGGATGTGAAGAAGTAAGTTATGAATGACCTGCAGGGATTTTATGAGGGGTTAATAGTGTGGATTGTGGAAACATTTTGTTGTTGTAGTAGTTTTTCATTTTATGATGTAATGTAAAACTTATGAATATATCTATTGTTTCCAAGGCTACTAAACCAATCGGTCTTTCAAGATTTGATCTTTCTTGTGATCATGCCAATGTTATGTAATTAATTCTCCGACTCTGGGTAACTGGGGTCGGGGCGTTACAGTTGGTATCAGAGGAAGTTTAGTACAAACCTTGGAAGCTAGATTTAGATAAACTCTGATTAGAGCACGTAGACCTAAGACGAACATTGAGGATTAGTATAGAAGAACTTCCTAGAATTTTGGTATTTTAGAGATTTTGTGAGTTTTCCAAGCAATACATCCATGTCTGGATACGAGCAGGTAGAGGCTGCTCTGGCACAGATGTACCTAGGGGTAAAACCCGAAAACACCGCTTTGAGCTAGACTCGAACGGGAACTGGTGCACGACAATGGGCCTTGCTGCACTCTTGGTTACGACACTCCCGGGGGATATGCTTAGGATAACTCTCATTTTCTTTACAAATCATTTTGAAGGGATTATGAGTATATACTTCCTCAAAGAAAACATTCTTATGATTATGGATTATATCCATAAATAGTTCAATTTATGTTAAGTGTTTTATAAGTATGGGATTATGTATTTTGATTCATAAACTGATCTAGTTTATGCCATTGTTTAGAAATGGCACCTAGTGGAAGAAATGGAAACCGTATCAATGCACGCACTCCATGTAGGGATTGCCCTCCTGCTCAAGATAATTATAGTGGGGCTGGTGATGCAACTGGTGCTGATCAGCTAATCACCATACTGGGACAACTTACTCAGGTTATGAATAATAACCTTACCCGTATGGAGCACCCTGATCCGCAGCGTGGAGGATCAATGTTAGATCGATTCATGAGGCAACAACCACCAACGTTCAATGGGAATACAAATCCCTTAGTAGCTGAGCAATGGATATTTTCCCTAGAGAAAATATTTCAGGCTTTGGGGAGCAGTGAAAGGGAAAAAGTTATCATGGCAGTTTACCGCCTCACTGGAGATGCTGATCAATGGTGGTCATTGATTCAAAATATGAAGGAAGATGATGAAGTATCAAATATGGAATGGAGGGAGTTCAAAGATCTGTTTTTAGAAAAATACTTCCCTCGCGACCATCGAGCAGATATGGAAAAGCAATTTCTAAGTCTGAGACAAAAGGAGGATGAGAATGTCACAAAGTATGAGGCTAACTTTACAAGGTTAGCGAGGTACGCTGGTGATTATATTCGTAACCCAAGAAGTAAGATTGATCGTTTCTTTGATGGGTTAAAACCATTTCTCCGTCGAGCGTTAGTCTCACAATCCTTTTCATCGTACGAAGACATTGTCTCATGTGCTATCAAGACCGAAAAGGAATTCTCTAAGTCTTATGACTTTAAAGCAAAGCAAGAGAAGAAGAGACCTGCTGATCAATCTAGGAATAGAAATAAGGGGAATAAGGGAATGGTTGAATATCCATCTTGTGGTAAATGTGGGAAGAAACATCCTGGTACTTGCTTGAAGGGAATGGGAGTCTGTTACAAGTGTGGTGAAAAAGGCCACCAAGCTCATGATTGCAAGGGGAAGAAGGAAGCTACCAACGTTCAGTGCTACAATTGCAGGGAGATGGGGCATTATGCAAATGCATGTCCTAAGCGTCAGGAGAACTTACCTCAGAAAAGGCCAAGGGATCAGGGCCAGGCTTATGCTATCACTACTGCTGAGGTAGAAGCTCCGAAAGACGTGGTGGCAGGTAATTTAATGGTTTCCTCAAGTTTAGCAAATGCATTATTTGATTCTGGATCATCACATTGTTTCATATCTTCCCAGTTTTCTAAGAAAATTAGATATTTCCAATTTTATTTAATAAGGGAGTTGTCAGTTAAAACTCCTAAGGGAAGTATCGTTGCAACAAAGTTTTGTGAATCAGTCCCCATTAGAGCACATAAATTTTCTTTATCTGCTGATTTCATCGTCATACCTATGATTGAGTTTGATATAATCCTCGGTATGGACTGGCTTTCGGACTATGATGCGAAGATTTATTGTAAGAAGAAAGAGGTTACGATTCTTGATGATAATGATAAGGAGCACCTTATTTTTAGAGAAGAATCGTCACCACCTAATTCTTATTTAGATCCACCCCCAGTAGCTCATCTTAATTCAATTATTGGGGAGGACGAGAATGAAATAACTGTTGGTGAGGAAAGGAATGTTCAAATAGAAGATGTACCTGTTGTGAAAGAATTTGTAGATGTATTTCCGGAAGATTTACCTGGACATCCTCCAGAACGAGAAGTTGAGTTTTCTATTGATTTGATTCCTGGATCAAGGCCTATATCGAAGACCCCTTATAGAATGGCCACTGTAGAGTTAGTCGAACTAAATAAACAACTAGAGGAATTGAGTAATAAGGGATTTATTCACCCTAGTGTTTCTCCATGGGGAGCCCCTGTTCTTTTTGTTAAAAATAAAGATGGATCTATGAGGTTATGTATCGACTACAGGGAGATCAATGCTATAACGATAAAGAACAAGTATCCCCTACCTCGTATTGATGATTTATTTGACCAACTGCATGGAGCTCAATACTTTTCAAAGATTGACCTTCGATCTGGATACCATCAGTTGTGTGTGAAGAAGGAAGACATTCTGAAAACAGCATTTCGAACCAGGTACGGGCATTACGAGTTTACTGTAATGCAGTTTGGATTGACTAATGCACCCTCTGTATTCATGGATCTAATGAATAGAGTTTTCAAGGAGTATCTCGATGAATTTGTGGTGGTATTTATTGATGATATCTTTGTATACTCCAAAACCTATGAAGATCATGAAAATCACATGCGCATTATCTTGAAGACTCTGAGGAGGCATGAATTATATGGGAAGTTTAGCAAGTGTGAATTCTGGCTTCAGGAGATTTCTTTTCTTGGCCATATTGTCTCTAAAGATGGAATCTCTGTTGATCCTTCTAAGACCAAGGCAATCCAAGAATGGCCAGCTCCTACGAGTATAACTGAGGTACGTAGTTTTATTGGTTTGGCAGGTTATTATCGACATTTCGTCCAGAATTTTGCCCGATTGGCTAACCCATTAACGAAGCTCACACGTAAAGGGGTTAAATTTGTTTGGACAAAAGAGTGTGAAGAATTTTTCGAAGAACTGAAGAGAAGATTAGTCAATGCTCCTATATTGACTCTACCATCGGGGAATGATGGGTTCGTTATTTATAGTGATGCATCGAAGAAAGGACTTGGCTGTGTCCTTATGCAGAATGATAGAGTTATTGCCTATGCATCACGACAGTTGATAATTCATGAACAAAACTATCCTACTCATGATCTCGAGTTAGCAGCAGTGATCTTTGCTTTGAAGATATGGAGGCACTACCTCTATGGTGAAAAATGTGAGATTTATACTGATCACAAGAGTTTGATGTATATTTTCTCACAAAATGAACTCAACATGAGGCAAAGGAGATGGCTTGAATTACTCAAGGATTATGATTGTAAGATACACTACCACCCAGGGAAGGCAAACAAGGTGGCAGATGCTTTGAGTAGAAAAGACCATGGAGTTTTGAACAATATGAGAATTGAAAGGGATCCAATTTTCATGGATCTAGTGAAGATGGACATGGGAATAACCAGGGAAGGTGAAACATCAATGCTTTTTCAAATGGTTGCCAAACCATCTTTACTAGAAAGGATTAAGAGTTCTCAGACCGATGATGAAGAATTCCAAAAGAAGATTAAAGCTGTGAATGATGGGAGATTGAGAGACTTTGTGTATGAATATGGAATTTTGAAATTCGGGAAGAGACTTTGTGTTCCCAATATACCTGATCTAAAAAGGGAATTGCTGGATGATGCTCATAGTTCCAATTTCTCTATACACCCTGGGAGCACCAAAATGTATAGAGATTTGAAGGAACATTTTTGATGGGACAACATGAAGAGGGAGATTGCTGATTTTGTGTCAAGATGTATGGTTTGTCAACAAGTGAAAGCTGGAAGGCAACAGCCTGGAGGAGTCATGCAACCTCTTCCCATACCGGAGTGGAAATGGGACAATGTTACTATGGAATTTGTCATGGGGCTACCAAAGACTCCTAGAAGGAACGATGCAATATGGGTTATTGTTGATCGTCTCACCAAGACAGCACATTTTCTTGCTATAAGAGAATATCTACCCCTGGAACGTCTAGCAAGACTATATATTAATGAAGTTGTGAGACTTTATGGAGTACCCCTATCGATTGTTTCTGATCGTGATCCCCGTTTTACTTCAAGATTCTGGAAAAGTCTTCAGAAATCCCTGGATACTGAACTTCATTTGAGCACTGCTTACCACCCTCAGACAGACGGACAATCAGAACGGACTATTCAAACCTTAGAAGAAATGTTGAGATCTTGCTCACTTGACTTTCAGGGTATGTGGGATCAATATTTACCTTTGGTAGAATTTTCCTATAACAATAGCTTCCATTCGAGTATTCAGATGGCACCATATGAAGCGTTATACGGAAAGAGATGTCGTACACCAACCTGTTGGGATGACGTTGGTGAAAGGAAACTTGTAGGCCTTGAACTGGTGGAGGAAACGGTGGAAAAGGTGAAAGTAATCCAAAATCACATCAAAGCAGCTCAAAGTAGGCAGAAGAGCTATGCCGATAATCGAAGGAAGGATTTGGAATTTCAAGTCGGTGATCATGTTTTTCTGAAGGTATCTCCGTGGAAGGGAGTCATACGTTTTGGTAAGAAAGGTAAATTGAGTCCCAGGTACATCGGACCTTTCGAAATTCTAGAACGAATTGGGGTTGTAGCTTACCGATTGGCAGTGCCGCCAAGTCTCTCCAAAGTTCACGATGTGTTCCACGTATCTCTATTGAGGAAATACATGCCTGATCCGACGCATGTACTCACCTATGAGGAATTAGAACTGGAACCCGATCTGTCTTATTGCGAAGATCCCGTCAAGATTCTTGATACGAGAGAACAAGTGTTGAGAAACCGGACGACGCATCTGGTAATAGTTTTGTGGAGAAACCATAAGATGGAAGAGGCAACGTGGGAACCCGAGTAACTTATGATGAAGAACCACCCGAGTCTTTTTTTGCAGTAATACCCTAGAAATTGCGAGGACACAATTATTTGAAGGAGGGGAGAATGTAACACCCCATGCTTCTACGGTACGCTTCTCTTTGAATAATGTGATAGCGTGTGTTGTACGCAACACCGAGTTCTAACACACCATAACTAATCAAACTAGCCGTTATGAATAGTAATACCTACTTTTTGAAATTATATATATTTTATATTTGAAAATGGACTTCATTTTTGGATTCGGAATATCGAATTTAGCCTAAGGTGAAATTTTGGTACATTTCGGATAACTTTCATATTTTGATGAATAGTGAAAATTACAAAGTTTTAATTAAAAACAATTTTTTAATCAAAATAATTAATAGTGATAAATTATGAATTTGAGTGGTTTTAAAGTATATTTAGAATATATTTTTACCATTTAATATAATGTTGGCCATTGGACATAATTTTACAATTAAACCGAACATAAACGAGTGTCAATCTTTTGATAGTTATTATCTCTTAAAAACACGCTTTTTGTTTTGACAGCGGGAATTAATTTTAAATTAATTTCTGCCACTTCTGTGTTTTGAATTTAGGAAAATGGATTCCATATTTGGAATCAGGATGTTCAAATTGTGTAAATAGGTAACTTTTATTTTTAGACATTTTGAATAATTACTGCGGTAAATATTTTATTTACCACGGTTAAGGGTAAATCCGGTAAATAAGGGTTTAAAAAATAATATTATAATAATACTAAATTACCCTAAAACGTGTCTTAACCCTATTGGTTGATACATGGTCGACCATTGGCATCTTTGGGTCTATTTTGGGACCCCATGGATCCACTTGTAAGTGATAATGACACTTTATTTTAATTAAGTTAAAATGAATACAAAAATGACACAAGCATATATCTTTTAGAAAAACAATTGTTACATAGGGTTATATATATTGGATTTTAGATTATAAATATTCATTAGAAAGCTAAAAAGAGTTCCTACATAATGATATTTTATTTATAATTTTTAGGCATTAAATAATTTATTTTATTTATGACACAATGATGATGCAGTAATTACTATAATAGTGAAAAATTAAAATAATTGATATTATAAATACCCAAATAAATATAATAGGAAACTTTTAATGAATTAAACTAATTTTCTAGGATAATATGATATATTAGGATTGATTTAATAGACTTTTTTTGAAGTAATCAATCTGTTATGAGTTTCACAAAAATCAACTATTGAATAGTGTCAAAATTGACATAAAGGAGTTCTTAAAACAAATATTATATTATTAATTGATATTAAATTCCTAAAAATCTAAGGTTCGGCCAAGAGACTTATATCATGATAGGTTCATCATTAACGTACCACTTGGGGGTATCTTGGATGTATATAGTATGTTTATTAACCATATTATATAAAAATACAAAGAGACATTGTAAAAGTGAAACAAATTAACTTAGAGTTAATACTTAAAGATAAGGTTAATATAAGTTCCCAAACCTGTCTAAATTCTATTGGTTGAGTGGTTTGCGACCTATACCCACCTTAACCTTTGAATAATAAGCTTTGGAGCCATTAGAAACCGAATATGAATTTATTATAAATTAATATTTCTAGCTTTTCCAAAGGTGCCCCTCACCCCTCTTATAAAAGGGCACTCCTCCTTCTCATTTCTTCACACCTTCAAAGCCTTTCGGTTCGGCAAAACTCTGCCCAAATACTCTCCCAAAATCCCTCAATACAACCTAGAGGCCTTAGTTTGATCAGAAATCCAACCTAAGGATCCCTTTTGATCAAATCAAAAGGAAGAACCCGAAGAAGAGGTAATGATTTCACCACCCTTCTCCAAGTTCATTTCTTCTTCCACTTCTTCTTCCTTTGTTCTTACCATTCTAAAATAATAACTCCAGTATATCACATATACTGTGATGTTATTATAAATATGGTACAACCATATTCAGTATTCTATCCACCCTTTGAATAACATGTCACCATACGTGCGTACGTACGGACTACCGTCTCCACGTCGTGGTGTAATTGTTATTCAATATATTATTATTTGGATGGGTATAATAATGATGTGTAACTCATTTAAATAATAAATATAACATGTTAATGATTCTGTATATATGATATACCATCCATTTATATATTATTTTAATATCAAAAGAATGATATTGTCGCTCGTGCGTACGTACGGACTACCGTCTCCACGAACGCGATGAGATTCATTCTCCATCGTATCCATTCAAGTATAATTATCATTTGATGATTTAAAAATGATGTTTAAGGACTATATATCATTCCGGATATGAATAAGATACAACAACCATGGCTTATGTAACAAAACATATAAAAGAAAATGAGTAAGTTAACTCCCGAAACGACGATAATTTTAAGATATTATTAACAAATCAATGTTAAAAGATCATATATGATATCATATTATTATATATGATTCTTGAATAATTTAATAACAACTATTTCACCATTATACAGGAGGTTAACCTACCCCAACCAAGGAAAAGTACAAGGTAAGGGTTATTTCACAATCTCTTCATTATCCGAGGTTGTTTATATGTAATAATCTACTGAGATCTCGTTATCATCCACATCCATGTTTCTTCAAAATGTATTTCAAAACATTTTTACAAGAATATTGGTTAAAGTCATTTATACCCTTGTTTGACTTTTTATAAGAGGAATCTTTCCTTCGTTGTCAAAACAAGGTCCTTTTTAACCTTTTCGACAAAATTAAGGTAAGAATGTTTTTTTAACTTATACGGAGGATGCAGTTATTTTCCGCAGTTATAAAATCTTCAAAGATTTCCTTACAAGCTTATAAGAATATTTTCAAAGAAAATGTTTTATTTTATATGGCTCTTAAATGATTTCAAAAATAGAAAGAGATATTTCTCTAAAAAGTGTTTTGATTTCATCTATGTCAACATCCTTTGATGGATTTTACGCTTATTTGAAGTTTATTTATTATGATACAAAACTTCTATATTGTATTGAAGGTTTTGTGATATGTTTGACTGTGGATGTGCTATCTTTATACCATTCATAGTTTATGGTGAAATTATTGACATTTCGTATGCTAATTTTAATACGAATGTTTATGTTATGTTTAAACCATTTCATATGGGAATGCATTGGACTTAATATGTGACGGGTGGAGCCCGATATAGCTCCTCGATGCATCGGTAGGTCTCATGAGACAAACTAGTGTCTTGGCACAAGGCCTTGACAAAATCTTATTTGTAGTCTTGGCACGAGGCCTTGGCTATGTGGTTATGATAGTCTGGCATTATGCATTCCAACATTATGAAAGTGGTTATTGATTTTTGCATGTGATTATTCGATTAGTAGAATATCCATGTGAATAAGTAAATGGCATTATTTCATTTTATTTATGCCATACCATGTTGAACGTTCATGTTTGAAAGGCCTTTGTTTTAGTTGTACATTGCCTTAAATGTTTATTCTTATTTATGAAAGTTTCCGCTATATTGTTATCCTTACTGGGCATTTGAGCTCACCCCTTTTCTATGTTTTATTTTTCCCAGGATGTGAAGAAGTAAGTTATGAATGACCTACAGGGATTTTATGAGGGGTTAATAGTGTGGATTGTGGATACATTATGTTGTTGTAGTAGTTTTTCATTTTATGATGTAATGTAAAACTTATGAATATATCTAGTGTTTCCAAGGCTACTAAACCAATCGGTCTTTCGAGATTTGATCTTTCTTGTGATCATGCCAATGTTATGTAATTAATGCACCGACTCTGGGTAACTGGGGTCGGGGCGTTACAGGGGTATTCATGGCATGGGACCCGAGGACGGGTCGTGACATGACTTCTCTATCCATTTATGTTAGGGAATAAGATCCATTAGAGTTCTCCTTATGTACAGAGTATGGTCCTTCCCACTTTAGCTCATGATTGGTGGATTCATTCCATGTATCATTAGATTCCTAGGGAATAATACTAATTATCATTGAAGAAAGGGGAAGAGGAAAACATTCTTGTTAAAATCTCATGTTATTATGTTTTGATATACTTATAAATGATGCAATGTATGCAATCTCTTTTTGACTATTCATTCTGATTAATCAATTATCTTCTCAGATCATTCATATGTAGATGACTGATCACATATTATAACTCAGAGCGAAGGAAATTGAATTTCAATAGGAAAAAATACTTCAATTCCATACACCGACAAATACGGAGTTTCTCTAGTGGTGGTATGGTTAGTAGTACGATAATCCCATAATTCTTGAAAATGTTTAGCTGGCCAATATATATTATCTGTATCCACCATTTCTGGAGTATATTTGATGTGGTCTTGTTGAACACCTCTATCAATCTATTGGTTGTTTCATGATAGTGGGATGGATGGTTGGATTTCATATTGTGCTCTTGATATAACTTCTTTACCTCATCAAAACAAAAACTGGTGTATTTTTCTGTCAATATGATATGAGGGACCACAAATATTTTAGTGATATTGGATTTTGAAAAGCTAACAATGTTTTTGGTCCCCTTTTACTTTGTGATTTATTTCCTTATACCATTTGGATAATAAATCAATGTCCAGGAGAATATACTTAAACTACTAAGCTATAGATATAAGATAAGGTTAAACTACATGCATCCCCATTGTAGAAAATGACGAGAAGTATTTAGCTATATGTATCAAATCTAGGGGTTGATGAATGAGGTTTTCAAGCCCTTGTTAAGGATGACACTTCATGGTGAAATTTTTAAAATCCTACACCATTATAGGCAAGAAGTAACCAAGCCTTCAGATTTGATCAAAAATCCTATTCCCAGATAGGTGAGAACCATAAGATACTACATGTACTTTTATAATAACAAATATTTTTTTTACTTCATAAATACACTTGAAGAGGACTTCGTCAATGAATCATTTTTAGAGGAACTTATGCTGATCTGGTCTATCATAAAGAGTGAAATTAAATTCTCATCGCTGGGTTTTTACTTTTCCATTTATATCTGGTGGAAGTGTTCATTTTAAAGGTACTTCATGATAGGTTTCATCCATCCTGTAGAATAACCATATAACTCATAAATAGGACTTATTTCATTAAATTCCTCCATTCTAATTTTAACTAATGTTGAAACAACATGACTATAGTAAATATTGATGATTGTCTCATCCATATTTGGATATTTCAATGCTCTGGATGCATTAGCCAATGCATCCGATTGGAAATTTTGTTTTCACGGGACATATAACAATATTGGATCTAAGGGAAATTCATCCATTAACCCTCTTACATAATCACACTAAGGGATTAACTCTCCTTTTATAATAGCATAGTCCCCATTGATCTATTTCTTTAACAATTATGAATCACCATTCACTTTCAGGTGGTTCACATATACATGGAACACCACTTCCAATCCAACAATGAAAGCATGATATTCTTCCTTATTGTTGGTATCACCTTGTGAAAATATAGAAGAATACAGAGACATTGAATTTTCTATAGAGATAATTACAATTACTATCCCAACATTGTATAGTTTAGGGTTTTCCATTCTCTTACTCGTTGGACTTTTGGAAGCACCATCAATGTACATTTCCCATGATTGGGGATTAGCATGAATATAAAATATTTATTCATCATTAAGGTCAACATTAAAAGATATATCTTATGTAGATGGGTCTTTAGAAATTATTTCTACAGAGGCTTGGTATTTTATTTTTTTATGAGGAACAAACTCGATATCAAACTACTGCAAAATGACTACCCACCATGACAAACATTCTGTAAGCATAGGAAGACTAAGGATAAAAATGACCGGATTATTGTGAGATACCAAGTGGACCTTGTGATGCTACCGGTAGTGCCTCAACTTCTTAACTATAGTGATTAATTCTAGGAAGCACTTCTTGATACTTGAACATCTAGTCACCATGTTATGCAAGGTTTGAATGAAATAGTAAAGGTTATTTTCACTCCTACCATAATTGTTTTTGTAAAGAATGCACCCCATGATCACCCTAAATCTATAACATAGTTATAGGTGGCTTTCCTTCAATAGGAGGAATTCATACCAGTGTACTTAAGAGATATTTATTGAGGGTATCAAATGCTTCTTATAGTCTTCAGTTCATTAATAAGTAACTCCCCACATTATTTCTTTGGTGATGGGTAAACACTAACCAGATAAATTGGAAATAAAGGACTGAATATAGGCAATGTTTCTATGAATTTATCTTCATTCATTTAAATTTTTTGAAGGTGAAATACCATGGATATATTGTTTTTTCTCAGGACAATCTTTGATGCCACAATGGCGTACAATAAAACCAAGAATATTTCATGAGGTTTCCCCAAAATCACATTTCAAGCGAGTAATCTTCAAATTATTTTAAACAATTATACAAAATATTGTCTCCATATCAGTAATGTGGTCATAATGTTGTCTAGATTTGATCACTAGATTTTCCAAATAACATTCAACTCATTTTCCTTATAAGGTTTTGAATATTTGGTGTATGTAATATTGATACGTTCTACTAGCATTATTCAAGCCAAAGAGAATTACCAAACAAAAAAATGTCGTGATGAGATATAAGGGCTGTAGAGTCCTCATCTAATAGGGACATTGGAATTTGATTATAACTAAAGTAGCCATCCACGAATAAGAGAGCTTCATAGATAGCTGTTGAAATAATCAAAAGTTATATGATCTGAACCGGAAAGTCATATTTGGGACAATGTCGGTTAAGATATCTGAAATAAATTCAAACTATGATTTTCCCATTCTTCTTTTTCATTAAAAAACTGTGGTTTAGAAATTTGGGGTATTTTACCTCCCAGTAAAAGTTATCTTTTATAAGATTGTATACTTCAGCATTAATTTGAGAGGTGTGAGTTGTGTGAATTCTTCTTACTGCCGGCTTATATATTAAATTTTATTTTGGACAACCCAAATCATGAGTGGAAACATAATGATAATGTCCTAGAATTTATTTATAGTTCCATGAAAATAAATCTCCATGTTTCTTATGAAATGAGGTATATTCCTCTTTCTCGTCAAAAGTCAAGGACGCACTGATTAGAGTGGGGCATTGATCTTCTTCTGTATCCATATTTGTTTCTATGATCTCATACACTATGGTGGAGACACCATTCTATAATGATGGAGTGGAATCCTTGAGATCTTATTCTTCTTCTTCCTCATATTTCACTTCTTCAGTTTCTTCTATAGGGGGAGGTGATGAATCCAATCATTCAAAGCTAGGGGAGGAGTCAATATTTGGACATCCCGAAGAAGAGGCAACCGTTTCTGACCCTACTAATGATGAAGGGTATTACTAGAGCATTTAAAATATAATGATGGGTTGGGAATCAACATTATTGTATTCCTTCATTAATGGGAAAACATCTTCTGGCCTAACTGATAATGAAAATACATTCTAATGTTTAAAGGATGAAATGAAGATAACTACGTTTAAGATTTCACTATCAATAATTTCTCCCATGATGTCAGGCTCAATTTCCACAATTAACACTATGGATTTAATTATAATAGTGCCTGTATTTAGTTATATCCTTTAAATTTTAATGACAATAAATACACAATCTATAATCATATGTTTGAATGTGTTAGCATATATCTTTTCCAGACCATTCAGAGTATTGATACTTGTTACATCATTTTCCACAGACCTTATTCCATTTGCGTCACAGAATTATTTCACAATATACATAGATTCACACATTTTGAATGAAGTTTTTTTACCATGTAATGTCCCAATTTGACCATTTAATAAATAAATGAGACATTGGTGATATGATGATGGAACGACAACATGTTGATGTATCCAAGGACTTCCAAGAAGAATGTTGAAAACCAGGTCATGTCAGACAACCAAGAATTATAAATGAGATTCAAGACCCCCAAAATATGTTATGAGTATAATCACTCCTATATGTTGTTGTTCATTCGTTTTATAACCTTGAAACATCAATGTGGAAGGAGACAAGTTAGATTTAGTGAGACCCAATCGACCAAGTTTACGGATGGTAATGGGGTTGAATCCTGAGCCATTATCAATTAATTCTCATGGTTTTTCTATATCATTATCCCAACTAGATAGATATAATGGCTTGATGTGACCATGTACAACATCATCCTCATCATCATCTATGAAACATATAAATGCATGATATTTTACTTGATAATTCCCTATGCGGTAAACCTTAGCAAATGAAACATCAGTGTCAAACTATTGAGGACATGAAAAAGCATCAATAAGTGATTCTAAAATATTATTTGAGAGATTAAAAGTATACAAGATTTATTTTTGTGGGTAAAAGGGATAGTTGTTTCCAAAAATCATACATTGGTTCTAAAGGTTTTACTTATCTAGAATGGAGAAGTGGGTTTTCAAGTGCCATGGAAGTTGTTGCTCTTGATGTAGATATACCATTTGTATGGGTAGAACCTGGAAATACTTCTTCTCTTGGTAAATTTGACAAACTAGGTCTATCTATTTTCTATGAGATTAGTGGTATAAAATATATTTGGTCATCCATAATGATCATTTCTGGTCCGAACCTATCACGTGTGGGACAATTTCCTTGTCCTCTTTGTTCTTGCTGATGTTCTCTCCCATAAGTTTCTTTCATATAAACTGTTTGAGCCAAGGTATATTTAAAATAGTGGTTTCTAGCATATCAATGTATTCCCCTATATCCTCGGAAATCATCTTCATCCCATAGTTCCATAATATGTAATAGGGAATCCAAGTTCATAACCAAAATCTTCATTTACATAGGGGTACATTAAGTTGATAAAATTAACACACCCAAATATCAATTCTTTATCTGATTAAGATTCTTTTTGATATGTAAGTTCTTATTGTTTCATTTGGAGGGGGTAATGCCCATTATTTTGAGATAATTTCTGTGAAATTTTCCAAATTCAAAGAAATTTTGGAATTGAAATGATCTTGTCTTCTTCTGACTACTCATTATTCTTATGATAATGTCGAACCTTTGAGAAAGGACCTTTAGAGGGATGATATTTTGATGAATATTTCTTTGATTTAGGGATGTTATAGAAGGCACAATTGGATGTTTCAACTATGTTTGTAGAATGGAATCTGTTCATTGGATCATTTTCCTGATCATCTAATCATCACAATTTTGCACATTTTTTCTTTCATCTTCTTGTCATAAGTATTCTTTATCTAGATTGGTAGTATTAACACATGATACATGGACTGATGAACTTTTAAGATTCACTTTTCTAGAGTCAACCATTTATTTCTATATGAATTTGATAAAAACACTTTTGAATGGGATGCCCCAACATTTTATGAAAAGGGAAATAATTTGGGAGGTATTTAGGTCTTTTATTTTTTAGTTTCTTCATCCTTGGAAATTGAACTAAATTTTATCAAAATCCGAAATTAAGTAACTGGGAACCTATTCATTTTATAATAAATAAAAATTGGTATCAAATACATTAAATTTTCTCCTCATTTGATATATTTGATCATCTTGAAAATGCGGTCATTGTTGCTGAATCTTGGGAGGTGGAACACATCGATATAATGAAGGTTTTGAAGTAGAAATTATTATAGATACTTGATAGTGTGTGATTTTAATAGCCTTTAATTTCCCCTTCCTCCTTTCTAGAGCTGATAGGATTACAAAATATTTTTCTTTGGTTTACACAATGGAATCTTCCACTTCTTGGGTGATCAAAATAAGTTCTTGAAACCATTTTTTGTATTTTACAGGTATTAGTGGTGTGCGTAACTCATCATGTAGTTTCTTTACACATATTAGAAGAAAGATTTCTTGAGGGAGTGGTGGATTTAAGGAATATTTTATTCATTTACATCAAGAAATGAAATCTAAAAGTCTTTCAATCTCATTTTTTTAATTTTATGATAAAAAATTATTGTCTTCACTAGAATTGAGCTGAATTTGAGAAGGAATTTCTGATAGAGGTCTCCCCATCTAGAAATTGATTAGGACTGAAAACATGATTACCAAAAAATCTTTGGCTCCTATAATGATTACAAAAATCATATCAGATTTACTACTTATGGTTATTGAGGGGTCCCCATTCTGATATCACAAAGATAAACAAATGTGTTAAGTGCTACTCTGAATCACCTAAACCACTAAAGATTGGAAATGTGGTATTCAAAAAAATTGTTAGGGCAAGAATCTAATCTAAAAATTCAGAGTAAGATTTTTTTGGTTGTAATGGTGCACACCATTATTCCATAGCTTCCAATAGAATTTTAAATGTCTAAATTGTATTCATGAGTATTTGGTGAATATCCGGTTGAGCTTGGACCTACAAGGATACATCAGCTGGATCTTGAACTAGCATGACGACTGAAAAACCACTCATGGTGGTGCTATCGTTATTTTTCTTGAATAACCCATGGAGACATGACTCTAAAGATGTTTTTGATCCAGTCATGGTTGTGTACCCAATGGAGGTAATTAATTATCCACCTATGTAATTGAAACAAACCATATGTACTGAGAAGATCCTATAGGATATGCATGTTGAGGATCTCTTTGAGGAGTACGTATGGCCGAAATTATACTTCAATGTAACTCTGCATTGAGATTTTTAAAATCCATCATCTCTTACTCTTATTGGGGAAATATTTATTCAAGAGAATCATATTGATCCTCTCTAATGGAATAGTGAAACATGATCTAACCCTTGTATTCATCCTTGTTATATATATTTCTAGGAGGTTGGAGTTGGTTACTTGAGGGAATACCATGATTCTAGGTAAGCCTTTGATTTTAGGTACACACACCTCCTTCATTTACTTTAGTGTGTACCATATTATAGACAAGAACATCATATTATGACTCACCCTAATTGGAATCATGTTCTAGAGGATCTTCTATAATCGTATTAATGATGTTCAATGATTCATAATGAATTAATGACATTGTGTTAGTATCTTTGTAAGATTTTTATTTCTGTTCCCTCCATGAGACATTGTTATCCTATATTCTGAATTCCTGGGAATTGTTTGACCAATTCTAACCTAAACAGAATCATTGTATAGTTCGTTTGTTCATTCACATTGTGGATTCTTCTCTAATTTGGAGAAAAATAACATCCCCTATGTATGGGGTTGTAGATGTAATAAATCCCCCAGCCATAATGGCTAAGGCTGTTCTGATTCATCATCTTCAAACCATGATTTTTTTATTAAATTCTAGGGTTAAGTAAAATAGTACCCTAGAATTGCAAGATTGGGTGGCTCTTGAACTTCTATGGATGATATTATTGCAATTTATCTTTTTATTTTAGGAGTTCTAGTCCAAACGTTGGTTGGATGCATTTTCCGAAAACCACTTAAATCACTTTTTTCTAATGGAAGTGGTGCTATTTCATAAATTTTTGTAATATGATTCATGAAATCAAATAAGAAATCGACCTTATTAATGTTCTCATATTCTTGATTCCATATTATCTTGACTGATCTCTCTTTGGTTCTGACTTTGATAAGAGCTATTAGAGGTCTTTTCCTGAGAAAATAATTGATTACACACAAAATATGTTGATTATAGAAATCTATTGTAAATAAACATTAATTAGTCCAATTTTGGAAGCCATTGCTAAATTTAGAGCATTGTAAAATGAAATGATCTCTTTTTACCCCATCAATTGATAAAAACAACATGTGGGGTATTAATAATTAACTTGAAAATCCTATTTAGTGCATCTAGGCATGCACGCTAAAGGTCTCCATACTGCTTCTCAACCATAGAATATAGGAAACTAAGAGAGATTCCATGTCAATTTCGCATTTCAACCCTTCCATTACCTTTTAAATGACATTGATATTTTTTATATGTTAATAATTAGTCTTTCATATGTCGAAGAGTCTTCCATATTTTGATGTGAATATCATTAATGCAATATTCTTCTTTCAAATTTGGAATGTTGTATTGAGAGGTTTTCAATGGACATAACATGAATGGTATTTCACACTTAGCCAGTTATTTTCTCATATTCAACATTTCATCCTCATATGTTTCTATAGTTATCTCAACTACATCTAACAAGAGGGGACAATTATTAATTATTCTATCACAAGAAATTGGATCTGTTGTTTTTTAAACTACTATATTAGAAGTTAAATGTAACATCCCAGGTAAGTAATGAAAAATAGAAATTTTTATCTATGTCTATTAATGAATTAGATAGTGTTTTAGAGGCTTAAAATGAAAATAAATCCAATCTTAATCATGGAATACACTAATATTTTTTAAAGGATTGTTTTACTGCCTTTTGATGGAAAACCATTTTTAAATCTATCTACTGAAAATTTTATAAGCTATTTTTGTCAAAATAAACTTATTCTTTATGATTGGGAAATCAAAATTTACTTTGTGTGAATTTTTGGTATTTTTCTGACAATGTTCATTTTTTTATGAATAGTGAAAAATACTGTATTTTACATCAAAACTACTTTTTAATATAATTTATTTATATGATTAGATTATCTTTTGAATTGTTTTTATAGATAAATTAGAATATATGTTTACCATTTAATCCAATGGTGGTCATTATGATTAATTTCACTTTGGAATTGGTCATAAACTAATGCAAAACTTTTCATAGATATTGTTTAAAAAAAACCCGCTATTTGTTTTGAGAACTGGAATTATTTTTAAATAAATTATTGCAATTTCTGTGTTTGGAATTTGGTAAAATGGATTATATATTTGAAATCAGAAGGTCCAAATTATGTAATCAAGACTCTTTTGTTTTTGGACATTATGAATAGTAACAACGGTAATTATCTTTAATTATCTTGATTAATGAGTAATCAGGTAGTTAAGGATAATAAAATGATATAATAATAATACAAAAAGACCATAAAATGTGTCCTAAGGCTACTGGTTGTCTCATGGCTGACCATGGGATTCCTTGTGCAAAACGTGGGGGCCCCATGGAATCACTTTTGTGAGAAAGTGACTTTTTATCTTTTTATTTTTAAAGAATGTTAAATGTGACAAAGAATGTATCACCTAAGTAAAATATTTTTAATTTTGTCTAAGTAAATGATCTATTGGACTATAAATATTCATTAGAAAGATAAAACTAATTCCTACATCATGATATTTTTTTATAATTTTAAGACATTAAATTTATTAAATTATTTATGACATCATGATGATGTAGCGATTACCTCATTAATACAGGATTTAAATAAAATGAAATGATAATGTGAAATCTATGCCCTACACATGTCCAAAACATATTGTATGGGTGTATTTCGAACCCTTATCACCTTAACCTCGATTTATATCAATGTGGGACCTTTCGAATCCAAAAATAATTTCCAAATAAAGTAACATTTCTTTACTTTCCAAGAGTTCCCCTCCTCTCCTCTTATTAAAGGCCCCCACCTCTACCTCCTTTCCCACACTACCAAAGCCTTTGGATCAGCCAACCCCTGCCCATTTTGTCTCTCCAAATCCCTCTTTTACTCCTTTAAGCCTCACTTTGGGCATAATTCTTCCCAAGGAAGCCATTGAGCTCAAACCAAAGGGAGTTACCGGATTTTAAGGTAATGTCTTCACTTGAGTCCTTTTATTTTATATTGCTTCTACAAACCCCTAAACTCTTTTTATTCATTTCTTTTGTAACAAATCTAGTATCTTAAATATACTAAGATTTTTTTATAAGATGGATTCGATCTACACTTACACACACCTACATCTAATGGTTAAAGGACATACTGTTTCCGTGGATGGTGAATTTATGCCTCCCGAAACGAGGATTATTCAATATTCTTTTAACACCTTCAAAGGTGGACATTAAGATGTCACTATATTTATATATGATTCGTTAAATACCATATGTGGGACATATAAAGGATGGAACTATGATATTATATATGATATTATACTGTAATTATAATATACCTTTATATCATTATGATTCCATTCTATAAAATATGAAATAGAAATGAAAGTAGCGTTCATGCGTACGTACGGCTTACTGTCTCCATGAACGGTGAATTTCATTTATTACCTCTAAATGATTATGTAATATTATAAATGCATGTATATACGAGATATATATGATATATACATCATGATTATAATTCTGGATATAATGGATACATGAACAACTTGTAATTGTAAAGGGTTTATTTTTTACTCAAGTACCATTGATCGTTAAAACGACCATTATTAACTTAAATAATTACATAGTGTTCATGACCTTGAAATAAGTTATATAAAATGAATAATGAACATGAAAAAGGTTCTTAAGCAAGTAGAAATTAACTCAAGTTTATTATTAAGGACATTAAATAACGATCGAGTCAAGTCGGACCTAAGGTATGAGACTTCGTCTCAATCTCCTTTCATTGAGGCATATTTTGTTTTATACACAACATTCTTTTATACTGTGTATAAACCCCTTTGAATTTTATGTTTATCCAAAAGGAATCCATCTTATACGTAGCGTTTTACTAAACGACAAAAGGGACTGTTTTTGTCGTACGTAAGCGGCGACAACGACTTCTCCGTCATCGTGACCGTTATTTGAGTTTCAGCTTCCTCTACAAGCCATACCTTCTTTTTAAAAGAAAGATAAACACCATGTTTTACTGTTTTTTTTAATTTGGTTTTGAAAATGGTTTTCATAATGTTTTTATATCAATGTGTTGTATTGATATCTCATGATTGAAAGGTGGAAATGTTATGTTTCCTTTATGGATGTTTTATGTGATACGATTATGTTGAGGTTCTTGGGCATTATTATGAAGATGGGTGGTTCCGTGATAAACTAAGGGAGGGTGAGCCCGATATAGCTCTCCAATGCATTGGGTAATGCGAAGGAGTGAAACGTTAAGGTTTCTCCGAAGAGATTTAGGGAATATACTGTGATGGGTATTGCAAACGTAACCAAGAGGGTTACTCTCTATGTAAGAATGTTATGAATGCCTCAAGTTACCTTTATGTCTTATGATTTCTATGATTTATTCATGATTTGATGTGTTATGTTAAAGTTCCAATGTTTTATGGGTAAAGTATGATTTAATTCTTATGTATATATGAACTTATGTTTCCTTTCCATATTTTTATAACCCATACTGAGCTTTTTATGCTCATCACAAGTTTTTTTGAAATGTTTTTCACAGGTCAAGGGAAAGGTACATGATATGACGATAGTGTCTAGGAAGGGTCAAGAAAGACTCCATGTTTTATTTTAAATGTGTTTCCATTGATGGGAAAGAAGAATACTATCGTTATGTTACCACTTTGTTTATATGTGGAATGTAATGCATGTTTTATGATCTAATTCTCTAAAACTCTAAACCCAAAAGATCCTCAATGTGTAATCTTGTAATAACTCAAGATTAAGTAAGGTTTAAGGCTGGGGCCTTATAGTTGGTATCATAGGTTGGTTTAGATAACATTAGGAGTTATAATTATTTTAAAATGATTATCCAAAAATATATTTTTTTATTGTCAAATTGAATTGATATAGTATTTGAAGATTACCATGTTGCATCATCTAAGACATGTTTGTTCAGAATGGTTTTCCATAGAGGAAACAGGGAAGCAGTGCTAGGAAGGCATACAGAAGGAAATAACCTTTTGAATCAGCATCCTGAGATTGTCGGAATTGGAACTCAACAGTTTTTTGAAGTTATGGCGCAATTGACTCAAGGGATAAATGGTGGTGGTATCCATGCACGAGATCTTCCAGATCAACCGCAGAGGAACATGTCAGTGGTGGAACATTTCATGAGGCAACATCCCCCATCATTCAGAGGATCATCTGACCCTGTGCTAGATGAAGGGTGTATTAAAGAACTGGAGAAGATTTTCGATGTCATGGGGTGTTCAGACAATCAAAATTTTAGTCTTGCTATTTACCATTTGGAGGGTGAAGCAGATCAGTGGTGGTCGATGGTTAAAAATATCAGGGACGCTGATGAGATTGATGCTCTCGACTGGGATGAATCCAAAGGTATGTTTCTTGAAAAGTATTTTCCTAAGGCTGTTCGACTTAGGATGGAAAAAAATTCTTGCAATTGAGGCAAGAGGAAGAATCAGTGGCTACCTATGAAGAAAGGTTCACTCGATTGGCAAGGTATGCTCCAAATTTTATCCATGACCTTGATAGAAAAATCAATCATTTTTACTCAGGATTAAAGCCAAAATATCGAAGGGAATTAGCTTCTCCTGAGTTTTAAAGTTATGAAAATCTTGTTTGATGTGATGTGAAGGTGGAAATGGAGTTTGCCGATGATCAAGTGTTCTATAACAACCAGCAGAAGAAGAGACCAAGGTGGCAGGACAAAGGGAAGAATTCTTCAAAATGGTCTGATGGTAAGAAATCTAAGTTTCCAGTTTGTGATAAATGTGGCAAAAGGCATGCTGGGGAATGTCTTCTGAATTCTGGAAAGTGCTACCGATGTGGTAAGATGGGACATAAGGCTCGTGATTGCACTGAAAAAGATCAAGGTAAAGGTAAGACCAAATTTGATTTACAGTTAGTGAAATGTTTTAAGTGCAATGAGATGGGTCACTATGAAAACTAGTGTCCAACAAAGAGCGTGACTGATGGGAAGCAGTTAGAAAACAAGCAGAAAGGGGTGGTAAAATCCTTTACAACTACTTCAGCAGATGTCGGGCGATCAAATGAAGTTGTATCAGGTACTTTGTTTGTTTTTTCAGATTATGCCAGTGTGTTGTTTGATTCAAGGCCCACAAATTCTTTCATCTCTAAAACCTTTTATAGTAAAATGGGAATACCATCTCAAGAAATGACTCCTGAAATTTTGGTAAAAACACCTGGGGGAAATGTTGAGGCAAAAAGAATTTATAAGAATCTTCTTATATTTATCTATAAAAAGAACCTACTTGAAAACCTTATTATTCTACCTCTAGTAGAGTTTGATGTTATCCTGGGTATGGATTGGCTCTCTATTTACCATGCTAAGATTGACTGTAGAGCTAAAGAGGTTTCTTTTCGGAAAGACTTTCAGTTTGTGTACAAGAATGAACCCTTACTGTTGATAACTTATCAAGAGGCCAAGAAACTTGTAAAATATGGAAATGAATGTTACCTTGCACACATTGTTGAAAACAAGGGAACTATTCAGATTAATGATGTGCCAGTGGTAAATGAGTATCCTGATGTTTTTCCTGATGAGTTGCCTGGAATAATACCAGATCGGGAAGTTGCGTTTACTGTTGACTTAGTTCCTGATGCTAAGACAATTTCAAAACCCCCTTATCGAATGGCTCAAATTGAACTTTTAGAGTTGAAGGGGAAATTGCAAGATTTATTAGAGAATGGTTTCATTCGACCTAGCACATCACCATGGGGTGATCTTGTTTTATTTGTTAAAAAGAAAGATGGTTCAATGAGACTTTGCATTGATTATAGAGACTTGAATAAAATCACTGTTAAGAACAAATATCCTTTGCCTCATATCGATTATTTTTTTGATCAGCTCCAGGGAGCTCAGTATTTGTCAAAGATTGACTTGAGATCGGGGTACCATCAGTTTAAGGTAAAGGAAGACGATGTTCTGAAGACTGCCTTCCGTACAAGATATGGCCATTATGAATTTGTAGTAATGCCTTTTGGGCTAACCAATGCACCTGCTATATTCATGGACTTAATGAACAGAATTTTCCATGAGTTCTTGGATAAGTTTGTGGTGGTTTTCATTGATGATATTTTCGTGTCTTATAAAAGTAAATAGGAGCATGAAAGACATTTAAGGGTTATCTTGCAAACCTTAAAAGAAAAGAAACTGTATGGAAAATTCAGCAAGTGTGAGTTTTGGTTGCAACAAATTTCTTTGCTTGGTCACATTGTTTCTAAAGATGGGATAACTGTTGATCCTGCAAAAACAAAAGTTGTGGAAGACTGGCCAAGACCCACAAATGTAACTGAGATTCGTATCTTCCTTGGTTTGGTAGGATATTACCGAAGGTTTGTTAGAAATTTTTAACGGTTATCTAGTCCAATGACTAAGCTAACTCGGAAAGGTGTTAAGTTTATCTGGACAAAAGAATGTGATGATTGTTTTCAGGAATTGAATAGAAGATTGGTGAATGATCCAGTTTTGGCACTACCTCCCAGGAATGGTGAGTTTTTTATCTACATTGATGCTTCATTGAAAGGACTTGGTTGCGTCCTAATGCAGAATGATCAGGTAATTTCTTATTCTTCATGACAGTTGAAAACTCATGAGGTAAATTACCCTACAAATGATTTGGAATTAGCTGCTGTTGTTTTCACTTTAAAAATTTGGAGGCATCATTTGTATGGAGTAAAGTGTAAAATATATACTGATCACAAAAGTTTAATGTATATATTCACTCAGAATGAGTTAAACATGAGACCGAGGAGATGGATGGAATTAATCAATGATTATGATTGTACAATTCATTACCATCCTGGAATAGAAAATAAAGTGGCTGATGCTTTGAGTCGAAAAAGTAATGCTTCATTAGCAATGTTGCATTTGGAACATGATCCTTTGGTTAAGGATTTGATGAACACTTGCATAGAAGTTGTTGGTGCAGGAAGTGCGTCTGTTTTGTTTCAGGTATCAGTGAGATCATCTCTATCAGACAGAATCAAGCAAGCACAAAATCAAGACGATGAGTTGCAGAAAAAGGTAGAGTTGGTTCAGAAGGGTAAGTTGCCTGAATTCAACATTGAAAATGATTGTTTTTTGAGATTTGGGAAGAGATTTTGTGTGCCTTGTGATTCACATTTGAAGAGAGAGTTGTTATGTGAAGCACATAGTTCTCCGTTTTTAGTTCATCCTGGTAGTACTAAGATGTATAGAGATCTGTGGGAGTATTACTGGTGGGATGGAATGAAAAGAGATATTACTGATTTTAATATGAAGTGTTTGACATGTCAACAGGTCAAAGCAGAGTGGAAGTTACCGAAAGGGATGCTTCAGCCTTTACCAGTGCCAGAGTGGAAATGAGATAATATATCCATGGACTTTGTTGTAGGGTTACCAAAGATATCTCGAGGTAATAATGCAATATGGGTTATTGTTGATCGCTTGACTAAATCTGCTCATTTCCTTGCTATACGAGATACTTTTTCCCTAGATCAACTTTCCCATTTGTATCTTAAAGAGATAGTCAGGTTACATGGAGTTCCCCTCTCCATTGTATCTGATCGTGATCCCAGGTTCACTTCTAACTTTTGGAAAGGCCTTCAGAAGTCGTTGGGTACTGAATTAAATTTTAGTAAAGCATTTCATCCTCAATCAGATGGGAAGTCAGAACGAACAATTCAGACCATGGAGGATATGCTATGAGCTTGTTCGATGGATTATCAAGGATTTTGGGACCAACATCTTTCTTTGGTTGAATTTTCATATAATAAGAGTTTTTATTCCAGTATACAGATGGCACCATTTGAGGCATTATATGGGAAGCAGTGTCGAACTCCAGCTTTTTGGGATGAAGTGGGTGAAAGGAAGTTGATGGGACCAAAATTGGTAGAAGAGATGGCAAAAAAAGTTCATCTGATTCAGAAACACATGAGAACAACTCAGAGTAGGCAGAAGAGTTATGCAGACAACAGGAGGAAGGATCTAACTTTTGAGGTAGGTGATCATGTTTTTCTCAAAGTCTCACCATGGAAAAGTGTGACGAGATTTGGTAAGAAAGGAAAGCTGATTCCAAGGTTCATTGGACCATATGAAATTATAGAGAGAGTTGGATCAGTTGCATACATGGTGGATTTACCTCCGAGTTTATCTCAGGTAGACAATGTTTTTCACGTTTCGATGTTGAGAAAGTTTATGCCAGATCCATCTCATGTTTTGAGTCTAGAGGTAGTTCAGCTGGAAGAGAACCTATCTTATGAGGAACAACCAGTCTAGATTCTTGACCACAGGGAGAAAGTGTTACGAAATAATGTGATTAATCAGGTAAAGGTTTTGTGGAAAAACCACATGATGGAAGCGGCAACATGGGAATCTGAAAATGCAATGAGGGATAAGTACCCTCATTTATTCGATACGTAAATAAATTGCGAGGATGCAATTTTCTAAAAGGGGGAAGGATGTAACATCCCAAGTAAGTAATGAATAATAGTTATATTTATCTATGTCTATTAATGAATTAGATAGTGTTTTAGAGGCTTAAAATGAAAATAAACCCAATCTTTAGCATGGAATACACTAATATTTTTTAAAGGATTGTTTGACTACCTTTTGATGGAAAAACAATTTTAAATCTATATTTTGACAATTTTATAAGCTATGTTTGTCAAGATAACCTTATTTTTTATTATTGGGACATCAAAATTTACTTTGTGTGATTTTTTGGTATTTTTCGGACAATGTTCATTTTTTATGAATAGTGAAAAATACTGTATTTTACATCAAAAATGCTTTTTAATAAACATTATTTATATGATTAGATTATCTTTTGAATTTGTTTTAAAGATAAATTATAATATATTTTTACCATTTAATCCAATGGTGGTCATTAGGATTAATTTCACTTTGGAATTGGGCATAAACTAATGCCGAGCTTTTCATAGATATTATTTCAAAAAAAACTCGCTATTTTTTTTGACAACGGGAATTATTTTTAAATCAATTATTTCAATTTCTGTGTTTAGAATTTGGTAAAATGGATTACATATTTGGAATCATAAGGTCCAAATTATGTAATCAAGACTCTTATTTTTGGACATTATGAATAGTAACGACGGTAATTATCTTTAATTATCTTGATTAATGAGTAATCAGGTAGTTAAGGATAATAAAATGAAATCATAATAATAGAAAAACACCACAACATGTGTCCTAAGGCTACTGGTTGTCACATGGCCGACCATGGGATGCCTTGTGCCAAACTTGGGGGCCCCATGGAATCACTTTTGTGTGAAAGTGACTTTTTACCTTTTTATTTTTAAAAATGTTAAATGTGACAAAGAATGTATCACCTAAGTAAAATATTTTTAATTTTGTCTACGTAAATGATCTTTTGGAATATTAATATTAATTAGAAATCTAAAAACATTTCCTATATCATGATATTTTTTTTATAATTTTTGGACATTAAATTTATTAAATTATTTATGACATCATGATGATGCAGTGATTACCTCATTAATACAGGATTTAAATAATATGAAATGGTAATGTGAAATATATGACCTACACATGTCAAAAACCTATTGGATGGGTGGATTTCGAACCCTTATCACATTAACCTTGAATTATATCAATGTGGTACCTTTTGAATCCGAAAATAATTTCCAAATAAAGTAACATTTCTTTACATTCCAAGAGTGCCTCTCCTCTCATCTTATAAAAGGCCCCCACCTCTACCTCCTTACCCAAACTCCCAAAGCCTTTGGCTTGGCCAAAACCTGCCCATTTTGTCTCTCCACATCCCTCTCTTACTCCTTGAAGCCTCACTTTGGGCAGAAGTCTTCCCAAGGAAGCCTTTGAGCTCAAACCAAAGGGAGTTACCCGATTTTAAGTTAATGTTTTCACTTGAGTCCTTTTGTTTTATTTTTCTTCTCCAACCCCCTAAACACTTTTTATTAATTTATTTTGTAACAGCTCCAGTATATTCAATATTTTTGTATGTTTTTATAAGATGGATTTGATCTACACTTATACACACCTACATCTACTGGTTAAAGGACATACTGTTTCCGTGGATGGTGAATTTATGCCTCCCAAAACGATGATTGTTCAACATTCTTTTAACACCTTCAAAGGTGGCCATTAAGATTTCACTATATTTATATATGATATATAATATGTTTATGTTTTCCTTAAGCTTATTTATTTTTCATTTTGTGCATACCTTTATGGATTCCATTATGGGTAAGCGCGATATCTTCATTTAAGGAAGTGCGGACTACCGCCCCCTCAAAGTGATTTGATTCGTTAAATACCATATGTGGGACGTATAAATGATGGAACTATGATATTATATATGATATTATACTGGAATTATAATATACCTTTATATCATTATGATTCCATTCTATAAAATACGAAATAGAAATGAAAGTAGCGTTCATGCGTACGTACGGCTTACCGTCTCCATGAATGGTGCATTTCATTTCTTACCTCTAAATGATTATGTAATATTATAAATTCATATATATACTGGATATATATGATATATAAATCATGATTATAATTTAGGATATAATGGATACGTGAACAACTTGTAATTATAAAGGGTTTATTTTTGACTCAAGTACCATTGATCGTTAAAACGACCGTTATTAACTTAAATAATTACATAGTGTTCATGACATGGAAATAAGTGATATAAAAGGAATAATGAACTTGAAAAGGGTTCTTAAGCAAGTAGAAATTAACTCCAGTTTATTATTCAGGACATTAAAGAACGATCGAGTCAAGTCGGACCCGAGGTATGGGACATCGACTCAATCTCCTTTCATTGAGGCATATTTTGTTTTATACACAAACTTCTTTTATACGGTGTATAAACCCATTTGACTTTTACCTTTATCCAAAAGGAATCTTTTTTATACGTAGAATTTTACTAAATGACAAAAGGGAATGTTTTTGTCATACGTATGCGGCGACAACGACTTCTCCGCCACCGTGACCATTATTTGAGTTTCGGCTTCCTCTACAATCCATACCTTATTTTTAAAAGAAAAATAAATTCCATGTTTTAGTTTTTTATATTTTATTTTGGTATTGGAAATGGTTTTCATAGTGTTTTTATATCAATGTGTTGTATTGGTATCTCTTTATTGAAAGGTCTAAATGTTATGTTTCCTTTATGCATGTTTTATGTGATATGATTATGTTGAGGTTCTTGGGAATTATTATGAAGACGGGTGGTTCTGTGATAAACTAAGGGCGGGTGAGCCCGATATAGCTCTCCAATGCATTGGGTAACGTGAAGGAGTGAAACGTTAAGGTTTCTCCAAACAGATTTAAGGAATATACTGTGATGGGTATTCCAAACGTAACCAAGAGGGTTACTCCCTATGTAAGAATATTATGAAATCCTCAAGTTACATTTATGTCTTATGATTTCTATGATTTATTCATGATTTGATGTGGTATGTTAAAGTGACTATGTTTTATGGGTAAAGTATGATTTCATTCTTATGTATATATGAACTTATGTTTCCTTTCCATATTTTTATAACCCATACTGAGCTTTTTATGCTCATCCCACGTTTTTTTGAAATGCTTTTCACAGGTCAAGGGAAAGGTACATAATATGATGGTAGTGTCAAAGAAGTGTCAAGAAAGAATCCATGTTTTATTTTAAATATGTTTACATTGATGGGAAAGAAGAATACTATCTTTATGTAACCACTTTGTTTATATGTGAAATGTAATGCAAGTTTTATGATTTAATTCTCTAAAACTCTAAACCCAAAAAGATCCTCAATGTGTAATCTTGTAATAACTCAAGATTAAGTAAGTGTTAAGGCTGGGGCCTTATAGTAAATGACTTGAGGGAGGTTCACAAAATTTTTGTCTCCTTGGGATGTATTTTGGTTGAGAAATTATTTCACAAATTAATACCAAGGAATCTGTCATGATTGGAGTTATGTTGGAAAGTTCCTCAAGATGATAGGGATTTCCCATCACTACATATTCAATTGGAGAATTTTTTTTTGACAATTTGAAACACTAATGTGGAGAGAACAGTCACAGCGAATGCCATCATAAGGAGGAACACAATGGTGGATTATAAAAATGGATAAATCTTATTTCTCTTTATTCTTCTGGCCTCATAGAGGGATGTCGTGGATCTCGTCCATAGATAGGTTCTCTAGATTGAACTAATTCTCATGAATCAAGCCTTCTTGATGATGTGTTTTATAGAGAACTTCATAATTTTTTCTACTACTCCCATAATTAGTTAATAGGAGGATAGGATCACAAGTCACAATAGAAAAATGTCTGAGGGATTCAAGAACTCCAGTATTAAGAGGAGTTAAATCACATATTGACTCTTGATTTTACAACTATGGTCGGTGAGACTACTTTATAGACTCTCTATTACACATTTTTGGGCCCACATGCAGTGGTCATAAAAATATGTTGATTATCTTCAATTGGAAAGGGTGTATATTCCCGATATAGATGTTTGTACGATATGGGGTATTATTCCATATAATAGTTGTAGAATAGAATAAAGATTGGTATCTAATCTGGGATGACATATCGATGAGTCATCCCAAGTGTGGGGACATAATTATGTGTTTGTTCCCTTTGTACTATTGAGGAATCTGTTATGATATTCTAGTAGGCTTCCAGAATATGGGTATGAATTTGTGTCTTCCTTTTCACAATTTCTAAAATGTGTTTTGTGAATTCAGTAGCCGGAATGATAATATAAATCCATTTTATATCTAGATTAGGTGTATGCATTTTATCTAGTTCTCCCATTCCGGTCAGTAGATATTGTGAGTACTCATGTGTGGGGGAGTAGATTTGAGTCTACCCTAGGTCAGTCATCAGATCATTCTAACTAACTTGTCCTAGTGATGTAAAATGAGAATGTTGGTATTCATGAAGGATGCAAGTAGTTTTATGTTCAAGCTTATTGTTTTTTGAAAAGAATGGTCGATGAACTTCTTTCAATGCTGATAGATGAGTCTGCTACTAAGATTTTTGAGTGTCGGTAGGTGTCTATTTATTGTTAAAAGGTTCCATCATATTTGATTGGTGAACATATTTGAATCTAGTATGAAGAGTCTATTGACTAGATGAATGTTTGTAAGAATGTGTATGTTCCAACTCATTGTACTCAACTAGATTTTAACGGCAGGATTGGTTGGGTGCTTCTAGATGAGTCTGCGATCTAGTGGAATTAAAGGGGATGGATTTATGTTCTTTTTCACAGTTTTCCACCATGTTAGGTTGATGGACATGTCTGGAGGGTAAAAGGTAAGAACCTAATCCTTGTTGTCTAGATGTTGTCCCTGATGGTTTGTCTTGCATACCCGGGTCTGAGGGACCTAGACCAGACAACTGAACCCATGTACCCATCATGTTGGGGGTTCACATCTGCATGATTATATTAGCAGTGATTGTTTGTGCGAGGCCCCAGGAAAAAAACTTGTGTCTTTGAGTTGAGTCCATGAGGGACCTCCTGGTCTACCTCTTTATAGTGTTAGAGGGACATATTATTTTGTTCTAGGGATAAGGAACCAAAACGATTGATGATGGTGGTTGGAACCATTTGCTTTGTGACCAATGGTATTCACTGACCAAATGATCGAGTGTTGTTGTTAACTTGGAGAGCCTATCATGTAGCCTCTAGTTTTGGTATAGTACCATGTTGACAATATTCCCTAACTAATACATTTGAGACCCAGCATTGAAGACGCTGAGTGGGTGATGACATCCTTCAAGTGGATGAGGATCCATATTGTGCATTATCTAGGGCATTAAAGGTTGAAAACATGAAAGAATCCATTTGGAGTGAAGTGAGTTATAATAAAACATGAAAAATACAAACAATGAACCTCATTAAATAAGTGTATTTTAGATGGACCCATGTATAATTTATTTCGTTCTATGGCATTCCTTTATCAATTTATAGGGCCCTAATTGATGGTTAATACTATCAACATGGTTAAGGATTCACATCGGGTTCACAATTATTTATTCCCTTCTTCCCCTATAATGTTCGTTCTGTTTAAGAGTCACTACATCTGAGCTATTTCAATTATATTTATTTGTGGAACTGAAAACATCTAATTGTACTTTATTTTTCTTGACCTGCTTTCCAATGGAATGATTTCATTAGGTTTGGACCCATGGTAATTAAGAACATACATTGGTCAAGATGATGAGAGTTCATAGTCATCACCCCCTTTTGGGGGGAATTATTTCCTTTTTTGAGATTCTATTAAATATTTGAGATATCTCCATGAATTATTACTAATTCACAAAGTATAATGTATTTTTCATTTTAAAATTTCTATCAATTCTTAGCATGTGTGAAATTCAGAATCATCCTTCTACATTTTATGTTCTTCATTAATGTATATATTCATATTTATTAGAGGTTCTCTATCAATGGTATCCTGTTATGTACAATTAAGTGATTATTTTAATCATTGTTACGATAATACAAGTTTTTAAGCCACTAAGTGGGCACTCTTGATTTTATTGTCCCCCAGGGAGACAAAAGTTTGTTTTGATTTTGGGATCATACCCTTTAATGGGCAACCAATGTATCCTTGTGAAAGGAATCAAAACCGTCATAGTTATGTGACACTTAATTGAACACATCATACCATTTATGGTCATGTGATAAGGACCTAACCGAATAGTTTAATGTCCCGTGGTAATGATAAATAAGCAGAAGGTGTTTAGCCAAATATTGGTGTGGGAATTCTCTCTAAAATACCAATGGTCCCTGAAGGGATATGAATTTAAAAGTTGAATTAGACCATAGTGGGAATTTGTAAAACAAATGACAGGGTTGATTTATATTGTTGGGTTTGAACCTCAGGGAGGTTTCCAACATTTCACATTTGGATGAAAATCAAAGCACATGTATTTCAGGGAGTCTTGTAGGGGTGTATTATCCTTTGAGTGAAATAGGGTTGGTATTAAGCCTAAATAGGATCCCATTTATGGAAGAGATGAGATGGATATCGGGCCTTTGGAAGCCTTCTTACATGTCCCAGTTTTTATGGGAATCAGATTTCTCATAGTTCATTCAATGAAGTGTTTATTAAAATGATTTGATAATCACAAATATTTATACCCATATGAGTCATGCTCAGTTTGAGAAAAAATTGTATGTGAATGAAGTAAACAAAGCCACACACACTTTTCCTCCTCCGTTGGTGGAAAAGGATAGGCCTTCGTTGACAATGGTGGATGAGGGCATGGAGTGATGAACCTTTCAATATGGGATGACATTGGAGATCATTGAATTCAGCCCGGATGGCTAGGGGATTACTCCAGAGGGGATTATTTGGAATTGGATATAGAATAAGAGGGATACTTTTTCTTTTTTCAAAAGGAAAAGTAGGTTTCAACCTTTACTCTCCTAACAGAAACCTAACTATCCAGGTTTTAAAGATGATAAGGGATGGGAATGGGCCAAACAAAAATCCTATAAACTAGGAACTCCACAAAACTATTCTTGTGGGATAGTTCCATGTGACTATGGATATAGAAACTGATAGAAATTCCATGATTCCTGACCCCATTATAAAAAAGTTGGGAAAACTATGACTGAATATATATAAACCTAAATGGGAGACACACTGATCGTCATTTCTCAAGGGTTTGGTAAGTCGAATGGTTTTTTTAGAGGTTTTGACATTATCCCATTTAGGAAAGGGAGACAATGAAGAGGAATCCTTTCCTTGAATGAATTTTAAGAAGGATTTATGAAATTATTGTATAGTTGGAAGTGATAAAGGGAATCAAAGAAGGGTTCCCAAGTAGGCTTCTAGTGCACAGGTAGGCTTGGGAAACCTGATGTTAACATAAGTGACAAACAACATGGATGATAAAACATGCTCGTGACTTGACTAAATCCTTCAAGATTATTCATAGGTATTCCTAGAAGTGGGGAAAACAAGTTCCTTTGAATGGAAAGGGTTGCACACAAGTTTTTTTGATTTGCAATGGATGGGAGCTTTAGGCCTGCAAATGTTATGGATTTCAAATACTGTAGGGACTTAAGTCTTATGATCCTTATTTAATTCATCTTCCCTATGTGTTAAATAACTACCTTTAAGGTTTTGAATGACTTGGTTGAAGAACTAGTGTGACCAGAGCAGTAATTGAGCTTCAAGGAAATTCTTCCATATAAATTAAGATCCCAAGGGTCTATTTATAAGAAAATAATTGACCATGGGCGAATGGTGATTGGGAACTCAAGTGGATTTCATGCCAAAAATTTGGTGTGAATGTACCATGCATGCTGATGGTTCCTCGTCTTGACTGGGGTGATTCAAATTTCAAGCCTTTTCAAATCTTGATTTTCTTCTTGTATTTTCGTCATTTTTTTCAAATACATTTCACTTTTCCACCTTTTCATCGGTGTGATAAAAAGGAGTATAAATATTGATATAGTGAATGAATGGGGTTACACATAGGGAATTGAATTCTACTAGAATAAAGGGAAATTTAGAGTGATAATCATGACACCAAAAATTTAGAATATAAGAGGATTGGCGTAGTGATATTGGATAACTACTAACCATGTTTGGAAAATTACTTTCATACCATTATCATGGAATAAGGACAAAGAAATGAGGTTCTACCCTTGAACATTTTTGAAACATTGTACATGTCTTATAATTTCATATAAATACTTATAGGTTGTTGGCCTAGGAGGATTATTGATCCATTTTTCATATGAGACAATAATTTTTGGGTACCCATTTGGACATGGAGGATGATTTGGATCCAAATAAAGGGATATATGTTGTGTGGAGATGAAGTGATAGAATGTTCCTATAACACATCGAGATTTTATATTATTTCAATTATTAAATAAATTCAATTTCTTCCATTGGATACCTTGTAAACAAAACCATAATATGCTTACCCTATACACAATAATGAGTTGGTTTGTGTTACACGAAAGACTGATCTTTATCGAAAAATAATATATTATAAAAATATTATAGTTTAATATAATAAGATATAACCGAGACATTAAGTTGCTGGTTATGAATAATAATAACTAACTAGTGAAAATATATGGTTTAATTCATTGGTTAAAAATTAATTATAAATGAATATTGTAATGAAATAAATATATAGGAAATGTTTTTATAAAGAACTAATTTAATTCTCACAATGTCATTTTATCCTAATAAACTAAATTAATTACTGTTATAGAATAAAAATAATGAAATATATATTTTATATATCCAATAAATTTTTTTATATTCATATAATAGATTATATATGAATAAGACAAGAATAAACAAAATACTACACATAGAAAGTAATATTTTTTAAAAAATAGTTTTATTGACTTTTAATGGAGAAACTATTTTCAATCCACATTTTTTTCACTTCTATAAAAAATATTGGAAAAAATAAACTTCTTATTACAAATTGGGATAGAAAATTTTACTTTGACTAAATTTTTGGTATTTTTTTTCATATGTTTCATGTTTTTAGGAATAGTGAAAAATACTAACTTTTAATTGAAAACAACTTATTTCTTCATAATAATTATATATGTTAAATTATTTTATTTAAATTTTTTAAATTAAAACTAAATTATTATTTTATCATTTAAATTAATTATTTTCATTGAAATAAATTTTACATTGAATTTAGTTATGAAATCTTTTCAATCTTATTCATGTTTAATCTTTAAATACACGTTTTCTCACCCCATCAATGAGATTAATTTTAAATTAATTACAGAAACATCTATGTGTTTAATTTTGAAAAATGGTTTTCATATTTTTAATCAGTTGATCCAAATTATTTAAATAGGATTATTTGATTTTTGAGCATATGAATAGTAAAATTTAGCAATATTTTAATTATCACGGTTATGGGTAAATCGTGTAATTGAAGGTAAAAATAATATTTTAAAATAAAAAATTTATACTAAAATATGTCCTAATTTAATTGGATGAGTGGGCTTCAAAAAAAATAAACTTCATAATGAAATTATAACCTTTTCAATCTAATGGGATAAGAATATGACATTTATTATATTTTATTGAATGATAAGTTAAACAAGGCATACTCATATTTTTAATAACTAAATAATTTTTAATATAGTTTTATACAGATAATAAAATTTAATATAAATATTCATTTAAGATATATTAAATCTATATTCTTCATGATAATTTATTATTAATTCTTAAAGTATAAATAAATTAATTAAAGGCTTATATAATATTGTGTAGTAATGTTTTAATAAATATAAATACTAAATAAATGATATTATTTTAAAAAATATATAATATTAAATAATTATTGAAATAAAATAATTTTATAAATAAATTATAAATGTTAGTGATATATTTGATTTTTTGGTTATAAGTTATAATGGTTTTATGATGTTTTTAAAAAGTCAAATATTGAATAATATTAAAATTGACAAAAAAGACACATTAAAATAAATAATATTTTATTAAATGATATAAAATTCCTGAAAATATAAATTTCATCCAAATAAATATTAAAAATTTAAATATATCATAAATTATCCATTTTGGGTTTTTTGACATTTTATAGTAAATATATTAAACCAAAAATTTAAAAGGACATGTTCTCACAATAATAGTTAGAGATTAACTATGGGTTAATACTAAGAGATATGGTTAATATTGTGACCAAATAATTATAAGAATACTTTTTTATTGAGATTATTTATACCTAAAATAATATTATCATTTACATAAATAACTTTTTAACTATTTAAAATCAATAATCAATTTATATTAATTAAATTTTTCGAATGTTCCCTAAGAACCCCTCTTATCTCTTATAAAAGGGCGCCTCCTCCCTCACTTCCTATCACAACTTTTATCATTATCTATTGATAAAAATAATACCAATTATCCTAAAAATATTTTTATTTTTGTTCTTGTGGTCCTTAAATTTTAAAAATACCACCCCTAGTGTCTCTAAGTGGATATCCAAAGGAAGTCCATCGAAGAAGAGATAATTACTTTACCAACAGATTCAAGTAATTTTCTTCTTATTCATACTCTTATTATATTGTATCCATAATAAAATAATAAAATAATATCATATATATTCTAATATTTTTTTATTATTATGGGATACACATATTCCTCCTTTAATATGTCTTATAAAAAACAATACGACCATGCGTGTGTACGCACAACTGACATCAGCGCGCTATAGTGTAATTTTTTTTCATCAAAAATTTATTTTGATAAGTGTAATGATGAATATAATGCATAAAATAATAAATATTAGATGATATTCATTCTTTAGAATTGATATATCATATAATTACTTACCACATTACCATTAAGGGAATGATATCATCCCTCATGCGTACGTACAACCTACCATTTCCACGACGTGATGAGATTCATTCTCCATGTTAACAATTTAATAATGACTATAAAAAATATATAGGATTATTTAATAAAATATTTATTAACATATTATCATTCTAGATATGAATATAATATATCATATTCATAATAAACACGACATACATGACAAGATAAAAAAATGAAAATGGAGCAGTTAGCACTCGAAATAATGGTAATATAGAAATATTATTAACAAAAATATATAATAGAATATTATATGATATCATAAATATGGATATAGTTATTTTGAAACTTAATAACTATATTTAACCACTATTCAGAAGGTCAAATCACCTTCATTTAACGTATAGTACAAGGTAAGGGTTAATTTCGCAATCTATTATTAATTTTGATTGTTTATATGTATGTTTTTACTGAGATATATTTATCATCGGTGTCCATTTTTATTAAAAATTTATTTAAAATTATTCTTACTATTCTTCTAAAATTGATTCAAATCATTTTTACACATGTTTTTATTTTATAAAATGTTATGAAAGTAATATTTTTGTCATTTTCAAAATGTGGTACCTAATGACCTTTTCAAAAAAAATGGAAGGAATGATCATTTTTTAAACTTATACAATTTCAGAAAAGAATCTTTTATTAGCATACACCATTAATTTGAACGAAAATGATTCCTTTTAAAATTGTGCACCACTTTTAAAATAATTTCAATATAAAATTGGTACTTCTATCATTTTTTTAATGATTTTATTAGATCATTTTCATCTATTTCAACATAATGTTATCTGGATTTTATATATAATTGACGTTTACTTCTTATGATACAATCTACGATATTGTATAGATGGTTTAATGATATGTTTGACTATAGATGTTATATCTTTATACCATTTACAGTTTATGGATAATGTATTAACATTTCATATTATAGTGTTAATATGAAGGATTATTATAGTTATGATTCATTATTTTAATATGATGAATGAATTAAATTTAGTAAGCGACATGAGGGTCACACTATATACCCTCGATGAATCGGTAGGTCTCATGAGACAAAATAGTTCGGGTTGTTACCTATTTATTTAAGGTGTATTGGCCAATGTATTGATAGCATGTTTATGATGTCTGACATTATGCATTCCCATATAATCATATTAATTATTGATATTAAATGTTATTATTAGACTAGTAGAATATCCATGGTTATGATATCTAGATCATGTAACAATTTTATATGATATTATTTATTATTTCCATATTATGCTCAATATTATGTTTAAAAGGAATTTGTTTTAGTTATATACCATTTCTTAAAGGATTATGCTTATTTATGATAGCCTTATCTATATTATTTACCCTTACTAAGAATTTGAGCTCACCCTTTTCTTATGTTTTATTTTCCAAGGATTCCAAGATGTGTATAATTATTTATATAAAAGGCTCAAATAAAAGAATGATGAAATTATAAAATTTTTACCTATGTATTATTTTATGTTTTAAATTATAATTTTAGGTTCATGTATGAAATTTATTTCCCATGACTACTACAATAATCGGTCCTTTGGGATTCGAACCATGTATCTATGACAATGTTTTAAAATAATGAATTGTCTCTGGGATTCTGGGTCTGAGTGATTATAGTTTGTGCATGAAAAAGGTTTAGTGGAGACATTGGAAACTATATTTAGAAAAACAATGTTTAGGGAACATAAACCAAAGATATAATTTGAGGATAAGTGTAGAAGAACATCCATGAATATTTTTAAGTTAGATATTCTATGTGTCTTTATATAAATACTTCCCTGTCTGGATAGAATAAGTGGACACAGTTTGGGTAAAAATGTACCTAGGGTTAATAAATCCAACAAGAGGTGTCATGTCTAACTCAGAGTAAATAGGTACATGATAATGAGGCTTACTGCGCACCTATATTGGCACTCTTATGGGATTTTATTAGGATTATTCAAATGTTCTTTATAATCTATTATAAATGGATTTAAAAATAAATATATCCCATAATAAACCATTTCAGTGATTATGAAATTATCCTTGCATAAATTTTCAATTTATGTGAAGTGTTTTTCTAGTTAGAAATTATTTATTTAAATTAATAACCTACTTTAGAGTATTCCATTGTTTATAAACAATTCCTTGTGGGAGGAATGGAAACTGTATCAGTGCATATAACACATATATGGGGTTTTCCTACCATGAAAGATAATAATGTTGGAGTTGGAGTTGACACTAGTTATGAAAAACTTATAAGTATACTGGGATTGTGGACATAATTTTTGGTCAATAAACATGCCCGTACAAAGAATCCTCGTCCACAATGTGGAGGAACAATGCTAGATTCTTCATGAGATAAAAAACTCCCACATTCAATGGGACTGCTAATCAATTTGAAGTTGATAAATGGATTAGTTCTTTACAGAATATATTTCTTCCTTTGGGAAGAAATGGGAAGGATAAGGTATTAATGGTTGTTTATCATCTCTTTGTAGATGTAGATCAATGGTGGCCATTTATTCAAAAAATAATGAATGAAGAAGAAATATCAAATATGTAATGGAAAGATTTTATAGAAATTTTATGGAGATGTAATTACCTCATGAATAGAGAGCGTCTACAGAGAGATAATTCTTGAATCTGAGTAAAATATGGATGAGAATATCTCTAAATTTGAAACCAACTTCAAATGATTATCAAGGCATGATTCTGAATACAAATGTAACCCACAAAGTAACATTAATAATTTATTTTATGGGTTAAAACCATTTTTTCAAAAGGCATTTATCTACTAAATTTTTTCATCATTAGAAGATATATACTACTCTCTTATCAAGTCATAGAAAGAATTATCGAAGTATTATTAATATAAGGAAAAGAAAGTGAAGAGAATAGTATACCAAGAGAAGGATAAAGGTTAAAATGGAAATATGTATTTTCCCATATATGATAATTGTGTGAAGAAACACCCTTTTACCTTCCTGAAAGGAATGGGAGTTTGTTAAAATTATGGATAGAAAGATCACCTATCCAATGATTGAAACGTAATGATAGAAGATAAAAATGTGAAATTTTACAATTATAAAGAGATGGGACACTTTAAAAATGATTATCCCAAGATTCATAGTAATATATATCAGAAGAATAAAAGGATTCAAGGTTTATCTTATGTTTTTACTACAATTGAAGTGGAATAACTAATGTATTTTTATTTTTTGGATTTAACAATTATGTTATGATATTATAGATATAAGAATCATGAGATATATAATTTTTTTTCTCCAGAACTTCTTATTTAGGTATTTTTATGCATGCATTTTTCATTAAGGTATTTTAGTGATCAATGTATTCATATATTTGGTATGTGAAAAATGTTCTGAAATATGCTTGTTTCAGGAAATGTTTATTTTCTTTTTGATTTTAGGAAATTTGGTGACCTTCCTTACAAAATTTTGAATTGTGAGTTTGGAAAAATGTATTTTGGAAGAGTCTAAAAGTTATAGTAAATTAATATGAAAATTGGATATTATTTTTGGATGTCAAAACATTTGTTTAATGTTGAATATATTAAGGTTATTTATTTAATTTTATAATAATATAGTTTTAGAAAAAGGACGACCTAAAGGCTGGGAAACAGCTCGTCGAATCTGAAATATTTCTACGACATGAACCTATAATCAAAATGATACAATGGTGAATCACCTACCATCTGACTATGTGATTTATTGGTTAATATAAAATAATTTTATTCATTTAAACAGTATGAAAAATGAATTATAAGTTCAATTTTATAATTATATATTAATAATATAAATAAAATATATTTGAATTTTAGTATCCTTTGGAATGAAAGATGAGTTTTTGTTATAAATTGGTTAAATGGTGAAACTCTACTTATCAAATAAGTATGTTTAGTTATGTTATTTTTTTAGGATGTAAATTATTATTTCAAATATATTAAATGGATCTTGAACCCAAAACTTCTACCCTACAACCCTTTTTTGTTAAATCAAAGTGGACCTTAGATCATCACATATTTATAGTTTTTTATTATTATCTTTTTCATGACAAATTTCTCTATCACTATTCATTAGAACATGATGGAAGTTTTCTCTTCCATGTTCAGGTTTTCCTATACAGAAAATAGATATGTGTTATCTCAAGGGACCATAAAACTTAAATTTATTTATTTTAAATTATACATTTGGTTAATCACTTTTTCGATATGCGATTTCAACAAAGATATTTTGAAATGTAAAACCCCCTCATTTTTTATCATGAGTTCAAATGGCGAAGACATAATTTATTGAAGGAGTAAAGAATATAAGACTCCAATATTTTACAGTATGTATATTCTTAAATAAATTAAAATTCATTGACAGATTAGGTTATAAAAAATATCGTGATACCCTTACTATACACACAACAACGAGTTGGCGTGCTTCACACAAAATGCTGAGTTTTACCAGAAAACAATATATTATTAAAATATTACTATTTAATATAATAAGATATTACCTAGAAAATAATTTTGTAGTTAATAATAGTGTTAAATAACTGATATATATATTTGGTTCAATTCATTGGTTACATATTAATTACAAATGAACATAGGAACTAACTGAATATATAGGAATTGTTTTAAAAAAACTACTTTTATGTTCAGAAGGTTTTTTAAACCTAATAAATTAAATTAATTACGGTTATATAATTATATTAATAAAATATATATATAATATATTCAATTAAAAATATTTTATGTTCATCTAATATATTTTATTATCACGAAACATGATCAAACCTAATATTACACATAAAACCCTATATTTTTATAAAGTGGTTTTACAACCTTTTAATGGTGAGTCAGTTTTAAATGCTATTTGTGAAACATTTATATAGATTATTTGAAATAATGAAATTATTATTTTAAATAGGGTTATAAAAATCTACTTTGGTTAATTGTTTTGCTATTTATGTAATAAGTTTTAATGGTTTTATGAATAGTAAAAACTACTAGATTTTAATTGAAAACAAGTCATTTCCTCAAAATAATTTATAGTGTTAAATTATATTATTGAATTCTTTAAAAGTAAAACGAGATATATTTTTTATAATTTAATCAAATTTATGTCATTGGTATCAATTTTACAATTAATTTAGATATAAAATATTTTCTATATTTTTCATGATTAAACATTAATAAACCATTTTCTCACCATGACTATGATCTGAATTTTAAAAAATGGATTCTATATTTCTAAATAGTCTTTATAAATTATTTAAATTAGAAAATAGTATTTTTGGTAATATGAATAGTAAAATTCAGTAATATTTTAATTACCACCATTAAGGGTAAATCGAGCAATTAAAGTTAAAAATAACATTATAATATTATAAATTTACCATAACACTAGTGAGAATTTAATTAGATGAGTGTGTTTCAACAAGAATCATCCTTAGGTTGAAATTATAACATTTTATTCCACTTGGGAAACAATATGACATTTATTAAATTTTATTTAAAGAAAAGTTTAAAAATTCATACACATTTTTTAATAACAAAATTTTTTTAATATAGTTTATTAAAGTAGTTAAATTTTACTATAAATGTTCATTTAAATTATAATAAATTTATCTTCATAATAATAATTTATTTTTATGTTTTATAGAAATTATAATCTAATTACTAGATTACATAATTGTTATGTAGTAATACTTTAGTTAATTGAAATGTCATATGAATGATATTAAAAATATTAAAATAAATATAATTTGACATAATTAATTATATATTTTTTTAGAGAAAACATTGAAATTATATTGATATGTTAGATTTTTCGGTTCGATGTTATCATGTTGTTATGATATTTTTATAAAGACAAATATTGAATAGTAACAAATCGACATAAATGATACTTTAAAAACATATATTTTATTAAATGATATAAAATTCTTAAAAATCTAAAATTCATAAAAATTAGTTTAATAAGGTTAAATATATCATCATGTATCCATTTTATGTACCTTTTTAATTTTACATAAACTCTATTAACACCAATGATTAAAAAGTATTGTTTTCATGGTAAGAGTTAGAGAGTTTAACTATGTGTTAAAGCCAAATTATAATGTTTATATCATTAAGAAAACATGCATAAATTTTTTTTTGAGAGGATTTATACAAATAACCATATTATATTCTAAATAAATAAATTTGGAGAAATTAAATATTTAAAATAAATTTATATTAATTTAATATTTTGGGAGTTCCCTAAAGCGCCCCTCTATTCTCTTATAAAAGGGAACCCCATACCTCACTTCCTGACACAAATTTGAGCATTCTAAATCTAAAAAACGTTTCCAATTTATCATCAAAACATTATTAGATATGTTATGGAGGTCTTGGTGTTCTAAAAATCCACCCCTAGTCTTAATAAGTGGATATCCAAAGGAAGTCCATCAAAGAAGAGGTAATTATTTTACCAAGTCATTCAAGTTATCTTATTCTTCTACTTCATATTAATATTTTGATTAAATAATAAAGTAATAAATATAGTAAAATATATATTATTATATGTTATAATGATTATGGTACATCCATATTACTTCTTTTATTAATCCTATGAAAAAAATACCACCATGTGTGCGTACATACGACTTATCATCTCTACGTTGTGGTGTAATTTGGTTTTCATCACCAATTTACTTGGATGAGTATAATGATGAATAAAATGATAAAATAATAAATATGATATGATATTTATTCATTATATTTAATATACCACCCAATTATTTACCAGTTTATCATTAAGGAAATTATATCATTGCTTGTGCGTACGTATGACCTACCGTCTCCATGATGCGATTAGATTCATTATTCATGTTGACAATTAAAGAAAAATTATCAAATATATATATATATATTTATAATGAATTAATATAATATTTATGAACATAATATAATTTTTTATATGAATAAAATATTTCCTATTCATAAAAAATAATACTTAAACAAAAAAATAAACATAATAAAATGAAGCAGTTAACACCCGAAACAATGGTAATAATGAAATATTATTAAAAAAATAATATAATAAAATTGTATATGATATCATAAATATGTATATAGTTCTAGTATAATTTAATAGCATCCATTAACCATTATATAAGATCATAACACACCCTAAAATAAATGAAGTTACAAGTTATGGTTTAATTTCATAATCCCTCTATTATTCAGGAATATTTATATGTACGTATTTAATGGGACATTTTTATCATCCATGTCCATGTTTCTTAAAAATCAATATCAAAATATTCTTATTATTATTCAAGAATTTTTTATAGTCATTTTTACACATCATGGACTTTTATAAAATGTTTCAAAATGATTTCTTTGTCATTTTCCAAACGTGGAACATTATGACATTTTTAACAAAAATACAAAAGTAATGTTCATTTTTCAACATATAAGGCATGTGGCCCTTATGCCACATAAAACAACTCCATAAAATACAAACACATAGTTTATGATCATGATTCATGACCTAAAATACTACTTTATGTTTATAGAGTTCAAACTATGGGGCACTCATGTGTCTTAAAATTTCAGGAATATGTCCCCCTTTCAACTCCAATTTCCGCGTGATCAATGCTCGGTGAAATAAATAAGGAGAAGATATTATTTCCTATTTTTAAAAGGGATAACACAAAAAAGGGAATATGTGAATGGAAAACACCCCAAGGGAGATTGTAAATTTAAAGACTGAAAAAATGATAGGTGAATATCCGATGGATGGGGAATAAATATTGATCATGTTTTAAACACCAGTTCTATAACCATTTTAGTTTTATATGAGGTGAAAAAACGAAGGATCAACAACTAAATGAGTTTGAAACACATCATCCACTGTTTTCTATTGAATATCCTTCAAGGCATGAGCACCAAACTATAGAAACCCTATCCTTTTGCATAAAAAATTGCATGATTTTATGAATAATTATACATCAAATACAAGGCAAGGATCATGAAGAGTAGTTTCTTTGATGACTAGGTACATAAAAATGAAAATATAAAACAATTATTTATTTAATATTCATATTGGGATCCTAGCTTTTGTTGTGCTCATACATCAAAATTGGATAATATAAGGAAATTAGGAAAAAATGGATGTGACAAAATCCCAGTAAAGGAATAAGATAAAGATTTAACACATTGTTTATGAAGCATGACATAATGATATAAAAAGGCATATATGTTAATTGAACATATGGAACCATAGCATGTATAACTTGGGATCATATAAACATGGAATCATATTAATGAGGTAGAAACATAAAATATGAAATTAGCATGATTCAAGTTCATTTCACATAGAGGAGCACAAGTCTAGGTTAACCACCAAGACCATTGCACATGGTAGCACAAGTCAAGGAAAACTGCCAAGACCTTTGCACAAGGTAGCACAATTCAAGGCTATCCACCAAGACCATTTCACGTAATGTTTCATGAGACTCAAATATTTCTATGGTATTATATCTCTATATAGTCACAAGCATCATAATATGTTCATGAATAATCTTTCCACATAATGAATCATACATAATCAATCATATATAAACATTAGAGAACCCATGAAAAAATGGGTAACATAAACATGTAATACATCTTAATTAAATGGGAGTATCATAAAAGTATTCATGAAGAAAATGAATTAGAAAATAAATATTAATATATCATGGTAAGTAATGTCAAATAGATGTGATCATATGTAAAAATACTATTTATGAAATTTTAGCATTAAAACATTTTAGTGTAGTTTTAAGAAAAATAATAAAGAGCATCTAAAATAAAAAAGGGAATAAATTTTCATATAAAACCATAATTGAAACATGAATTTTTTAATGGTATGAAGAATAATTTTTTAAAAACCATTGTGTCTTAAAAACAATGGTAGAGAACACCTGAAATTGGGTATAAAATATGAGAAGTTCCCTCAAACGGGTTTTCTTATCAGAAAATATTGAGGAGGGAATCACTTAAATGTATGTATATCCCCAGAAGAGAAAAATTAATAGATATTTATAAATGAGTTTGTACAAATAATAATGAATCAAAATATGTATTAAATTATAATATAGGACTTCATTTGGGTAAAAGGAGAGTTAGAACAACCTGAAGGAATAATAGAGGTTCGGGTACAATCCCTTACCTTAAGTTTGATGGTGTTCTCAACTTGATATCAATGATCTGATTAATAAAATTAGGAAATTAAATTATCCATTAAAGAACCAATTTTACATTTAATTTATTTAGTATAATCTATTTTAGTTAATTCATAACCTTTATGATTGGTTATGAGGTTCAATTTCATTGTTCGGCTATGTTTGTTTCATCATCGGTTTACATATAAACATGAATGGATAATTATGTAAAATGAAGATGGACTTACAGAATTGGAATCAAATTATTTATAATCTAGAATTTTATATGGTTATAAAATTAATTTGGTTACTTCTAGTGAATATGAGTCATTATATAACACATTACTGACAACCTTTTGGGTTAATTGGCGGTTTTTTATCACAACGAACACATTTTGTTTTATAAATCAAAACTGCATGTACAAAGAGATTCTAAAACCAAAGATGATAAATAAAACATATATTATTGTCTTCTATGACCATAATAATGGTTTATTTACCATTATTGAATATGGAAATAGAAATTGAAAACCCATATTCCTTAAATATGGTAAACTAACACATCCCGGATAGTGTTTTTACTACAAGTATAAATGAAGGGTAAAGAAGAGATAAAAATAAATTATTCCATTATCATAAAAAATATACCAATAAATATAAGGCAGTGGGGTTTTTATAACATTTTAATAAGGAGAGTTAAGGATATTAAAGAAAAAATTGTAACTTTAATGGAAAGTAAAAGAATTGAAAAGAGAAATTTACCACTTATTTAATCTTCCTTGAGAGCCACTTAAGGGGAGATGATTCAGTCTTTTGAGGATACAATGGGATAATGGATGTGGGGGAAAAGATTCAAGAAATAATTTAGAATAATGTAGGCAAGGCGCAAGGCTTCAGAGGTGTTAAGAAAGGGGGGGAGTGTGGGTGGTTTTTATATTGGAGAGGTGGTGGGTTTTCACAATATTTAAATCATTAGTTAATTATTTTTCCATAAGTGCAGAAATAGTGGTGAATTCATGACCAATAATAGTAATATATTCTTGTGATTTATAACTAGCGGTGCTTACATTATCCAAACACCATCCATGACTCAATAATTAACATATTTAGCTTATTTTGTAAATTATCTTATTTCACTATTCATAAAAAATTTATTGTATTTCAAAAAAATCCCAAAAAATCCCCCTAATTTTTTTTACATTTATAATTCAAAAATTATATCCATTCTTCATAAATATGTTTAAAAATATGAATAATTGAATTTTTAATTAAAATCATAATATACTTGAAAAATACTGATATTAAAACTATAACTTATTTTATAATGATTTCAAAAATTACATTAGGTGTCATGAAATTATCTTAAAATAAATAGAAATAATTTTTTTTATTTTTAACAAATTTTGAGAAAATATATATTATTATAATTATTTAATTAATTTTAAATAATTATTTATGACTTAATAAAATACCAATATATTTACTATGGTCATATTATCACTTATAAGATGCCTAAATTTTATTTATACATTCAAGGATGAGGTTATTATTCTTTTTTAAGATTTAATATTTACAAGGGTCATATTACTATTCATAATGGTGGATTACTATTCATTAGGGTAGGTTACTGTTCACCAAAAAAATATGTTTGTTATATTAGACCCCAAAAATCACCCTAATGCAACCATGCATGTCAGATTTTCGAAATTCAAGGCACAGAAGTAAAAAAAATATGTTTAATGGTAAATCATTATTTAGTATCATGATATGTCATTTTGTTACCTAATATGATTATTCTATAAGTCTTAATTAGAAGAATGTAATTCCACTGATCAAACAATGGGTCATTACATTCATCCCGCTTTTGAAATTTTACCCTTTAATTTTTTTTTACATTCTATGTTGTAAACAGGTGTGGGTACTTTTCCATCATAGCCTCAATGAGGTCTTCAGTCTTTTCTTTTTGAATTACCTTCAAGTATAAAGGGATTATGCTTCAAATTGGTACCTCATGATATTTTCAAAACCATCTAAATCTTTTCGCAAAAAAATCTCAGGAATCATTGATTGTATCGATGGAAGCATTGTTATGTCATTTAAAAAGTATTTCTTATATATTATTTTGAAACACCATCATGAACATGATTTTTATAAAAAATTATTTATGAATCATCATAAAATATTTCAAAATAGGGTTTTCTAAAAAAGGTTTTGTTATATTCCCAAAGATAGAAATATATAATTTGATACCTATAGACTGCTTGGAGGTCTACCACTTTTTCAGCAACTAGAAAATCATTTAGTGCTTCATCATTTTAAAATAAAGATAATAATATGAAAAGGCCCTGGTGGTACTTTCGATGCTCATAATAGAATGAATTTTGAGGGTTCAATATTCTCCAATAGATTGTACTTAATCCTTGAAATAATTGACCTTTCTAGAGGTATTGGATGCCTTAGAAATTTGTTTTCATGTGACATATATATTTGAAACATTTTCAATTCCATCTGAGCAAGACATTAGGATAATCTATATATATAGTTATTCTAGAAGAGATAGAAGAGTTTTTTGTTATTTTATTCCTTCCATATGTTTACTAACAATATGAAAATACAATTAAGAGTCTTTAATACATAACTAATATTCCTAAAAAATTAAACATTAAACATAAAAAAATAAACTCATAAAGGAAAAGTATATCCTAACTTGTGATTCCCTAGTTTTCAATATATGTTATCCATGATATATTTCTTAAGATATATTCTTATAGGAATATTTATATTTTTTCCCTTATTAATGGTTCATACTAAGAATATGAATTTACCAATGTATATCCCCTGGGAGTGTCAAACCAAGAGTACAACAAGTCCCATTTTTGTTCACCAGTTCCTGTTCGAGTCTATCTCAAAGCCGTTTTTTCATGATTTACCCCTAGATACATCTGTTCCAGAGCAACCCCTATCTGGTTGTATCAAGACAAGGATGTATTTTCTTGATAAACAACTTAATCTATACTTATAAAAATGTAGGGGTGTTTTCTTATACTTGGTCTCATCCTTATGGTTGTTACTAAAGTCCTATATTCCTAATATCCAAAAAACAACTAGATCATCATCTGAAACAAAATATAGTGACCATATCAATTTTCAAACAACATTTAATGATACTATGCACAATTATGCACCATTATACAAGAAAAGGATCACGATGTCTAGTGTCTTGGAAGACTAGGTACACAAAATTGAAAACTAAAAAAAATATTCTTTATTTAAACTATATATTGATATCCTAACTTCCATTGTGCTCTTAAATTATCATATTGACACATGTTTAAAATGAATAAAGAAATTTTGTAAATGACCTATAAGGGAATAAACAAAATCTTTATCACATTGTTCGAAAGCATGACATAATGATATAAAAAAGGCATATAATGAAATTGAACACATAGAACCATAACATGTACAAAATGGGATCATACAAAAATGGAATCATAGTAATGTGAAAGAAAAAGAATAATTGAATTTAGCATGAGTCATGGCTTGTTTCACTTATAAGATCACATGTCAATGTTAACCACCAAGATCGTTGAACATGGTAGTAGAAGTTAAGGCTAACCACCAAGACTGTTGCACATGGTAGCACAAGTCAAGGCTAACCGCCATGACTGTTGCACATAATGTCTCATGTGACCAAACCTTACCCAATTAATTGGAGCACTATCTATGTGCATCCATCTTAACATGTTTATTAATATCTTTTCCACATAATGAATCATATATAATCTAACATATATAAACATAAGGGAACTCATGAAAAGAAATGGGTATCATAATAATGTCATGATGTATAATTTAATGGGACTATCATAAAAGTATCTATGAATGAAAGTAATTGGAACATACATAGAAATTTATCAATGTAATTGGTTTAAAAGATTAGTGATAACATGTAAAAAGAGAATTTGTGAAATGTTTTCATTAAAACATTTTAGTTTGTTTTTATGAAAAATACTAAATTGAATCTCAAATAGAAATGGGAATAATAATTTATATAAAACCATAAGTGAAACACGATGTTTTTCATAGTATAAATACTGATTTTATAACATCAATAGTTCCTTAAAAAATATGGTTGAGTGCACATAAAATTTGGTATAAAACTTCGGAAGTTCCCTCAAATGGGTTTTCTTATCGAGATGTATTGACGATGAATTAACTTAAAAGAATGTTTATTCCCAAAATAGATTTATTCATGGATCATGATACATGATTTTGGACATATAAACAGAGATTATAAGATGTAAATAAAAATAATATAGGATTTCCTTTCAGTAAAAATAGAGTAAGAAGAAACTGTAGGAATAATCGAGGTTCAGATACAATCCCATACCTGAAGTATGGTGGTGTTCTCCACGTGATAATAATTTCCTGAATAATAAAATTTGGTTCATTAATTAACAACTATTAAATCTAATTTTTATGTTATTTATTTTTATAACCTTTTTGAGTTCATTCATATCCTTTTGACAGGTTATTAGGTACAATTTTAATGTTTGGGTCCATTTGTTTCATGATCAGTTTACATATATACATGAATGGATAATCATGTAAAACAGAGATGTTTTTATAAAATTGGATTAATATTATTGATTATCCCAAAGGTTTAATGTTTGTAAATTTTATTTGGTTACTTTGAGTGAAGATGAATAATTATATAAAACTTTAGGGATAACCTTTTGGGTTAATTGGTGGTTTATGATCACAAAGAACACATTTAATTTTATAAATAAAAAAAATGTGTAATAAAATATTATAAAACCATATATGAGACATAATTTATATATTAGAGTCTTCTTTAACCATAATAATGGTTTGATGACCAGAATTGATGACAGTAACCGAAATTGAAAACCCATCATCCTTCAATGTTGTAAATTAACACATTTGGGATAGTATTTTTACTACTAGTATACATGAAGGGTAAAGGAGAAACAATAATAAATTATTCCATTAACATAAAAAATTAAAATAAATAAAATGCATGTGAGTTTTATAAATAATTTTATGAGGAGAGGTAAGGATAGAAACAAAAACTTTGTATCCTGAAAGGAAAGTAAAATCATTGAAAAGATGAATTTAACTCCTATGATAATCTCCCTTAAGATCGGGATAATGTGAGAGGATTTTTTTAAGAGACAAAGAGATACTGGATGTGTTGGAGGAGATTTGGGAGATTATTTAGCAGAATTTAGGAATGTCACAAGGCATGAGAGGAGTGAAGAGGAATGGGTAGTGTGGGTGGTTTTTATAGTGGAGAGGAGGATGGTTTTATTAATATTTAAATCATTATATTATTATTCTTCCATATGACAATAAATAGTGAAGAATTAATGACAAAAAATAGTAATATTTTCATGTGAGTTCGAACCAATTCCACTTACATAATCATAACAACACCCATGACTCAATAATTAATGTATTTAGCCTTTTTTGTAAATTATCATACTCCACTATTCATAAAAAATTAAAGTATTTTAGAAAAATCCCACAAATTCACCCCAACCATTAATCGATTTGAATAATTGAAATATTAAATCCATTTATCATAGATAATTTTCTAAATATGATTAATTTAATTTATAATTAAAATTATAATTTAATTAAAAAATAATGAATTTCAAACTATAACTGATTTTATAATGCTTTAAAAAATTACAAATGAACTTATTAAATGATAATAATATGAGATGACATAAAATTGTAAATATATGAACACATTTTATGAAAATACATTTTCATTTAATTATTTATTTAATTTTAATTAATAATTTACGACTTACAGAAAATAAAAATACTTTTATTATGGTTAAATTATCACTTATAAGATGCCTAAATTTAATTTATACATTTAAGGGTGAGGTTACTATTATTTTGGAAAATTTACTATTCTTAAAATTTATATCAGTATTCATAAGGATAGATTAATATTCATAATGGTAGGTCACTATTGACAAAAAAAATTATTTCTTCCTTCAGACCCCAAAAATCACTCAGAAAAGTGATGAAGTGGAAGTGGGGAGTGTCCCTAAAATAGGTTGATGGAATGGTTGATCCTGATACGTAATATTTAGGATTCCCTTATTATCCCATAAGATGGTAATCAAGTCAAACATAGTTCTGAGATATAGCATGGTATGATACCAATTTTAGTAGGGTGGCATCCTCTTAAGTGAGTATGTTAGATCATATCATATTAGGTGGAATCCTGATATTAAATGAGGTAGTGTTCATCTCTTATTTCATCATATTAGACATCATAAATTTTTATAGGATAATGATCTAGTTTATTTTTATGTGCTACAAACTTTGGGATTGGTGGTTTGTTGTAATGAAACTCAAACTATATGGGTGGTTGCTAGTTTAAGGTAACATAGCATTGAATGAGGGGATGGTAGTCCCAATTAGAATTTTATGAATTGAAAGAGTCATAACCCAATGTGAAAGGAGTGTTGAATTGAACCAACATCAAACAAATCATGAAAAACCACACCTTCGGTTGACATCATGACATTAGGGATGGAAAGGACAAACAACGAGGTGATAAAGTGTAATGGGCCCAAGATAGTATATTTAGGTGTCAATATATATCCCATATGAATAAGAATCAGTTCAAATATAGATCTAGAACATGACAAGGTAGGATGACTACATTGAAAGTGGGATACAATCTCGAACAAGGATATGTAATCTTGTTATATTATTGTATGGGGAATATTGATTATATATGGGGTAAGATTTTTTTAATGTCATAGGCTGAAGACGTTGGTATTTGTTCATCCTATAGTTTTGTATGGGATATCTGGGTTAGATATAGGGTAAAATAATCTCTCATTAAGAAGAATCATGAATTTATATGAGGTAATATCAAAATTTATGGTCATGAACTGAGGATATTGGTGGGGCACGTATATTGAGTTTCCCGTTCTTTTCATCCTCATATCAGGATATGGGAGAATCTTGAATCGCTAATGGACCTAGGTAAATGAATGGGACTTATATCTTAAAAGAGGCTCGTGAGGGTATTTTTGGTGACAACACCACAAATAATGAGGGTTTTGTAGTGAATCTATTACTGGGCCTAGAGACAAAAAGTCCAGGCATCACTATGTAAATTATAATGATGGGATTCAAGCCACACATAGTTCTGAAATAATATTGAGGCATGAGTTATCTAGAACACCATGGATGAATCTAACCATGAAAAATAGTGGTTAATGCACATAGTTTGGGATCATAGTTATTGATCTAAGGCTACTTGTTAGAGGCCATAGATCTTGGTCTTGAAATATATATTTTAAATATATAATGATTAGGCCATGGGGAGAGGGATTGAAGGGTGTTTTCATGGTGAAAGTGTTAAAAATGATATGGAAAAAGGTCATATGACCTACACCATATGAATAAATCTCAAAGCTGATTGCACATAGTTTAAGGTCATATTGTCTGAATCATGGAAAATAGATTAAATTAAAATTTCATGGATTAAGTGAAACTTGTATAAAGTCTTAACACATGTACGATAATCAAATATATTAAATTCATTATTCATGGACTAGGGGAACATTTTAAGGTCATTTTAATGGAATGAATAAGTTACAACCCAATGTGAAAGGGGGTTATAAGAACACATACCAGAAAAGTAATAGGAAACAAACGACACATTGTTTAGTGTTGTAATGCTTAGACTATGATGATTATAATATGGAAAAGAGTATAAAGTCACAATTCTTGGACTAGAATGTTGTTAGTATCAAGGTTATACCTATGGAATAGAGGAGTCAAACCCCAACATCAAATGAGCTGAGTGGGATCATGTACCACATGCACACCACGAGATGAACGAGACACAATTTAGGTTCATGATGTGGGGACCCTAACTTGGTCTATGGTGCTGAAGGGGTGGATAATTTTGTAGGTGGACCTAGGGATAGAAATTCTAGGCATCACTACATATCCCATGTGGATGTGAATCAAGACATATATAGTTTTGGAACACAATGGAGTTGAATACCAACACTAGTGGTAGAAATCACCTATAATTATGGAATTAAGGCATCCCACATAGGTAAAAGAGCATCCCATATTCTAAATCATGGGGTAAGGATATACCATAAAATAAATTTTTGAGGAATCTAGTTTTTATTAATATCGTATCACATGAGTAATATTGATGAGAATTGGGGTAGTAATTTTTGGATCATCCCATACTTATCTTATGAGGGATCCTAGTTTTATGGGGCAAAATAATCTCTCATTAAGAGGAATTATAATCTTACATGAGGTAAAATCATAGTTTAATTTCCTGAATGGATTCCATTATTATTTATAGTATAAATTCATACAACTCAGAATACATGGGATATAAATTGTTCAATGTAGTAATTCTTGGACTGATTGCAATAAATTTAATGTTGTGAGGCTTGGACCATGACTCTTTGTTTTGGTTCATAGATTTTGGACAAAAGGGATCATAATTTAAGGTCATAGAGGTTAAACCAATGGTTTGAGTATCCCAATTAGATATTTGTTTTGTGTAAGAGTTATAAAAATTATATGAACGAGGGGATAATAAGAACAATTCCACTTAAAACATTCATGGTGGGAACACACACACAGTTTAAAGATAGGATACTTGGACATGGAATCTTATTTTATGATCATAGTGTTCATAACAATTAAAAATATATTAATTTCATATTGCTTGGAAAATGTTGGATTTTATAGTTTTAAAAATTGGACCAATTGCAGATTTTAATAACATTTGATAATGATGTAGTGGTTCTTTATGTGAAGTAATTATTGAGAAAAATAGTGTTGGTGTGAGGTGTGATATGCTCTCCATCCCTGGTGATCAGAGAATATTCTCAATTGGAATTAATGGTGTGAATTATGTAAGGTAATTTCCACTGGGGATCTAATTTTGATGGATTTTTAAGGAGTATCATTAGTGTTATATGTGCCAACACCATGTTACCATTGTGAAAGGAATACATGGAAACATATTTATTGAATGCACCCTCTATCATATTTTAGTGCCTCTACAGATATACATGGACTAAATCATATTCTCTTCGAGGGATTCCATCTCAGATATATGGACTTATGCCATTTTTTATGGTGTCTTCTAGTTATAAGAAACAATTCAATGTTGTGAAAACAAAACCTATATGGGAAAGACTGCCACTATTCCATAAAAAATGGTATATGTGGTCACCTAGTTTGAATTTTGGGTCATTGTATGATAGGACCATTGGGTGTTGGGGATATTGTCCATCCAACTCATTTTTTTCAATCCCACTCTCTTTAGAAATATGTTATTGAGCTTATTTACTGAATTCCACAATCATTTTCTTTAATTTTGTATGGTTGTGAGAATTATGGTTGGAACATATGTTGTACATGGCCTATAATTTCATTAACTCAGCAACAGAGAATTTGGTTCTGTTGATGGTGAGAACAGCATGTGGAACTCCCAATTAGTGGATGGTATGGGAGATCATGAAATAAATCATGGATAAGGATTTGAATCCCTTAAAGGGAATCACTTCCACTCACTTGTAGAAGTATTCCATCATGTTTTGAATAACCATTCACTGATGAAGGTGTGTACTATAGTGGGAAAAAGTGACCCAATATCTAGATATAGTGGGAGAGCAAAAATACTTTTTTATGGGCACCACAAGACCAGACATGATCAATTTTCATTACCCATGGTTTCTCATATCCTTGAATAAAATAGGAGATAATTACATCAAACCCATTCTTGTAGAGAATCCTCCCAAGGTTCATCCTACTCTAGAGGGTAAACTATGTTATGAGATGATGGATTCACTCATGATCAACTCAGTCAAATGGGATAATGTTGAACTAGATATACTCAAAAAATGCATTCATTTAGTCAGACACTTCCTTTACCATCGCGGGACCTAGGGATCCTAGTTTTGAGGGCTTGAAAACCAATTGGTTTTACTATATCCTATCATTATCATAAAAATGGTGGGGTAAATGACCCTTCAGTGGACCACATAAATTATATGTTTATTATTGTTGGGTTGTGCAATAGATGTGTCCATGATTTCCAAGGTGTAAAATTTAAAATTCTATGATCAGGGAACATGTTTCACTTTTGTATGAGATGGGAAGTAGGCCATAAAAAACATATATTCTTTAGTAGGGTCAGTAGATATTTCTTTCAAATTATATAGTCACTATTGATCTATTTGGTGAAAATCTCAGAGTCTCCTTAAATAGTTAAAAAGTTGACATAAATCTTTAGGGCTAAATGGATTCCAGTTATGAGAGCCTAATACTCTGCTTCATTGTCGGTGAAACCTTTCAAAAACTATAATGAGTATGGAATAATGGCTTACGCAGGGATGATGTAGATGATCCCCAAGACTACTATGTTGAGTTTGAAATTCTTTAGAGTTCATCCGGTCAGACACTATGAGTCACCATCAAAATTCATCTTATAACAGAGAATAACATGGTCCATTTAAAGGATCGGCTCATCAAGGAATTCAATATCTATGGGAAGTTCATATGTGTTCGGATGGGTGACCCGGAAGCATTTTAGTACCTCCCTTTGACAAACTTTTTCAGAATGCATTTAATATTGATCTACTAGAGGATCACTTCCTAGTGTGCCAAACGTCTTATCAGTATGGAGTGATTGAGAATATAAATCAGTAGGTCCACATAGTGAACCATTTGTATCTCACGATACTATATATAATTCCACAACTTATGATCCAAAAAACTAGTTCGAGATAGCTCTTCTCGATTGGGAAGTATCTGGTCTCGGGGCCAAGGAGCTTGCGACTGAGATAGTTTAAACTACTTTATCAACCCTCATTGTTTTTCTGGGTGAGAAGGTAACTGAGGGACCATTCTAGGGAGGTCATGAAAAGGACCATAGGTGTCCCTAAGATAAGATTCATCAAAACTAAATGCTATAGTTGAGGCTTCTTATATCATTGACTGTCGTCTTAAACTCCTCATACCACTGTTAAATGGTTCAATTCTTAATTATCCTCAAAAATGGATTACACATTTTGGTTAGATTCATTATGAACCACTGAATGTAGGTTAAGTGGCCTTGGGAATGTCACAGCTCCAAGAAATATTTACAGGGAGGTATTTGAATGATAAACTTGATCTTCTCGATGTTTATCTTGATTTATTATTATCTTATAATGATGTTAATAAATTTAACATAGGAAACTCTAAATGAACACTTCTATAAATTGATGTATTAATTCTGGGTGTTGAGGAATCCATACACTTTCTCGAGGTTGTTGAGATGGTCTTGAAAATGAAGGGATTTGAACAACATGTTTTCTATGCAGCATTCTACTAAGCTCCAAAGAATCAGCGTGAATATATAGTTAATGGGTCATTTATTTGTGGATCCATCATTTCTCATGGAAAAGGAAATCACCTGGTAATAGAAATATCAATGGGGAACATTAAAGGGGGTATACTCCTCATCCTCATGAGCCACCCAGATCACCATGTACCTAGATTATCTGAACATGAAGAAGAGGTCTTGTAACCCTGCTATGGTGTCATTTAATAACTCTATCATAGTAAAGGAAAAATCATCCTTTAGGCAGTGGTAGTGAAGGTCCTAGAAGTTGATATAGCCTCTGATATTCTTGTTCCTCATCTTGATAGTGTAAAATATAGATAGCCATTAGGATAATTGGGCTTCCTTGATGAAGTTTTATTTGGTGAGACTATCTAATTGACCATTGACCAAATCCCCATGAGAGGGGTGTATCTTTCATGGAGGCTACTTGAACACAAAATGATACCCGAAGAGGCCCCGGAGATGAAAAGAGACCTGAGGTTACATCCCTAACATTTCATATAGCTCCATCTAAATACATCATATTGCTATTTTACGAAGGCCTCATACCACTGATACTCTTCTAGAGACATGGCTACATTGACCAGTAATGGCCTCTTATCTTCAAAAGTACAATGGTTCAACTGAAGTAACTCATCAACAGTGGTGGGGATAACATATTCAGATGTATAAGGGATGTCTTCTATATCCTATAAATAATTTGAGGCTAAATAATTAGTGGGACTAAGTAGTTAATCTAGGCCAATCAACCTAGGGTAGGCTCTGTTATGTTCTTGGGTAGCCACCGAATCCTCCCTGAGGGGTCCATACATTACTAAAACTGTTGTGATAACAATTATTTAGCTAATTCTATCCAACCTCCATCCATGAATACCATGCTTAATTTCAATGAAATGGTGTGGAGTAGGCTCTCAAAAATTTATACTTCCTCTTTGAAACATACAAGAATTCTATTAAATCGTGTAAATAGGGGGATGTTCTCAATACTTTACAAGAGTAGGGCCTTCTGGTATCACCCAATATTGTCAAACATAGAATTATAAAGTAATATGTGGCCACTAATTCTTCTTAGGGAAGCCGAAAAATTTATCTTAGAGGAAAAATAAACAACCTCATAGTTCTCATGTTGTGAAATCTAATTGATGAATTAGAAGAATGATACAGTAGTCCTTGTCTACCCACATAGTAGATGTGGTGGATGTCATATTATTTAGAGTATTTATACAATCAACCTAATTGGTTTGATCATTTACTCCCTACCTCTTGTATTTTTTGGAATCTAGATAGTGAGCCTCATTGGAGTTGAAGGGGGGGGGGGTGCATAACCCAGGATAGCCCCTACTCAACAATTTAGAGAGTTCTTGAGGTACTGGTGATATGATTATGGGACTATTGTATGAAAATGAATTTAATTACTACCCAATAGCATGTTGTTGGAAATATCCTTTATGAATACCATGAATTCAGTACTTTCTCCAAATCCAACAAATAATATCTTTTTCCACACCTTTCCATGAAATTTTTTCACATACATTTCATATCCATGTATTATTTTTTGGAGGGAGTTAGATCTACTTCAGTCAATCCTAACATATGGTGTATCCGAGTTAAGGTGAGGTTGATCCTCAAACTAACATACACTAGGAATTAGATAACATCTACACCATTTAACTAAGCTATGAGGTAAAAAGATCATATGTTCCCCTATATGAGGATTCCATCATCTTCCAAAGATAATGAGATGATGTATTAGAATTTTTATTTCATGGACTCATCTACATAATATGCCTCTAGAGAAGATATCATATCTTTGAACTGGAGAAGGATTTTTAATGCTTCATAAAGGGCCTCACACATTTATTTCAACAAGCAGAGGGCCTCAAGGATAAAAATACTCATGGTTATGATGGAACGGTGCTTCAACACAACATACGTACATGCCGAAGTCATAATCATTCTCTTGGGGGGTCACTCCTTTGAATGGGGCATAATATATGGTGATAGATATACCACTGGGGTCTGACCAGTGTTGGAAATATCCTTTTGATAACAAAATGTATTTCTCTCAACTACTATTTGACGATTTAATGGCTAAGGTCCAACCTTGAATGGAAATGTATTATCACGACATGGTTGAAACTGAGTGCCCTGATTAACCAACACTATTGCCTATGCAATTGAATATAGAGGAATACCTGGAATTGCAGACTGAGAGGATTGTGCTTACCAAGATTAGTAAAAAACTATATTTAAAGTCTCGATAGAATTAATATCTTGGTTTGAGGCACCATCCAGAGCATTTTGGAAGATCACGTTTCCTTGATATTTCCTTTGATGGAATCATCTAGAGGCACCCAAGTGATTTTCATGACTTTCCACACAGTCATACATCATGATGTGGTCTACCAAATTGATGGATTTCACAAAGGAATTCTTCTACTAATCAATGGTGAGGTCATCTAGTGTGGGGCGGACCACGGGAACATTTCCTAACTCAGGGGATAAAATAACTGTGGGTGATAGAAGGCTTCGCACCTGGCAGGGGACTATAATTTCAATTGTTCTGTTTGTTCATGTTCTTTTGATATTTTAAAGGCTGTAAGGTGGATGATAAAGAAATGGAAAAAGGAGGGACAAAAACTATATGACTTTATAGCCTACCTAAGAGAGAAAACATGAAATAGTGGGTGTGATCAGTGCCCTTCTATCCAATAAATCATCAAATTTATATATTCTGCAACTTGGAGTCAGCTGACATTTACCATAGCCTTCATTTTCGCTATCCAGGTCAGTGGAGATGTGTGTCACATAAACTAGAAAATCACCAAACAAGACCAAAATGAGATCAACTTGGTCCTTAATCCAATATTTTAACACATATAATTTCTTTAGAGCATGTTTTAGAATCCCGTGGTATGAGTAATGATTAGGGTGAATGGTGAATCTTGACTCTTGGGGCCTTATGCACTCTGGAAACATCAGAATCACCCTTATACTGGGTGAAGATGAAATAGAATAGAACATATGAATCCTTTAAGTAATAGGGGTTGTTTCTCTAGTATGGAATGATAAATCTAGTTTCCTGGACTTGATGAGTGGTTGGATCGACATTCTCTCATCTTGGGGGTTATGCTTGTAGAGGTAGTGACTTTCAATTATATTCAAGGTGAGGATGCGCTCAGTAGGGCTGTTATAATTGGTTAGGATCTTCTAGTAAAAGGGATAACAACTCTACCTACTTTGGGGGTCATTAAAGGCACGACGATGATATTCCATACAATTATTTCTCTTCTCATTGGTGCAAAAATAAGAAACAAGGATGACTATTTTGTGGAATACATAAAGGATTCCTCTAGATGCTCGACCATATCAGAAAACTAATAGAATCCTACTATAAAGATCTAGGTGCTAATATAATGAACCAAAAAAGTATTAATGTTCCTTATAAACATAGATATAATCTATTCTAGGGAAGGAGGATTATCAAGTGAATATTTACGGCCCCTATATCAGGTGAAAAAGTATGTGAATTTCTCATCAGGCCTCTTCATGAACATGAAGAGATCATAAATAATTTTCTTAAACATGGTTGATATTATCTAATATATGAACTTTTGATGGAGATCATCCCAACTAGAAATGGATCTTATAGGTAGTTGGTTTAATGAGATGAACTTAGGTCCTTTTAGTTTCTGAAAAAATACAAAAAAATTTAAGAACACACACTATTTTGGGCCACTAGACATAGGTCCACACCAAAAAATAATGTGGTTATGATGTACCAGAGGTTCACTCATATAATTGAAGAATGAGTGTTTTGGGTTTCCAAACTCCGGGAGAGTTCACATTCTATCAAGCCATGGTAGGTATGTCTTTACATTAGGTGATATTTCAACTCATTTCATCTACATGGTGCCAAGGTGAACAATGATTGAGGATATAAATTAATTTGGGAGAGGATATATATCCATTAATTCATTGAAAATAAACTTATACTAGAGAGATGGATCGCCAACATAGGGAGTGTCACATACAAGATACCAAGTCAGATAATTACACTGATTTGGTGGATTTGGTGACTAGTACCTTACTCTATTTTTGTATTCCCTATCTACTTCCCTAACTGGATGCATGAATCCACCCTAGAAAAAACGGGACTTTAAAATGATATGGAATTTCTACCCCCTGGAGGAGAGATGGGGTCCTCGATGGAATCTCTATAATCTCAATGTCGATCAAGACTGATATCATTAATGATCCTCTTATACTCTTTGATCTGTCAGAGAAAGGCGACTATCATGGATCCCATATATTCTTTTTTTTTATCCTAGAATGGATCAAAGTCCTTGTGATGTCCCTTTACATTATTGATACTAATATAGAGAGGCATTAATGTCTCATTGGAGGGATATCTGAGTCCATGTGTCTACCCCTGTTGATGTGTGAGGACACATGTTGGAGGTTTTTTCTGGTTATATGACTCCCATTTAGGTAGGTATTCCTTGTCATATCTTGCATTGCATCCCCTTTCCTATGATCCTCAGATAGCTCATTGAAAACCATATTAACCATGAAGATATCTACAGTGGAACATTTATTATAATTGGAAGGAACGTTATATTTCAAGATAGGGGTGTAATGGAGAGAATTATATTATCCCAATCCTATGATATATATATGTTGGGATGCTTCTTATGTGACTATGTAAATAACTAAAATTCTATTGATGTTATTCTTTTTTTTTGGGTTTGGTGATAAATGTATGAAGAGATGCACTAATCCACTAGGACAACCATTATCTAAACCCTTAATCACAACTAGTCAATGGCCTAGAGGTGATCCAAGATTAATGTATATTGAAACTGATGATCTATGAGGTAGTAAAACATAATCCTTATAATATATAGGAAATAAATTGATTGGACCTCAGTGAGAGACTCTGGGTTGTCGAAGTTGGAAGAAATTGTTGTCCAAAAATGAAAGATAGCTGATCGAAGGCTATAACATCAAACATGATCTATTGTTCACATTATATATCTAGTTTTTTGTTGGCCCAAGCTCTAATCAGTGAAGGATGAGAGATGTGTGAAGATCCTGATGTAGACCAGTTATATGGATGTTTTTTTGGGAGAGGTGTCACTGCATTTGTTAAATATTCACTGTATGCTAAGATGCCACTCAATAGTGGTTCCAACCACATCATCGCATCCATATATGATGGGGTATTCACTACTACCTCATATTAAATGGATTAAACTTCTATCTGTAACTCCAAAATGTTCTCAACATTTGAAGGAGATAGTCTATACCCAATCATTTCTCTAACATATTTTTTAATGTTAGGGAGGATAGAAACTATTTGTGATAAGGATGAATACACTCTGAGCCCTAGAAGGGATCCATAACATTTTCCACCTACATGTACTTGTGTTGGGATATGAGGACCCAGTGGACTTTTCCTTTCGGGATTATGAATCTCAATATTTGGGGCCCTTCACCTGAATCTACCATCCAGGTTAAAGGTTATATTATCTAGTCATTCAACACATTGGAATATAAGATATCAATAAGGTTAATGTTGACATGGTCTTTCCAAATATTTCACCATCAATGATGAGTAGTTTCCATCCTTCCCTAGGATGGATCTTTAGAGAAAAGTTTGTCTTCATCATGAGGAGGATATTCATATGAGTTGTCTATAACATGAGGAGGAACACGAATTTTATTTTTTGGGACACATGGCTGACCACTATCTTGATTATCATTGAATTGGAGAGGACCTATTCTTTGATTGGTGAAGGAGTTGGGAGGTCCGATACTCGGATTGGTAAGAAGATGGGGAGGACTTCTGTTCCAAATTGTGATAAAGAATGGACTACCTATTTTTGGTATTTTATTATAGTGGGTAGGACCTCCATTTTGTTTGGAATTGGTATGTGGTGGACCTCCATGATGTCTGGATGAAACACAAGAAGGGAATCCATGTTGGATAGTGGGAGCATTGGGAGAACCTCTACACTTGAAGGATGAAACATGGTGAGATCCTCGACGTCAGATATCCATAAAATGAGATGTTCCTTCATAATGGATTATTTTATGTAAAGATGAAATCCACACTAATTATACTCATTACAGGGTGGACCATGATAAATATTGTTGGTACTAGTAATTGAAAGGTTAACATGGACTACATGTGAGGTGGATGGGGTCTAAATTATAATTGTGAAAAGATAGAACCCAATTATCAGATCGTAGGGATCTCACGGGATTCATTGTTGGTGGAAGGGGATATAGGATCCATAAATGATTCCCCTTGTCAAGAATTATGTAGGGTATTCCCATGATGTCTGCGCTGAGTGCTTTAGAACAGGTCCAGAAAAGCAGGGATGAAGTCCACATACTTTTTGTCATGTGGGGCCGATAGGTGCTGGCATTGGCGTGACCTATTGGGAGCTCTTTTGAGTGACTCTTAGGTAGTATTTGCATCTAACATAGATCAAAATTCCCTAAATCTTTGGCATAGGGGATTGAGTTATAAGATCACTCTAATAAGATACCCCCAAGCGAGTTGTCATCAAAATGGGGTATATTTTCCCACTACATAACCCTTAGGGGCGGCAGTGTTTGGGAGGTGTTGATGCCTCTAGGTAATAGATAGAGATATACTAGGTGCGAATAAATCCATCTAGTTTTTTATGGAATAAAAGATTGTCAATCACCATCCTATGGATAATATCATAGGTTGATATGGGGTGTGGTTTCTCATTAGTTTAAGGGGAGGTGGAAGCCATAAAGAAGGTGTATTCTTGATGGGTTTCTGTATCAACATTTCTCTTACCCCCATGCCTATGACTGCCAGGTCGCTAGCTTCATGAAGCATGATTCTTGTAAATTATATGGAGCGATCCATCAGTATTGGTATAGGTAATGATATTCCCAATCCCCAAAAATCATCTAATATTCTGAGATTGGGATGGATCCATGTTAACTATGTTGAAGACTGAGGACACCCTATGTTTAGGGTCATAATATATAGGTGAGATCCATTATGGGACCACCATTTTCATGGTAGGGATTGGCACTAAATTATAGAATATGGTGACATGAAAAGGCAAAGATTCCCTAGATTCAACTAGCCTCCAGGATGAATATAATAGGGTCACATCAAGTTCACCATTTAGGTTTCTAAATATTTCAATGGGGTCTACATGCAGTGCTCCCTTTGATGTAGATTCAAGGGTTTATCCCTTATAAGGAAGCTTTATCACCTAATTTTACCATGTGGGATCAAATTACCTATGAGGAGGAACTGGGGGAGCATACCTAGGTAAGAATATTTCACAACTGAATTTACTATTTGGGATCAAACACCCTTTGAGGTGTATTTTAAGGTGTGTTCATAGGAGAGAAGATGTTAGACCTCAGTTTACCATTTTTCACTAATATCCCTATAATGAGGGTCTAAAGGTGTATCCCTTGGATGGAAGATCTCACACCTGAGTTTATCAATTTCATTATTATAACTCAGGAAGCCATCCCATGTATCATTCTTAAGATACAATGATCAAAACCCATATAGTTGGACGTTGTAGTTTAAGGTCATGTGTCCCGACAAATCCATCATGTTTAACAACATGAATTAATGATGCTCACGTTACAAAATGTGAATTAACAAGGGATTCTATATGGATTACACTTGGAAAATGCCAAGTCATGGGAGTATCATCCCTAGGATTGGAGTTTCATCCCTTGGTGGGGGAAAAGGTGGAATCCCATAATGATCTTACATGGAGAATATTATGTACATCACACATGGTTAGAGGTGTGGGGTCATCCCAGGTCAATCATACATGGGGAATAATATTTTAATCTCACTAGGAAGGTATATAGTTTTACGTCATGGGTTGAGGTCATTATAATGTAGTTTAACACATTATAACTAGGACATGGATATAGGAAGTTTTACGTCATGTATCATGGACATAGTGGGGATAAATCCTCAACCATAGGGACTAAATGACCATTGTTTATATGTCATTGGGTGGGGAATGACATTGGCACTACTGTAGAGAAGTGGTCAATCAGGAGGCCAATGTTAGGGTACCTATACTTAGAAGAAAACATGTATAGGGTAACTATTCTTATAAGTAATATGTATGATATTCGACCATGAAACACTTGTAATGATGTGGGAGGACACAGGGGAGGGTAGAACAGATCGCGTGGGGACTTGAGGAGAAACCGAACTGGTCTTGGATTGGTATGTTGGACCCAAGTACTCGACATTGGCGAAAGGGGATCAATAGAAAGGAGGCAGCATGGCAAGGACTAAGATAGAAACATTGTGATTGATAGGGGCTTACAGAGAGGTGTCTTGTGAATCTTATGTTCTTCATAGAGGTTATGGGGGTTTGAAAAGAGGTATTATTTGTGAAATAGGGTTAACCTGCCTTGGTATATCATCCTGAAACCCATAGAGTGGGCTTTGTGATGGGTAGGTTCCTTGATAATCTCCATGTTCCTTCGAGGAATTTGTTTCCTTGAGGGACTTTATTCTTCCACAAATGGAATGGGACTTTTGGAATGGAATATCTGGAATGGAACGAGGCTCTCAAGAACACATGGGAGGTGGTTTCACAAATCATGAATACCTTGGTGGGTTCCATTATCCATTTCACTCATGAAGCACGGGTGTTTCATGAATAGGGAGGGATTTTCTAAATTTGAAAAGTTGTCCATCATTTATATGTCATACTTAAGAGGTATTTATTGGGATATTTATTTCATGATGATTGGGGAACTATTTGAATATCTTTGAGCTTTGCGATCGATGAGATTCATGGGTTCAAATAATGCTGCATATAGGTTATTGTCAACCATCCACACCGTCATTAAGTGCTTTTTGACATTACATTGACACTATAGGGAGGCACCGTAAACCGTTCATGTACTCATGAAGGAAAACCACAACTCGATATTGACACGTTATGGAAATTATCGTCAGGTCTATGTGAATCGAGGGCCTTCTCAAGCTTCTCCCATTAAGAAGGTGGGGATCTTCACGAAACAACCCGTCCAGAGTGATTTGGGTCTATTTTGGCACGAATTGTTCCCTAAGCGGCCATTCTAACATCGACCTCTTTCGTGAAACACATATTTTGGTTCGAAAAACACCATTATTATTTTTTGGAAATGATAAATTATAATTATATTTATAATAATAATTTCCAAGTTAAATTTATAATCCACCACTTTATGTTCCCTTCAAATGTATTTAGAATAACCCAAAATTGGATTTATTGGGTTAAGGACATCAAAAGGATCAGAAAAAAAATTCATGAAAAATTATCACTATATTCACCCCCATGAAACATATATGAAACTGACCAATTTGGGGGGGGCACTGGTCACCTAGATGCATAAGCCTTGTGCACCCCATGAAAGACTAGTTTGATTTGAATCTTATTCATCTGATCACATGATTTTCATTGATTGAGTGATATAAGATTATATTTCTCCCCATTCCCACATTAACCTCCTATACAATGATAGTCAGATGATTGATCTGAATAGATGGACATGCCACATTTTTAACAAGAATAATACCACCATTATAAAGGGTTTATGTTTAAATTCTAGAACCATTTTATTACGTCATTTATATCACCATGTTAGAGCTTCGAATTCATGAAAAAATTCACTATGAACCTCTAGATAGGGATAAAATGAATTGATAAGACTAGAAGATAGAATTTTGGATGACTGATATGTCTTAACTGGATCACTCACTAAAAAAATCCATCATCACCACCCCCAGTTGTTTATTGTATACTTCTAGAGATAATAAGTTTTTCGTGGGCACATAACATCAGGTCCCAGTAGATCTCAATATCCTTATTCTATATATGATATTTGTTCTTTATGACTACCTAATTTTTCCCACAAAATTAATAGAGGAGATAAAATTCTATAAATATCTGTTTAATAATTTTCATAAAATACAGATTTCATTTGAGTCATTATAACAGTTTCAGATCTATCTCAATGAGACCTTTCTAGTGATATATAGTAGGAATCATGAATCCCCATGGGAATGAAGTTATAAATGAATTATCAAAACCAAATAAAAAACATACGTCCAATATTTTATGAAATCCATTCATCATATTTTATTACATCTAAAATAATTAGATTCATTGAATCACTCATATTTTTTATCTTACATGGTTCGAAAAAAGTCAAATAATTAACCTATGAATTGATGGTATAATTTCATCTCTCTAAAATTTATTTCCATAATTCCTCAAAATCCATTCATTTGACTTTCATGATTATTTTGTCATTAAATAATGGGTGATAAGAATTACATACATTAATAGGGAATATTAATTATAATATTTATTAACTAAAATAGATGTGATATGTTTATACTCAAAATTTGCACATCAATAAAAATAGCATACCTTATTTGTAATGATCAATCATATTCTATCCAAGATACTCAATTCTTATAAAATCCTCCATGGATGATCCACACTTCTACAAATCCACATCTTATTTTAGTATATATAATGTATGATTATACTATAGAGAATTAGGTAAAGGTGAAATTAGTGAATTTCTAAATTATTTTTAATAAATCACTAAAATGGTCACCAAGTATACCATGTAACCCCAACATCATTGAAAAATTACCATTATGTTAACCTTCAATAAAACCCTTATTATGGACTCAACAGTGAAGTTCATTTACCATTATAACTCATCATGGAGTAGGAATTTAATATTTTTCATGTTTTTAAACAAAAATTAATATTTCTAAATAAAATTATTGATGGTGATATATCTTTTCCACAAAAGATATTTTTTGAGATCAATTGTGGGATAATATATTTAGGAAACTAAAATAGTTATTATATTCAGTGCACTTGTAATATCACCCTCATGCATGAACTCGTGATTTTATAGCCACTGAATACCTAATGGATAACATTATGGAAGTATCAAGACTACTACAAGGGTGTTACTAAGTGGTTTATACTAGATATGATTTTTAGGGATTCTGGAGAACAAGTTATGAATTGAAATAACTAATAAATAATAATACATTTATGATAGAGATAATAAATTTCATAAAAAATTTATAGAATTATATATTTTTGATATTAGGGGGGAAAACATCATTGGGACATTCCCAAAATCACTCGATAAATAATATATCTCTACTCTAGAAGAAATTTTATCAAAATAGGTAAATCCTATTTTCTTACTAGATAATTTAGACTCATTTGTGGTGAAATTTCTAAGAAAACATATATTTTATAGATATATTGTTAGATGGTATGTATTCTGTTGTGTTGGTGTATATTTCCAAAACAGTGATTTTAGGGTTTTTATAGAGAAGTATGGATCTAAGAACAATATTTTAACTATATATAATCTACATTCCAATGGGACTGATTATTTATAAAATAAGGATTTAAAATTAATTTTTTAAAAATTAGAGTGTATATCTAGAAAATTATTGACCTATAATGTGTAATATTCACTTTGGGAATTTCCAATTGCACATAAAATGACCATTGGTATTTCACCCTGAATATTATTATTGGGAACTTATTCCATATACTTTTAGAAGTTTGGTATTTTCCTATTTAGGATGCTATTGTAGTTAATAGGGATTATATGAGTGTTTCTAATAATATAATGTTTTCTTTGATTTAATTTGAATAAATAATACTAAAATCATATGAAATATACAATAATTATAGCAGAAAAATCTAAAATATTTCATGAAATGATAATCTAGAAGAAGGATTTTGAGGGAGGAATATTGGTCCTTTTATTAAATTCAAGATTAAAGAAATATCTATGGATGATGATGTTCATGTGGTCATGATAATTTAATGTGCTAGAGTTTAACTTCCATGGTTCTATGAAATTGGCTAGATAATATTCATATTCATTCAATATGAATGAAAAAAGTATAATACCATAATTTGAAGGACACAAGGTAGATAAATCCACTACTATTTAGTATAAATATTTAAGAGTTAAATAATTCAAGATGATGACCATAAAAAGGAATTATTTGGAGGAATTAAAATCACGAGTATTTTCATTTTAGTTAGTTTTATTTAACTTAAATAAAATTCACCTAGTTGAGAGTGTTACTTTTGATTTTTGGGATGTAATTGAAGAAGATGAAAAACTCAAGATCAAGGAAAAGATACACACACCATATAAAAGAATACATAATAATGGAGAGTAGTATACTTTTGCAAGGTTTTATTTTGATATTATATTTATATTATATATTCATCACTCTAAATATTTATATATTGGATTTTAATTTTAAAATATCAAGTGTAGGGGGAGAGTGGTGTGTGTACTATGTGAGGAGATACTTGATAATTATAACCAAAAGTACTCTAAGAGATATATCACAAAGAGAATGTTCAATATAATAATTAAAAAACATAGTCAGTGAATTTTAAAATAAATGGGAGCTGGTTTATAGGGATGTAACTTCTAATCGCTTAAATTTTGAACATGCATTTGGGTGAATAATATACTATGCTAAAATAACAACTTAGGGAATAAATATATATATGATAATTATATATCTTCATTTAACTGAAGAAAATGATATCTTTGGGGACCACATAATGTATTATAACATACTAGGCATAAGGTGAGGGTAAAAAATAAAATACTTAAATAAAAGGAATAAAACTATTTGATGACAGATAGAAAACCTTAATTCTATGCCATAACTATTAAAATTAGCCTTGGGGAATTCTTTTATTTGGGAATTTTTGTTCTATATTTATCATAGCCTCAGTATACATGCAATGGACATTCAATGGTGCAAGAATAAAAACTATTGCATGAATTATTATTTTAAAAAATAGATTATGTGTGGAATACAAAACTCGGATAAATATTACATAGATGACATGTAAGATTTGATACATAAGATGAATCATGAATGTGTGAAACTGAAATGTAAATAAAAATCATGAAATTGTGGGATCCATGAATTTGTAACATGTTATAATTTTGATCTAACTAATTTCTATTCATTTGACATTCAATGACATGAGAATCAAGATTGAGAAAAAGTTAGTTCTTTGTGCAACAAATTAACATTAATAGCATATGGTAAATTAATAAATGAAGCATGGGATAAATTATTTTCAAAATTATTTCATTTTTATATTGTTCTTAGTCATATTTTGTGTGTTTTTATATAATTCTCATTAGTTTTAATATAGTTATTATTTCTCTATATTTATGAATAATAAATACATTTGGTTGATTAAATACTTGATTTTCATTCATTCAAGGTATAATTTAAATTTATATTAAATTGTAATTTACGTAGTATTATTTAAATGTTATATTATAAAAGTAAGATGTGGTATATAAGAATTATTAAATCTATCAAAAATTAAATTGAATATTTAAATGGAATTGTAATGTTTTTTACTTTGTAACATATGGTGCATCAATATCAATATTATATTCATTATAATTCATAATAAAATTTTGGTCACCCAATTTCATGTTAGTAACAACTCAATATGTATCAAAAGGAAAAATCAATCTACATACAAACTTAAAAGTATTCCAATTCCAATGGTTTTCCAAAATCTAACTTATAAAAAAATAATAGTGTCAACACTTACTTATAGTCATCTTATTGAGAATAAATCAATTTTAAAATAGAACCTACATCAATTTGATAGGATAATGGAAAAATCATTTTATTTTGGGAGAAACACTTGACATGAAATCAGACAAAATATGATATTCTTTTGCAACCTAATATTGTTTTCTCAACTCAAGATTAGCTCAGGGTTGAACTTAAGACCATATTTTCAATTGAACATAACATTCCATGTGAAATTATGTTTTAAGGAATTTTAAATGTGAATAACATGAGGATACATGAATCCTTACTATGATTATACATAAATCTTTATGTCATGAGTATCAAGGATGTGTTGTGCATCAGAACACAAGATAATATCCATTTCCTAATATAATGTAGGAACCAAAGGCAGAATATTCTCTTGTTCCTACATATTCATATTCGAGAAAACATAAGACAACATCACCACTCTAATTGAATTTGATCTCCCAATTTATGATCCATTAGACCTAATGGAAGATCAAGAAATTAATCAATAAAAATATATCAGTTTATCAAATTTTATGTCAGAAATTATTAGATGAGTTTATACGTTCTCCTATAATCTAAGAATGATTTAAAATAATTAATATAGAAGGAAGTAATGGTGATCCAGAAATGATATAATTTATTAGTCTTTGTTTCACATGGATGACATGAAAAAACTATGTCTGTATAGGAAGTGGACCCTTTCTAATGTAATTACAAATTTTCATCCATTCAGAGTGATCCAAAAAAATTACTATCAACATGGATTGATCATGATTAGTGGATAAGGGGTATAAAATAGAGAATAAGTGTATAGGAAAATAGTGTGGAATTTTGATGATCTAATGTTATATTTTGTAATTTTGATCACCTAGAAATAGGAGTGATATTTCATCCAAATATCATCACAATGAAACTTTTTTTCTCATTTTAATTTTTTAGAATGATAATTTGTGACTAAACTCATAGTGGATTTAAAATGAGGTGTAATGGTGGATTACTATTAACAAATAAATGAACCATAATCTTTCCCAATTTCACATATTTTTTTTAATATGATACCATTTTTATCACCTAGAGTATGATTTAAGCGGATTGAATAATGGAGTGGGAGTGGATATTTAGCATGCACACCAAAGATAAATGGATTTATTATTATATAAATGTGAATTATCTTAAGAGGATAAGGCGTATTAATAATAACATATTTTTTAAATTGAATCCAATTAGTATATCTATAACATGGAACATCATGGGTACTTATTGTCATATATATTATACATAGAGTGCATCAAGAGAGAACATATTAGATAGTGTTATTATGATAGTATGAACTAGAAGTACTACACATGAATATAATGATATAATGTAACCACTACCAAAACCCCCAAAAACGATTAAATTATCATTTAAACAAACATCAATTATTTTGATCTCATCTTCACATAAAATATATCTTTGTACTTTTGGGCACCTCTATTCCTTTACTACATCACATAATAAGAATACACCCACCTTTATTTTAAATTTTCTTACTATAATTAATCTAGGTCTATGGATTTTTCTTTTTATCCTTATTGAAATAACCTGTGTAAATCTTAGTTAATGTATTGAATCAACTAATTAACATACCATATGATCTATGTAGCTTAACTATGTAGATACATAGCATTAAATGATTTCAATATCTATTTCATACAATATATAATGTGATATTGTGGTTATAAAGTGTGAGTATCCCTAAATTAAACCAAGGTGGGTTATATATCTTATGAATTATAGTTGAGGAATGTTAATCTCAAAACATTTCATCTATGTGTTATTCCTTGATTACCTAGTTTCCAAGGGCTATTTTGCATGTAGGAAAATATCTGTTATGGTGAAATTGGAACCCTAGGTGGGAATTCAATCTTTTAGTGTGGGAATTTATAATGACATATACATATAGAGGTATAAGTTCAACGTAATATTATATTTTTTTGTAGAATATAACATATTATGAATGTGTTAGTGGATGGTGGGGTATTGTGATTAAAAAAAGAGTACATGGGAAATGGTGGAAAATTATTATCAAATAGGTGATTGCCAATGAACATTTGGTGTCCTTGGTAGGGGATGATTCCCCCATTAATTGTGGTTTAATTTTTAGAACAAAAAACCTAATGTCCCATCAGATGTTCAGTGGGGTTCTAAGAGACATTCAATGTGACATTGAAACACAAATTAACGGGGTTACTCTTGACATTTTTCTTGAATTCCTGTTAAAATATTTATTTTTTTTCTTTCTTAGTTGTCCTTATGTTCACCAGATCCTTCATCACTTGATATCTCCTTTATTATAGATCTATCAACTTCGATCATTGGTGGAATCATGTAGAATTTGTTTTTTATTATTTCTATATGCCAGGTTATCAATACTCATCTATCATGTTATTTTTCCTTTACTATACCACCATTATTCATCTAAAATACAAATTTGGGAGGAGGATGTGATGGTAATGTCATAATTTTTAATTTCTTCAATACAATATTGATTCATTAAATGATATTTCATGATTGGGATACTTTAAATATGAATTATGTAGTCATTAAAATTTTCTTATTGTTTATATAAGATTTATATACACTTTTATATGTTGGTTTTGGAAAGTTTTGAGAGATATGTAAGGATTATTAGGGTTATGAGAGGTCTTTTAGGTTCCGGACATTAATCACATGGTTATATATAACCACTTTTATAAAGTATGTTATTGTAAAACCATGAAATTAGAACCAACAATGGGTGTTTATCAATATTATTTAAGATATTTTACATTTTTAGGACCCTTTAGATGTCCCATGATGATAACAATTTCATAGAAATGGGAAGATAGTATGAGTTTAGACTTTTAGTGGGATTTTAGGATGTTTTTTATCTAGTGTGACACATTCTTCTTATAAAATGGGAAAGAGAATATTTAGCCAAGGATAAAAATGTATCATATAACATTTACCTAGAGTTTAGAAATCAAAAAATGAGTTTGGATATGAGGAATAATTGAGTATTTAATTTTATAGGGGATTTTATGTTATGTCAATCCATGCCATTGAGATAGAAAATTTATTTGGTGATATGGTAATATATTTGTGACATGGAAGTAAGAATGGATGAAATTAAAATTCGTTTGTTGACTTCAATATAGGATTTTATTTGATCACAATTCATTCATTTATCTTTGTTTTGGTTCGATATAATTCCTACAATGATTATATAATGTTATGACGATTGGAATTAGGTTGATAAACTAACCCAATGTTCTACCTTATAGTTATAAAAATATCTAGCAGTTTACAAAATATATTCTTAGGCTACATAATGAGATTATTATGGGTGGTTACTATTCCATCCCACCGTATAATGGGTGGAATGTCCTTACTCTATGCTGAAACTGGGATAAGAATGTATTTTTTTATCACCAAGCGGATTTTTAGAACTTGGGTTATACATCTTATTTTATTTATTATTGATGTCTAATATCATTCCAACATATTCATGTAGTCATATATTTTGGATTTATTTAAGAATACAAATTTTGGTAGCCTATTGATAATATTTCTCATTCCCTACACATGAAACATGGTCAGAATGTATACATTATGGTTATGTATATAGGTTAGAGAAACTAATAAGTAAATGATGGTTGAGATCAATTGATGGATGAATTGGGAGTTCAGGCCTCACAGGTCCTTTGACCAAGATTATATTTTGTATCTTTATTATTATTTTTATTTTATACTATATTATAAATAATGGGATTTTTAAGTTATCTTTCATATGATGTATAATAATATAACATTTAAATAGAATGTGGTATATTTAGTTATGTTTGGACTATGTTTTCAATTCACATATTATGATGTTAGAATACGGTTTATGTTTTTTATAGCTTCATTATTTATGGTTATCTAATATAGGTTATAATATACCATCATTATTGATTGATCCTTGATGTTAACCAAGTGACTATGGCATGTACAGTGAATAATTTAATTCATGTGTCTCTCTATGTTAATATTATTTTGAGTGAGTGTTCTTAGGATGCTACTGCTCTTGTGGCATTAGGTGGTACCTTTTTTTGGGAAATATGGATTTCACTAGAACTATGGCTCATGGGTGGATCATGTAAGGGATTTCTTGGGAAACCATGTGGGATTTTTTCTATCCAATAGGGGTAACCATTAGTCTATAATATTGTATTGTGATAGAGGCCTAAAGGGACCTAGTATGATTATAAAGGAATTTCAACAAGGTTGTAATGGTGGGTTATCCACCCAATGACTAGATCACATTATGAGATTGTATATAGAATGGGTAGGTGCTGAGCCTTATTGATAATTCTATACGTGAGAGGTGACTGGTGAAATATAAATGTATTGATGGAATAGACCATGTGTCACTCATTATGGTAATGAGTGGTAATTTACCTAGTGATATAAATATACAATAAATATCAAACAACATTTTGGTTTGGGTAATTGTAAACTTTAGTGTTGGGAGGACAACTACATCATGAATTTGTTAATGTAAGTGTATACATTATGCATTAATGAATTTCCCAATGACCTTTTCAAAATCTATGCAATCATAATAGAATAAATCATTATATAATGTTTACTATTTTTTGAATTAATAATCAATTATTTAAACAATATTCAAATTGAACAAATATAATTAGCTATACATTCAATGTAATATAATGTGGTTGATGTTTATCAATGATAGAAAAATATTTTATGAAAATGTATAGTCTATAGAGGATATTTGGAATGATATATAAACAAGATCATTATTTTTTATTTTTGTAGAATTAGAATATGTGATCCCTACTATGAAAAATCATCAATTTAAAGATCTATTTAGAAGTATTTTTCATTAATCCTTTAAAATATTATTATGTCAAACCATAAAATAAAGATTGTTCTTCCAATAAAGTGTAATATTTCCACAACTTGTGTATAACCTAATAGAATTAATCTTATTGGGTGTTTAGTGATATTAATCAATCACAAGTTTATGATCTAGAAATGAATTCATAAATTTAGAAAAAAACATATGTTTTATAATGAATCAGACTATCCGAGTTTGTTACAATGTGTATTTTGGGTGATTAAGGATATAAGAATAGATTTAAGGGATAGAAATTCTGGTGGATTTAGAAACACATCTTAGGAATATAGGTCACAGGATAGTCACCTAGGTTATGTCATGAGGAGATTGATGTAGTTAAGGGAGTTTTTATAGGCAATGATCAAGGAATGTTATGGGGGAAGTTTGAGTAGAAACCCTCAAATATGGATTTACATGTTTTTACCAATTAATACCATATTTTGGATAAATATATCTTAATGAAAAGTATTAGGTATGTATTTCCCCTGGTTTCATTATTGGTGGCTTTTAGGTGTAGTCTTAGGTTTGTAGTGTGTGGTTCTGAAGGTTGAAATTCAATGGAACTATTCTAGGTGACATCATGCCATGATTATTTGATCATTACATGACATTAGTAGTTTTTATAGATTTGAAATTTTGGACAAATATGTTTATGAAAAGAGATATGTGAGATATATAAATTTTTTTTGGTTTTAGTAGAAGTATCATGATCATGAAATGATAATTTTATATCATGCTGTGACATAATTTTATTCTGGATCTGGTATAAATTCAGGATTAATTATAAATTATTTCAATTTACATTTTTTCCCTCAAACTTTAGGAAATCCATGGAATGTTTTTATATTCCTTTGAGTACCCTTTTGTTGGTCTTATCCCTCAGCTTCTAGATATTGAGTACCCATGATCCAAGTCAAGTATCTTAATTGTTCTTAATTTTTTACCCTTTTATTCATTCATCACGGAGTGGTTAAAATGTGGATTATAATTATATTTTAGAGGTATCTTTATGGGTTAGGTTGATTAATGTTCCTATACCAAAATTTGGCTATTTTAAATTTCTTCTTCTTTATATTATTTCAAATAAATTATAAACCATTAGTTGCGGGATATGGTTTATAGACTCATCATTTATCTTCTACAATTATGTTCTTCGTTAGCATATGAAAATCCTTTCTAATCATTTTTTCACGTTCATCTTCTATATTTCAATGTGTTTTTTATAAAAAAATTTATATGGAGATAGAAAAACATATGGTAAACACTCTTTTTTGGAATATTGAAATTAAATGAATATGATATACCAGATAAGAGGAAATTTGAATGGAAAGGAAGTCGCATGAGATTTTGGATCCCATGTAGTTTTCAATGTATTGATTTTTATTGATGGATTATTGATTTTATAGATTCCATGGTGTGAAAATCATTACATGATCTTATCATATACATATCTGGATAATTATTTTCATATGGTAATAAAAAGGTAAATTATGTAAACTGTAATATAGGAGTTGTTTTTTTAATTATTGAAACTCTATATTGTATTTTATATCAATTTTATTCATTATAGAACATAGTGTTGTGATAATTTCTGATATTTTTTCTTTAAATATGGATAAAATATTTAATGAAATAGAGATAGCAGTAGGTAATTAATTGTGGATGTGGATATCTAGATAAATTGACGACAACATGATAAATTCATTACATATAGATATAAATTATGAAAGAGAGTGGAAAGTTGATAAATTGTGATCAATATGTATGAACATGCCTAAAATAAATATGATAAATGAAGAATGAATTAATTAAAATGGGATATATATTAATTAATTGATTTACAAAAGTGATTAAATGATATAATAAATATAATAAGGTTAGTAAATTGTAATTTGTGGGAATGATAAAGATGTAGAAACAAGAAGTTGTTACTTTTGTGGTTTTATTTCATAAGGATTGGTTTTTCTATTGGTAATCATTTTTTGGCTGTGAATGTTTCTTATTAACGTCTGTTCTCTATGATATTTTGATTATGTGGTGGAATTGTTTTTTTTAAAAGAATGTAGGAAAAGGGATTATGAGGAGTAATTTTATAGGCTATGATGGTTCTCGTTTGGTATATATTAATGGCTTGTGATGGCTCAATATATACATTTGTATATTGGATGTAATAGATTAAATTTATAAGAATAAAAATTTATTTTTGGTTCAATTATGGGGTCTTAAATGATTATAAACGGTGGGGGTTGTTCATGGTAAGAGTTGTGTATGAGTTTTATATCCATAATGTTCACAAAACCCTTATATGATGGATATTGTTATGTGGTTGTGGTTTAAAGTCAACTAGAACATGAGATGTTGGAACCTATATTAGATAGCATGGATAAGGATATGTTCAATAACATATGAAATATGAATTTATATATGTTATGTGGTTATGTAGTTTTGGGTTAGGTAGTACATGGAAGGGGAATGAAAAAGGATGATTCGCTTTATTTTTACGTTACTTTACTACGGTATGGTCAGAATGGTGGATATGTAGTGATTCATTTTTGGATATTTGATGATGTAGTGTTTTGTGGGGGAATTATGTATGTGGATTGATTTTTTGGTATATGAATATGTAATTCCTAGATGGTTTTGGAAAAATTAAGGTTTGATGATGTGTTACCGATGTTTTATCATTCTTGAGTATATAGTCAGTTAGTGAGGGGTTATCCTACAGACTCACTACCTATAAGTTACAAAAAATAAAAAATAAATATATTTGACTTTAAATCAATTAATTAACTTTATCTCATTTCTAAATATCTTTTATTTTTATAGTTTTATAAAATTATATCATCAAAATTATATAACAAACCCACATATTAAAAAGTGGCAACTTCCGCTCAATATTTTATTTTCAAAAATATAAAACATATAAAATGAAACTTATTTTTTCATGAAAATACTCATGAATTTCAACATAATTTATTCTTTTTTCTTAAATTTTTTTAAATCCTTTGAAAATTTTTTTAAAATGTGACATGAGTACAAAAATATTGGTATGAGGCACAAAGGAACTAATTTCTTCATTCTAGTAAAAAACAAAAATACCAATAAGATGTTTAACTTTTTCAAAATTAATATTTTATTTTATATATTAAATAATATCCATAAGGGGAAAGATATTTTTAGGCCAAAGAAAATATTAAAATACCATATAAAAAAATTGAAACCCTTGTTGTAATTTTAGAGCATTATATTCTTATTCATATTGACTTATGTCAGAAATAATAGGAGCCCAGATAAATTCATAGCAGAAGATATATTGGTTGAATACCAACTTGAATTTGAAGTTATGGTATATTAGTCAATATATTTCAAAGATATATCAGGCTCACATTCCATATATGTTGTATTAGGATAACCCATCATATAATTACTATCGGAATTACTCATCGTTTAAACTATAGCAGGCTCACTCATCATCATTTATAATGGTCAAGTACAATATCATGAAAAAAAATTATTTTTAAATTTTCATCATTGAATCCTAAGAAAATATTTTTTACACACATGAAAGATGATGTTAGATATCATAAATACCCTTTAATTTTAAACCATATTTTATAAAAAAAATTCCCATAACAAATTAGTAAAGGGTTTTCTTTTAAAAAACACGAAATCTTGTAAAGAAATCCAAATAATGAATAATGGTTATGGTAGTAGGAAAATTTAGTAATCTATATAATTTTAAATATAACATTTAGTTTTTCCATTTTTTAATGAATGTCAAAATGTTCAATATAAAGTATTGAAGATGTTTCCTTATGAAAACATTTGACTGAAATTCAAAAGAGACATAAAATGTCCTTTATAATTCATTTTGTCCATATAAATACATCCAAAAAATAATTTTGATAATATTTAAATGGTTTTAAAAAAATTATAAAATATAAATTTAAAATTTTTAAAATGATGTTTTAATGTTATGTGTCCCTTACCACGAGTCTGGATCATCACATACACTCTTTATCTTCTTCTTCTTCTTCACACAACATACATAGGTTTATACATAAATCCCAATTATAATTTTATTTTAATCTTACTAGAACCTCTAGGGTTTGGGTAAGATGTTGGGAAGAGTTTTGGATAGAGATTTTGTAATCCATGTTTCTCATGATGTGTGAAGTATAGAGGAGAGAGGGTGTCCTTTTATAAGTGATGGAGAGGAAACCCTTAGATTTTTTTGAAAATTATTAAAATATATTACCGAATCACTGAAGAACAATTGATCCAAAATGGATTATTTGTAAAAGAAATTATATATCATAGGATATAAATATGTCAATATAATTGTATTTAGACAATTTGTTTGTCATTTTAACCCCTATCATTCGACATTCAATCATTTTAACACGTATTTAATCTTACTATGTTAACTGACATTTGTTTTTACCAAAGTTATTATTAATAATGTAAAAAGTGGAATAATTATCAAAGTTGAACATGATAATTCCAAATATGGAGTAAATTTTATCAAATTGAATTTATATAAGTGGAAAAAATTACTTTAAAACAAACCTAAAAATTGCGCTAAAAATGATTTTTTATAAAACTTTATTTTTATGTGTAAAAATGTTTTTATAATAAAATAAAGTGTAATTTCAATTACAATTACATTTATTGGATTATTTTTAATTAAGAGGAATTAATGATATTTTAAACCCAATCCATAATTTAATGTGGCTATGTAAATACATGAATAGAAAATATAATTTTCTTAAAAATCATTATTTGATACTATTAACCCAAAAATTATGCTTCCAAAACAAATACAAATAATTCACTCCAAGATAATTTCGAATTTATGATATAAAAAAATATATATTTTATTTCAAATTAAAATTATAATATTTGTAAATTAATCTTTTAATTAAAACAATATAATACATTTAAACAAATGTGGTAAGAATAAAACTATTTTCCTTTTCATTGAAAAATTACATTATATTATTATAATAAATATAAATATATAAAATATATTTCATGGATATTAAGAATCATGAAATTGATCTACTATTAATATTACCTTTGTTTTTATATTATTCCCCTATTTTGAAAATTATTCCCTCAAAATTTTATTAATTGCACAAACATGTGGGGATATTTTTATCTCATTGCCTTTTCTGATTCACAGTTTTCTTCACCAACCATTCAGTTTTTCCAAAAATAATTTACTTAATGAATCAAATTTTCCATAAAATATACTCACTATGATCAATAATTTGAACTGTTTATTCCTAATATTAACTATCTTCTTCCAACTGCAATACGTTATGGATCATAACATGAGATGTGTCCATCATATATTTTATGAATAATGAGACATGAACAAATCATGTTCCAGTTATCAATTCATGGGAAAGGCCACTCAATAATCAAATGACCCTAATTTCTCTAAAAGTTCATGTGGTCGAATAAAACGTTGACTCAAGTTATGATTTTTACCCAATTGGATATCATTTTTCTATAGAGATACTTTAAGAATAACATTATTTCCTAACTGAAATGAAATATATTTCGTCCATTTATATACATATCTATTTTTTTATAAATTGAGATCATCTCTTATGATACCAAATCTCATTTACCTTTTCAACCATATCCTATATCAACTATTGTACCAAAAAATTCCTTTCATCGACTTCATCTCCACAAGATGGAGTCTTACACCACTTTATATATAATGCATCAAATGGTGAAATATGAATACTATATTGGAAGAAATTTATTCTAAAAATAAAATAATACAATGAAACATGATAATATTAATATCTCTAGAAATCCATTGAATAAGCTCGAACAATTTCATTGAATGTCTAAATCATTCTCAATTATTGTCCAGCAGATTAAATATGGAAAGATATAGTAAAATTGGAAAGAGTATCCATAAAATTATAAAGGCATTTCAAAAAATTATAAGTAAAAAGGGACCATATTCATATAAAGTATAGAGATAAACATCTTGTAAACTATCTATCTTCTTGAGAAATTGTAAACAAAGCTGGCCTAAATATATTGTATCTTGAGTTGGAAGGAAATATATATATTTATTTAATTGATAAAAAATAACAAAGATTTCATTATCACCTTGAGATATGTTTTGAAATCCCACAACAAAATATTAAAAATATATTTTTCAATTCCTCTTAAACATTGAAAAAGTATGAATCATACATTTTTCTAATTATCATTTCTCTTTAACCTATAAACAAGTCTAACATTTTATATTAAAGCATGTAATATATTTCTTTATTCCATAAAAAAGTAGTACTCTTGAAAGCATCTATACATATTATTATTGCTAGTATTGACAAAAAATGGTGATCTCTGAGCTGCACTCATCAACTCATTTTTGAATTTTGAGATGACTATCACACACACCTTTTTCAAAATCTTAGAACATCTCCCTTAACAATAGCAACATTATGAATCATACCTTTATTTACCCATTTAACTTTTCTTTCAAATAAAAAAATTTATTTTGAGATTACATAATTATAATTGAAAAAGATTAATACACCAAATCCTTAAAAAATAGGGGATGTTCCTACAAGCACAATTTCCAGGCCAGAAGTCATCAAATAATTTACTGAAGTATCATGTTCGAAATGTACCATTATTAATGATGCATTATTTTTTTACTCAAATAATCATCTAAATTTTTATATTTTAAAACATAGTAATGAATTTTTAAATAAAATTATTTGATTAGTTTACTTTATCTTCTATTCTCATGATTAAAAATTTCTTGGTGAATATATACATCAAACTTTTATGATCAGTATAAATTTCAAATTTAACTTCAGATAAATGATGTATCTATATTTAAAAAAAATAAATCTTGTTATAAATCATGTGTAGGATAATTTAACAAATGATTTTTTTATTAATTTGAATCATAATCCAATACCTGATTATTATGTATCAGAACAAAAGCAAGACCCTTCAATGAAGAATCACTAGTGATGAAAAATTCTACATTTTTGAAAATCAGGGAAAAAACTAGTGTATTCACCAAAATTATTTTCATATATTGGATACATTCATCAAAAAATTTCATCTAGAGGAATTTAAATCCTTCTAGGTTTTACATAGTTAGTAGGTTAAATAACTGAGAAATGTTTTCATGAAATTAAAAGTAGTTAGTTGATAATACAATAAAACTATGAGTATATTTGACATTTTTCTGTATTGGACCTTTTTTCTAATACAATAATTTTATTATGTTCATAAATTATACCATATTTATAAATAATATTCATAAAGAATAAAATATGTGGAAAACAATATTCATATTTAATAAAATTTTGATATAATTTTTTTTCTTTCAAGGTTTTCAATACAATACTTAGGTTTCTTCCTGGATAATCATGAATTTTATAATGTAAAAAATATAATCAATAAACACAACCACAATCTTTTCAAAAATATTCATGAAAAATATATTCATAAGGTCCATAATAAAAACTCTTTCTTTAGATAACACAAAGGGAATAACCACAAATTTATAATGCCTATATATAGTTGGAAACAACATATTTAGAATATATTTATCCTTTACCTTCAACTGATATTATCTTAACATGAGATAAGCCATCAAAAAATTCTATGCACTCCAGTGATGATCAAACAAATCATAGATATGAGGTAAATGACACATGTTCTTAATAGTGATGTTACTTAGGGCTATATAATTAGTGAAAATCCTCACAAAACTATCATTATTATTAAAAAATAATATAAGTGCACCCGAGGGTGATGTTATAGGATAAAACAAACCTTTATCAAAAAATAACTATAACTAAATTTCAATTACAAAAGTTTCACATGATCCATTCAATAAGGTGGTTTTAAAATTATGTTGACATCAGAAACTAAGTCAATAGAAAAAAACAACCTCCATATTAGGAATAAAACATGGAAAATAATCAGAAAATACATCCATATATTCCTTCACTACTAGAACATGAATAATTTTAATACATCATTTCTTTTTAATAATACGATCTTAGATAATCTTACTACCATTTTAATCAATTAATTTGATTCTTTTTGTGTTATCAATGATATGAAATCTTTGAATGCATATTTCTATGATCATTAATCTATCTCACCATAATAAAATGAATTCCAATCCACACACATAATAACATTATACACTACCATGTGTAGATATATATTAATTTTTGGAAAAACTATCCAGATGATAACAATAAAATAATTCCAATAAATCTTAATTTCTTTTATACATTCATTGGGAGATTATTACAATAGTTATATCTATTTTTCATGAGGTAATATTTGTATTTTACTTGACAATTTCTAAAAAATGAAGAATAGTGAAGATCCAGAGTCAAATAGTGTATCAACATAAATTGAATAAACAAGTAACATACCTCTCCCGACATTATTATATGGTACATCATCAACCATAATACTGTTAAAATATTTCAAATAATTTTTTTATTTTGATCATGGTTATTTGAACCCCATGTAAATAACTTTGAAAATACATTTACAAAATGACCAAACACATAGTAATTTTAAATTCTCACAGTATGATGATTATATGTTATCCGATTTTGGGATTGATCATGTATTTTTTCTTTAAATTCAGAAGCTTTATAACCCAAATTACCACAATAATAACACTGTTAAGATCCCATCAAACATTCATTAAAAATATTTCTACCACACTTGGAGAATGACAAGGTCTTACATAATGATTTATTAGTTTTCTAGTTCTAAATTTCTTGACAGCTTGACCAAATCTTAATCATTTCATCATGAGGCAAAAAATTGTCCATAATTTAATGACATAAAATTTTGTATCCTTTTGATTAATTATATAATCAATAGCTTGTGTCATAAGAAACCCCAAACTAACACAAAAGTAGTCAAAAATTAAATATCACACATTAAAAATTCAGGAATAATATTATCATTTAATGATAAATGGAAAATAAGAAATTAAAATGATTACATATTATTATTTCACATTGATTAATAGTTTTAAAAGAATGAATGCCTTTCGAATAATCCTTTTAAAAATTGGTATTTTATTTAACCATATTAATGATTATGGTTAAAATTATATATTAAAATATAATTTTCTTATTTATAAACTAATATATCAGTAATTAAATATATATATATATATATGAAATAAGTTGAAAAACACTAGTAGTTTAAAAAGGTAATTTTTTTTAATAAAATAAAATTTTCTTAATTTATAGAATTTTCATTTGAAATTAAATTTATAAATTTAGTTTTTCAAAAATAATATTTATTTGATTAAAAAGATAATATTATCTTCTTATGATTTTTTATGATTTGTCTGAAAAGATTTATTTTTAGTTGAATAGTAAAAAATAAAGTTTTTACAAATAACATTATTTTTATGACATTGTTTATTTTTTATTTTGAAATTATGAAAAATTTATAGATGTATAAATATATATTTTATAATTTAATTTAAAATATCTAATATTTTGGTTTTGATTTACAAACCCATATTTTGAATTTTTGAATTTACGTTATAGTATTTCAAAAATTATATTTTATTGCACAATAAATTTATTATTTTAAAATTAATATTTATAAATTTTAGAAATATAATTTTATTAAATGGATTTAAAATTTGGAATTACTATGTTAGAAATTGTTGATAAGGGTCATTTTATTTTTTATCATACATGATAACCTACCCAATGTAAAAAATAGTTACCATGGTAAAAGAAAAAATGATAAAAGTAGAAATCCAAGGGTAAAAGACCCAAATAACATTTAAAACATGTGTATGAATGGGTTTTTGAGTCCATTACAGACATTATAAAATATTATATTCATTATTTATATATTTTTGAGGCATATTTCATAAGATTGACTTCCCCTTATTGAAATGTTTTAGGTATTTACAAAAATGACACTCATTTTCACTTATAAAGGGGTACTCCCCTCTTTACATACCATTAAAATGGAACCATATAACATCTACCAAAACACTACCAAAACCTCTCATCCAGAATCTTAGGCTCCTTAAAATAGTTATGATATTCTTAAAATTATATCACTCAATGTTCAATCAGCTTCATAAAGGAAATAATCTATGAAGTGGGGTATATGTTCTGGACCTCTGTTTCTTTCTTTTATTTTTAATTTATGTGATTTTTAGTCATCTATAATTTTATTTTTACCAACCTATAGTGATAATATAAGTATCATTATCATTCATTTATATTATTAAAATGAAATTACAACAATTAACCACCCCATTTTTTATTAGGAAAAATGAAAATATGAATCATACATTGTGTGGACTACCGCCTATATGATGCAATATGTTTCATTTTCCAAAACTACATTACAAGGATGGTGATAATAGGTAAGTTAATATATAATTTTCATATTGATAATTTTTTAAGGTGAAATTTTTATATTATATGCTTTTTATTTATAGTTTTGAAAATCATGCCACACTTTCTTAATAACTATGTTTCACCATCTTTTTTTACTTCATATGTTTTTTAAAAAAAAATTAAAGAAAATATTTATATAATGTAAAAAAATTATTTTAATAATTGGAATATTAATTTTTTTATTAAATATGAAACATAAAAAATATTGGATTTTATCCATTAGACTGACTAACTCTGATCTATTAGACGTGTTGGTTCTGATCCAACTGATAAAATAAGTCTAATCTATCGAAAAAACTATGTATAACCCATCAGATGAACTATGTATGGTGAATATGATGAATAGTGTTTGGTCTATTAGATGGACTGAGTTTGTTAAATCAAATGAACTAAGTTTGATCCATTAGACGAATAAATTTTGGCCTATGAGACTAAATTTGATTGATCTATCATAAAAATATAATTTTTTATATTAGAAGAGTAAAGTTTATAATTAGATGATCAAAATTATTTTTATAAGGGAGAATACTTCTTATAACATTTTAATGATGTTATCAAAATAACATTAGATGTAGATGTACAAGAATATTCTGATCTATCATGTTGGAGTTCATATGTGGGCATTAAATCCAACACTAATAATCACAAAATATGACCATTAACGACAAAACATTAAATAGTGGTGTATTCACAGTAGTGGGTGAGTATTATTTTACAAATTAACCTATATAAAGATTATTTTACAAATCAACCTACTGGGCCTTCGGGCTTTGTAATGGGTCTCCCTCTACCCAGTTAAAGAGGTCTTTGCTTTGCTTTAATAATAAAATGAGGCTTCGGCGCCAACCTTTAAAAAATATATATTATCTTTTTAAAAATTTAGAGTTTATTTTGTTTAATGGAATCTATGTAAAGATTTTAAATTCTGTATGACTTTTTTATTTTGTAATCAATGATTCTAATCTGGTTTTGTCAAGAGATTCCATGGATATAATGACTATTAAATATGATATTTGTGATCGATGGATTCTAGAGTTAGGAATATAGAGGAGACACTAATATTTATGAGTGAGTTATTTCTTCTTGAAGAAAGAAAAACCATACATTTTGGTTAATAATGTAGATACCATAAGTCAAAGTTATTGATTTCCATTACACTAAAGTTTAAATTGTTCATATTTGATTTATGAAGATTATTTTTTTACTATAGTATTTTGTAATGTTATATTTTTATTAATTTAAATGTTATTATTATTTTTTGTTTATTTTATTTGTAAATTTTGTTTTTTTAATTTAGTTTTCTTCTAAACATTTATTATATAATTTATACACATTTGGTGTGAATATAATTATATATTTTATTTTTATTAGAAGTATGTTCTATCTGATACACCAAAATAGGTATTTGTTTTCGTTAGTTCTACTTTTTAGAATCTATAATTTACCACCTCTTGTAGTTTTTATCATACTCTTTAATCAGACATTTAATATCAGAGCATGTTCTACTACTTAAACATACTAGTTTTTACATTTATTAAATTAAGAATGTTTTTAATGTTTTATAACTATTTTTATAAACTATAGTTTATAATATTTTTATGATCTATTTTTACACTAACACGTATATTTTGAAATATTATATTTATTTTTTTAAACTATTATATATTTTAATTTTGGAACTCTTGATAATATTAATATTTGTAAACCATCAATTTTCAGTGGTGTTGATTATGAATATCATAGAGATTGAATAATTATCAATATTATTAATAGTGGTTTAATTAATTTTTTTATACTTACTGAGAATTATAAAATACCTAAGAATAATTTTTATAAATAAATAAATCAATATAAGCTTTATTATAAACCTAATTAATAATTAAGGATTACTTCACTATGTTACATGACAAAGAACGTTTAATGTTATATTTATTCCTAAAATGTTGGAAAAATTATATAGATGAAGTTTAAAATTACTCATTTTGGTACATCTAATCTTATAGAAACTAGAAGAGAGATTATTAGATAATATTATCATTTTTTGGTTTCATACATGTATAATATATTGAAAATGTGCATCAGATATTGATTAAAATTGTTAATATTTTATACTCTATGAGTGATAAAGGTCATGCATATCATATTTTGGTTGAAATGATCTTAGAGATTATGCCAAAAGAGTGGAAATCCAATAGAGTATCTATTCATGATACATATAATTTTACTATGTTGATCCAAGATGATTTTATTTCATATCTAATATAGTAAGAGGATATTTTTAAAAGAGATGCTAAAATTATAATAACACAAAAAAGGAGTAGCTTTTTATAATACTTATGATATTTTTAACATGGCGAGATATATAGAGAATGTTTCAAAACATTCAATGAAAAATTAATTCTATTTGAAAAAATACTTGTTCTTCTAAAAAATCAAAAAATTAGTTAGCTAATATAAAAAAGATAATGAAAAAAATTATTGGGAAGAAATATTTTAAATATATGTAAAAGTACAATTTTAAGGTTTAAAGTGAGAAGAAATGTTATTCTAAAATTATATTTTATAATTTTAATAAACATTGTCATATTAGACCATATACTTCTAAGAATAAGAGAAAATATAAGCAGGATAAACATTATTAAAGGAATTCTAGAAATATTTACAAACATATGATTATGAAATGTATGAAGACATCATATAATTGGACTGATAGTGGTGGTGATATTTTTCAGATAATCCATCAAATAGTGAAACTGAATATCATAAAAATTTTAGTTTTTGTACTGAAATTACAATTAATACTAATTTATTTATGGTTAAGGTACATGTTGAAACCATGAAAAATATTACACTGAATGGTAATTCTATTAATAGTGAAAATAGTAATAATTTTATATCTTCAGATGAGGAATATAATTTATCAAAAGAGAATAATTCTATACCTATCCTTGAGAATGTTTCATTATTTTTAATCTTAAAAAAATGAAATTTTTATAAAACATTTGAAACTTCTGAGGAATATTTTTCATAATTATATTCAATAATATCTAGAGTTTCAACTGTAATTTCTAATCTTTTAAAACAATTATAGTAATATAATATTTAGAAATATAATTTTCAAAACAAGTTAGAAAAATTAAATTATAATACTACATTGGTTTAGGATAACGATTTAGTTGTGAAACTAAATTTTGATATTTCAAGTCTGAAATACTTATTATCGAAATGTAATACCTGTAAATAATTTTTTTAATAAAATGCTTAGAAATTTAAAAACTCATAGTGATTTATATGGAATTTTTTTAGTAATAATAAACCAAAAATTTAGAATAACTATTTTTTTCCAAGAAGTGATCCATTCTGTATGAAATTTCAGTGTGGAGGATATTGAAAAAATAGTTGTTCCTTAAATAATGCATAATATTTAGGATATTCCAAAGACTATTTTTCTTAAGAATTGGAGACTTCTCAACATATTAAAGTCAGACAGATGTGGATTCTGAAAACTGAAAATTATAATACTGTTAGACAAAAGTACGTTTGTGTTCCAAAATACTAATCTCTTTATATTCAAAAAATTTAGAAGTTTACCAATTATAATAACATTTGTTACATGGATACTGGATATTACAAGAATATGGATGTGAAAAAGGATTTATTTACAAATATTATTAAAATTAATTGTGGAAATGTAACATTTGGTAACAAATTATCAATGAAAATTTATTGGAATATGTAATATTATGCTTCTTGAAAAATATTTAATTTAAATGTTTTTTTTGTTATAGGAAATAAGAACAACCTTATTAATATTAATCAATTATGTGATTATGGTTATGTTTTAATCTTAAACAATGATAAATGTATTATTCATAGTTCATAAGATAAGACTATTATTTCTACCAATAGGCATGATATTTTATATATACATAATTTTGAAGACAATAATAACCAAGATCTACCTTGGCTATGTTCAATTGGAGATCAGTCTTAGTTATAGAATGGAAGGTGTTGACACTGTAGTGTTAGAAATTTAGCTAAAATATCTAGGAAATGACTAGTTAGATATATTTTGAAGCTTATGATTAATTTTTATTATAACTTGCACAAATCAGAATCCACTATAACCAATGCCTCAATCTAGGTTGTCATAAGACCTTAGGTGAGCCTCCCCATACGTCATAGGATACCAACTATTAATGCGAGTCAAAATAAAGACATGTGGAGACAATACTCACTTCTCTATGTGAAAACAAAATAGAAGTGACATCAGCAGATTAAATATAAAAATAAAATGTTAAATGGACAATACAAAAAAACCCAACATCTAACCAAGTACACATGTCACAACAGGGTCTAGTGAATGCACAATATATGATGTATTCATACAATATAAACCACAATAAAATAAATCAAAAGAATCTAAACTGAAACCCAAGTCCCAACCTCGTCCTCACCTCCCAATCCCCAACCTATCATCCCAATCCAAACCAAACACCTGGTCCCTATCATGAACCGGAATAAAAAGATAACTAGAATCTATTATGTTACCCAAGTTCCACGGTGGTCTAATCAGGGTGTGAGTACTACTCAGTAGGCCGCCATCAATAGTTTCTAAAGCAATAACCAATCTGTACAATAGTGAATGCATATAATCATGCGAAACAAGTATTTAAGGTAATATGGAAACCCTTTAAGTTATTATAAAATATGCATTTATAAATTGTGTCCTATCGATTCAGAAAACAAAAAATACTAACTCATGTCATATATGGGGTTCACACAATTATAACCACATATTTTGTTCACTAATATTAAAATATAACATAACCATTAGTTGGTAAAGTTCATTTTTACGGTTTACATCATTAGAACCATTTTAATCATTATTTCTATAAGAATTAACATGGGTTATGAATTTACACCATTTACACTATGGCGTAAGCCGGTCAATTATCATGCTTAAGGAAATTAATGAAGTTTCCTATATCAATAGCAATAAACATTTTGAAAACCATTTCATAACACATTGTATGGAGCCTCATTATATGAAGTCCTATAAAATGCAATAGTTATAGTTATAGAGCCCTTATCCCCTTCCATAACTCATGCATTCTGGGGTGGGGTTTAGAGCCTTAGTATAACCCAAATCATGGGTGTAGATTATCAAGTCCAATACCATAAAACTACCAACCCATGTGAAAATTTTTATTCAACAATTTAAAACATATACCATTTCACAAACCCTGTGAGATAATAACATATACTTGAAAAATAAAAATTCATCAATACATACATCACTCTCTTTCCATAACCCATAAACACATTACCATTATCAAATCATTTCTGATTCACCCATGAAGATTATACCAAACTATATCTTATTCCATGTTGTTAACTAAAACAATTAACATTTATCTCATTAATAAAAAAATTGACGTTTACCATCAAAATTCATAACTATTTCTCACATATGTTATTATTCAAAAAAAAACCTGTATGTAATGACAATAACTAAGCACATTGTTTATTTACATCATATCAAAACCATGTTTACATGACAACATAATTTTAATGGGTTATATCTCAATAAATCATTAATAAATTCAATGAATATGGTCCAAAATGTCTTTTAAAACCTCATCATGGCATAAAAACAATTCAAAATACTTATTTGAGATTATCTTGATGCCACCCAAAAAACATGGCTCTTTCTCTTTGAAAAATAAAATATGCACAAAGGATTTCATTTACATTTCAACAATCCAAAACAATAATTACACCATATAATAAAAGGGAAATTTATTCCCATTTTACACACTATTTGAAATCTCTATGAAACCCCATTTTTTGAATCACTTTAAGTTCAACACCACCTTTTTAATTATTTCTCACTTTCAAACACTATTTCTCATCAATAAATATAAAATTGATTCAATGTCTCAAACATACCATAAAAATAATTTTAAAACCGTTCAAATCATTTAATAAATACAACATACAAATTGTTTTAAGTAATATCTTACCGACACATCAATTAAAATATAACTACACATTATCCTGATAATACAACAACTCAAGGTTTACTAATTTCATTCACCAATTTCATGGGTCCATCTTATCCCCTAGGTAGCCCTATGTTCAATATAATATCATAGATGAACCCAATGATAGTGGTGAATAATTTCACACCTAAATCTATGGTTTGAATAACTTTATATGACCCAAGGAATCAAAATGTATCATGTAAGTGAAATAGAACAACTACACAAACATATACCACAAAAATAATATGTGAGAGGCCTCAACTACACCCAGCTCATGCCTAATGATGATTTCTATCCCAAACACATCCACTCATTATAAATCAAACACCCTTTAAAGACCCAACATAGAATTTATTGAAAAAGTGAGGGTTTTAGGCCTTCAGAAAGAGAGAAGAGATTCTATAAGACATTTTTTTAGAAAATATGGAAAATGGGAATGTTAGACTCACCATAATTTCTGATTCACACCCAAATGCACTATAACCATCAAATACATGATTAATAACAAGCCATTGAGGAATAAGGGGCTATTGGTTCATCTCTTAGGCTAGAGGGGGTTAAAAGGGGTGATAAATCGGGGAAGAAATAATTATGACAAGGAAAAAAACTAGAAATTTATACATTTCAAAGATAAAACAAGTTCCAATCACAACATTAACATTTCTAATCGAAAGACATTTACGAAACCCTTTTTCTATAAAATTTAAAAATCCAATACAAAGAACCTATTTTATATGTATGATGGTAAATAGTCCTTTAAACTAATTTCTCACCAAAAAATATAAAATTACAAATTGAAAAAGATTTTACAAACATATTTAAAACAAAATTCAAATTCACTCAAGGCACCAATGTTATTTGGAAACACATTTTTCACCACATAAAAATTGAAATCACATATTAAACAAATAAAAAAAATAATTTCAGTGACAATAAAACCCATCCCCCATAGAAAACCAACATTCAACAAATACCTGCATCATTTACATTGAAAAAAATATTTGTAATTAAATGTCACATGTTTTTAAACCAACCCAACAATCAACACAAAATAAACACACAATAAAAGTATAGCAGTTCTCCACACGATATCCAATTCACAATCCAATCACATTAACAAAACTAAACCAAATTTAAAAACCACCCAAAAATCAAAATTTCACTTTATAAGATCAATTAGAATTTAATAAAACACCATGTATGTGTCAAAATAAATAATAATCAATGAATCCCTTTTAAAAACTAGTTCAAACCAATTTTCAATCATAAAACAGAAATACATTTCATACTAATACATCACTACATTTAAATAATTCTCAAGCATAAACAGAATGTGTCAAGAAATAAATGGATGGAAATTCCGACTTTTAGTGTCTATGAAAGCAACAAAATGTTTGGGGAAGGAGTATCCAAGAATAATCAGAAAAAAACAAAACCTTGCATAAAAAAAACAACCCACACACCTCCCTTGACACTATGGTTTGACCAAGAGATAACCCTCAATAGGAAACACCATGAATACCTGTAAGGAGGAAGGGAAGAGTAAAAAATAAAAAAAAAACTAGAAATCACCATATAAACCATCAATAAAAATCCTTGGAGGTTATAAAGCAAGGGAGGAGTGTCTTCTTGAGCCCCCTAGTGCGTATAAGTTATAGTAATGTGGGAAAAAATAAAATAGGCTTAAAAAAATATATGATTTATTGGGATTTTATATTTATCAAGAACTGGGTAAGCCGAACGATTTGAAAATTTGTGCACCAACTGTACACACCCTATTAGAGAAAAAGGGAACATAGAATGGTCTCACATTATAGTTTCTCAAATAGTGGACCAACCATGAAATATACCACCACCCAATTATAGAACAAAACTACATGCTTGCCACATGATTTCCCTAGAAATGCATATTCTGTGTGCTAAGCCCATGACACCAAACTCAACCTACATGGTTTCATGGATGAAGTGGCATAGTTTCTTCTATCCATGTGATAACCATGCTACCAAAGCTTGCAAGACAAATAAATTCCATTTTCAGAAAAATCTAAAAAATTCAAACTGTGAATCAACCAAAATTTCAAACAAAGACCCAAATCCAGGAGAAGAATAAAATAAAGAATTTTCAATGTAGGGATGTGAAAATTATAAATTTTGTATTCCTTGTCAATTTGGAAAGAAACATAAGTCATGTTTTAAATGTATTTTTGATGTTTAAAATTATAAATCTTTATAGTTAGTGAAAAAGGATTTAGTTAGTACTACACAAAATTAACGTATTAGTGAAAAGTAATATGTATATGTTTCAGCTGATGAACAACATATATACACATGCGTTTAATTTCTATAAAATAGTTGGAATCGTTTTTATATTTAAAAACATTTTCATGCCATGTTAAAAATGATAAATATATAACATTGATAACTAATTATAGTTATCATGGTGGATAATTAGTAAATTCTAATTTAAAAAATTATTTTTGTAAAAATGTTATAATGCATAACTTCTCAGAACCTTAAACTCCATAAAAAATTGTGTTGTTGAACGAATCAATATAATATATTAACAAATTATAAGAAAAATAATGATTGAATACTAAATTTCTATTTTTTTGATAAATCGGTTAGTATTTCCTATTATACTATAAATCATGTTTTAATTAAAACTTTTGTTAATAAAACAACTTATTAGTTGTGTGACAAAGAGAGCTAAAAATATCATACTTTGTTATTTTTTGATTAAAAGTATTCATTTTGAATAATTAATATCATATATAGAAATTTAATCCAAAAATATGATGAAGTTATATTTTTAGGTAATTCCACCATAAGTAAGGGTTATAGAATTTTTAATAAAAACTAATGTATTATTCAGGATACAGATCATATTAAATTAGATGAAACCAATCCTTTTATTTTCAGTCAACCTCAACTCATATCTTCATATTTTATTTGAAAAAAATTCAACCCATATTAGAAATATTTCTTTATGGGAGAAAAAATGAAGTAGTTTTTTTGAAGATTGACATAATGAAGAATTTAAAAAAAAAATTGACTAATAAAGGTATATTAACAAAGAGAATAAATTGATCCTATGGAATATTTCTGTTGATAATATTAATGGTGAGGTAGATAAACCAATTATAAATATAGTTTCTATAAGAAATAAAACTAAACATTGTTCTTTTTTTATGTAAATTTGAAAATAAGACTCTTGATAAGGATTTATGTATTTGAGATTACATAAAAAAAATACATGATGAACTCAATTAATTTGAATGGAATCATGCTTTAACATTTGTAGAATGACCCAAAGATTCACCTATTATTGGTGTAAAATGCATTTTTTATAATAAATGTGATGAAAATTTAATTATAGTTAGAGATAAATCTAGACTTATTGAAAAGGGATATAATAAAAAAAGGTATATAAATTGAAGAAACATATTCTCTAGTAGTAGTAATAGTTTATTTTCTTATACATCTAGATTGCGCCGTAATTCTTCATTTTAAAATTTTTCAAATAGATATGAAGTGCGATTTCTATAATGGATATGCACAGGAGGAAATTTATGTATAATAATCCAGTGGATTTTAAAATAATAAATCTTAAGATCAAGAATTTTTACTTATTAAATCAAATGGTGGAATTAAATAGGCCCGTTGAGCCTAATATAACAGATCAACTAGTTTTATGTTATTAATTTCTTTAACGGAGATAAAGATCTATAAAATTTTATAAATAATATTTCTAAAAACATCATCATTGTTCAATTTTATTTCAAAGAAATAATATTTGTATAAAATAAAAAATCACTTACTGGTTCCTATCACAATCATATAAAATATGAGTTTAAGCTGAGCATGATGGGGGAATTTAAATTATTTCTTGGTTTTCAATCTTCACAAAAAATAGACGAAAATTTTAAATCTCATCATAAGTATATAAAATATCTTCTTAAGAAATATTTATATGAGAAAATTAAAATCATAAGTACTCTAATAAGAACCTTAAATACATGATATATTGATGAGTTTGGGAAACCATTTGATCAAAATATATTTAGATGAATATGTGGTAGCTATAAGTTGTTGTGATTAAGTATTGTTTATCAAACACACAATAACTTAATTTGTTAGGTTTTTTTGTAAAAAACTAATTCTATATGATAACACAAGTATAATAAATTTAATTAAAAATCTGGAACATAAACCATGATAAGAAAACATAGATATAGGACACCACTTCTCTCAGGATCATAAACAAAACAGAGGTATCATTTTAATCTTCATTTAAATTCAAGAAAAGGATGCTGATATATTTAAAAAACCCTTAGACAAAAATATATCTTAATATATTAAATAGATTATAGATATATTAAAAAATAAATTATAATTCATATTTAATTATTATTTACGAATATCCTACTATTAATTAACTCATTTTTATAGGGGAGTATATATAACTTTAGTTTTTATAAAATCGATAATACTCTAAAAATATTGGTTTCCTAAATTTTTTTTTAAAACATTGGTTTTGATAAAAAAAAATTTGTTTTGTACAATGTTTGGATTTTTTAAAAGTTCAGTTTTCAAAAAATATGTGTTTTTTTAAATCATTAGATTAAAAAAACTATTTTCCCCAAAAGTATTATTTTCTCTAAAAACAATTGGGTTTCTAAAAATTATTTTTTAAAAAAAAAATTTGGGTTATCCAAAATTTTTGTTTTTTCTAAAACGTTTTTAAAGAAATTTTAGTTTTTTAAGATATTTTTTTTCTAAAATTTTATTTTCCAACAATTTTTTTAGATAAATGTTATTTTAGATAAATAAGAAGAAAATTTTCCAAATAATTTTTCCCATAAAAAATTAAATTTTACTCTAAGATGTAATTTCTTAATCTTATTTCATACTATATTTTCTTCCATTATATTTTATATATTTTACAATATATATATTTTATAAAGGAATGTGAGTTTTCAATTTCAAAAAAGTTTTTTCTCCAGAATGATAATTTTTTTTAGAAATTGTTAAGAGTTCCAAATTTATATTTAAAAATTCAAGGATAAATACTACCTTTGATATCAGAAAAGGGTTTTATTTTGAGTCATTGAATTTTCATATTCCAAATGGTCACCTAGATTCAAAAAATATAAGTGTTTTTCATGATATCTCTTATCAGTTATGGCCTTTGATATCATCTCTCAACTCGAAATTTCTTATGCCTCTGATTTTTTGGAATTAATCCAATCAATTTTTAGTAAAATGGATTCTACATGAAGATATTAAAAACATAGAAGGGGTAATGGAAAAGATGATATTAAAATTAATGTTTGATAAGATCAGTTATGTATTGAAGAAAGTTATCTAATTTTAAGTTTGAGAGATTTTTTGTATTTAAAAAGAATTTTTTTATCTTCATTACCTAGTGATATTGAATTTTTTTATTCTTATGTTGTTTTTAGTTTGGAAAATAATTTAGAAGATATCACTTACAATATTTTTAATGAATTATATAAGATGAATATAAAATAATATGTATATTAATTGAATGTATTTTTGAAAGATAAAAAAATATGGGTACGTAAAATATTTTGGACAAGCTTGGTTGTTTTTAGATTTCAAAAGGTGAGTCATCAATTTTTCCTCATATGAAAATGTATGAAGGTTTTCATTTATCTCATGATTTTAGAGTCATAGAAATTTTAATTTAAATGTAAATTAACATAAGAAAATATGATAAATATATATTGAATGTATTTTACATTTATGTGTCACTATTTATAAATAATGTATGGATGTTTATATCGGTAAATGTTATTTTTTAGTCAATATAAATAGTTAACAAAATTTCAATATAGTGGAATATTATTTATTTCCATAATTCATTAAAATACTAAATTTAATTTCAATGTTGTTTTGAACATTAATAATTTTTAATATCATATAATAGACAATGTTTCTTGAACCATTAATTTTTTTCTAGAATGAAGTTATTTTTCGTACCTGATCTAAAAACACTTTTTGAAAAAATTGGATAAGGAAATGTCGGATGCATACATTATTTAGTAAAAATAGAGGGTTATAGAAAAATTAAATGATGTTCATTCACTACCATTATAAAATAATAATGATAAGTATATAAATGATGAGGATTTTAGAGGACTCATGAAGCATTAAACTAAAACTAATCCAGGTGATCTAGTTTTTGGTTCACAAAAAGAAAAGGCATTGAAATTAATGTAAAAAATTCATGAAACATTAATGGTTCAAGAGAATAACAAATTTTTTTAAAAGTGATTAGATTAAATTAAACCCATGAAGAGTTTGGTAATAGGTTTATAAAACTATCATGAAAAGCCGATATTTGTATCCACATTATCAGTTGTTTTACCGGTTCCTTATGCGACCATTCCTCAGTCCATTTCTAATCAATCTATTCCAAAAAATCCTAATAAAATGCTATCTTATCATGTTCCACATATTATTGATAATGATAAAAGTAATATTTCTTAGGTAGAAAAGTATTTATAAGAACATGTTGATGGGAATGTTCAAAAATGTGCGAGGAAACCTATTGTGGTAGATATAATAAGTGATGAGCACTTGAAAAGAGCTTTAGAAAGAGGTTTATAAGATGAATAAGAATCAGTATCAACATCATTATTAGAAGTCAGTTCTTTTGAGTCCTTATCTTTCTTCTCACACTCCATGATATTCACTAAAAAAGAAATTATAAAGAAACAAGAATGATAAGAGAAGTAAGAATATAATAAAAAATATCATAAAATGTTATTAGACAAGGTTGGGTTTGAAAATATTGATGGCGTAACTGAAGTACTGGATTCAATAAAAGAAAACAACAAATTAGATGTTGTAACATTTGACATCACATTTCTTATGTGTCTTTGTACTCAACTCATTATACAGCTAGTGATTCTGTTCAAAGGGGTGAAATGATGTTTACATATTTTAATGAAGATTTGAAAAATCTATTTGATGCAACTCCATATATACTGAGTATTGAATATCACTTAATACACATTCAAAGTAGGTTGTATATCTTAGAAAACATTAATTATTTGAAATATTTATATGAAACTATTATTTAAAATGAGAATGAATTCAAATTTTTTAGAAATAATTCAAGGGTAGAAATAATAATAAAGAATAAAGTTGTCAGATGGAAAAATAGACATTAATTGACATAAATATTCATAATGAGGAAATAAATGGAGTTAAAAAATTTATCTTCGGATACAAAGTATTATTATGATTTTTTTCTGTTTTTTTATGAAATTAATGTTTTTTATATTTTGGATAATATTACTGTGTCTCAAGATCAATAATTCATTGAATAGAAAAATGAGAATTTATCTCAAGGAATAAGTCTTAAATTAGAAATAAGGAACAAACAAATCAATTTCCTAAAGGATGGGTTCTTATATTGGAACAAGATAATTTTATATTCTTTGTGTTTGATGAAAATATTGTTAAGTTGTAATATTTTAATGTAGAGTTAGTTAAAAGTCAAAATGACTCATAAAATATGGAATTCATTTTGATAAAGTTTTATAAAATGATTTTTTTCTTGAACCCTCGATGATGTAATAATCAAACACTTTCTCGAATGGATTGTTTGAGTAAATGATTCCCAATAGATTTTCATTTGAATGGGTTTCCAATCTTGGTTGGGTAGATATTATTTATATATTTTATTATGCATGAATGTTTATCTTTCATTATTTTTCTAAGAAATTATTTTTCTCTTATATATCTGAGAATTTATATTTAATATTATTTTTGAAAATCACAAAGGGGGAAAATTTATTGGTGGGAATTTTTTAGAAGTTATTTTTCTCCAGTGTTATATCATATCATACATGAAAATAATTTTGAACAATAATGGGTTATAATGAACGAGGGAGATATGTAAAGGGGGGATAAGTGTTTTATGAAGACAAAAAAAGAATGGTGTTTTCTAATGCATAATTAAAAGTGATTAGAATTTGTTAAATGTAATTATTTTTCAACTTATGTATTGTGATTTTTTTTATTTTCAAAAATGGGTATATGGTTACGTTAGATGTTTTAGTTTTAATAGTTTTTATCCTTAGTCTTGAAAATTACAACACACATTCTTAAAAACTATGTTTAATGAACTTCTTCTTTACCAAGTGATTTTAGAATATATTTTTTAGAAAAATGATTATTATATGAAAAGAAAAAATTATTTGAATCATATGAACATAATATATATATATATTATTTTTGAACCATCATACAAACAATGTCTGGTCTATTAAAGATATTGGGTCTGATCCATCTGAAAAACTGAGTCTGATCAATTAGACTGAGTGAGTTTGATCCAGAAAATAAAATTAGTCTGGTCCATAGAATGAATAAGGTTTGGTCTATAAAAACAATGTTTAGACCATTGGATGAATTTAGTTTAATCCATAGGAAGAAAAATGTTTGGATTATTAGAATAACTAATTTTGATCTATTAAACAACATATAATTCATTCCATGAGAAGAATAAAATTTAAAATAAGATTATCAAAAAAAATTCTACCAATTTGAATATTTTTTACAGCATTATGATGAAGATATCAAAACTACATCAAACGCAGATGTTCATAACATATTAAAATCTTTATTTGAATATTATTTGATTCCATTACAACCAACTCTGATAGTCATGGATTATGAATGATTAAGTATTTATTATAAATAGAGGTCCATTCGCAGAAGTGGGATATGATTATTTTACAAATGAACCCATAAGATGTTTATTAAATTATAATTTTTTACATGTTCTCTATCAATAAATAAAATAAATTCTAATTAATATGTTTGATTATTTAATATTCCTTATAAAATTTTTTATTATTTTTTTGATTCTGATGTGGAGAAATCGAGGGCTTCTGGGGATAGGAACACAACTAAATCTAATATTTTTGATTGAGGTATTCCATTGCATGGAATATAGAGGATAATATGATATTTTTTATTAAGGTATTTCTTCTTGAAGCAATTTTTTTCTTTATAGTTTAGTTAAATGTTTGGATACCTTAAGTCAAGTTTATTGACATATTTTTCACTAATGGTTAAATAGTTCATATTTATTTTATGAAATTTTTGTTAGTTTTACTGAAAAATAAAATTAATGTTAAATTTTTCATGTTTTACCTGTTATGATTTTTACTATTTATTTTATAAGTAAATTTTAGTTTTTTAAATTAGTTTCCTTATGATTATATATATTGTACTTGTCTAGAGTGAATATGATCAGGTATTTGATATCATTAGACAGAGGTTCTGTCCAATAAAACATGATAGGTAAAGGTTTTTATTAGTTCTGGTTTATAGAAATTACAATTCGACACCATATTATAGCCATTTCAATACTCTATAATTGTTTATATTTTGGATTCTTAAATGATAAACTATAATACAACTTTTATCTATTCCATATAAAATGAAATCATCATCCATGCATAGGTATGAACTATCAACTCCATGGAACGATCAATTTCCATTTATCATTTCATCATAGCCATACATGGATAGTCATGAGATTAGTTTTAAAAGGAAAATATTTGTTATGATATGAATAATTTTCTAGTAATAAAAATTTAATAATCCTCGTAATGATATGAATGATAAACAATAGTTATAAAATTAATTGTCTTAATGAAGAAATCTAAGAATAAACAATTTTATTAATACTATTAGATTGTTTCATATACATCATTGATTCATCTAATTATTTATAATTATGATATATCACCCTAATAAGAACTATATTATACAATTATGTAACTGTAATAATAATATTGTATTTTAATCAACCTATAATCATCCATTTATCATAATATGTTCATGTCTTGGTCTGTTTGACAACCAACATGAACAATGATATGAAAATATATCATGGAGGACTTTGAAAACATAATTAAGAGTATAATATAATATAAAAATGTATATAATTTTTGTTTTTGGTTCTGTAAATGACACATCAATATTTAACTCATTAATGATGATAACACCCTTTGTAGGTTAAAATTACCCAAAAAATTATGATTGTCGATTTCATCTTATATGATAAAGACTAAAGTACTCATGAAAAGAAATTCAATATTAATATATAATTATAAATCATCCCTTTCAGTAACATTAATGATTTTGGAAATGTGAACTTTTTAATAATGATGAGCACTTACAACTCACTAACAAAACAAGATCTAGATGATAAATATTTCTCACACCCAACATCAAAATATGTAAAAATAACTAACATAAATATATGGAAAATTTTAAATGATGTTTATAAAAGTTTATATACATGAAATTGGGTTTAATATAGGATATTAATATATTTATTTTCTTATATATGATATTAGAGTGAATTAAACTAAGTGGGGAAACGAGGTTAGGATTTTTTGTTTCAAACATCACTCTTAGTGACATGTTTTATATTTAGATTTATTTTCTTTTATGTAGTGAATATGGTTCCTTACTGAGTTATTATATGAAGAAATTAATTTTATTATTGTTAATTTAAGATCAATTTAATTCTTTATATTTTAATAAGTTTTAATAAACACTAAATGTATGGGTTTTTTGTTAACTAAATTCCCACCCATTGAGTAATAATTTATATTCATGAACATATTTAATTAAAGTGGGTAAATTATTCCCATTATTTCATTATGTGTTATTTTTTCTTGAACTGTAGTGATTCAGATTTGAACTACACAAACCCCTTTACCAATAGTTTCTTACTTTAGAAACAATGTTGTCCATAAAGGACTTTGGTATCTTAAATATCATTATGTGAGTAATATGGTTTATTTCAATATTATAACATTAATTAATTTCTCATTTTATATTGTGTAATATTTTATCATTGGGGGTAATGTATATTTTGATTTAATTTATTTTACTCTCACCTAAAGTGTAATTTTATCAAGAAAGAACTGTTTTATCTTAATTAGTTAATTATTTCAAATATATATTTGTTATTACTCCATTGCTCAAATCTTATTTTAGGAAAGCTAATATAAATTTTCACTATGATTTTATTAATTATATTTATCCATTTTAAAAGGTAAAATATAATACTATTTTTATGATTTTTTATTTCACATAATGGTATTCCAAAATATTATCCACCTCAAATTTATTTTGACAGAATTTATGATTTTTCAAAGAATCATTTATGGATGTTTATTTTTCAATATTTATTGTTTTATAAAGATTTTACTCCAAAATTTATTTCGAAAATATCCTTTTCAAGTTACCCATAAGATATTCATTTAAAAAATATGTTGAAAATAACCAATTTTTATGTTTTCCATGAAAACACATATCTCCAATGCTTTTATCATATTATTTAAAACATTGTCTCCATGTTTTCATAGATTAATAAAGAAAAATTATTTTTCTCCCTGAATTAAAAAATATATATTCAAAAATGATTTCATAAGATCAAGGATGTTTCTTATTTCTAATGATATTTTTTTAAAAATGATTTAAAATTATTTCTCATCCAAGTCATCATCCTCTATCATATGTTCGATTATATTTTTTCAATGGTATTTTTTTAAAATAATCTAAATATCATTGGATACCCATATTTTTTCAAGAGTATATAATGTTATGATTATTTATTTAATAATTTAGGTTTTCATTATGTGATTCCATTTGAAATTACACGAAACCCATTGTATTTGAATAGTTTATTTGATAATATGATAATTATTTTTATATAGAACAAAAATGTATGTATTATGAGATGGGTGGTATATATTCTACCATACAATTCAATGGACAATTTCATATATATCATGTGATGTAAATTCTATGTGAAATGTTTGTGAGTAGCTAGGATCATGAAGCGTGAGTATGGTGAAATTTATATCCACTCACATTTTTAGTTTTGTGGAAGATTAAGTGAGTAGTTTGGCTGAAAAAGAGTGAGTTTGATGAAATTTAGCTACACTAAGAATTGTATATGTGAAGAAGTTAAGGATTAGTTGGGTTTAAAAAGGTCAAGTGTGATGAAATTTAGATCCAATAATTTTTTTTTGTGAAAACATGTTATTGAGTAGTTGCGTTCATGAAGATATAGAATCATATGTTTATTATTGTGATACTTTCTTTATAGTGTTCAATATATCATGATTTAAACAACATGTTTTTTATTAATCCATTGTTATGTTTTTATAATTATATTTAATTTGTAAATATTCCATTTTTATGAAAAAATGTTTTCTAATAATTGTTTTTTTGGGTATGATTTTTTATGTTGATTATATGAATATGGTAATTTTATTACCGCTTATAATCATTGATTGTTATTTATTATGTATACCCTTACTGAGCATTATACCTCACCCCATTCATTTGTTTCCATTTCCATGGGTACTGAGGAAATTTAATACCTAAGAGGTTTAAAGGGTATATTATTTGAATAATTTATAGTGGATATTGATGATATTTTATCGATAAAGAAGTTTTTTCTAAAATGGTAAAATTTCTATTAAATGATAAATACATGAGTTTTATTAGTTAATGATTTATAATGATTCACTAAAACTATAATCATAAATGTCTTTGAAATTTATATTTATGAAATATTTACATTATGTGACATAATTATAGGATAACTAGAAACATATTGTCACAATTGTAATCAAATAAAATTTTATATAACTTATGAGATTAATTTTTTTTTTGATATTTGAAGGTTTTAAAAGTTAAGGTTTACGCTAAGTACAATGGTGTAGATAAACTTTTAGGTCATTTGAGGAAATATTTAATATTTTTGGGTTTTGGATTAGAGAACATTAATAAAAAACATAGGGAAAAGTATAGGGAATATGTTTTTATATAGGATAATATCTAAAAAACTAGGAGAAGTATAGATTTTGTGGTTTTCCTAGCAATAACATCCCTATCAAGGTATAACATGTGGACTTATATTTGGAAAAATATAACCTGTTGTAATTACCCTAAAATGGGTGTATTGTGTATCTAATTAATAAAATTCCAGTGAATGAAAAATAGGACTAACTACACACCTTGTTTGTAACCCCTAAGGTATATTATTTGGTCAATCACATTCTCTTTAAAATCAGGCATAATGGTTTTATTTTGAATTTAGATAAAGGGATTGGGTTAATAATTATGAGAGAACACAAATTAAATTAGCATCTGTTGAACAAAGGGATTTTTTATCAAATCATTATGAAATAGTGGAAATGAAATTATTATATGTAGAAATTAATGTGACATTAGAGAATACTTCTTAAGAACACGCTTTCATGTTCATATACTTTGATTCTTTTCGTAATTATCATAATCAAATTAGTTTTAGTATTTAGTTAAAATAGTATCACAGGGATTATGTTTATAATATTATGTACAAAAAAATCACTATGTCCTATAACTGAATAAGGGAGAATACTTAAATGGTTTAGAATCTGTCTATATTCTTGTTTTGATTGAAAATTTGAGTTTTCTAGTATTACCTAATACAGTGAGGTTGACATTATAAAAGAAATTAATTCTTGATACCCATAGTTATTTTCTATAAATATTTACATTTTTTTATTGTGTGATAGTATATTATAAAATTTATGGTAGTTATGTGAAACATTTAAGGGGTTATATTCAGTAGTGTTTTTTCAATGGTATATAATCATATATTAAATAGTTTTCATAACATTGAAAAGAAACTTTACGGCAATGTTATATTTTAGTGTTTAAATATTTATGAACACATATTTTAGGTATGTATAACCTGTCTATTTAATATATAATTGAGGTTTAATAAATAAATTTATGATTTATTTGAAAAAGTATGTTTGACAATATTGGTAACCATGGGATTGATAATTGATTCATTATATTTCAGTGAATTTTATCTCATTTTTTGTATTGTATTGAAATGTGTGTGATTTCATAATCTATGGGTTGAATGTAATATTTAATTTTAGAGGATTATATTATTTACATATAGTTTGTTGTTTTGAGATTCAAATGTTTTTAGGATTCTTAAACCATGGGAATATATGATTAAAGTATGGATAATCAACGTTAATTAAGTAAAGATAAGTATGTTGACCTAGATTAATATAGTAATGTAGATTTCACATTGGAATTTATATCTAGATTACTAAAAATTGTAATAATACAATATTTCAATTTTATTACTGGATAAGAATAAAAAAATTTAGGGAATAATTTTTATAAGGGGTGTTAGAATATAATAACCCATGAGTTTTGATCCTTTAAATTGATACTATCTCTAATAGCTTGTTTCACAAACAAAAATGAACTAAAACAAGACACAACTAAAATGAAATAAAACATATAAAAAATACATGATAAATATAATCATTATTAGATAAAAATTTAATAATCAATTAAAATAGTAACATATTATTATTATTTTTAATAAATATTTGAAAAAGAATGAATGGATTTTGAAGAACCCTTTTAAAACTGGGGTTATACATTTTACCTTAATAAATTAAATTTATTGTAAAATTCTTATAATAATATGTAATATTAATATGTATAAAATAAAATATCAATATTAAATTATTTAAAAATATATATGAAATAATATTAAAAACACTTAGAGATTAAAAATGTTATTTTTTAAAACAATTTTTTTTTTCAGAACATGTATTTTCATTTAAAACCAAATATATATGTTTTATAATTTTATATTGAAAAAATAACCCATTTCTGGTTTAAACATATATATCATATATATATTTTTTATTCTTTAAAAAATTTGATTTTCTGATGAATAGTGAAATTACGATTTTTACAAGTAACATGGGTATTATATCATTATTAGTATACAAGTATAAATTAGAAACTATATAAAACATTTTATAAGGTCAAATAATTATTTTATAGGTAAATTTACAATTTAAAAAATATTGGTTTTAATTTAAAAACCCGATTTTACATGTTTGAAAATAAGTTATATTCTTCAGAAAATATTTTTTATACGTTATAAATTTATATATTTTAAAATCAATTTTGATCATTTTTAGAAATTTAATCATATTGAATGGATCTAAAATTTGGAATCTCTATGTCAAAATTTTGTATTAGGTTACATTTTTTTTCATAGAGGATAAGATAACTTAGGTAAAAACTATTTTCCACGATAAAAAATTAAATGGTAAAAGTAAAAAACTAAGAGTAAAAACCCCAAAAGTTTTAAAATATGTGTTATAATGTGTGTTTGAGGAATTGATCGACCATATAACTTATTATCCCCATTATTTTTAAATTTTAATCCACATTCCTAGATATTGACTTGACATTATTGAAATTTTTTGGGTAATTAACAAATGAATCTTATTTCAATTATGAAATGTTCCCTCCTCTCCTCAATTCCCCCACACCATATCCACATATTCTTAGACCAAAATGTACCCAAATAACTATTCAAAAATCATAGACACTATAATGAGGTTCTGGTTATCTTATAAGACCATCGCCTAAAGGTTTAATACCCACACAAAGGGGATAATCCATGATTTGAGGTATAAATTTCAAACCTCTATTTATTCATTTTCGTTTTAGTTATGTGATTTTTGTATTCAATAAATTTATTTTTACCATAAAATAATTATAATATAAGTACAATTATAATAAGTTTTTTATTATAATGATGTTTCAACCACTAACCATCCTCCCCTTTTCCATTAAGAAAAATGAACATGTAAATCACATATTTTGTGCACTACATCCTCTACAATGCAATGTGTTTCATTATTACATCATCACCTTAAAAATATGGTATTAATCTGGAATTTATTATAAAATTATCACATTTATGAAATATTTTTTATTATTAAAATATAACGAATATTAATTTTTTTCTATGTTCAATTGAAAATGAAATCATCATCTAAGCATATGTGTGGACTAACACCTCTATGGAATGATCAATTTCTATATTTTATTTCATAACCTAATTAAATGAATAGTCATGAGAATAGTTTTATGAGGGTAAATATAATATTTATGATACTAATAATGTAATGGTAATAAAAATTTAATAATCATCTTAATGGTAATGATGTAAAGTATTGTTATAAAATTAACTGTCCTAAATGAGCATACTAAGGGGAAATATATTTATTCAGAAATTATTTTATATCTATCAATTATTTTCTTGAATCATTATAATTTTTATATATAACACATAGAAACACTAAATTATAAAATTATTCTACTTATATAGTAATATATTAATTTAATCACCTCATAATCAACTATTAGTCATTCATTCCCATGCTGGAGTGTTTTTGACCACCAACTTGAATAATACTATGAAATTATATCATTGATTATTATAGAATCTTAATTAATATTATATTATGATAAAAATATGCAAATAATTTTTATTTTTGGTTCATAAAATGATACATCACTATTTAACACATTAATGAAGAAAACACACTACATAGGTACAAATCACTAAAAAATGATTGTGGTGAATTTCATATTCTATGATAAAAAATAATGTACTCATGAAAGGAAATTTAAACATTATAAATTATTATAAATTTAACAACCCAAAATCCAGTAAAAATGAACCAGTGCTTACTTTATTATATCGACATAGATGCCAAGGGTAAAATATGGAAGGAATGATCAATTTTGTAGTTTTTGAGAACAAGATACATACAAGATCCATATTTATCCATGGGAATAGAAAACAAAAAATAACAAAATAAAATTCTCAGACTTCATTAAACTCATTTATGGGATTAAATACATAACGTGGAAAAGGGAAACAAAATAAAGTCTATTTTAATGCTCATTAAGAGTTACATAAAATAGAATCAATCAAGAATCAATGATACATAGTTAGAATGGAAATGTAAATATCTAAACTCACATTTCATTTAATCAATTACTTGAATAACATAATTGGAGAATGCATAATAAACATGATAATGTAATTACTTGAAAGCACAATCTAATTAATCAATAAATTTAGAATGAAGTGAAACCATAGATAATATCATTAAGAAATTCTCATGGATAATAACAATAATTGAATTATCAATGAATTTAATTCTTATATATCTGACATCATGATCCCATGAATTATTATTCCTATACATTATAGACCTTTCACAAGACAGTTTAAAACTATGGTTAAAAACAAATTTGCTTTGGCCAGTTGATTTGTATCATGAGACCTGTCGATACATCAAGAGGATATCATTACCCAGTCCCCACCCGTAACATCATGTGTAAATAATTAATCATATATAAAATAATTATTTAATTCATGAATCATTATCCCTTATCACCAAATATCCTTTTTTAGGAATGGATATTAATATTTCAATATCACCACTATTAGTGAAGTAACATTCAATGTAAACACTGTATGTAAAAATGTTATAATTTTTTTGAAATAATCATATAAATCATTCAAGATTATTTAAATTAAATATAAATATGGTGTCTAATGAATTATTATCATAATAATGTGATTGTTTCAAGAGAAATAAATCATATAGAAAATAATATGATATTTGACAATAATTATTTTACCTATTTGGTAACTTTAAAATTGTAGAAAGGTAATAAATAAAAATTAAATTGAACATTAATAATAATTAATAAATTATTTTTTGTTAAATTCATCAATTTTAAAGTATATAAACCAAATGAATGTTTAATATGTTTATAAAAAAAATTTAACACAGCAAAATGGATATTAAGATGAAATCCCTTACCTCATTCTTCCATTTGGATAATAATACTTTAACCTCATGTATAATCGTTTTAAACATGTTATTAAGTTGTTAAAGAACCATAATAATATTTATTATATAATAAATGTTTCTATTATATCATTTTACCACCCATTTGTTAATAATATTTCATTATTTTCATTTTATTGAGTGTTAGTTTCCTTATTTTTTCATGAGTGTTTTCTTATAAAATCCATGATTCATAAACAATGGATATAAATGAATTATCTCAATAATGATAATAATATTATAAATATAATATTTATTTTTATAGACATTTTTATAATAATTCTTAAAAGTTGGGGCAAAGAAAACTAAATTGGATCGCTCCGTGGAGATGGTAGGTTGTATGTGTGCAGGAAAGACGATAGCATTCAACTAACGAGTGAAAGGGTAAGAATGTATATTATATATTAATTTTATATAATTTATGTAATTCTTTATATGTCACACATATCTATTAAATTTAACCTTATAACCTTCAATATAATGTTTAATTGAAAAATATATCAAATCTCTTCATGAGGCGGTAGTCTTCTGTACACACGATTAATGTTATTGTATTTTAAAAGGAATGGAATGTAAAAGGTTATATGTGATATTATAATTAAAAAATTATATTTATATAATAATATATATATATATATATATTAAGACCATAATTATATCTGACCATATGAGGTATGGATAGAAAATTGTGTACATCGATTTGCGAAGTGGTAGTCTTTCGTATACACAATTGGGGATTTCATTTCCCATTTTATAGAAGGGGAGATGAATATAGCTTATATAATTAATATAATAACAATTACATATATGATATATACTTTTTTTAATATAAAAGAATGATTTAATAATATTTTAATGAGGTGGGAGAAGGAATAAAATTAGAATTGTCATATAAGAATGTTACCTCTTCTTCGGAGGGCCTGTTTAGGTTTTCACCAAAAGTGTTACAAGGATGTGTTTATAATAGAAAAACATGAATCGATAATTTTTCAAGGTATTAATGACGTGATTTGGGTAGGTATTGTCTGCTCTAAATGTATTTGGATGTGTGAAAATTGGGGAGAGGGTCTAGCCTTTTATATGCAGGGGAGAGGACAACCATGAAGATTTCTAAAATAATCAATTTAACCCATTTTTATCATGAATAAATCAAAAATTATTGGTAATTAGAAACACTTATTGTTTATATGTTCTAAATACGTCCATCAAATTTGTGTTGGAGATGTTGGTATGTCATTTTAACCCTTATCTATTTAGTTGGACCCCCCTATAAATTAATTTTTTACCTTAACCATTGTTATTTATTTCAATATATTTTACTATTTTTAATGGATACGTAATATGTTAAATTTAATTGAAAATATTAATTATATTGACATAAAATATGGAGTCCATTTTTCTAATTTTAATTCACATTTGTGGGAGAGTAAAATTTAAAATTGTACACGCAGATGCGATGAGAAAGTGGGTTTCCAAAGAATAAATTCTAATCAGTATAAAAGATTTTAATATAATAATTCAATATTAAATTGATTCAACTAACCTAAATTTTATTTATTAAAAAATAATTTACCAATTTTTAATTTTAAAAAATTTAAAAACTAATTTAACTCTGTAAATAATGTAATTTAAAATGCAGTTTTCAATATAAATAAACATTTTTTACTATTCATAAAAAATTGAATCATTGTAGAAAAATATCTTAAAATAACCCCATTATAATTTTTATATTATCATTTAAAAATATAGTTAATTCAAATGAATAAATTTTATAAATTTTGATAAAATTAATTTTAAATTATCTGCACAACGTGTAACTAAACTCCATTTTAATAAATATATTTTTGTTATAAAAAAAATCTTTTTTTCATTATAATTATTCTAATTTAGTTTAAAATAAATAGATACACATTGAAATTATTTCCTAAAAGTTTAAAAAATATAATATATATTATTTAGTTTGTTATATTCATATCTTCCTATTTAACATCAAAGTTATACTGGTCTTTTTAAAATAATGTTTTAACAGATTATCACATTTGATTTAAACATAATGTTGCGTGCATCAAAATATATCAAAGTGATTAAATTTATTTAAAATTAAAAATTAATAATGTCTTGAGGTTTTGTATTATCCCCTTATACAAAATTTTTATCTTTTATAGTAAATGGATATTACCTTCATAATAGATGAGGGTAGTTCATATTCTTGACATCCTATGGTTCCCATGACATTTTATCTATTTTGTGATTTTTCTAAATCAGCATAACCAATCAAGTCATTTGAATACTCAATAACTGATCTATAGTATCAAGAATCTTGACGGATTCTTCATAGTAAGATAGATTATGTTACAATTATATTTCATTAAAGGAGACCACATGTGTTGGGTTTGGCATGTACTTCCTTAACAATGACATAAGGAACAAATAATGTACTTTTAATATAATTGGTGGAATTTTTAAATAGTAAGAAACATATCTAATAATTTTAAGGATTTAAAAGTGTTTGTTGTATCTTTGGATCATTTTTCATTTCTTACAAAACCTTATGGAACCCTTATATAGAGATACTCTCAAAAAAATGTGATCTCATACAAAGAATTTCTAATCATTCCTCTGAATGTTCGCATAAACATTTTGACTACATTAGGCTAATTTATTTTTAGCCTAAATAACCTTTTCCATTTTTTATTGTCTATTTAACAAGTTTTATACCCACAAGTTTCCTTTCACTAACTTTATCCCAACATGTTGGAGTATGAAATCTCTTTGAACATAATTCATCATAAGACACCATTTTAATACTTGAATGGAAACAATTATTATAGGAAAACTAAACCAAAATTAAATACAAATCCCACATACCTTGAAATTCATGTGAGTATGACATTAACATTTATTCCATAAATGAATATTATTTCCTAACTATCAATAAGTTTGAGGATTATAGGAAGTTCTTAAATAATTATCGGTATTAAAAGCATTATAAAGACACTTCTGGAATATTGATTTAAAATGGGGATCACGATCATACATGATTGGAATAGGTGCAACATTAATTCTTTCAACTTAATTTTTATAGATCATTGTGATACAATCAAGAAGAAAATATTCTCTTATGTAGAGGAAATGTCCAGATTTGGTTCAGAGATCAAAAATAGGCCATATTGCATCATTTTTTCTATGACTATTTTGTAGTACTATGAAAAATTCCATAGTGAAATAATTGTATTTCCATATACGAATATAAAGGTGTTACATAAATACTCTATGATATTGTCACTCAGCCTTTAATTGTTTATAAACAAACATCTTGACATATAGTAAACAGTTTTATACATTATATTATCCCACAAAAAAGTTCCCTCAAATACAAATACATCTTGGTTCTTCCAAGGTGTATGGAGAAATTTGAGCATTGAGATTCAACCATTAATTTAATTTTTAGAATTGGCATTGATAGAATACATAATATCTTTCAGAAAATCAAAACATCATTTTATATATTAATTCATCTAATTTCTAGTCATTCTCATTTTTAATTTTTTTTGAACCTTCTCATCACCAAGTTAATTAATTTTTATCTTTTCTAATAAATATTACTTCCTAGTCATTTAAAAATGGATTTATGCCTCTCATTCTTAAATAATTCCCATATCCACCTTTTCTATATTCATGAACATTGGATCCATCTCAATTTTAATTTAGTATAGAACTCTATGATCTTTCTAACACAATGCATCTGCTAAATTATTTTCATTCCTCAGGTTGTTTTGATTTTGAAAACCATAATCATTGAGTAGCACGATCCATCAAATTTCTTTCATATTTTTGTATTTTTGTTAAAATATTCACTTCATTCTTTTATAACCCCTTAATATATCAATCATTTTTTGTTATGTAAATACCAAGTCACGTTCTCATTTAATCCATATGTATCAAAAACCTATCATTTTGAGATAAAAGATTCAAAATTGGAGAATTGTCCAACCTCTAATTTAGTAGTCATAACATTCATTATATTTCATTAACTAAATGAGTGTAACACATTTATGTGTATTCTTATTCAATTTTCTATCCATTCAGTTAAAATTTTGAAGGAATCGATCATAGTAACCTTCAAAACTAATGAAACTAAAAATTTTGTTATGGTAGTTGGTGTAAGACATTCTATGACTAACATTGTCTTCATTGGATCATCTATGATTATATCCTTAGAGAAAATATTCCAAAGAAAAGAAAATCATTGATTGTAGTAACTAAACTTACTAAATTTAAATTAAAACTCTTTCCTTTTAAGAGTCCGAAGAATGATACTCAAGTGATTCTTAGGGTCTGTGTAGTTTTATTTATACACCATTATATCATTAATGAATGCCACAAAAAATCATTATATGTTCCTTGAATACTCTAATTATTATAAAAATAAAAACAGATGGTTCATTAGCCAATCCAAATGGAATTAAAGTAACACTGCTGGAAATCGGATCTTTCCCAACACTTCTATACCAATGGTTTGTAAAAACCGTTGGTATAGGCACCCTTTCCCTACGGATCTCCCAAACCGTTGGGAAAGGGAGCTCAAATCACCCCTTTCCCAACGGTTTGGGAGAACCGTTGGGAAAGGGGTGGGTCTTTCCTAACGGTTCCCCCAAATCGTTGGGAAAGGGAGCTCAAAACACCCCTTTACCAATGGTTTGGGAGAACCGTTGGGAAAGGGGTGGGTCTTTCCCAACGGTTCTCCCAAACCGTTGGGAAAGGGAGCTCAAAACACCCATTTCCCAACGGTTTGGGAGAACCGTTGGGAAAGGGGTGGGTCTTTCCCAACGGTTCCCCCAAACCGTTGGGAAAGGGAGCTCAAAACACCCATTTCCCAACGGTTTTGGAGAACCGTTGGGAAAGACCCACCCCTTTCCCAACGGTTCTCCCAAACTGTTGGGAAAGGGTGCCCCAAAATCTAGCATACACCCCGAAAGAAAATATGCACCTATCCCAACGGTTTTGCGAACCGTTGGGATAGGTTCTTCGATTTGTTTTCCAGGTCTACTGCCCGAGAACATTATATAAATCTAAATTTAAAATAATTATTATAATACATATATATATTTATGAAATTATGTTTAAAAAAGTCATATTAGGTTAGTGGTTAAGTCGTTCTATTATAAACGAGGGGTTCAGGGATCAAATCACACCGAATGTATTTTTTTTTGAAATACATATACCAACGGTTTTATAACCGTTGGAATAGATTTTCATATTACCTATGCCAACGGTTTTCAAAACTGTTGGGATAGGTCTATACGAACGGTTTTCCCAAAACCGTTGGTATAGACCTATCCCAACGGCTTACTTCGCCACGGTTCTCCAAACCGTTGGTATAGGCTATACCAATAGTTTGGAGGACTATACCAAAGGTTCCAAACCGTTGGTATAGGTTAGTTTTCCAGTAGTGTAAACCTTTAATGTCCATACCTCATTTAACAAGTTGTCTTTAAACATTATTCCTTATTTACTCACAATTAATGATAACCATAATGAAATAAAATATTTGAGAAATATTAGCTTCGTTATGTTGATCGAATACATCATCAATTGTGGAAAAGGATACATATTCTTTCTTATAATATCATTGATTTAACAATAATGAATTCATAGCCTCACGGATCTATTTTTTCTTATTAATGAAGATAATAAAGGATACCATGGTGAAATATTATGAAGAATAAATACCTTATCATAAAAATAATATAGATGTTTATAAAAAATAAAATAATTCCATAATGTCCATTCTATCAGGATTCGTTGATATTGTCTTGAACCAATGATTAAATCAATGGAAAACTACACTTTATGTTATGAGGGGTGTCTAGTTAACATATCAATAAGTAAATCAATATATTCCCGTAAAATAGGTACATCCTCAATTTGAATATTACTTTCTCTATACTTATATTATGTATTCTCTTCTACCCCATGAATATCATTCAATAAAGCTATTTGTGGTGGATTTTGACATTTATTCTATAATGATTTCCCTACTCTAAAGATAAGTAATTCTACATGTTTTTAATGAATCATAGTTTCCTTCTTATTGCATAAAAAGTTTGTATTATATTTTTAAAACCATCCCTTACTAAGAATTACTTCTATGTAAACAATATTTATGATAATAGGGTAAGAAAAAAAGAATTTTTATGTGTCACAATGGGGATTTCCTAACACATCTTTATTATAGTGAGACTTCCACTGGATTTTCGTAAATAAATCTATCTTCTTTAATATGATAAGTAAATATAAAATTTTCTTTGAAAACATGTAATATATAAAATATTATGAGAATATGTGATCATGTAAAGAATTAGTTAAATGTGATTATAAGAATAAAGTTCCTTACACTACATCTTAGGTAACCTCATCCTCGGATATAATGATCACATATTCTTCGCCAACATCCCCTAGCCTCTTCTGTGGTCGATTCCCATGATGCTGGTGGAATTATTTTTCATAGTTCCCCATGAACCTAATGCTGATACACTGAATAGATTTATTTTCATTCAAACATATTCATTCTTTAACCTGATGAAAATTATCCCCACACTTATAAAAAACTCTAATTCCATTCTACCAATTCCTAGGGTGATTCTTTCCATACTTTTTAAAATATAGGAATTTATTAACTCTATTATTATTATTTATATCATTATATTTATCTTAATTGTCTATCTATCTCTTGTTTTATTTATTTCTCTTGATCATATATGATCTATAAAAAACTAATTTTTGTTAATGGTTTATAAAAAAATGTAATCCTAGATGAATTTATTTTTTAGAACATCTCCCTTTGGAGATTTAGATTAATCGCTTCAAAGAAATGATCATTATTGAGCTATGTGTTTCTTAGGTAATGTATAAAATACTTTGATATCCTTGTAATGAAATACCAATTTTTAACCACACTTTTATTCCCTTTTTTTAATATGTGGAACTTTATCTTCATTTAAATTCTTTATTCACGAGGGAAATATTTTTTAATGAATGTCACCATATAACATTTCTATTCCATTAGTTCTATTTCATATTCCTTCATAATATTCTAGATCAATAACAACCATTGGTTATCATTACCTTTGAGGTAGTATACTACATGTGTAAAATTTTCCCATCCATCACATCCTAGGTCCATTAATATATTCTCAAGATACATAATCCATTACTCACCTACTATTGGATTATTTCTCCCACAAAACTATGGGGTATCTTGACACAAGAAAGGATACAACATAATTGCTTAATATTGAAGAATATGTTACTTTATTTAATAACAAAAATTAAGGTACCTTAATATATAAATCATCTTCTCAGTTAAAATAACCACTCTATTGGATTTTATACTAGGGTAATATATAAATTGTCTGTGAGTATTGATACCCTTATTCTATCTAGGTACCATTTATAAGAAATTATATATACTATACTAGTTTTTAAAATTATGAATTATAAATTTTAATTTAGAACTGTAAATATGGCATAAAAAATAAAATAAAATAAAATATTTATGCATTTTTAATCTTAGAATCATAAAATTTGTTTCATTGGTTGATATTTCTATTTTCAAATCCTTCGTAATGGATTGATTTTTTTAATTATCCTAAGAATACCCCTAGGAGTTTCAATTTTTTTCCATTTAAATCCTCGTTATAATGCACCAGTTTATGTTCGAGGAAAATATAATGTTTGTTATTCAATGTTATTACCCCTAGGATTTTTTTTAGCAAAACCACATCCACTTTTAGTATCCAAGCAGAGATTTATATAAAGGGAAAAAGGAAAATATGTTTATTTCAAAAAATATAATTTTCTTTTATACTTATCCTCAAAGTCTATAATAGGGTTATGTTTTCCAATATTTATATTCATTAATCTAGTTCGAATGTTTTCCACTAAAATTCGTATGATTCCAACTATAAAGACCTCAACTCGAATAACCTAGAGCCGATCTCTAATTTATTATATCTGCATATATACAAGTGGTAAAATCCCTATGAACTAATTAGTATTGTAGTTTTGGAGAAATAGATACATTCATTATACCAATTTTACAATGGGAATAAAATATAAAACATATCAAAATAAAAATATCAACATCCTTAAAACGCATTCAAAGGAATAATATTTATAAAATAGAGAAGAGAAACAAAATAAGGGTGACATCAAATGCTCAATAAGGATTACATACACCAAAAGCTATCAAGAATCAATATGAAATAATAAATATGTAATTTCCAATTACCGAACACACATTCCATCTATTAAAGAATTTTACAAACATAATTGGATAAAGAATAATCAATATGGTATGGTAAATTACAGAAAATACATTATATTTAATCAATGAAATAAGAATTAAATGCACCCAAGGATAATATCAATAAAAAATCATGTATAATATTAATAAATTAATTATAAATTAATTAAATTCATAATTGGTATATTTAATGATCTAAATAATAACGATACCTCTACTTTTATGACCTTTCAAAAGACATTTTAAAACTATGGGAAAACAATATAATTTGAAAAAGTGATCTATCTAATGACACCATAAATGCATCAAGGGGTATTTTATGATGGGGACCCAAACCATTACTATATATCTAAAAAATTCCTCACATGTCTAATAATTTATATAAATCAATAATAAATATTATATATCATCAAACATCTGTATTGAGTAAATGATACAAATTTTGTAATATTTTCAATGTTAATCAAATAACTGTAAATATAATTACCATATTTAAAAATAGTATATGGTGTATGTAATAATCCTATAAATCATAAAATAATATGTATATTAATGATAAATTCTATTTCTAATGAAAAATGATAGTAAGAAATTTATTATTTCAATAGAAAGAAAACAATCCCAAAAGAAGTTTAGATTGTACAATTACATTTTTTACCTAGTTAGAAACATTTAAATTATAAAATACTGAATAATAAACATGAATAGAAATAATATTAATAATCAATAATTTATTATTCATGATAAATAAATAAAATTTCAAGTATATAAACCACATAAAATATAAATGGTGTATATTAACAAATGTGTCTCAGTGAAATTGGAATTAAAATGAAATTCATTAGATCAGGATTCACTTTGGTTAAATGCACATTAAACTCGTGTATAATATTTTTAATAATTCAATTAATTTAAACTCTATCCATATCATATTTATAATATCATATTTTATCCTATTATAGTATTTTACCACAAGATTGTTAAAGGTATTACTTTTTTTATGTTAATTTACTTATTTTCTCGTGTGTATTTTATCTTGAAAGTTATATTTATTATGAATATGATATAAATACATAATATACATTATTATAATAAAATTATAAATATCATATTTACTTATTGTATATATTTTTATGGCCATTATTGAAATACGGTCATTGAAAATGAATCACATCGCTTCATGGAGACTGTAGGTTGTATGTACGCAAAAGCCATGATATAATCCCTTTAACATATAAAAGGTTAAGGAAGTGGATGATATATTAATTTTATAAAATTTATATTATGTAATATATAATACATATATCAATTACATATATTCTTATAATCATCCTTGTATGCCATATGTGAAAAACAATTTACATCACTTTACGAGGCCATATTCCTCTATAAAGACAAAAAATGTTATCATTTTTTTGAAAGGAATATAAATAAAGATGGTATATGTGGTATTATAATTTAAGTAGTATATTTATATCATATTATATATATATATGTGTAAATATATATTATAAACCTATCATTATATCCGACTATGAGAGGGGTTGATGACAAATTTGTTATATCGGTTCGCGAGTCTGTCGTCCACCATACACATGATTGAAGATTCTGTTTCCCATTTTATGGAAGAGGATATGTATATAGGTTATAAAATTAACAAAACAAAAGCATCATATATAGTAGATACAAATTTTTTTATATTAAAATAGTTGAATAATATTTCAAGGATGTAAAGGAATAAATGAAATGATAATGATAATTTATGAACATTACATATTCCTAGGATAATCTCTTTCAGTTTTCCAAAAAGACTTTATAGTATGAATTATTTATTAAAAGAGTACCCTATGAATTTGATATGGGATTTATAATGTTATTTTGGTTCGTAGTTTCTGAATAAAATTGTTTTGGAAGTGTGAATATTTGAGGAGATTCGTGGCCTTTTATAAGTAGGGGAGAGGCCATACATCGAGTTTTTGAATAGAATCAATTATTCCCACATTTTTATAATTAAAAAATCACTCAAAATGTTTCATTATATAATATTATTGGTGATGAGTTCAATATATTTCCTTCCAATTAGTGATGGAAAATTATTTAGGTCTATTTGACCCTTATCTTTTTAGTTTATCTCCCTAGTAAATCAGTTTTTACCTTAATCACAATAATTAATTTTTACATATTTTACTAATATAATGGTAAATAATTAATTTTAGTGTACTATATAATATATATTATTAATAATTAAAAAATGAAATCAATTTTTTTAAAATTAAATTCACATAAGTGACATAATCCAATTTAACATTATACTTACAGATGCAGCTAAAAAGAGTGTTTCCAAAGAGAAAATTATCATAAGTAAAACATATTTTAATATATAAATTCAATATAAAATTTATTATACTAACCTAGATTGTATTTATTATAATATATGTGAAATAATATTTCATTAAAAAACATATAAAATATAATTTAACTTTGTAAATTATATAAATGAGAAGATAATTTTTTATATAAATCACTATGTTTCAATATTCATCAATGAATGAAACATTATAGAAAAATATAAAAAATTAACTCTAAGATAATTTCGATATTCTAATTTAAAAAACAAATAAAATTTTTTCAAATAAATTTTACAAATTTTATAGAAATTAAATATCAAATATGTAGGAAAAGAGAGACTAAACTTCCTTTTAGGAAAATACTAGTTTGTGAAAATTATTTTTTCCCTTTCAAATGATTATTAATTTATTTCTAGTCAATAAATAAATAATAAAATCATTTAATATATTTACAAACCATATAATTTTTATAATTTAATTTTTCTAATCGATAACTTTCAACAGAACGTCTAGGATATGTTGGTTAGGTTTGAATAATATTTTAATAGAGTATCACATTTCATTTAAACCCGATTCTTCATAAATTAGAAGCTATCAAATATATTTAATTTATATAAATGTAAAGAAATTTTTAATTCATGGGGTGTTATAATAAATCATCCCTTATAGTAAAATTAATTAATTTTTATGATAAATGTTGGAAGAATAAAAAATACTGACACCACTTTTAGCAAACTAGTTCTAACTGATCAGGGTTACCCACAACTGACATAGAAAATAGGTAAAAACAAAATAATATAATTACAAGGAATAATTAAAAATTTAATTTAAAAAATATACCTATTGGAAATGGGGTTTTTAATATGTGATTATGATTTTTATATTTTTTATATAGGATTCTATTATATTTGACTAAACTGGCTAACATGCTTAGGGGTTTTCTTGTCAAACCCCTGTCTTCGAGAAATGGGGTGTAGTATACACATGATTACATTATTATGGTGAATATGATTCCTAATACAGTAATTATATCACTAAATTCCTTTTATTCATTTTAATCTAAATCTCCCCCTTTCAGGATGTTTAGATTTTACTTAATTTTTAAGGGGTTTTTTGTTATGTCAATACTCATCCATTGATTTATAATTGTTATTCTTAAAAATATTACATATAATTTTGTAAATTATTCCCTCTTATTTTATTTTCTCTTATTTTCTCTTGATTTCATTGGATTCAAATATTGTCTGCACAAACCCCTTTTCCAAAAGATAATTTCTTCATGAACTATTTTTTTTGTATAGGACATTGGTATCTCAAATATTATTTATTGAGTTATATTGTTTCTTTGGAATTATAAAATTTATTTGTTTCTATTTTATATGATTTTATCAATTATATATTATGTGAAATGGTTCATTGGATTAAATTATTCATACTTGATTTTTCACTCACCTAAAAATATAACATTATTAAGAAAGAACCTCTATATCTTAATTTGATCTTTATTTCAAGTCTATATTTTCTTTATTATAAATGTTCTATTTTTTTAGGATTAATAATATGTATTATTTTATATGATTTTATTAATATTAATTACCCATTTAAAAAGGATAATATAATAATATTTTTATGTTATTTGAATTTAATCAAATTCAATTTAAAATATTTTCCACTAAAAATGTCTTTTGATAACCTTTATGATTTACTTGGGAAATATTTATTAATCATTATTTTACAATGGTAAATATTTTATGATGTTTTCAAGTAAATTGTTTTTCTAAAATATCTTTTGAATGTTACCCATGACATCTTCTTTTTATAAATATGTTAAAAATAATCTCTTAATGTTTTCCATTGGATGAAATATTTACACCAAAATTCATGTTTCATTTGAATAAATATCTCTAGGTTTACATGGATTCCAAATTTTTTTTTACTATTTTTAAAAAATCCCATATTTTAAATGTTTCCAAAAGTTCAAGAATATTTCTTATTTATAAATATATTTTTATAAAACACTTTTAAAAGTATATTTCTTATAAGTTTTTATCCTATTGTATATCCTCTGTTATATTTATTAAATGTTATTTATCTTGAGGGTTAATGAATATCATTGGATACCAATTTCTTTCCAAGGGTGTATAATGTTATAATTATTGGTGGAAATATTATTTTTCCCTTCTGTGATTATACATGAAAAGTACATGCAGGCCATTTTCATTCAATAAGTTATTTTTTGATATGATGATTATATCCTTAGGGCACAAAAGGTATGGATTATTAGATATGTGATACAAATATGTCTCTCTAATGCATTAGGTAAAGTCTTGTTTTTCAAGATTTATAAATTTTATTTGAACATATTAGTGAGTATCTTGGTTCACAAAGTATGTGTATGAGGGATTTTATGACTACCAATAGTTTTATGTGTGAAAATATTACTGAGTATATATGTTCACGGTGAGTGAATATAAAGGTACTTATCTCATATCATAATTTTATAACTGAATTTGTTAGGGATCACCTTGGGTTAAAACGGGTGAGTGTAATAGAATTTAGCTCCACTAAAATGTATTCTTATGAATACGTCCATAAGTATCTACATTTACAATGAATGGGTGTGATAGTGTTTATCTAATCTTTAAACTTTAGTGTGAATAGGTTTTCAAATTTCCTGGTTCACAAAGATATTAATCCATTGTTTTATGATTGTGACACTTTCTTTCCTATGTTCCATGAAACATGATTTGTGTATCATATTTTATAATTATTATTTAATAATGTTTTGGTAGTTTGATGTTATATGTAAATATTTTCTTCTTATGGAAACATGTTTTATGATCTATGTTTTTGGGGTTTTATTTCTTTATTTATCTTTATTAAACACATATTCTAACTTCTGATCCTTGATTATCATTTCTTATATTTACCCTTACTGAGCATATGATCTCACCACTTTATTATCACTCTATTTTCCTATGTTAAAAATTTTGTTATCATGTAAGATGTGTCAAGAAAGTTGTATTATGACATAAATATATTGACGATGTTCAATAAATTTTATGGATTAAGATTTTGTTTATATAATTGGTAAATATAAATTATTTTAAAATTAAATTTGTTTTATTAGTTAATGTGTTTTAATAATTATATATTATTATAAACCGAAGTGGTATTGGGAAATTATTGTAATGAAATATTTCTTTTATGTCACGTAATTACCATACAATTATGGTTGTGTTGTCATAAGAAAACTACATTTCAACTTTCATAGCACATCAAACAAATTTCTCATTACCCTTATTTTCCATTTGGACCTAAGATCTTAAAAACATGGATTCAATCCTGAAAAAAATCAAATAATTTTACTATCAAGGTCATGAATACTGTTTGGTACGAACATAGTAAATTGTTTAAAATTTGATTCATACACAACTATTGAAGCCTCATCCTTTTTTCATTAATTCCAAGATAATTTCTCTATTTTTGGTTCAATATACTTAGTGAAATATTTATACACAAAAATATTAATAAATGAATCACATTCCATGGAATAAATCACACACACACACATATATATATATCTTGTATTCTTAATCAATGACCACCATCGATCAACTTCAACTTAAAAATGTTTAATTAGAAGGGTTATTTTTGGATTTTCTGAATATCCCATAACTTGGAATATCATTTTTCAAATCATTGATCCTTCCATTGGATACCACTAAATCTATGGTTCCACCAAAATACATTGGGTGTTGTTTCATGAAATTATCAACTATAGACATGTTCTACTTTCATAATTCTAATTGCTATCTAACATGGATTCCACCAACATTTGTATACCAAATAAATTTATCCACCACAAAAAATTGCTCAATCCAAATTCCAACCATTAAAAGTTATTGATTTCAAAGAATAATATCATCTTCATCCCTTTCTACTTCAGCTTCCATGTTTTCCCTCTGAAACCTATTTTGAACACATATATATTTGATGAAGAAACTTGGTAATCTTAAAGTTTTATATATTTTTAATATAACCACAATTTATAATACATCTTGGGTATTATAGTTAAATTATCTTAATCTCAATATTTATTTAAAATTTATATTTTATACAAACAATAGTGACACAACATTAAAACATCCCATATTTTTGATTTTTTATATGAGGGTTATTTTTATATTTTTTAAGGATTGATTAGGTTTATAGTTTATAGAATTAGATCATTGTAATTAACTTACCAACCCTCATATTAAAAATTGGAAACTTATAGTTACTTTCCATTTTATCAATAAACTTTTAAATATAAAAAATTTATTATCCTAATTGATCATTATGACTTTAAACATTATTTACTATTTTTTTCAAATCATATTTAAACCCTGTTATTTTATTAATGTATTGGATAAGCACAAAAATCTCATTAGAGACATAAAATAAATAAAATTTTCATTCCAATTAAGAACATATAAATCTATAATTTTTTTATCATTTCCATATCAATCATTAATAATATAAAATATATCATATGCATATTGTTAAAACACAATTTTCAAAAATAAAATTATATAAACCCACAATAGGGAAAATGAAACCCTTTTAGGCATTTTAGAGAAATATATTTATAGCCCATGTTCACTCATGTTATAAATAACTGGATCCCAATTAAATCCATAGAAGATAAATCCTCAGTTAACTTCCCCATTCTTACATTTGAATATAAAGAACATTTACCAATGTATTAGAGAGATGTATTAGGCTAACTCATCATATAATATGTATAAGGATCACCCTTCATATAAGTTGTATCGGTCTTACCCATCGTATAAGATGTAATAGAATCACCAGTCATCAGCTATAATTATCAAGTACCATTGCACAATTTTTATGATTCTAGTTTTTATCACTAATGAATTGAAAAACATAGTCGAACCCATATTAAAAGATCTTTTAGATATAAAATTATTGTTTCATTTTAGAACCCATTTAAAGAAAACAATTTCCAAAATAATATAGAATTTTTTTAAAACCATGGAATATTATAAAGGAACACAAATAACTAATAATTGTTATTATGTAATGAAATGGGTTTTAATAAACATATGTTTAAATTTAACACACATTAATTATTTTTTATATAAATTTAGTATAAATTACACGAACATATTTCTTTTGAAATCCTTTGAAAAAAATACTAAATAGATATAAAATGTCATATAAAACTCATGTATATCCAAATAAATACGCCCATAATACCATTTTAAAAATATTGAAATAGTGGAAAATGATTTAAAAATTTAATCATTAAAACATTCTTAATGAGTTATTAAGGTAGAGTGTCCCTTACCTCAAGTTTTTCCTGTCATGTGTGTTATTTATCTTCCCCTACTTCCGAAAACCTATATATGTTTATAAATAAATCATTTTTATGGTATTCCGATAAAAAACACATCTAGGTTGTTGGGGCTATTTTAATATTGTATTTCGGTATATATTTGAAAATCTAAGAGGCAATTTAAGTGGGGAGTTAAGAGTAAAGGGGGTGTCCTTTTAGAAGTCAGGGAGATAACAAACTTGGAATTTTACAAAACAATAAAATTTTGTAATTTCTTACTACTACAAAATATCTCTAAAATAGACCATTTTTTATAAATAGAAAATATAGGGTTGAAATATAATATTTCTAATAGGATTTTTAAATGTTTTTGAGTCAATTTAACCCTTATCATTTTTTTTCATTTTAACCCATTCCAACAATTATTGTGGTGCATGAGTTTTTTTACCAATGTTATTATTAATAATGAAAAAAATGGAATTGGATTCACTAAAATAATTGGAAATACTAATTAAAATATGGAATCAATTTGTGAAAAAAAATTTCTGTATATAGAAGAAATTTATTTTAAAATAAATACATAAAACAAGATGAAAAACATCATTCCAGAAAATGTATTTTTATGTATAAAAATGTTTTAATAAAAAATCAAGTATAATTTTTATTCCAATTACATTGATTATGTTATGTTTAACAAAAAATATATAATTAAAATTTAAAATAAATCGAAAATATAATATGAAATCATTTATATATGAAAATAAAATAAATTTTTCTTAATAATCATTATTTTCTATTATTAAAAAAATATAATTATATTTCTGAAAATTCAAAAAACCACACCCTACCCTCATTTTTAATTGATGATGTGAACACAAAATATCATTTTTTTAAATTAATATTATAAAATATTAAAATTGATATTTTAAATAAAACTAATTAATACATGTAAACAAACTTTATAAGAATTATTATATTTCATTTTTCATTGAAAATTTATATAATATTCTTATAATGAATGAAAATATATAAAAAAAATTCATTAATATTAATATGGAATGAAATTGATTTATTATCAATATTACCTTAGTTTTTACAGAACCTTTTTGATCTAGACTTGTCTACAAACAGACAGGTGAGAGTGGTGTGGATTTTTTTGTCCCATTCTATTTATTAGTTATGGTGATGGTTATGGAATTAATGTTATTTATTAGTATTAGTTAATAAATTTATCTTTTATTTTTTTTTGTTGTGGATATGTTTGAATTTTTATTGGAATAAAAGAAATATTGATAGTGATATGCATTGTGGGATTCAATGATATTTCTTATTATGAATTATGCTTAAAATTTTGATTTTGTTTTTTCAGGTTAAAATAAATATTTCTTACACTTATACACCCATTTCATATGGAAGGTGATTTTTTAGTTGGACGATCAGACTAATTACTCCCACATTACTGCCCCATTATAATTTTTTGTGTGTTTTTAACATATATTGATGAGGACTAGAGATACTGTTAGTGTAACTTAGATGATGTTTCAAGATGAATTTAAGTATAGAGAATATATTTCATATTTTTTTGAATGTTTGTATACATAACATATTTGTGATATATAGGTTGTGGAATTTATATATTGAATGTAATTTTTTTATAGTTTATCAGTGGTTTATTCTTATTCATCCACAAATGTTATAAAGTATATTCCTTCCATATTAATTTTTTATATCCTTACATGATAGTTTCCAATCTATATCCAATTAGAGGTTATATTTAGGCTCACTCTCAACTTTATTATAGATATAATAGGATTACTAATAGGGTAGGGTTGGAAAATAGTGTTATTAATTCTTTTGGTTAAGTTTTATTAGAGATTTAGTGTTAGGAAAACGTGAGGATTTTATGAGAATATTAATAAAATAGAGAAAATTTATCCTAACATGTGATATAGTCCAAAAAACCCCATTATATTGTAGATATTTAGTAACTCCTGTGATTAAATTCATGGAATCTGAAAACATAATGAAAATGGTTAGGTTAATGTATTTCCATTAATAGGTATAGATCATATGGATGTACAGATAACTTAGTTGTTATACACAAAAGAATAGATGATAAAAATTATATAAATGGTTTATAAATGTTTTTTTGTGACACAACTATTCATATTTTTTTGTTTTTTATTCCTAAATAAATAATTAACCGAATTTTACGGATTTAATAAACAATTATAGGACCATATATGTGTTATTCCCATCTGTACTATAACACGTTTTCTCTTAAGCATATTTTAATTTTCATTATTGAGATACATATCAAAAATATCTATTTCTATGATGTATATAACTGTTATTAGATCATATGTAAATTCATATTATTATATATGATTTGTAATTCTTAAGATTATTTATAAATAAAAATTCCCCTTATTAAATTTCATATTTTTATACTGATGTGATTGTTTTAGATTCATGTTTAATATTATTTTAATTATCATATCAGTTTTATACCATGTTTTATACCCCAATCATGATATATTATATACACGTGTTATTAATTTATTACCAGATTGGATTTTGGACTATTGTTTTTTTAATTCTAGGATGTTGATGGACATGATTTATGACAACCCACAGAATTTAGAGAACTTTTTCAAGAATGAATGTGTTTGTTCATTCCAAAGTATGACTATAGTATTGTGAAACTATATTATCATCGTGTTACACATCATGACAAAGTTTAAATTCCATGCGTAGTTATTTAAATATATACGATCATGTGTACAGGAATGATGTGTATTTTTTATTGTGAGTAAAATGTTTTAATATGAAAAACAGTAAATTTTACTTTTAAGGAAATAATAGCATATATTTTCCAAATTTTATTAGTGCATTGATCATGTTTATTATATAATCATGTTTTGTTAATAATAATAAAATTATATAAGGTTTCGTTTGAAAAAGATAACATGATAAATGAGGATGCAGCATGTGCATAATTTTTTTTAATTCGCATGAATGTCTAAAAGATTTTTTAAGCTAAAAATTAAAACGCTTTATATGAAATGTAACTTGAGAAACTGAGAGGTGTTTATAATGTTCTCATTTATGATTTATTTATTTGAGTTATTGATATGATATTTTTGAAAGATATATGTTTCCAAACTATAAATTAACATTATATGGGTTGGAAAATGTGAGGTTCTTCCATATTTTACATTATTTATTGAAGCTCAATATTGTCTATTTAAAATTAGTTTCAAGTATTTTTTTTATTATGTTTACTTCTTGTATTATAATGTTTTTTACTATAATTAATATTATGAGGTCTATTTCAAAAAAAGTATAATCATTTAATGTTGTTAATGAAAAATATGTTTGGGTAACTAAAATTATTTTATGATTTTATTCTTGGACACCCTAAATTAATGTGAAATGAAAGATTAAAATAGTGATTTATTGAATGGTTTTGTTATAGGGTGACTATATTTCATATTTTGATCAAATTTTCATATTTTTTGAGGATTTTTGTGGATGTTTTGGTGTTGGGAAATTTTATTCAATGGTTTTTTATTATGGTTTCCCTGTTGAGTGTGGGGACTTATAATCGTTGATGTGTTTGTGATTGTATGAATTTTGTTTTTGTGATGAGGGAGTGTTTTGTGGTTATAGTAGTTGATATTATGGTAGTCAGGGATGTGATATTGTGTGGGTAAAATTTTGATGGAATAGATTGTTTTTTGGTAGGGATATTTTTTTATCACTATTATTGTGTGATTCAATTGGCAATGAGTGTTGGATGTTGTAGTTAGTTTCCTTGTTTAATATGAGATGACATGGGTTGATATGTTTTTCTTAAGGAATATTTTATTATTAGATGATGTTGAAGCACTAATGTGGTGATCATAACCTTTTTATGTTACTATAATATACTTCATCAATACACTATTAAAGTATTAGGAATGAAATGGGTATGGTGAATCTTGGGATATGGCATTGGTAAAATTTTGGTAGTAGGAAGAACCCGATATCATTAGTAGTGCCTCCAACCTAGATGTAGGGGATTGGTTAGAATAGGTTAAGGATTATTTAAAACTATTTAGTAATTAAAAAAATTAGGAGTTTCATTGGTGATGGTATTGTTTTAGAATTGTTATCTGGGATGGTGTGCGATAAAGAACAAAAACCCAATAAATATTTCATTGTGGAATTTATTGAAATATTCACACATATTTATTTTTTGTGAGCATAGATGTATAACCAACTGAAATAACATTTAAGATCTGATGTGTTATAAGGATGTGTGCATCTTTGGAAACTATATTTTTTGGATTTTTAGTTGGTTTAGACATTTTCTATGTGATGAGAGACAACAATATTCGAGTTTTGAGTCTTATTTGAGGCCTTAAATTCATGATCTATTATACATTTTTAGTTATATTATTGGGAATATTTGACACCCTCTAGGTCACAAGTATTATTATATTATGAGCTTGGTTTAGCTTTTTGAGATTCTAAATAATTTTTGGAGTCAGGTCTTGATGATTTTGAGTTTTGGGGGAAACATGAATGGTTCGCGGTTGGGAACATAATTATTAGTAACAATTAAATAACCATGTGATATTTATTTTTTAGTTCCAGTAACAATTTACACAATTAAAATATTTTTTACCATGTTACTCACTTTGAAAATTTTGCAGATGTTTGGGTTTGGTTATAGAGGCTTTTGTGTGCATAAAGAATGATTTCTCAAATAATACATCTATTTCTATAAAATCTTCGGCATTAGTTTTCAAGGGATAGTGGAAACTACATGGGTTTTCTAGACATGTCTCATTATTTTGTGATCTAATCCATACATCATTAAATTAAAAATTACAATGATTTAATTGATTATATTTTACTCTTAATGTACAATTATCCACCATTTTCAATAACAAGCCCCTCTATGATTCCCTAGAGGACTCTCTCCTTAATTCAATAGCGATACATGATTGATTTAGATGAATATCTATATGGTAAAATCATATTTACTATTGGTTTCATTTATTTCCCCTGGATCTTCTCTTTAACTCTTTTCTCTTTATTAGGTTGGAACCCTAATGGTCTGTGATTACCGGACCTAGTTGGCATAAATGGGTAATTAATTGTGTTTCCCATATATATAGCATTGTGAATACCTAATCAAATCATTTACCATTATTGATTTAAAGGAGACATTGTTATATATATTGGATGTTTAGGTTTATTATATCCTATATACTATCCCATTACGTGATTTGTGTTCATAGGATTCCATTTGGATTTAATTTATTAAATTGTGATATAAAATACATTATAGGAGAATTAAATATTTTATGCCTATGGAAGTATTCTCAGAAAATGTGTTTTTACACCACCTTGTAGTACCAGATGTGAAAGATGAATTCTCCCAATGAAAAATATTAAAATAATAGGGTTTTTTATTCATGTAAATCGGGCAGATATTCCTTGGAAAATGTTTTGAGAAATTTGTGATTTATTTTCATGAAATAAAATGATCAAATATAACACACTAAGAGATCATGGGGCATAGTGGAAACCTTAACATAAATGAACCATAGTGGATTGATATATAACTCATATAGGTTCCTAAGATTCCATGATTTCATGTGGGTAGCCTCACCCGTGGGATCAATTTTCCAAGAATTTAGGGTTCAATTTTCCCATCTAGTGTTCCTTAGTTATTCTTAGTATTGTACTCCCATATTTCAGGGATTTTCCAATGAAACGTTTTGGATACATTAAATCCATGCTTATTTGATATTTTTCTTTCCCCACATGATATTAATAATAGTTAATTAAAACCAATTTTATTCATGTTCTTAGGTTTCATGAATATATGTTATGCTATATTTATTTTCTTATTAGAATATAGAATTTTTTTTGATAGGAAATGAAAATATAGTTTCATATTGAATTTTTTTTTCTTTTTTAAATATTTATAAAATATATTTTTCAAAAGAATATATGGATTTGGGTGGATATAAATTGTGTAGACTATATGGTGGTACCCTAAAAAGAATCGTTTCTTTCACCCAAATGTTTTCTTTTTTTTTGGAAGAATGGGTTTTATATGATACCTATAGAGGTAATAACTTCATGTAGAGGAAAACGTTTCTTGATCATGTTTCCTTCTGATAGGTTGGGATGGTGGTGATTTGTTGTTATATAAATGTGGAAACATTGGTTTATTTGGGATTGTATTTTTCATTCATTTTTTTCATCTAGAAATTTTTACCCATTTTATAGATGTTAGCCTTTTGGTTTTGTAGTTTTTATATATGATTTTTTATGGATATCTATAGTGATACTCTATTGGTTACTATTATAAGGACCCTGCCTTAAACCTTACTTAATATTGAATTAAATGAATAATTCACATTGAGGATCTTTTCAAGTTTAGAGTTTTAGAGAATTAGGACATAACTATTACATCCCAAAAGATTACAAAGTATCCAATTCTACTAAATTTCCATAAAATAAATACTCTTAAAAAGAAACATTTCTAGTTCTATGTATTAGATAGCATGACTTTCCCTTGATCCCATCCTTTACCCTATTCCACATTATGTCATGTGAAAAAAATTTCAAACAAAAACATGGGGTGAGCATAAAAAGCTCAGAAAGGGATATAAAAAGAATGAAAACTGTTAGTTTTTTAAAGCAACAAGTAAACCATGTATACTTTATCAAATTAATACCATTCACCTTTAGGAAGTAGTAAAAACTCTTCACTAAATAAAATAACATTACTTACCCTTTTGTAACCAAAAGATTACCATAAAACCCATATAAATAAAACATAACATATAAAGGTAACTTGGGACATAAACATACTTAAATGGAATAACCATACGGTCGACTTCCACACATACTTAATGGAATATCCATACGGCCGACTTCCATACCCAATGCATTGGAGGATATAACGTAACCACCCGTCCTGGTATTCACGACACCACCCATCATATGGTTTATCACGTAACCACCTGTAAAATGTCCAAGTACCATAATTACACATAAAATATTGAAAATATAAACATTTTAATAACAACATTTCATTTGCAATCAAAATAAGTAATTCCAAGATATTGAATTAATCAATACATATCCAAAAATCATTTAAAAGAGATTTTTGAATCAAAGTGTCCCATACAACTTTGACGCTTTTATTGGAATTATAATTTTAAAACATTAATGTCCATATAAATAAATACTGAAAACCATTTTTAAAACATGGACATAAAAGATAATGATTTAGAATAATAAATCTTTAAAACATTTAAAACGATATTTTTGTTAAAGAGTTTTTAACAAAATGAGAGACTCTTGAATACAAATAATTACGGAATAACATTTAATCTGAACTTTATAATATCATGAGAATAAAGGGATTCATGATATAATATGTCAAAGGAAAGTATACACACCATATAAAAGTGAATTGGTTCATAATAACAATGATGTCTCAAAAGAAATGTAAAATGAGATGAAATCCATTATAAAGAAGGTATCCTTAAATTAAGGATAAATCAATCTCATAATTATGTGTGAAAAATATAAATACACCCAATATAAGTGGCTATTAAGTGTAAAAAAATCAATGGTCCTTCACACATATTCAAAGGATGAAATATTCAATAACTACACGTTGAACCCAAAGAAATCGAAATTGGGTTAAGAAGTTCCCTTGGTAAAATTCGACAGCCTAACGACGTCACATAAAATTTTACCAAAACGGTTGATGAGAGAGATAAAGGGGATATCGTCACTTGGAAATAAAATTTAAATAAATAATGATATAGAAGAACATATCCCAACATAATATTATGTGAATTAAAAGACATAAAAAAAGAAGTCCTTTAATGAAAAGGAGGGTGAAAGGTCCCCTTACCAAGTTGGGAAACTTTCGAAAAGTACACCCCCGTGGAAGAAGGGTCATACAATGAAGATGTAAATACCTATAAATTAAATTATACTACACAAAGTGTATAATAATGTGCATTAAATACGCAACTAAATGGAAAAAGTAGAAAACATAGCATAAATGTCATGGGAATAAAAGTGAGATGAAAAATCCCTTACGAAAACTCGGCAGCCTAACAGCTCCACTTAAAACGTTCAAAAATGGATTTATGAGATCAAATAGGGTCTATCATAATATGACCATAAAAATTAAAGTATGAGGAATATAAAATAACATCCCCAAACATTAGAAAGATGAGCATAAAAGAAATGACATAAAAGAGAGTACTTAAAAACAAAGAGAGAGGTTAGATCTCTTACGAAAATTTGACAGCCTAAGGGCGCCACTCAAAACTTCCAAAATGGATTGATGAGAGAAAATAGGGTCTCTCATCATATGAACATAATCAATAAAGTAGGATTAATATAAAATAACATCCCAATCATAAGAAATATGAGCTTAAAAGGAATGACATAAAAGAGTGTACTTAAAAACAAAGATAGGAGTAGGATCCGTTACCTCAGGTACGACTTGACTCGATCGTTCTTTAACGTCCTGAATAATAAACTTGAGTTAATTTAAACTTTCTTAAGAACCTTTTTCAAGTTCATTATTAATCTTATATCACTTATTTCCATGTTATAAGCATTATGTAATCATTTAAGTTAATAATGTCTGTTTTGTCGATATTTGGTTCTTAAGTCGAAAGTGGACTTCATACAATTACATGTTGTTCAAGTGGTCAAAGGTTCATTATATCCATAATTATATTCATTATTTGGATATCATATATATCATATATTTCCAGAATATACAAGTATTTATTATATTACATAATCATTTAGAGGTAAGATATAAAATGCACCGTTCATGGATACTGTTAGCCGTACGTACGCATGAACACTATTTTCATTTCTATGTCATATTAATGGAATTAAAACCAAATTATAGGTATGTATATTTTAATTCCAGAATTATATTCATCATTTATATGTAACATAAATCATATATAATAACTTTAAATCCATCCATTATACATCCCACATATGGCATTAACGAATCAAATCACTTTGAGGGGGCGGTAGTCCGCACTTCCTAAAATGAAATTATCGTGTTTTACCCACAATGGAAACCATAAAGGTATTCCAAAAAAGAAAATAAATAATCTTATGTAAAACATAAACATATTATATATCATATATAAATATAGTAACATCTTAATGAACACCTTTGAAGGTGTTATATGAGTGTTGAACAATTATCGTTTTGTGAGGCAGAAATTCGGCATCCACAGAAACAGTATGTTCTATAACCATTAGATGTAGGTGTGTGTAAGTGTAGATCTAATTATTCTTATAATAACATCCTATTATATTGAAGATACTGTAGTTGTTACAAAAGAAAAGAATAAAATTATTTTAGGGGGTTGGAGAATCAAAATAAAACAAAAGAACACAAGAGAAGACACTACCTTTAAATTAGGTAACTCTTTTTGATTTGAGCTCAAAGGCTTCCTTGGGAATCCTTCTATGCAATGTGAGGCTTCTAGGAGTAATAGAGGGATTTTGATAGACAAAATGGTTAGGGGTTGGCCGAGCCAAAGGCTTGAGAGGTGTGGGGAAGGAGGTAGAGGTGGGGGCCTTTTATAAGTGGAGAGGAGGGGCACTCCTGGAATGTAAGATAATGTTACCTTATTTTAGAATGAGTTTCGGATCTTAAAGGTCCCACATTGATTTTTTTCTAGGATAAGGTGATAAGGGTTTTAAATCCACTCATACAATAGGTTTTGGAGATGTTTAGGTCTTAGATTTTACATTATCCTTCAATTTTATTTAAATCATTAAATAATGAGGTAATCGCTACATCATCATAGTGTCATAAATAATTTAATTTATTCAATGTCTAAATATTATAAAAAAAATACTATGATGTAAGAAATATTTTTATCTTTCCAATGACTATTTATAGTAAAAAATATGACTTCTATAAACCCATGTAAAAATTGTTTTAGTTAAACAACTCATGTTTGTGACATTTTAATTATAACATTAAATAAAAAGATATTAATGTCATTTTCCAACTAAAGTGGCTCCATGGGGTCCCCAAGTTGTCCCATGGATTTTATGGGTCAGCCATGACACATCCAATAAGGGTAGGACATGTGTCAAGTTCATTTCATGTTATTAAAACATTATTTTTACCTTAAACTACACTAATTACCTCTAATCGAGATTAAAAACATAATAAGTTACTATTCACTAAAAAATAATTTTAATCCCATTGAACCACATTTTACATCTTAATGACAACCATATATGTAGTATTTTTTAAATTCAAAACACAAAGGTGTCAAAATTTAATTTAAACGGAAAATCCGTTTTTATAAGTACCACTTAGTGGTTTCACTATTCATCAAAAATTGACGTTTTTTCAGAAAATTACCAAAACCTCACCCTAAGCTATATTTGATATTCCGAATTAAAAAATGATGTATATTTTACAAAATTCAAAAAATATAAGTTTAATTAATTAATTTAATAATTAATTCCTACTGTCAAAGCAAATAGCGTGTTTTTATGAAACAATAAGTATCAAAAGATCGACACTAGTTTAAGTCCAATTTCAAAGTGAAATTATTTTCAACGACCAATATTGGATTAAATGGAAAAAATATATTCTAATTTTACTTTAAAAACAATTCAAAAGATAATCTAATCATATATAAAATTATATTAAAAAGAGGTTTTGAATTAAAATACAACTTTTTTCACTATTCATTAAAAATTGAACTTTTTCGGAAAAATACCAAAAATATACACAAAGTAAATTTTGATGTCCCAATTCTAAAGAAGAATTTTATTTTGTCAAATATAACACATGAAATTGTCAAAAGTGGATTTAGGAGATGTTCTCCATCAAAAGGCGGCTAATCGACCTTTAAAAGAATATTATAATGTTTACGCTTAAAATTGGATTTATTCACATTTTTTATCCTCTAACATTTATTGTAAAAAGTAAAAAAAATTTACAAACATATATAATCATTTTGTAGTTAGTTCTATTCATTCATTCCATCACAATAGCTAGGCATTAACTACCATTTAAAATAATATTATTTTATTATTAGAGTGCAACGTAAGATTCTCAAGAAACTCATTATTGTGTGTTGGGTACGCCATAGAGCATAGCGTCCCCTTTAAAGTTATATTAATATTTTATTCACAAATATGGATAAATGTAAAAATTTAATACTCTTTATTTACCTAGGGTGTTACATCCTTCCCCCCTTTTGGGAATTGCGTCCTCGCAATTTTAAAATTGGGCTTGGAAACTTCATTGAAAATCCCACATCGGAACAAGAGTCAGTAAAACAATCACATTAACATAAAAAAGATAAGTAAAAAGGTCACCTGAGTTAACCCATACTAGGATTCCAAGTATGAAAATATGGACATGGAGGAAAAAACAAAGGGTCATGTTCTGATGGAGAGTGATAGTAAACATGTCTAGGAGAAAGTTAACCATAAGAAAATCACAAACTTGTGATGGGTTAAACGGTATTCGATTCCCGAGTAAGAAAAGTTAACAGACAACATTTTTGTTTAAAGTTACTTTTCATTGAGGAATTTATTTTTGAGCGTAACTAAATCATAATGAAACATACTTACTTTTCATGTAGACTTTCAACTTTTACTAGATTCTTTAATCAAACTCATATTTTCTCCAAAAGATGAGTATTTAGGAAAACTTGTTCGCATTAAGAGTACTATAATCAATTTCTAGAGAATCACCTAATCCAAAAAAGAGAAATATATACTTCCCATGTCTTTAGACTCTAACCAAAACCAAAACCAAAAAGGTTAGTACAAGATCAAATAATGCAGAAAAGGATAACCCTTTATAAAAAGAAAATCTATTCTTAATCTCCAAAATTTGTCCAACAAAACCCAAAGTTCAACGAGGACCATTCGATAAACAATTGTCCATAAAATTATACAATGTAAACCAAACTAATATTGAAACCCAAATATTTGAAGAATTTAATCACATAGTCTTCCAAGGTACAAATTAACTTTTATCTCCAAATAACATCAGTTTCTCTTAAATTCTCATATTGAAAGTAATAATCCAAATCACATATCCTCCATGATAGGTTAATCATTTCCATAGATAACCCAAAATAAAATTACTCTTGATTCCTAAAATCATCTAACTAAAAATAATTAGTCAAACTAACCAGGGACTTCACGTAGTCCAGTGGTAGGCGATAAATACCAGTCGCACATTGGTTGTGGGTTCGATTACCGCAGCTTTGTCCGACGCGACGGGTTGTCACACGGTCTGCGTGTTGTCCTTTTTCCCAAACTATATAATTCTTAAAACATTCACCAAAATGAGATAAAATCTTCAAAAATAATCATAACATAATTTAACCTCATGTTTATCTCATGCCTTTCATTTTCCATCATAACATATAATAACCCATCATTACCTCAAAAGTAAGGATCATATAAACCCTAATGGTTACCTTTATAATTATTACCTGAACTTCCACAACGATTGGTCATCTCATACATGATGCATTACAGAACATACCAAGGTACAAGTGGTTGATCATGACTCTTGGATAGTTGGTTTAGAACAACCATGAGTTTCTTCATTGAATCCCCCATTTCTTCCAGTCTCGTAATCAGAGAACCACCACAGTTTCCTTCAAACCTATTGTCACTTTGGTGCCTACTAGATCCAACCATTTACTAAAACCAAAAAGGTCAGTGTGTGTATATCAACAAAACCATCATGTACTAATGAGGAAGATATACTTACTCATTCACTTTATCTAAAAACTATTACTATTTCTGAAATCCTAACCATGTTGGTAATGTCACTTATGCTTAAAGAATACCCTAACCTCTAAAGTTATCTAAACCGACCTTTGATACCAACTATAAGACCTCGGCCTTAAACCTTACTTAATATTGAATTAAATGAATAATTCACATTGAGGATCTTTTCAGGTTTAGGGTTTTAGAGAATTAGGACATAACTATTACATCCCAAAAGATTACAAAGTAGCCACTTCTACAAAATTTCCATAAAATAAAAACTCTTAAAAAGAAACATGTCTAGTTCCATGTATTAGATAGCATGAATTTCCCTTCATCCCATCCTTGACCCTATTCCACATTAAGTCCTGTGAAAAACATTTCAAAAAAAACGTGGGGTGAGCATAAAAAGCTCAGCAAGGGATACACAAAGAATGAAAACTGTTAGTTTTTCAAAGCAACAAGTAAAACATGTATACTTTATCAATGTAATACCTTTCACCTTTAGGAAGTAGTAAAAACTCTTCACTGAATAAAATATCATTACGTACACTTTTGTAACCAAAAGATTACCATAAAACCCATATAAAGAAAACATAACATATAAAGGTAACTTGGGACATAAGCATACTTAAATGGAATAACCATATGGTCGACTTCCACACATACTTAATGGAATATCCATACGGCCGACTTCCACACATACTTAATGGAATAGCCATACGGCCGACTTCCATACCCAATGCATTGGAGGTTATAACGTAACCACCTATCCTGGTATTCAAGGCACCACCCGTCATATGGTTTATCATGTAACCACCCGTAAAATGTCAAAGTACCATCATTACACATAAAATACTGAAAATATAAACATTTTAATAACAAAATTTCATTTTCAATCAAAATAAGTAATTCCAAGATATTGAATTAATCAATCAATTTCCAAAAATCATTTAAAATAGATTTTTGAATCAAAGTGTCCCATACCACTTTGAAAATTTTATTGGAATTATAATTTTAAAACATTAATGTACATATAAATAAATACTGAAAACCATTTTGAAAACATGGACATTAAAGATAAAGATTTAGAATAATAAATCTTTAAAAAATTTAAAACGATATTTTTGGTAAAGACATTTTAAAAAAATGAGAGACTCTTGAATATAAATAATTCCATAATAACATTTAATCCGAACTTTATAATATCATGAGAATAAATGGATTCATGATATAATATATCAAAGTCCATTATACACACCATATAAAAGTGAATTGGGGCATAACAACAATGAAGTCTCAAAAGAAATGTAAAATGAGATGAAAACCATTATAAAGAAGGTATCCTTAAATTAAGGATAAATCAATCTCATAATTATGTGTGAAAAATATAAATACACCCAATATAAGTGGATATTAAGTGTAAAACAGTCAAAGGTCATTCAAACATATTCAAAGGATGACATATTCAATAACTACATGTTGAGCCCAAAGAAATCGAAATTGGGTTAAGATGTTCCCTTGGTAAAATTCGACAGCCTAACAGCGTCACATAAAATTTTACAAAAACGGTTGATGAGAGAAATAAAGGCGATCTCATCACTTGGAAATAAAATTTACATAAATAAGGATATAGAAGAACATATCCCAAAATAATAGTATGTGAATTAAAAGACATAACAAAAGAAGTCTTCTATAGAAAAGGAGGGTGAATGGTCCCCTTACCAAGTTGGGTAACTTTCAAAAAGTACACCCCCATGGAAGAAGGGTCATAAAATGAAGATGTAAATATCAATAAATGAACTTATACTACACAAAGTATATAACAATGTGCAGTAAATAAACCACTCAATGGAAATAGTGGAAAATGTAGCATAAATGTCACTGGAATAAATGTGAGATGAAAAATCCCTTACGAAAACTCGGCAGCCTAACGGCTCCACTTAAAACGTTCAAAAATGGATTTATGAGATCAAATATGGTCTCTCATAATATGAACATAAAAAGCTCATTATGAGGAATATAAAATAACATCCCCAAACATAATAAAGATGATCTTAAAAGAAATGACTTAAAAGATAGTACTTAAAAAGAAAGAGAGAGGTCAGATCTCTTACGAAAATTCGGCAGCCTAACGGCGCCACTCAAAACATCCAAAATGGATTGATGATATAAAATAGGGTCTCTCATCATATTAACATAAGAATTACATTAGGAGTAATATAAAATAACATCCCAATCATAATAAAGATGAGCTTAAAAGGAATGACATAAAAGAGTGTACTTAAAAAGAAAGAGAGGAGTAGGATCCCTTACCTCGGGTCCGACTTGACTCGATTGTTCTTTAACATCCTGAATTATGAACTTGAGTTAATTTAAACATGCTTAAAAAACTTTTTCAAGTTCATTATTCGTTTTATATCACTTATTTCCATGTTATAATCATTATGTAATCATTTAAGTTAATAATGACTGTTTTGTCGATATTTGGTTCTTAAGTCGAAAGTGGACTTCTTACAATTACATGTTGTTCGTGTGGTAAAAGGTTCATTATATCCAGAATGATATTAATGATTTTGATATCATATATATCATATATATCTATAATATACAAGTATTTATAATATTACATAATCATTTAGAGGTAAGAAATGAAATGCATCGTTCATGGAGACGGTAAGTCGTACGTACGCATGAACGCTGTTTTCATTTCTATGTCATATTAATGGAATTAAAACCAAATTATAGGTATGTATATTTTTATTACAGAATTATATTCATCATTTATATGTAACATAAATCATATATAATAACTTTTAATCCATCCTTTATACATCTTACATATGGCATTAACGAATCAAATCACTTTGAGGGGGCGGTAGTCCGCACTTCCTAAAATGAAATTATCGTGTTTTACCCACAATGGAAACCATAAAGGTATGCCAAAAAAAATACAGAAGCTTAAGTAAAACATAAACATATTATATATCATATATAAATATAGTGACATCTTAATGGCCACCTTTGAAGGTATTATATGAGTGTTGAACAAACATCGTTTTGTGAGGCAGAAATTCGACATCCCTAGAAACAGTATGTTATTTAAACATTTGATGTAGGTGTGTGTAAGTGTAGCTTGAATGATTCTTATAAAAAAATCCTAGTATATTGAAGATACTGGAGTTTTTACAAAATAAAATAATAAAAATATTTTAGGAGGTTGGAGAAGCAAAATAAAAAAATAACACAAGAGAAGACACTACCTTTAAATCGTGTAACTGTTTTTGATTTGAGCTCAAAATCTTCCTTGGGAAGACTTCTGCCAAAAGTGAGGCTAATATGAGTAAGAGAGGGATTTGGAGAGACAAAATGGGTAGGGGTTGGCCGAGCCAAAGTCTTGAGAGGTGTGGGGAAGGATGTAGAGGTGGGGGCCTTTTATAAGAGGAGAGGAGGGGCACTCTTGGAAAGTAAGGAAATGTTACTTTATTTTAGAATGAGTTTCAGATTTTAAAGGTCCCACATTGATGTTTTTCGAGTATAAGGTGATAAGGGTTCGAAATCCACTCATCCAATAGGTTTTGGACATGTTTAAGTCATATATTTTACATTATCCTTCCATTTTATTTAAATCATTAAATAATGAGGTAATCGCTGCATCATCATAGTGTCATAAATAATTTAATTTATTTAATGTCTAAAAATTATAAAAAAATACTATGATGTAAGAAATATTTTTAGATTTCCAATGACTATTTATAGTCAACAATATTACCTATATAAACCCATGTAAAAATTGTTTTAGTTAAACCACTCATGTTTGTGACATTTTAATTTTAACATTAAATAAAAAGATATTAATGTCATTTTCCAAGTAAAGTGGCTCCATGGGGTCCCCAAGTTGACCCATGGATTGTGTTGGTCGGCCATGACACATCCAATAAGGGTAGGACATGTGTCAAGTTCATTTAATATTATTAAAACATTATTTTTACCTTAGACTACACTAATTACATCTAATCTCGATTAAAAACATAATAAGTTACTATTCACCAAAAAATTATTTTAATCCCATTGTACCACATTTTTCTTCTTAATGACAACCATGTATGTAAAATTTATGAAATTCAAAACACAAAGGTGGAAAAATTTCATTTAAACGGAAAATCAGTTTTTATAAGTACCACTTAGTGGTTTCACTATTCATCAAAAATTGATGTTTTTCAGAAAATTACCAAAACATCACCCTAAGATATATTTGATATTCCGAATTCAAAAATGATGTCTATTTTAAAAAATTCAAAACATATAAGTTGCATTAATTAATTTAATAATTAATTCCTGTTATCATAGCAAATAGAGTGTTTTTATGAAACAATAAGTATCAAAAGATCGACACTAGTTTAAGTCCAATTTAAAATTGAAATTAATTCCATTGACCACTATTGGATTAAATGGTAAAAATATATTCTAATTTTACTTTAAAAACAATTCAAAAGATAATCTAATCATATAAATAAATTAGATTAAAAAGAGGTTTTGAATTAAAATACAACTTTTTTCACTATTCATTAAAAATTGAACTTTTTCTGAAAAATACCAAAAATTTTCACAAATTAAATTTTGATGTCCCGATTCTAAAGAAGAATTTTATTTTGTCAAATATAACACATAAAATTTTCAAAAAGTGGATTTAAAAGAGGTTCACCATCAAAAGGCGGTTAATCGACCTTTTAAAGAATATTAGAATGTTTACGCTTAAAATTGGATTCATTCGCATTTTTAATCCTCTAACATTTATTGTAAAAATTAAAAATATTTAAAAAATATATATAATCATTTTTTAGTTAGTTATATTCATTACCCCCATCAAAACAGGTAGGCGTTACTACCATTTAAAATAATATTATTTTATTATTAGAGTGCAACGTAAGATTCCCAAGAAACTCGTTGTTTTGTGTTGGGTACTCCATCGAGCATAGCGTCCCTTTTAAAGTTATATTAATATTTTATTCAAAAATATGGATAAATGTGAAAATGTAATACTCTTTATTTACCTGGGGTGTTACAACTATGTAATCATATATTTTTTTGGATAGTGAAATCATTCCCAATTTTTGTTATACCTAGGTGATTTTCACCAGCCTTTAGAAACTATGAATACACCTCAGGCCTTGTAGAAGCCCAATTCAGGTGACATTATGGGTTACCCATGAATGTTTTGTTTAAAATTGGAATCAGAAAAGGTTATAGATATATATATTTCTCTCATGTTTTTGTATCATACACTTTTTAGGGTGTTGCGGATAAAGAGGAGATATGACCATAAAATTTGAGAGGTAGTGTGGGAGTATTCATAGACATCTCACATTCTTGAAAAAAATCATGTTACCAAGGAATGTATGGGGGTTTCTATTATCCTTGTTTACAGTTTAATCCTTTTATACCCAGTCCTCAATGATTATATTTATAATAAAGAATAAAATTTTAATCCAAATGGCGTGCCATATTTTTTTTAGAACAAGAATCATTCAAGAATACTACATTTTAATGATAGATATGAAGCTATAGAGATGAAGCTATAGAGAATGACCCACACGTGAATCCTCTAGTTTATTTGGTTTTGGGGAAAACTATAGTCCAAATGATCCAGTACATGGGCCAATTAGACAATATTGAACTGAAGTATAATGTAGAACATGACTCAAAATTTATTAAAAAGTTTCCACTAACGATTCAGGGTGATAATGAACTAAATAAATTTGAAGAATGGATCAAGATTATTGAAAGGTTTTTCATGTTCCTAAAAACATTTAAATTCACCAAGGTTGGTGTTACCACTTATATTCCTAGGGGGATTGGAATGGCCGCCACGCCCGCCCTTCTCCGGCAACACCAGGTAGCCCCGACGTACTCCTCTCCGTTCTCGGATCCTTCTCTCCTACCCGACTTTCCCCGGATTACTCTTTGCCCTAAAGTCCCGTCCCTTCACCGAGGGGCTCCATCGCTTCCGCTCTCCCTTCAGGAGTTTTCCGAGGCTTCTAATCTCCATGGGCTATCCCTAATAGCTCGATTTGGTCATAAGCGCCCCTCCCTGGACAGTTTCGCTCGCTTCGTCAATGAATCTATTCCCCTTCAAGATCGCGTCGTCGTCGGGCTCCTGGACTATCGTCACTTCTCTCTGCGGTTTTCCAACGATGACGATCTTGCTTCATTTTGGTCTAAAGGTCTTCGTTCTTGCGGGGGTCTACGTTTCTTTCTCCTTCGGTGGAGCTACGACTTTCATTGGAAGAGGGATTCACCATCTGCGGCCATCTGGGTGAGTTTTCCTGGTCTTCCCCTTCCCTTCCAGAATCCTGCTATTCTGCAATTCTTAGGTAATCTTGTTGGACGGTTTTTGGCCTTTGTTGAGCGATCGAGAACACTGTGCCATCCGATGGCACCCCGAATATGTGTGGAAGTCGACGTATCCAAACCGCCTGTTGAAGAGGTATGGATTGAGGTGGAAAATGAGCTTCGGTGCCACCAACCGGTGTCTTTTGAGAACTGGTATGACTACCGCACGTCCTGTTGCCGTCTGGGCCATCTTGAACAGGGCTGTCATAAAATGTTTCAGAAGTCTTCAACCTTGGCTGATAACAGAATTGCCCCACCAGAGTTGCAAACAGCGGGCATCGCGAAACCCTTTGGCTCTAGTGGTTCACTGCAGGAGGATGCGGCTGCAACACCTGTGGACAATGGCGTGAGCATGCTTGAGAGAAATTTGGCTTCTCCTTCTAAGCAGGATACCTCAATGCCTAATCGCAGTACCCAAATTGAAGAGTCTTCAAAGCCAGCTCCTACCTCACCTGAATCCAGGGTCAAGGATGTATGCAACAGGTTGATCGGAGATCTTAATGGTATGAAACAACCATTGGCACAGTCTTCTCAGTGCAATGCTGCGGGTATGGACGCTGAGTCTGGTTTAAATGGTAACCATTCCGAGATGGTAAGGGTTCATGTGGAAACTCAGAAGGGAATTCTCATGGCTCCTGGTTCTGGTCCTGATGAGGAGGCGGTCTGTTCACCTAGAAATGATAAAGGTGCTGCTTCTTCGGGAGGCACCAAGACACCAGCAGGGAAGTGCTGGACCCAAAATGGTGTTGACACATTCAATTCCTTTGGTTGTTTGGACTCCATTGAGCCTAACCAGGTTGAAGGGGATGGGCAGACTGAGGGGGGTTCGGGAGTTGACAAGGTCCAGGAGGAGGGGATGTTACCTAAAAAGTTCAAAGGGAGAGAACGCAAGGATTACTCATTTTTACCAAAGCCGATGGAAACACGGTCAGGTAAAAAATCTAAACTAGGTGAGAAGGAAACATCATCTGACAAGGTTCTCATGCAGGAGGATCCCCAGGTTGGGGCCAAGGTGAATAATAATGGAATGTGCAGCAGTTCTAAAATGGGAAAAAGCATTAAAGATCCTATCATCTGCTCTGAAGAGGATATGGTAGAGGAATTTCTCTATGTCAACATCCCTCAGGAGGAGGCCGATATGATGGGAAGACCTATCAAAGTGGAGGTCAACAGTGAGCAGGCCAAGTGGATTGACAAACAGGATCTGATTCTAATGAGAGGCTTCAACAATCGGAAAATCAGCAAAGTTGAATATATCCGAACATGGGACAAAATGGCGGACCGATTTGAAGACATCATTGGGGAAGACCCTGGTGCCAAGGTATGGTTGATGAAGTGGAATCTGTATAGAGAGGAAAGCACTAACAGACTTCGATAATGCTTTGGTAATTTTTCATATTCCTATGAGGTGTCACCTCCGGACTAATTGGGTTTGTTTTTCCTATTGCTTCCAAGGGTTTGGTGGTTTTCCTATGTCTACGGTTTGTCTGGTTTTGTTGGCTAGCCGCAGGATCTCCTTGGTAGGCTCGGTTTCTCTGCCATCATCTTTGTAGGCCATTTGGGACATGGCTGTTTTGGTGGGATGGAAACATCGGGAGGGACCATGCTTGCATGGGATCGCCGAGTGTCCTGCATGGGGATGGTGGTTGATGCTGTTGCTGGAATGAGGTATCCTGTTTTTTCCTGTTTTGTTTTGGAATGTTTGGATTTTTGCTGAACTTTGGGTTTCTCACTTTTCCCGTAAAAGTGTTGCTTTTAATAAAAAAAAATAATAATAATCTTCAGGTCAGGTACATGGAGATCATTCTTCCATGGAATACGTAACCCAATTTTTCCAAAATTGTGCAATTATCCATATAGATTGTTTCCAATGATTATCTCCAGTAATATATTTTCAAAATGGGCCTAAGGAAATATATTGTACCTATTATAGTTTTTATGTGCATACCCACCTTTTTCAAATATTTTATACATGAAATATATAGAGGAGACAAACATAAATGGGAATACATGAATCTTAAGTGAATTACTGATAGTAGGATGTAGATATTGTTTATTTTATAACCAAAAGGGAAATTTGGTCGACTAATAATAAGGGAGTAGAAGGACTGTGAACCAGAAATCAATGTATGGAAAATTGGTCTACCTTTTTTGGGGAGAGAGGTAAAATAAAACATTATTTAAGGTATAATTTAAGGTTTTTATACTTGTGTGAAATATGATCAACAACATCATTTCATTGTGATAATATCACATGTTTGTACAACTAGAGTAACCTCTACCAAGGTCTCTTATTTTTGAACTAATGTGAAAAATGTGGTGATATCTCATCCTCATTCAAAGGGTGACAAACAGATTATGGAGAAAGGGGAGAATGTGGTTGGAAATATCTATGTTTTAGAGTGTGCACCAGATGATCTAGATATAAGAATGACTACCAGGAGAGGTATGTAGTTTATTGTATCTTTTATAATTATTTAATTATTTAATACTAGTTTAACTCATTCCTTTTTCTCAATAAATATTATTTAGGTGTTGGACATGTGGTTAGATCAATTTCCTTTTATGGTGACTCTTTCTGGAACTTTGGTATATATGGCAGGGTAGGTTTTTAGATGTCCTAAATGTCAAATCATGATCACTGATCAAAAATATATATGTAATTTTCTAATTCTTCATCATGATATCTTTGATATTATATTGGTAATGGATTATATGATTAGTTTTTAATTCTAGATCGATTAGTGTCATCATTGGGTCTTGTTCTTTTAAAATGATTGATTCACTTATGTCTTTTAGGGTGAGTGGGATCAGAGATCTAGGAATATAGGGCCTATTTTACCAAATATTATGATTATCTCATACTAGTTTTGGAGATGTTTCATGATTTCCATGATCCACATATTAGAAGTCCTCTTTATCCATCAGTGAGAGAGTAGAAAAATGTTTCGGTAGAAGATTTATCTAGGATTCCACCTCAGATGGGATTTTTTGTTTACTATATACAATTTTTGGGAATGAGGCTAATTTTCATACCTTATAAAACCCACCTTGTTATAATAACTAAAGGGTTAGATTGAGGATCTTGAGGCTAATGGATATATTCATCCAATAGTTTCATTTTGGGAATCATTAGTATCCTTTGTAAAGAATTCATAAGGGTGTATAAATCTTTTTGTTGATTATGGGAAATTAACCAACTTTAATTTTTAGAAAAAATGTTAATTACATAGTGTTAATGAAATTATTAATCAAATAAATGGTCTTAGGGAAATTTTTTCTTGAGATGGTGTATCAATTTTTTTCAAATAATCTAAACCATTCACTTTGTAAAAGGTCTTAGAATCTATGAATATTCTTTGCTTATTTGTATTTAAAAAATATCTTATGTTTTGAGAACATTTTATGAAAGCATTATGAAGGATAGGGGGAGTAAATAAGTGTATGTTACATGCTATTAATATTTCAAAATCACCACATCAAAATATGACAATGGAATGAAAGTGGAAGACAAGCTAAAGGGAATAGAACAAGTAGTAAGTGTCATGTAGATATAAGTGGAGTTCAAGTGTATGTTGCACGCATGTCATATTTCAAAATCATCACATCAATATATTACAAATGAAAGAACGTTGCATACATGTAATATATTGGCGTCCAAGTAGGAATAGACACACAAGCATTAGTGGCACTCAAGAAGGAATGGCATAGTAGTGAATGTGGTGTACAAGACATAGAGTGACATGCAATTCATTGAGTGGTGTGAAAGATGAGTGGCATGCCTCACACATAGGGTCAATGAAATAGCCCTAAATAGATGACTACCCTCCTCATTTTATAGATTCTCAACAATTAACATAAAATTTGTGCTCTTATCATGCAAGTAGTAGAATATTGTGGAAAAAATGAAGTTTCACGCAAGTTGAGTGTTATGCATAATAGTGGTTCACAAGAAGAAGCGGAGAAAAAGTCATCAGTTGCATGAAAGTAGGGAGTCATGTTTAAGAAGTTTGTTGTGTATAATCTAGAAGGTTTGAAAAAATTGTGAGTTTTGTAAAATAGTGGTGCCCATGTTCTTAGTGGCACACATGCAGGGATGCCCACAACCAGGGAGGCGTTCATGAAGGGAATCACACAAGTATGGATGTGAAAATACATATTGGCACGAAAGCACGGAGGCACCCATGAAGGGAGGTTCACTGGAAGTGAGTAATGAACATGATTTTTTCACCAAGATGTTATTACCAGCTTTTGGGTATGAAAGTGATGTATTTTTTGGAGAAATATTATTTGAAAAAGTTTGTCAAGAAGAACAGAAACATTGTGTTACCCTATTTGTGATAAGAGAGAGAACATGCATTATTGTATTGTTCTCAAAGTGCTACATTAGTGTAAAAAACATATCTTACTCATTGTATTCCAAATCAGATGACTGTTTTCTGGTGGATTGTGTGGCACAAGATTTTTTCCGTACCATACAGAGGACGTATCTTCTATTTTATAGTAATGAACACTGTAAATATTTTTTTCCTGTGGTTGTGTGTGTTCTACAAGGAATTAACTCTTTAATAGTAGGTAAATGTTGTTTCCAAAAAAAGGAAACATAAAAATAAAAATGATAGAATTGATTCTCCCCCCCTCTCAGTGATACATGGATTCTGATTGGGAACTTTCATTTGAATCAGAGGAACAAGTTTCCTTTATTTGTACTTTGCTGAAGTGGTGATGGAGAATCTGTGTTTTTTAAAAACTAAAGGGATTCTACAATTTTATGGAACGAACTATCATATCTGTAAAGATATAATGATGCGTTTTATTATATATCTTGTGCATGAAGTTCATAAAACTAACACATATGGATTTACTCAGATTGATGACAAGCTTCCTCTCACACTTGCTGATATGAAGAATCTTGAGAATGATAGAAGATTTAAAAATGACTTACTCTCATATCTTTCTAAGAGTTATTTTTTAAGAGTGAAAGGTGTCACTTCAATTAATGGCATCTATGATTTGTTGAAGAACATCTATAATGGAAATAACAAAGTGAAGAAGAAAAAATTACCAAATATGGAAGCTAAAGTATGAAGTCTTAAAAATGGGTGAATCTAAATAGTTCGGGGACTTCATTAACATGGTAAATGACATTGTTAGTACAATCGGATATCATGATGAAAATTTTGAGGATTATACAAATTTTGAAAGGATCATGAGAATTCTACCAGAAAAGTTTTATGCTAATGTTTATCCATTAAAAAACAATGACCCTAAAATATTATCTTTGGATGACAAATATAACACTCTCATTACTTATAAAATGAGAAGGGATAAGACTATGAAGAGAAAAAAAGAAGCTAATATAGAAATTCTATTCATGGATAAAAAAGGAGAGAAGTCAAAGAATACTCTTATTGAAGATGAAGCTGGTGAATATGATTCTAAAGATGAGGTATGTATATGTTTTGATAAAATTTTATAATGGTTTTCTATGAATACGATAAGAGGTACAAAGAAATTCAAGGCGAGGCTTCCATTAAAATGATTTGAATGTCGATTCATTAGACTCATTGGGGCTAACATTACTCAAAAGGTGAACGAAGAAGATAGTGATGATGATGAAAGAAGGCCCCGAATGTCGTGAAGTAATCAAGCTAACAAAGATAAGTATTTTTCAAATGGGTGGAAAAAAATGGTTTCAAATAAAAAAATAATATTTTTATCTAAAAATGAAGAACACGATGGAAGTGAATCTGGATCTAAGAAATTGTTTACATAGAAAGCTATAAAGAATAAATTTATTACAACATTGAATAGTAAATAATATGGGAGCAATAATTCTGAAGAAGAAGAAACTCAAATTGATTATCCTCTAAAATAAGAGTTTAAAGAACGATTGAGGAAGATCAGAAGGCTGGATAAGGAAAACAAGATGTTGATAAATGAAAACTGCACATTAAACAATAAAGAAGGTCTTTATAATGATAAATATAAGATATAAAAGAGATTGATGATTTGAATAATTTTTTTTAGAATGAAATGAATCATAATGATCATCAGAAATTAAAGCTAAAGGAAAAAAGAGAAGAGTTTGATCCTTTCCAACAAAATCATTCTAAAGATGAAGAAATGAATATCAATTTCAAGAAATCGATCCGAAAAGGTTGTGAATGATATTTTCAAGAATGATCAAAATAAGGATAAAAAAATATACCTTTAAAGTTTGATAAGAAAGATGGAACTCATTCAAATAAAAAAAAAATTCAATGTATATCTATGTGGCCAAATATTGAAAGGTCGAAAAATCAAAAGTATATTAAAATCATGAGTCCAAAAAGATTTCTACTACTTCTAGTTATGATAATTATGAATAGAAATATGAGAAGATGAAGAATGTTAAGTTTGAAAATAATAGGGCTAATGGTCAATAGATTGCTGTGAAGAAATTTTTTGAAAAGCTTGTTCACAACTCCAGTCGTTACCCAAGTTTTAGATGTAAATATTCATTATATGTATACTGTTGATATTGTAGAGGATTCAGACACATTGAAAATATTTTTTTGTTTTACCATCTATATTAATACTACTCCACAAGTTATGGAAGACAAGGTTTGAGGGGTAGTCAGTCCCTTAATAAAGAGTATGATGAGGAAGTCTAGAAGAAATCTTAGAAGGCTGGTGTGAAAGTTGAAAATAGGATCCAACCACTGGAAATTATTTTTAAAATATGTGAATAGCCAGAAAATATTGCTATGGTATATCTTGTTTAATTTCCGGCAGAAGAAACGTTTCTTAAAAAAATTTATAAGCTTAGGGTCAAGAATGAAAAGGAAGAACAAAAATATCTTATTGTTGAAACTACTTTGAAAGCTACAAAATGATAATATGAATGGACATTTGATAGTGGTTGTTTTTTTCATATGAAAATATACTTAAAGATCCTAAATAATGTGAAATTCATTAAAGAGGGAACAATGACATTTGGAAATTATGAATCTATGTGGATCAAAGTTGATGGATCGGCCATCATTGGGAAAGAAAAATTAAAATCCTGGAAAACAATATATGTTGATGGGATGAAACACACCCAGCTGAGTGTTTCACAACACTTTTATGATGGAAATAAAGTTATCTTAAACAATTATGGGTTTTTTTGTAAAATTTGAAAATGATGGAAATGTAGTTAGAAGAAGCCAACAAACAAAAGGGTACTTGTTTTATGTTGGTGAAGTACAAGAAGTATTTTTACATGGGTATGGTGGAAGAAAATTAGTTATGGAATAAAAGGCCAGGAAATATGTTTTAGAGAAATTTGTTAAAGTTATCAATGTGAGATAGTTTCTGAGATATGCCGAATTTATCAACAAGAAGAGATTGGTGTTTTAATATTTGAGAAAAAGGGATGATTAAAAACTCTATGCATAAGAGAGTTGACATTAATTCAAAATGAAACATGGAACTTATACATTTTGATATATGTGGATAACTGAGAAACAAATAAACAAATTAAGAAACATACTTTTATTAGATTCATTGATGAATTTACCCATATTACATGTGTTATATACACATGTCATAAGTCAGATGATCTGATAATGTTTAAAAATTTCATGAGAAAATCCGAGAAGATATGTGAGTATTCCGTGAATATATTGATAACTGATAATGTTGAAGAGTATAAGAATGAAGATTTATAATTTTATCTTGAGAAGCATAGAATTCGGAATGAGTTTAGTTCATTATACACACCTCAAAAAATAGGTTTGTTGAAAGAAAGAATAGAAGTCTGGAGGAAATGGAGAGAACTATGTTACCTGAACATAGTCTTTCACTTTATTATTGGAAGAAAGCCATGAGCACTACTATATATATTCAGAATAGATATTTCTATATTCCAAATTCAGATATTAATCAATAAAAAATGTTCTATGAAAAAACTCAAAGCCTGAACTATTTATTAATTTTGGGGAGTGCGTGCATTATAAAAAAATTTGGGAACCATGAAACGTTTGATAAAATAGGAGAAGATATAATTTTAATTGGATATGATTTTTAAATAAGAGTATATACATATATTCAAAAAAACATGGAGAAATATTTATTATTATGATGTGAAAGTTGGTGAAAATATTGAGAGAGAGAAGCAAGATTATGATTATGTGGTAGATGAGAAGGATAAAGAATGTTTTAAAAAAATGATAATCTTGAAGACTATTGAAATTCCAATCAAGATGAATTTACAAACTCATCAATTTCAATTAATGAGGAAGAAGTTCTAACAACTCATCCTAGAAGGAGGAATAAAGTGGAATCTCATAACATTATTGGTGATCGACTTCAGAAGGAACAAACAAGAAGAATGTTAAAAGCTATAACACAAAATACTTTGTATTCAAAAGTTGACCTAAATGTTGTAAATAATGATTATGAGCATCCAGAATGGGTTCAGACTATGAATGAAGTATTTGAACAAATAAAAATAAATGATACTTGGGAACATGTACCTAATCTAGGAAATGAGAACATTATTGGTACAAAGTGGGGTTTTCAGAACAAGCTAAATGAATAAGGTGAAGTGATAAGAAACAAACCAATATTGGTTTGAAAAGGGTATTCATTAATTGAATATATTGATTTTGATGAAACCTTTACTATAGTTTTAAGGTTAAAAACAATCATAATCGTTCTTTCTATTTCATCACAATGAGGTTATAAATTCTTTCAAATGGATGTAAAATCCACATTCGTGAATGGTTATCTTGATGAGTAAGTTTTTATTGATAAACCTTGTGGATTTTTTATTGGTACGGATGAATGATTTTTTTAATGGTGGAAGAATTATTTTTATGGGCTAAAATAGTATCCTAGAGCATTGTATTTTATATTGGATACTTTCTTAAGAAATGTTAATTTCAAGAATTGTAGAGTTGACAACAACCCTTACACCAAGGAATATCATGAGTTTTCTATCATCATAATGTTACACATTGATGACATTATCATTGCTGGAAATGATGAAAGATCATTTGAGTAATTTTATGAGTTGATGAAGAAGTCATTTGAGATGTCCATACTGAGAGAAATGAAATACATTCTTCGGTTACAAATTTTATAGAATAAGAACCACAATTTTCTTTCTCAAGAAAATTATACTGAGGAACTTCCAAAGAAGTTTGTCGTGGAATATTTCAAACTAGTTTCTACACTGATATTAGTGGTAACCAAGTTGTCTAAAGATGTATAAGGAATGGATGTTGATTAGAAGGACTTTAGAAAGCTAAATGAAAGTCTATTATATTTTACTGCATCAATACCTAACATAGTCTATGATGTTACCTTATGTTCAAGATTTAAGAGTGCTCTTAAATAATCACATTTATTTGCTAGAAAATGAATTTTTATACATATTAAAGGGAAAATGGATTTTTGGAATTAGGTATGGTGGATCAAAAAATATTTATCTGTTCAGGTATTCAGATACTAATTGGGAAGGAAATATTGATGATTGAAGATCTACATATGTTGGAGTTTTCATTCTAGGGAAAAGTTGTGTCTGTTGACATACAAAGAAACAGAATTCAGTGACCCTTAGCATGACTGAAATTGAGTATTTTTCTCCTACTCGAGATTCTAATCAACTCATGTTGATGAAGTCTCAGTTGCAAGATCTATTGTGATAAATAAAGATACCCTTACTCTTGGGATGTGATATTCAGAGTGAAAACAATCATACAAGTAATTTGATAAAACGTTCTCATTCAAAACACATTAAAATAATGTATCACTTCATCAATGAGTAGTTGGATAATAATTTTTTTCTATTTTAGTACGTTCCTACATCGGAATTTTATTCTAACACATTAACAAAACCTTTATCGAAAGATCCATTTGACAAATTGACATTGATCATGGATATCCAACCTCCTTATCATCAACGTTGATGAACTTGTGTATGTACCCCATCTTATATTACCATTGGATAGTGTTTTCAATGGGGTTAATTATTTCATAAATCTATATTTATAGATGTATGTATAAATGGTGATTTGTTGGTAATCATTGAATCTAGCATGTATGTGTGTGAAATATTACAAATATTTTTTGGAGTGGTTGTAGTTTTTTTTTAATCTCAGAATGTTGAAGTAGTTGAAGAAGTTGAGAAAGAATGTTGAGGAAGAAGGTTATTCACAAAATATGTTTTTTTAGGGAAGGATATAAGCTATGAAACAAAATTTCAATAGGTTTCATATTCACTTCTTTTGGATATCATGTTTTTTCCTTCAATAATTCTTGTTTCCAACATTGAATTAGCTCACATTGGATTAGAATTGTTGATAAGTAATCAATTTACAAAGATTACAAAGATCATAATTTATGAATATTAGATCAAAAAATGCAAAGGGGGATATTTTTGGGACCATTTTGTCTAGAGAAGGTGTTGTATTTTGTGGTCATAGCAGATAAATCAATTCACTTTGTAAAAGGTCATGGAAACTATGATGATGCTTTAGTGATTTGATGTTCAAAAATATCATATGTTTAGAGAAATTGTGATCCAATCCTTATGATGTATAGGTGGAGTAAATAATTTTATGTTGTTCACAATTCATATTTCAAAATCATCACATAAAAATAATACAATGGAAAAAAGTGGTGTGCAAGTTACGTAGTGGTGCATAAGTAGGAAGCGGCATGAAAGTATAAGCGATGCATATGTTTTTTTTTCATATAAGTAATATTTCTAAATAATCACATCAATTTATGGTGAAGGAAATAAAGTGGTTTAGCATATAAATAATTGATCACAATTAGTAATTAACATGAAATTATTAGTGGTGCACACGTAGGAATAGAGTGCAAGTGTATGTGGTGTGTAGCTCATGGAGTGGCACTCAAGTCATGGAGTGTCGCGCAGGATGAGTTGCATGGCTCATGCACAGGGTCACTAAATTCCCTTTTAATATATGAATACCGTCTTCATTTTATTTATTCCCAACACTACACATAAAAGTTTATCTCTCCACGCATATGTAGGATAAATTGGTGTGCAAGATGATGTGTCATGAAAGTTGTGTGTTATGCACAAGAGTGGTGTTAAAGAGGAAGTGGAATAAAATTTGTATCTTGCACACATGAATGGAGTTGTGTGAATGAAGGGTGTTGTGTATAATCCTGAAGTGGTAGGAAAATTGTGAGTTATGCACAATATTGGCACACAAGTAGTTAATGGCACACAAGAAGGGAGGCATGCAAGTAGGGAGGCATGAAAGCAGGGAGGCACATATGTAGGAAGGTGTACAAGAAAGGAGTTATGCACAAGTTGTTTGCACTATGAGGTTCTTACCATCTTATGGGTATGAAAATGAAGATTTGTTTGGGAGATTTGATTTTTCAATGTTCATCAAGAATCACAAAAACATTACATTACCCTAACTGTGCTAAGAGGGAGTACACACATTATTGGATTGTTCTCAATGTGATACATGAGTTTAAAGGTAATATCATACTCATTGTATTACACATAAAAGGATTGTTTTATAGTTGATTTTGTGATACTGGATTATTTTCCTACCATACCAAGGACTTAGCTACTCTAATTGATTGTGAACCTTGTAAATCTAGTGTTCTTGTGGTGGTGTGCATTATCATGGAAGGAAATACTTAACATGAGGAGAAGGTTGTTACAAAACTACCGAAACATAAAAATAAAAAGTAAATCAATGATTAACACCTCCCCTTATCAGTGATACTTAGATCCTGACTGGGAACTTCAAACATATCCATATGGTTTTCAATAGTTGATAGGATATTGGGGTCCATCAGTTGAGTTTTCGAGATAAACATATTCCTTAGATGACATTCATGAGTAAGAATGAGCTTTATTAGTTTCTGGTCATGTAATTTGGACATATTAAAACTCTTGTAGTGTTTATCGATTTGATTAATCATATATTCTAATAGTTTTTGGACTCATTCATGGACTTTTTTTTGGATGATATCATTATTTATTACAGATCAAAAAAGGATTATGTTGAGAATTTTAATACCATTCATGGGATCTTGATAGAGTATCAACTATAAAGTAATATATCTAAATGTTAATTAATGATTAAGGTGGTGAAATATATAGGCCATGTAATTTTTGATAAGGGTTTCTCTGTGGATACTAAAAAGAATATGGGAATGATGTGTATCTGAGAAACCTATAAATCTGTTTGAGAGATGATGTTTCATTGGATTAGAAAGTTATTATAGGTTCATTGTTTTATAATTATCTAATATTATATCTCCTATAATAGATTTAATCCATAATGGTGTGGATTTTGTTTGGAGTTATCAATTAATGACGTTGTTTTGGGTCTTGAAATTTTGATTGACATCTGATAGCCCAATGAGTGTCATTAATTCCACAAGATTACCAAATTTATAGTATTATAACCAAAATTAAACAAACCACTAAAATATAGGTTAGTATAAGATATAAAATTTCTATGTCAAACCCATAGATATAGGGTTGGATATAATATTAATTTAAGTAACAAATACCTAATTGTTTTGCAATTGGAATCTATGATAATTAACTGGATAAGAGAATAATGGATGTTGAGATTTAAAAAAATTGAAAATGTTCTTGGATAATGAAAAAATAGGATCATTATTGATTATGGCATAATATAATGAAATATAAATCATAAGGAATCAAAACTAAGTTTACATAAATCCAATGTTAATGGTAAACCACCAAAAAATCAATGATTTACCCTTTTCTCAATGGTCATGTTACATTGGTTTTTGATGATATGGTAAATCAAAACCATATTTAAATATAGAAGAAACTACACACAATAGTCATGTTGAGGATTATTCATTAGTTAATTAATTTAAAATATCACTCCCTCTCTGATCACACAATGGTTTTGAAGGATTAAATAAAAATAATATAATTATGAAATTATGGTTGTGAAAAACGACCCAAATGAATTGCATTAAATAAATAAAATACCACAAACAATCAACCCGCCTTCATTAGAGTTATTATGAACAAGGTAAAACCCATCATGCTAGCAATGAGAGGTAAGGAAATTAAATATCCTATTGTACTCATCATAGCAATGACAGTCCTCAATCCCAGTAGTAACACCTGATGAATAAATTATAGAGTGAAACCGCGATAGTCAATTTATACAGATCAATCCATGATGTGAATGGATTTAATGTTTGATAAATTCATTCATAATGAAGGTATGGGTTTTTTCAGGTGTTAAATGGGTTTTTAGGACATAAAGTATTATTCTATATCAACATTAGTGTTGAAATATTCCATTATTATGTCTGTCTAGGGGCTTTCATATCATAAACGTAGGTTTCGCATCTTGTAATATATAATCCCTCTTTGTTTTCAATTTTATTCACTTCACACTCGAAAATAATTTTATTCCTTGTACTATTTTATGTCACGTAAGTGATTCACATAAAGAAAAGTTTTGGTGAACATTTGTATGTAGATCAAATCTATCATTCCACACTGCTTGACATTGTTGTTTAAAGTGTCCATTAGCAAGCAAAAAATTCAACTTTTTGTTCATCATTCAAATATGTTTTTCATATTTCAAAAAATTAAAAAAACATTTATAAAATGTTAAAATTAGAAACAATATGAATTAATTATTGAAATAAATATATTGAATCACCATAAAATGCATGAATGAAATATATGTATCAACTTTAGCTCTAATATCAATTGATTCTATGTTGTTATTGGGAAATGATATCTATTGCAACGCCTCTTGTATGGATTTGAGTTATGTTCTAATTTTTGGAATACATGTGGTATCTTATTTCATTCATCAATTGTTCCCTCATGATGAGAACAACCACATTTATGATATTTGACTTGGAAATATTAACACACACTCTTAAAACACAGTGCTAGAACCTCTTTAAAGAATAGTTTGTTGTGTTCTCATACCATATGAGTATAATGTATATATTTTCTTAGAGAGATATGAACACGATGTATAGGAACTGAGTAAAACATATTTATACCTTTTTTAACATTTTATAGAAATAAAGGAAATCAAATGTGGTAACATATTATTTGAGTAGATATTTTCAAATCATGGAGTAAAGGAAACAATTGAAGTGTGGTGATTGAGGGGCTTGTTGGATCAGAATCACCTAGAGAAGGGAGAGAAGTCAAAAAATAATTATAATATTTTTGTTAGAGTATGTAATTTATAGAATATAATATTTTACATATGTTGTATGATTTAGCAGATTTTAGTGCTTTAGTAAGATTATTTATTGATGAATGACATCAAATGAGTGGTCTCAGCTTCCTAGTGGAGGGTTGTGCCTATGATGAAGGAGGTGTGTTTTGATGAATTTGAGATATAATGTGACATATAATGGACACCTTTATAGTTGGTCAATGAATTTGGGATCAACCAAGATGTATCATGACATTGTATGCCACTACAAGTTGCCAAGATTAATATAATCAATTAAGGATGTTCTGTCATAGTGTCTTGCCTATAATAAAATAAATGTTGAACATTAAATACCAAAAAGTTTTCTACAAAAATTACCCATCATAGTATGTAAATGAGATTTGATGTCTAGGGAATTCATTATTTGGCTTCCTAGGAATCAAACTGGTTTAATGATCCACTAATGCAATTACTGCATTTCCTACCCATTAAAGAGTCAATAATGATATAATATCTTTGAAACATGTATGAGAATGATTTTTTCAGACTCCATGGTGTTCCAAACAAAATAACTATTGATAGAGTCCCTAACTTCACATTCTGGTTTTGGAGTAAATTGAAGTCAGAGATGGGTTCTAATTTTAAATTTATCATGAAATATTATCCACATATGAATGGTCAAATGGTGAAATATGTTTAGAATGATGAATAAAATCATCAATCACACGTTATTAACATCAATGTATCATTGAATAAATGTCCATCATTACTGGAGGTTTCATATAACAATATTTATCATGCATCGATTATTATGGTGAAATTTGATGAATTACATGGGAGGACATACATATTATATATTTATTGGGAAGATATTGAACAATGATCTATAATTTGAACAATTATCAATTTAGAGATAGAAAATATTATGCAATTTATATGGAGACAATTACATGAAGCAAAGATTCACCGAAAATCATATGCTAATCGACATAATTTTCCATTAGAATTTGAGATGGGTGATAGGGTTTAACTCATATTTTCACCTACGTTGGGACATATATGTTAGGGTTGATGGTTAAGTTTACCCCATGTTATGATGTACCTTTTGAGATTGTGGAGCGACATGGGAAGGCGGATTATCGATTAGAATTATTGACTCATTTGACTTATATCAATGATGTGTTTCATGTATCCGAAATATATGTGTAACTACCAGATCAATCCCAATTGACTATGTAGAAGGATATTGATATGGAACCCAACACCTTAGTTATTGAAAGTCTTGTTCCTATACTGAATTTATATGATAATGTAGTATGTGGAAAGATCTAACCATTAGTTTGAGTGATATGGTAGTTTGGTTGGTAAAACCATGATACATTGGAGAGAAGTTCTTTGATGAACTATTAATTGATATGTGAATGATTTTTAGTAACCATAAGATAAATATATGATATTGATTTGGTGGTTCTAGGGATAATTTTAATGTTTTGATCATGGTTTTTCTAACCATGCGAGTATCTCGGAAAATTGTACAAATGTTTACGGTCGTGTCTATAGGATACTTAATGTCTTTAGAATTATTTTATAAACCATGAGTGAATTACTAGAAAATGATGTGAAAATGTTTTTTAGGTAAAATAGATACCAAACAGTTAGCATATAATTTTTCTAACTGTGCATCCTGATTGTGTGACTCGATATGAAGTTTTTAATTTATAAAATTTCCCCATCACACTTTACAATTTTTAACTCTAATATCATTTTAGTCCTTCACTCTCTCAAAAAAACCCCTTCAAGACTCTCTAGAGGACTCTCTTCTTGATTCCTTAGAAATCATCGATTGATTTTGGTAGATCTCTTTAAGGTGTGTTTTGATTTCCTATCAGTTTCTCCTCTTTTCTATATATCTTATATTGAAATCTCTTTCCCTTTCATTATAAGAACCTTAATGGGAAATTATTTCTATATATAAAGGCTTTTATGTGGAATTATGGTTTTTATCTTGTATCTACTCTTGTGATGAACATATCTACTCATTTCCCATCAGTGATTTTGGTGTTTACCTCATTGTCTACATTAGCATGGTGGGTTTCTCTATCCTTTGGTATATGCAATTTTTTTAAAAAGGGGTTTTGTTAAAAATTATTTTGATGGGAATTATGTGATCCATGAATTTACATAAAAAAGTTATTTATTTAGAAATTTTTTTTCATTGAAAGGGGTATATTTTTGTTGGAAAATTATTAATGAAATGTGGGTATGCCTTTCATGAAATGCAGTGATAAAATATAACACATGTGTTGACCTTGGGGTTTGATGAAAAAATAAATAAAAATAAACCTCAATGGAGTATTATATCACTAGGGTTTTTTCCCATGATGAAATGGTTTTTAGTGGTTATCCTTAATGAGGGGAATGAGGTTCATAGAAAACAGAATTCACTTATGCTAACTAGACTACCTTGGTGTGTCTTATTTGTTTACCCCATAATATTGAGGATTTCACTTTGGTACTTTGTGGATAAATTATGTGAATTTTTATTTGATATTCTTATTTTAGCAAATGATATTGATATTAAAAAATGAAAAATTGGATCATTAAAATGCTTTTAACTCATTGATATATGTTATGTCATATTTTTTTCCTATTTGAAATTGAATGTTTTTTTGAACGAATACAAAAAGAAAATTTTATATAATAAAAATATTCCTTTTGAAAATTTCTAGAAATCTATTTGATATAATAACTATAAAATTCTTGTGGATGGAAATTTTATATATTCATTAGTGGTATCTTACTATTATTTAGTTCTAACAACCTAATATTTACTTTGTTCATATTATGATTGAGTTTTTTCATGATATAGGTAATGGGAATAGCATCATGTAGAGGATGAAGCTCATTAATTGTTTTGTATTATGGTGGTTCAGGATAGTGGTGATATATGGTCACATAGAGATAGACCCATGAGTTTGTTCGGCTTCAATATTATTTTCCTTTTATTTTTTTCATCTATACATTGTTATCTAGTTTTTAGATGTTACCTTTATGGTTTTGTGGATTTGACATATGATGTTATATGGATATCTGATGTAATACTGTGTTTGTTTCAATATGATCATATGTATATTGGATTATTAAATAATCCTCACTTTTTATTACATGATACCCAAGTCATTGTATCATTCCCATGGTGGTTAAGAATGTGTTTAGGGTCTTATGGTAGGACAAGTTCATTGACATTATGGGTTGACCCGTGTTGGTTTGTAAAAAAGAAGTGACATATATAGATTCTGGAGAGAGGATTATCTGTATTAGATGATCACATTTAAGGTCCATCAAGACATGTTGGGAAGATTTAGGTTAATACTATGAGTTATGGTACTACGAGTTCATGAAATTAAAGAGTGAGGTGATCTTCTAGAGCTAATGGTCATCTTAGAACCTTGGGTTTGACTATCATTAGGTTTTCTATGTCTGGTGACATGGACTGAATTTTATCATATTTTATACACTTTTATTTATTATTTTTTAAAATTTTTAAAGTTAAAATGTTCATTGAGTCATAAAATTTAAAATCAGGGTCATTTTGGAAGAAAATTTCACAATTAGAATATATTTATGAAAATAATGATATCTGTTTTGATTTTTTAGTATTTTTTTACATTAATATTCCAATATTTTTTGAACAAATTTCCACAATGTTTTAGTTAATTGAACTGATATATTATTGTTTATTTAGTTTGAAAAGGTATTTATGTTGAATTTAAATTATTGTAATACAATTTATAATTTTTTTTCTGAATTATGATGTTATGTAGTATTATATTTTTATAAACTTATATTTTGAATTTTATTCATAATTTTCACATCATGTTGACTTATTATGATGGTGAGGCTATATAAAGTTGATCGAACACCAATGTAAGCTTATATTCAACATTAAAATATTTCATTAACATCACTCCCACATTATAGCTAGCCTATATAAACGTAAGAAAAATTTAATAGTGGAAACATAATGGTTGTGGAAATGTTTTGTAATGGTCAAATCCAGTTCCTCAGACCATGGTAAGGGTCATATATATCCTTGAAATACTAGGTAAGGGTAAATCCATAGTTCATCTCACATAATGTTAAGACTTAAGAAGTAAATTTTATAATATTTTCTTGTGTCAAGGTACCTATAAAGTTTTATACCTCTATAAAGTTAGAATTAAGCAAAATCAATGTACATCAAAATATTATGAAGAATATATGTAAATTTAAGGAATATTTATTGATCTCCAAGAGCCCTAACTCACAAATTTATTTAAAAAAGTGAATGGGATCTCCTCTCAATGCTGATAAGGCTAATAGAGGAAGTCATAATGACTAAATCTTGAAGGACACATATATGGATAATAATTTGTTAGATGAGCATGGATCAAATCATAGTGAGGGATAATATGAATTTTGATAGCCATCCCATGGAGACAAACTATTCGTTTTTGATGATGGGTTCTGTGTGTCACAGGGCTAGGATCCCTCATAAATTTGGTGACGCATTATTTGAAAAGGATATCTGTGGAAAAATAATCAGTTTACCAGATTGGACTAAAAATAAATGAAAGTTGTAGAGACCCAAAGCATGACGTACATGGAAATTACATTACTTTTGTGGAATACATAATACATAACAAAAAGAAACACTGAAGGACTGTAATAGTTTAGTGTCTTTGGAAACAAGGAACATAATCTTCTAATCATGGTTAAATATCTTCAAGATCTCCCATAAAGATCTTCTCCTTTTGTTTTCATACCTAAAACCTTTCTTTATATCTTGGGGAAAATAAAACATATAAAGGGTGATATCAAATTCTCAGTAAGGGAAAGCATGGAGAAAATAAAACAAACCATATACATTTGAACATAAATCATGAACGTAATGTTTAAACATCGACATCTTGAGAAATTACATAAATCATAGCAGTACGTAAGGAATTGATCATAATGGAACATAACTCATGATACAATATATCGGAATTAAAACATGTAATTGTGAAAATACATTAATCACATTATGTTATTTCCATAGTAGCCATGACATTACTTCCAAGACCATCTTAGTGGACAAAGTCCCTTTCTGAATAGAGTTCACTCCTCATTCCAGTCTTGTATCACTGAATCGGATTAAATTACCATTCCATCCATGTATATCTCATGAGATATAAATCTTTACCCAAAGAATTGGTGGTAGATATAGGTCCCACCCATCTTATAATGATATAATTCTTAATTGTGCCAGAAAATAATCATAAATCATTCATCACAACACAAAGAATAAAATGGGTTTCATAAACGTCATCCCATTATAACATAATCCATATAAAACAAATGGATATCATATCATCATAAGAAAAGTGAAACCATGTAAATCATAGGGACATTATACAATAAACACACACATATGAAAAAAATTCATCTTAGATGTAAAATAGAATTTACAAAACACTTGAAATGAATTCTTGAGGAAAATATCATTTCTTCTTCAAAATCATTTTCTTTTCACAAAATGCCATGCAATTTTAAAATAAAAGGATTTTTATGAAAATAATCATTAAATATTTTATAGTACGATTCATGAAAATAAGTTGTTATAAAACCGTAAAAATAATTTCATTCCATATAAGTTAAAAAAACATTCTTCTCGTACTTTTTCCGGAAAAGTCTAAAAGTACCTCGTATGGTAAACAAAAGAAAGATTCCTTACATACCATGTGGTAAAAGTAAAAAAAGGTAAAAATGACTTTGAACATACATGGAAGAATAGTAAACAATTTATGAAAACACTTCTTTAGAAAACATGGACATGGATGATAAACATAACCCCAGTAAATTATTACGAATAAACAATCTCGGATAAGAATGAGATTGGAATAATTATCCCTTACCTTAGGTCTGATATGCTTCGTATGTATCCGAATCTCCTATATAATGATTTAAATAATTTTATTTACTTATTACAGAATCATATTAATTGTTATTAGAACATATATGGTTCACTTATGACTTTATATTACCCATTCTTTTGTAAATTCCATGTTAAAGCATTGTTTTGGGTAAAATCGTTTTATTTATCATTCTTGTTTAGACTTGTTGTTCTTGATATTATTTTTACTTATATCATTATTTAATTACTTAAAAAATTTAAATCGTGGTTTATATATAATATATATTCAGTATATATATATATATATATAATAGATAGACAAATGAAATTAAATACACCGTTCATGGAGACGGTAGGTCGTACGTACGCATGAACGTTGTTTTCCTTTCCTTATTGACTTGAATGGAAGTAAGTAGATGACATATATATATATATATATAAATAAATTCAGTAGCTTAATTATGTCATATATTTCATTATTATTCATTATATATACATTATAATCATTTTTGAATGGTTAACATTGCGAATAAATCTCATCACGTCCTGGAGATGGTAATCCGTATGTACGCACGAGCGATGATATCGTTCCCATATTTATTGAATGGAATTGGAGTGAATGAGATAATACCTTAGAATCAGTATGATGTTATAATAACCATATATAGTTATTGTTTACACCATTATACCCATCCATGTAAGGTGGTGGTGGAAAAAATGATTACACCACGGCGTGGAGACAGTATTCCGTACGTCCGCACGCGCAGTGATTTCATTTTCCGTAGGATGGATAGAAGGTGAAATGGGGTTGTTTCATATTTATAATAACATATCATTATATTAGTGATACTAATGTTTTTACCTTATAATTAAACAACTAAATAAGAATAATTTGAAGAAGAAATAAAACATGAAAGAATCGGTAGAAGAGATTACCTCTTCCTCGACGCACCTCATTTAAACTTCTTCTTAGGGCACTAGAGTTGGTATTATGAGAAGACTAGAACCTCTATGATATAACTAGAGAGGTTGAGAAGAGAAATTTTCAGGGTTTTCTGAGTTTCAAGGCTCAAAAGGGTGTGAAGAGAAGATGGAAGGGGTGCCCTTTTTATAAGGGAGGAGAGTGCCACCTTAGGAAAACATAAAATATTATATTATAATAAAGTAATATTCGGTTTTTAAAAGCTCCAAATTGATTTATTTCGAAGATAAGGTGGGGATATGTCTAAAGAATCTCAACCAATAGGTTTTAGACAAGTTTAAATTAATATTTTATCCTTATCATTTAGATTAAACTCTAAGTTAAATAATTTAACTTTTACCATGTCTTTTTGTTTTCTTACATTATATTCTTAATAAACATACTATAACAAGCCAAAAGAACCCCAGGTGGTTCATTATTAAAATATATTTCTTTATCTAAGTCATTTGGCTGTTCCTTGGTTTTTTAAGAATAAAATAACAATTAATAATATAATATTTGTTTTAAAAACTATTTTATGTCAATTTTACACTATTTCGTACTTGATTTTTGTGAAAATCATAACAGCATGATTAGTTTGAAATAAGATAATTAAAGCAATAATAACATGTAATTTTAACCTAAAAAATTAATGGAATTTAAAAAAAGTATAAAATTACATTTATTTGGGTATTTATAACATCAATTATGTTAATATTTCATTAATAAGGTAATTATTACATCATCATTGTGTCATAAATAAATTAACTTATTTAATTTATAAAAATTATAAATTAAATAACATTATATAGGAAATATGTTTATATTTCTAATGAATAATTATAGTCAAATTTATCTTATGTATAACCATATATTAAAAATGTTTTAGTTAGTAATCCTTGATTTTAACTATTTTAATTCTTCTTTAAATAAAATAATAATAAATGTCTTAATCTAATCCAAGTGGACCTAAAGGGTAATATTTTATCCCTAAGGTTGTTTTTGGTCAAACTAAACTTATCAAATAGAATTAGGACATGTTTTAGGGTAATAATAATTACATTTTTAGAATTAATTACCCTATTTACTTTTAACCGTTGTAATTAAAAGTAAAAGTTAATATTCACCAAAAATTATTTTTATCTTATTGAACCACATTTTATTCCTTGATATTAACCATGTCTCTCGGATTTTTAAAATTCTACTCACATAAGCGGTAAAATTATGTTTTATGTAAATTTTTAAACTCTCCTAGGAGGTTGCTAAATGACGGTGAAAAGTTCAATAAACTTTTTATATGTCTAATATTATTATAAAATGACACAAATGAATTACATTGAAATTATATAGGTATTATGTATCAATTTGGACCTAAAATAAATTTAAATAAAAAAATATAATTATTTATATAAAAAGTCGGTTTTTAAATAGTAACCAAGTGTTTTCACTATTCATAAAAAATTTATTGTTTTAAAAAAAATACCAAAAATTCACACTAGGCTAATTTAGATATTCCTAATCCAAAAATGAAGTCCATTTTGAAAAATAAAATTTCAATAAGCGGGTATTACTCTTCATAATGGATAGTTTATATAACATATCGTTGTATAGTGAACCTCGGTATTGCGTACTACATAGGCTATCGTGGATGGTCGCGATTGCGTGTAATGCATGCCAAGTCAGGTTTGAGTGTAGTGAAATCTCCTTTTGGTGTAGTGTAGAACACAAACATCAATGATATTAAAAGAAACATTTTTCATAAAATCTCGGTGTGTTACATTCTACCCCCCTTAAAATGAATTTCTCCCTCAAAATTCATCGTGGTTATAAATGTTTTACTACTCAAAATCTTAATATAAACCCACATTGTGAAAAGAAATAGAAAAAATTATCTTTAAAAACTAAATAATGAAACATAACGGTTACCCAAATTAACTAATCACTGGGTTTCCACATAGGAGAAAATAGGTGAAAATATCGATATGTAAGAGAAATATAACCATCATGTTCTGATGGAGAGTGGTAGAGAACATGGCTTTGAAAAAGCCAACAATCACAAAGCCATAAATTTGTGATTATCTAAGGTACCATAGGATTCATCGGATATAAGGGCACTAGGAAAACATTTTTGGTTTTCAAGATGATTTCCCTAACGTTGAAGAATTTGAATTAGAAGAAATACTTTCTTTATTTCGGTATAATCTCACCGTAGTTCATGCCTTGAAAAATTTCCACTTCATCTCTTAAATAAATGAAGGTTAATTTTTCATTCGTGAAGTGTTAGGAGATCATGTGATAGAATGATGGGTCATTCTAATTGTCTCAAAGAAATGGTTAGAAAAAGTTATCAAAAATACATAAGTCCATCTATGGTAATGTTAATCATATATGATTCCAAAAATGGACTTATACTTCATCAATCATACTGGTTAATAAATCTAGTTTCTACTAATTAGGGACTTCCTGTTGTCCAGTGGTAGGAAATAAAGGTCTGTCACATTTCAGTTGTGGGTTCGATTCCCACAGCCTTGTCCGACGCGACGGGTTGTCCCACATCCTCCAGGTTGTCCATTTTTCTAAAACTACATTATAATAACATTCCTGCATTAAAATAAAAAAAATCTAGACTTAAACAATACTATCTTATGTCTAACATAATACATTCCAATATTTATTCTTATCCAAAATACTTCCCTCCAAGCTCATAGTATAAAGAAACAAATTAATAGAAATTTCATCTACCGAGCATGTGAATACCATCATTTATCCCCCATATATCATACAATGTATCTTCTTGATCACATTCCAAACATGTGAATACCTTAATAATGTATTATCTTTAACCATAGTGAAAAAATGAATGTTGTCACAAGGTAACTCTTTCCATATACCAAAATCCCAAAAATTCTATATACTCAAATGATTATATCACTTTTTCCTTATATTAGTCATGAGCTCATTAATACTATCAATAATTTCATTGTCTCTTTATCCCTTATTTATGCACATGTTAGGTGCTTTCCAAAAATATCTAAATAGCCTTTCATGGTGACTGTCACGAACCAGGCCGAATCGTCATCAGAACCAACGCCCGACCCGGTCCGCGACATGGCCCGAAGGGCGTTCCCGATCCCCACGGGCTGGAAACTAGTGTCGGGCATCAAAACAAACAAGTTGGGAACGGTTTGGCCCATGAAAAAGGTAAATAAACATAAACTGAACAAGCAGATAAAAAAAATAAACTGAACAACATGGCAGCAGAAAAAGGAGTAAACAAAGAAACGTGGCATACCTCAGGTGACCCCGTGGATCACCACAGTACAACAACCACACTTTCTCCCAAAAGCGATCCAAGACTAAAACCTGCAACTGAAAAGTAAAGTAGGCGTGAGCACCGAGATGCTCAGTAGGAAATCTAAAAATAACCACGTCTTATGCATCCTCCTTTATTAAGAAATCCAACTATGCCAGTTTGAAAATAAGATATAATAAAATAATGTTTTCCCTTCTTTTCAAATTCTAGTAATGAGTTTTCATTTTCAAATAAATCATTTCACTCTTAATATGTTTTCAAAATAGGTTCCAAGTGTCCATTAACATTTCAAAGTGAAAAGAAACCAGTTTGGAATAACTTGTGACTTTTACAAACAAGACATCAGGTATGAAACAACTAAAAAGGAAGTTACATTACAAGAATCATGTCACAAATGAGCACTATGGGTAATCCCTTCAGGTAGCTAGAATAATATGGAACCTAGAGACTCGTACCTCGGTGAAACGTGGCTTAAAAGACCACGAACCTCAGCAAACGTGGCTTAGAAGGCCACGACCCTCTAAAAACGTGGCTTAGAAGACCACTACCCTCAGAAATTCATATGTTTAGTTAGTGTTGTTGTGTCAATCCTACTAGACAAACCGGGATGAACCTCTTACGTGTCATCTAGCGTACTAGTCCTGGTCACCCACCTAGATACCTGGGTTTCCCATTGTGCTCTATTTCAAATGGTGGTGAGTTTTCTTTATCAAGCAATCAAACAAGTACATTACACTTTCTTTATCTAAACTCATTCAACCTTTCACCACCGTACTCCATACTTAAGTGCATTCCCCCTCTTTACATCACACAATCACACACACACCTTTACACTAGGCACATATCACAAACCACGCATTAACACTTACATCACATTTTGTTTTCAAATTTAGGGGAATGACTCAAAACAGGTTTTCTATTTTCGCAAACCAAATCTTAAAGTGCCAAACGGGCCTCAATAGAGGGTTTTTCCTATTTCATAAAACATTCCTAAGATGCCAAACATGCTTAAATACATAAAGGGGACACTTTTTACAATCAACCGGCCAAAAGGCCAAACACATTTGGAAAATACACCTTACCAATTCAAAACCACTTAAGAAATCAATTTTTCAAGAAAAGTCACTTAAGACCAACTGCTTTGAAATACATTTCAATTTTCCAATACACGGCATAACATTTTCTAGCAACCGCAATTAGCTTCCATAGTATGTGTATATAGCATAGTGTAAAACATATTTTTAAAACAATCAAGCAATTATGAATTTCAAATTAAAAGCTTAGGCATAGGGGACCTACCTCATCATGTCGCTGCTTGAAGACGAACATTCAAACTGATCCTCAGCACATACACGCACATGAATTTATATATATATATATATATATACACCCCTAGCTGCATTTCACATATTCCCCGTGCCATGAAGGAATATGTGAAAAGAGGGCATATATATGTACATGCCTTACCCTATGCATGTACATGTAGGATTTCTCGACACGCGCGGCCCAACGCACTACACATATAATTTAATAAAACAAATAAACAAATAAACAATCTATAAAACATTTTAGAAAAAACACGTCACATTAATGCACCCAGATAAAACAAGATACCATTCACCCCAAGAACCATCATTTACACACATGGATACCATTTTGAGGAAATACACACACCAAAAGAACACCAAAACACAATCTGAACCTCCTTTACAACATAACCAATCATTAAAACATTTTATCAAACAATTATGAATAACAATATGAGTCTTTTTTATGAAGAACGCACCCAAATCCAGCTTCAACAACCAAGCGCACATTGAAACCATACCAAAATACTAACTGAATTCTTTCCACACATTGATAAACCAACAATACATGTTATAAAATAGTGATAAGAAGCTTGACATGGGTTTTCAAATAAAACACATCGTATCCCATATTAAGATACCACTTTCAAATCAAATGTATAATAAATTGTCTTAAAACCATTTTTTTCTCCACATAAACAATTTAAATAAATTAAAGAAACACTTACTAAAACATTTTCAAGGCGAGTTTCAAAGTTTTACCACAAAACTACACCAAAATAATTCTATTTGAAAACCAACGCACACGACGCTATATAAAAATAACTTTGCACCACTTGCACATATTAATAAACTAACTGCACAACTTAAAAAACACTATCAATTGACCAGATACAATGTTCTCAACAGAAACACCCTCATACCATGATAACACACCGCCAAACAGAACAAACACAAACTAAATTATTTTAAAAACTCGTTTTGCATGAAAGAATATAATTAAAGAACATGAAAAATTAATTAAACAAGGAAACTAATTCATCAATAAACACAATTCACACTAAAAAAGTTAATTAAAGAACATCAGAAATTAATTAAACAAGAAAATTAATTGATCAAACAAAATTTATATGCGGAGACACTTACCATTGGTGTCAAATCATCGAATTCCGATGTGAAACATTGATCGCATGCCAAATGCATCACAAGCAACCCCAATTTGACCCTAAATCAATTTTTTGAACCAAAATCAACAAAATCAAACCAAAAAAAGAAAGCATAAAAACATAAAACCCTAATCTGCAACTCTACTACAGGAAGAAGACTACCCATGCTGGGGGTCGCGTGTGCAAGGGGGGGGGGTGTTGCGTGCCGATGGGAGTTGCATGAGGGGGGTGTCTCGCGAGCAGGAGGGGGGCTCCTGGTCACGGGGTGCGCCGGTGGTGGCTCGCCGGTGAATGAGTGAGGCACACCGTAGGCTGTCTAGCAAGGAGAGGGTGGCACATTGTGGTGCGGCTTTCCGGAAAAGGAGGAGGAGGCGGTGAGGGCGGAGACCGGAGAGGGAGGAGGCGCGATGAGGGCCGCGGCCGAAGAGGGAGGAGGCGTGGCGTGGGCGGCGGCCGGAGAGGGAGGAGGGGGCGGTCTGACGAGGAGAAGGGGGTGCGGGCGTACGGTTGGGGGGGAAGAAGGGTAGCGCGACGGGGGGGGGGGGGGGAGAGGCGTGAGCGAGAGAGAGTTAGGGTAAAAAAAATTAAAATAATATTAAAATAAAAACAAATAATAATAATAATAATAATAATAATAATAAAAGAAAGGGTTGAATTACATATAAACTAAGGGGATAAAAGAAAAGAGTATAAATTAAACAAAATAATAAAAAATAACAAATAATAATGAACAAAATAAGAATTTTAATAAACTCCAATAATAATAATAATAATAATTTTATTAATATGTCAATAATTTAATATTCTAAGCCTAATTGAAATATTAACTAAAATAATAATAATAAATTTATTAACTGAGAGAAGACACCGTGCACGGTCTCACGCGCAGGGTCGCACACATGGTTGCGTGTCTCAAAAACAATACATTGATAACAAACAATACCTTAACAAAAATTAGGAACTGTGCATGGCGCACATATGCTCACACGTTCGTATAAAAATGAGATTTTCTTTTAATTTAAAACCGGTTCAAAACACAGTTCAAAAATGATAATTTCATTAAATCATTGTCTTTGTAAAAACAATATATTTCACTATTCACATTATCGTCAATCTTTTTCTAAAAATACTGTATAATAATTTAACGTAAATAATACTTTTATGATTCCAAAAATAATTTACGTTTTTTTAATTTCAAAATTTAAATTTATAAAATTAAATTTAAATATAATAGAAAAATATTTATATAGAAAATTCCTCTTTAGAAGACAATTTATTATTCTTATTACTTGTTAAAATTTATTAATTATTGCTAACCAATAATTCAAATTAGAATATATTACCATCAATTGTTCATAAGATTCAGTAAATTAAAAGTATTATTTATAAAATAAATTTTTTTGATAAATAAAATTTTAAACATATAATTATTTTATTTTTCAATTTAGATATACCAATTAAATTTAATATACATTAAAGGAAACCATTTTTTTATTTTATTAATTTTTTTTCTAAAAACATTACTCTTATTCATTCTCTCTAATTCAAGGTCTAGGTTTTAATGTCCATACATATATATTTAAATTTTTTCTAAAAATATCAATGTTTTATTTATGTTTGGTGTTGCGTAAGGAGAAATTAATCTAACTCATTGACTTATTATGAATAATCATATATTGAAATCCTCAGGTATTATGTTTTTTCTATCCTATAATGATATTAGATTTCCTTTCCTCCATTATTTGGGTGTAATTACACATTCCAATTAAATACACATTCTTTAATTGATTTTCTTTATTAATAATTTTTTTGTTCTTAATAATAATTTTCATCCTCTCCAAATAATGATTTCTCCATGAACTTCCATATTCACCCTTCTCTAAAATGATACCCTTATCAATTTGGAAATTAAAAAATGTATTACTTTTGTGATCTAAGAATTACTCTTTACCTATTATCAAATGGAATATTTATCACTCTTTTTATAATGTGGGATTCATCAAATTTATTTTAAAATATTAGAAAAAATTTCAAATCATTATCAAAATTTTAATTTTCCACATAGACATTACTTTGGAAAACATTTATGATTTTTTTTCATCTATTATTATTAATGATTATTTAAAAATAGATTTTTTTCAAAATATTTCACTACAACTTTTTTACAATGGATTTTTATGGTGGCCAATAAGTTCATATTTTAAAATAATGTTTCTTTAAAATACATTTAAGGTTTCTCTTGTAATTTAATCTATATAACAAAAGGATTTATTTAAAAAAATATTATTCTTCATGAATTATTGTTTAGATTTCCTTATATTATTTTTGTCTTAGGAGAATAAGCCAGGGGTATCAAATGATCTAGCTTTTTATACCTGATTATATAGAACTATTTGATGACTTTTTCTTGTAAAGGTAATTTTCATCTAATATAAATATATTTCAATGTTGTAAACAATTACTATAGAAATGTCCTTATACTACTATTTTTATGGGTATTTGATCTGTTTGGTTTGTTAACACTCTTTTGGTCAAACATTCAAATGAAATGTGGTCATTGAGAGATACCAACGACACCAAGCATTGGAGTTAAATTGAGGGTATGTGATTTTAGCCTTATCCACACCCTTTTTTGGGGAATTATTTCCTCCTCTCATACTATCGTATTGATTTCATTAATGTTAATGAGTCTTAACCAGTAATGTTAATAACACAACTAGTTATACTCTTGAAAAATAAATAATTATTCATAGGAGTGATTGAGTGACAATGAATTGATATGCATTAAATGTTCTATATCAAAACCCATTTTAGGTGAAGGAATTTTATTTAGTTTAAATCATCATTATTAGACACTTTGCAATTTAATATCATCTACGAAGACAATTTGATTTTGGGTTTTAGAATCTTGCAAGTCGATTAGGCCTCTTATATATTCTTATTATGTGAATCAGAACAATTACAGTTCAATGAAATTTAATGAGACATATATTACCTTTTAAGTTCATTTGACATGGGATAATTCCATTTAGTTTTAAGTCATGAGTAATATAAATTATATGTGAAATGTTTCCAACGGTAATTGTTTTGGTGTATAAACATTAATGTCCCTTTTTTGTTAGACTTATTGAGAAAATAGATTAATGTTTGGAAAAATCACTCAATGTGTCCTATTGGTATGTTTTGGGTGCGATTATGTTTGTTGAAAAATTCAGAAGACCACAAATGAGTTTGGATGGTGTTTTCAAAATACATGTTTTCAAGTTGGCATAGTTTTCGATTGTTTTACCAATTTTTGGGCCTAAAAATCAACAATTTTTTGTTTGGAAACATAAGGTTTTCCTCATAGGACTAAACGATGTGAATAATATAGAATGAATTTGAAAAAGTAATAGAAATGAGGAGAAAAAGACATGTAATTCATACCATGTCTAGGAATGTTTCACGGCCTCATACGAGGCATGGGGAACAGTACACATGAGTGGTTCACAGAAACAAAAATGGTCCGCAACAACAATTTTTGAAGAAGGGCATCTAGTATGTGGAAGGAATGCTAGTTTATTGGATAGAAGAAGATAATGGTTCCCCATAGGTGAAAATTCAGTACATGGAAAACCATGAAAAAATGTATTACAGAATGGATGTGGTTTGTGGAAATAGTATTGGTATGCAATGGATGTTGTACTAAATCAAGGATTTGTTAAATATTTTATTAGCAGGTTTTGAGGATATCATTTTCTATATATGGTTCTCTAATACCACTGATTATATGTGAGAGAGAATATTATTATATAACATATCTTTTATTTGAGAATTTAGTAATGTCCGAAAGTGGTTTGTGGGAAGTTATTCAGTAAATGGTGAAGAAGTTTTTTGGATAGTTCTCGAAAGATTTTTTGTGGTACGTTGTAGTTAACAAAGGAAGAATTGTCCATAGAAGAAGAGAATGGTATGTGGTGGGGGAGCTCTGGTATACATATGAAAATGTAGTCCGTGAATAGATAATAGTTCCCTGATAGAGGTTGATTTGAAGAGGCAGAGGTAGTTAGCAGATAGAGAACAGTATGAAAACAGATGATAGTTTGCAAAGACTATTTTCAGGAGCAGTTTGTATAAGAGGATCGCAGATTCAGTGTGCGAAGGAGGTATGTGATAGTGCTGAAAGAGAAATTCCAAAAATGAATGGTGTTTTGCAGAAGCAGTAGTGGTACATAGAGGAGGTGTTCCACGTATCATACTCGGTACACAGTATGAAGGAGGATCTGATGGTTCATATAACAAACAATGAATCATGAAAAAGCATCAATTAATTTCATGAAAGTCGTTTCTGTTATGTAATAGTAAACATTATGGTGGATTTCATCTACAGGTGAAAAATGGACATTAATGGAGAATCTATATATAGTTGAGGATTCGACAATCATGGAAATGAAGGGACCTATGTGACCATAAAATGTGTTTTTCCATAAAGTCTATAAAAAGAGAGTGAATTACTTTTTAAGAGCAGTGAGAAAAGGAATAGAAAGATGGTGACCCTTTACATTGGTAGTGAGCCAGAGAATGATGCATTGGGAGTGACCCTTTGGAATGCTATGAGCAGACCACAAAGCTTCTAATTTTAGTTATCCTGGTCATATAAGATCTAGACTGAACATTTACTCCTTATTGGTAGTGATCCTTAGTGAATTTGGTACATCAGAACATTAACATTTTATTATACATGGACATAGCCCAGTGAGGGTGAACAAAGTAAAAATATTTGTGTCTCATGAATGATATAAATTCATTTCATACTTCTCAATGGGAACAAGAGAGAATATATTTTTGATTAAGGATGAAACAAGATCTGAAGGGGGTGAAATTTTAATCTATCATACCCCAATTCAACCCCCTCTCAGGGTATATGACATAGTGGACCTATCAATTGGTATCAAAGGGAATGATTTAATATTAGTTATTTTGTCTCTCAGAAGAGGAAATAGAGGTTGTCAATCATAAAGGAATTCTGATCTTCGATAGAAATAATTTTCAACTTTGGAAGAATTGTATGATGTACTACTTTTGATCAATAGGAATGGGTGTCCTCACAACATCTATGTTTGAAATATCAGCTAACATCAATAATATTTCTTTATCAGAATCTAAAATAATGGAATTATATTTTGATGCTAAAGGGATAAATGAATTAGGGAGAGCCCTATAAAATCAAATTTATATAAAGGTGATGTTTTGTAAGACATTACCTACTACATAGAATTTTTTTTAACATTTATGGGAGAGAAACCAAAGTATGTGAATAAAAACTACATGTTCAATAGAACAAGTACGCGGATCTCAGAATAAATACAAATGACATTATTGATGCATTCTTCGACAGGGTAAATGTTACGGTGGAAGACATATGAGGTCTTGGATAAGTCATTGACGATATAAAAATTATGAAACACACTTTGACGAAACTATTAATATAGTTCAATATGAAAGTATCAGTGTTGGAACACAACGACCCGGAAGAGTGGACACATGATATCCTAAATAGTACCCTTGTAGCATATGAAGTGATAAATAATGATAAAGATGCATGGGAAAAGGGTAATTCCAAAGAAGTTAAATTAAATGAAATGAATAACCTCTTTGTTGAAGATAGTTTTATGGGGATTATTTGGATGATTCATGCTATTTCCCTCTTCAAATCAATAAAGGGTAAAATGGAAGGTCAGAGGTAAATTTATATTTTCATGATGTGATGTGGAAAGATTGGGAATTTTTTAGTAAAGATTCCTTATAAGTTTGATGATAAAATTTATGACAATGATTAAATTAAAAAAAATAATTATTCATTATATGTGAAAAGGTAAGAGAAGTACTATGATAAAGTTCTTCAAAAAGAATATTTTTTTATTAAATGAAGTGGAAATTTCTCTAGAATTTGAGGCATAAGAGTTAGAGGACTATAAGGATCATAAAGTATATGTTATTGTGGAAGTTTCCAAAAATTCTCCAACTAGGGAAGAATGTGAAAATGACGGACAAATTGAAGGAAGAGTTTCTGTTAAGGATAAATTTGAATCTTCCCTGGATGAGATGGTTATTTTGATATCCAAAACAAAGATTGACAACAACTTTGTTCATGATACCAAACTCTATATGCAAATACATGAAGAAGAGAATTCTGATCTGACTATAGAAATTGATAATGTGAGGTCTTCATTTTCATAAAGATCAAAAATGGTGGTTGAGTAAAAGCTCAAAAATTAAACTAATGAAAATCGAAAATAATAGTTTGACTGAAGCTGAAAAATATCAAATCAAACACGTCGAAGAACTAAAAGAGGAAGTCATTGTTCTATAAAAAATATTTAAATATCAATTTGTTAATTTTTTGTTCAACATCAGGAAATAATATCATACAAGAAACAAAAAAGATGAAATTTGTGTAGAGTAGTCCATCAGAATAGAAACAACAATCAACTCTCAATGATAAGCCTCATATGGGTCTTAAATCTAAAACATAGTGTAGTTACAGTTCATGTCAGACCACAAGAACCCACTCCACTATAGAAGATTTATTATGGTATGAAGCAGAAAATAAAGATTCAGATATCCTAAGGTATAAGTAAAGGTGAGAAATTTTCCACCAAAGGATGAACATTGCATAAGATTCTATTATTTTTTTAAAATGAGATACTCTAAAAATATATGTTCTATATCAATGAGGTACCAAAGGGAATAAGACAAATAGAGGTGTTCTTATAATTGTCAATATTTCAGTTTATCATTTTGTTGTATTGGATTTAGGAGTAATGGAATCAGACATATGGAAATATATTTCACATCAATAATGAAGATAACTATACTAAGTCTGACTGAATTTGTTCATAAGATGATTCCAAATGTTTCTTCAAGAGATATGAAAATTTAAAATCAATTTATAGATCTTCATGACGATGTCCATCCATTATATACTAAGTAACATCAATATTATCATTCTATTTCATGTATGAAGTAAAAGAATAGGGTCAAAAAAGTCCAAGAAGGTAGTGGTTGCAGAAATTGCGTTCAAGGAATTAGATCACATTGGGATATAGATCATTGACAACGGATATAGTCCCCATATGAAGATAAATAATAATATAGTGACCAAAATTAGGTTCCATAAAAAAGATATCATAAGATTTGGTAATGATGAGGGTCTAAAAATCAAATGTTCAAGAAAATCCAAGATTATAGGAAAAGACATGAGCCAAGAATATGTCTTGGTTATTGAAGATCTTAGTCACAACTTACTTCATGTCAGTAAATTCTGTAACTCAGTGAATGCCATATGTTTTTCCAAGAAATTATGGGTCATCAAGACAAATGATGGTGATGTTATTTTTCAATAAAATTGTACAAAATGGAATCGTTACCTCATGAGTGTAGAAGAAGATTTGTTATTTATATCCAAGGATGAAGAAAATAAGCTATGGAAAAAAGTATCATGGCAATATAAAAAAAATTTCCTTGGAATATCTTGTGAAATATGATACTTTTCAAAATATTCCGAGATTATCACATGATCTTACTCATACGTATGATTCTTATCAACAAAGGAAGATCATTTAAAAGACTTATCAGACAAAGAAGAAAACGTCAATATGATTACTTTAGTCGGTTCATATTGAAATGAGTGGGAAAATTTCGTAAATTCATATTGATGGGTGCAAATATTATGTTCTCTTAATTGATGATTATAGTAGAATGGCATGAGTTTCAATAATCACCCACAAATATAAAGTGTTCAGTTGTATTATAAGATATCAATGAGGATGGGAAAAAATTCTTTGTCATAAAATCCGGAAAATTTTAGTAGATATTGGAACAAAGTTTACAAATATCCAAGTGGAATATTATCTCATGAAACATGAGATAAGGAATTGATTTCTTATGGTAAGAACTTCTTCCTAGAATGGAGTAATTGAGAGAATAAATTGAATTGTGAACAACATGGATATAATAATAATCAGTGAGAAAGATCTTAATGAGTAGTTTTGAAAAGAGGCAGTGATGACAACAGTCTACAGATCAAAAAAAACCTTATTATTCCCAAAAGAAGAGAAGACTCCATATTAGAAATGGCATGGAATGTATCCGTCATTGAAATAAATTCGAGTCTTCAGAATTAAGTGTTTCATTCTAAATAAGTAGAGACATAGGATGTTTTTATCTCATGGAGATGAAGGGATATTTCAGGGCTACTCAAAGAAGAGAAAATAATATAAATGTATTGATAAGAGGATAGATATGATTATTTAATTACATGATGTAACCATTGTGGAGAATGTGAATAATAATAAAAAATACCTGATAAGTATCAGGTGGAAAGTGATGAAGAGATCAATAGATAAGAAGAGGCTCCATCTCCAAAGACTGATTTAGAGGAACACTTTTATGATGAGGATAAATTTGTTTTTTCCAGTGGCCAATGGGAAGATCTGAAATTGACAAGAAAAACATAATTAGTTATCAGAGAACAGCAGTGGTGACAAAGATAATAAAGACTCTACAATTAGGATCATACTTATCGCAAGTGGAATATAAATGTTTAGATGATGAAATTGGAGATGATAATTGGGTTTATGCTATGAATGAAGAGATTGACCAAATTAAAAAGAATCAAACAAGGGGTAAATTTTTGAGGCCCACAAAAAAGAATTTCATAGGGTTGAAATGAGTCTTTCACAATAAAATGGATGATGATGATGTTGTGATTTGAAACAAATCATGACTTGTGTGAAAAGGATACTCCATGATAAATGGTATAGATGTTCATGAAACATTTTCATCCATTTCATGGATGGAGAAAATCTGATTATTCTTGTCCATAACAATGAAAAGAAATATCAATATTTTCCGAATGGACGCCAAGTTAATTCTTCTGAATGAAGTAGTAGAAGAAGAATTTTCAATTTAGAAACCATAAGGATTTCACATTCATAATGATGGTAATATAGATTTTTGGCTAAAGAAGGATTTCTATAGTTTAGAGCCACCACCAAGAGCATTGTATTCAAGGCTGGATATGATTATAATGAAGATTGGTTTATAGAGTGGTGGAGTTGATTACAATCGGAATTTTAACAATGGAAGTAGTCAAAGGATATTGGTTCTAGTTTAAATCAATAAAATATTCATTGGTGGATCCCATGAAGCACATTGCAAAAAGCTTTTTGAATTCATGAAAATAGAGTTTGAAAACTCGATAATTGTGGAGATGATGTTAATTCTAACCTTACGGTTGATGAAAGGATGCAATGAGAATTTTTTATTAATTTAAATATTCCAAGGAGGTTTTACTGAGGTTTTAATGGATAATTCCAAAGAGATAAAGACTCTGGTCGCTACCGAGTTAAAATTTTAATGGGATGGTAAAGGCAAGGTAGTTAATATAACAAAATATGGGAAAATAATTATATGTCTTATGTACCTGACAACGACAATGACATATATTTTATTTTCCATTTTCCAAGTACTGAGATATCAATGAAATCCCAAGGATAGACATATGATTACATTCAAAAATAATACTTAGGTTTATCAAGGGAACCTGGATTTTGGTTTTATGTATAATGATAAATCTCAGCGAGAGTTACTGGGATTCATAGATGAAGATTGGTCTAGATCATCAGATGAAAAGGTATCAATATCCGTAGGATATTTTTATCATGGAGGATTGTGTATTTCTCGGTTTAGTGGGAAACAAGATTGCATTTCATTGACCAGCAATGAAGATGTATATATTTTAGTTACTCAAGCATGTACGCAAATATTATGGATGAATCATTATCTTGGGGATATAAGAGTTGCAGTGACATCCATGATCGAAATTCACTGTGGTAATTCATGTGCTATAAATCATAGAATAAATATTTTCCATTACATGATGACAAAGAACATTGAAATAAAATATCATTTTTTCAAGTTGATGGTGGAGCAAGGGTATGTGAAGTTAGAGTGTGCGCCAAAATAACAAAACATTTCAAATATTCATATGAAGGCATTAACCAAAGAATCATTTGAAAGGAATTGACTGGATCTAGGAGTTTAGTCGAATCCCCACACTTATAAATGTGTGGATGGGGTTTCCCCTCTCTGTGAGATATGAAGTGTTATTCCCTAATAATCTAATATGTGTTCTTTTCCCTTATGAAGACAAAAACAAAGTTCCCACCATGTTCAGTGACAAAGGGGGATAATTATTAACAATTTTATGGGGAGAAAATACATTGGGGGAAGTTTTTAAGTGGAGTAACAAGATAAGGGGAGTTGAAGTTGATGCTGAGATGACGTCGTGGAATATTAAGATAGTGGGAGTTGATGTTGATGTTGATTTAAAGCTGTATGATTAGGGGAGTATAAAATCAGATGATTCTATAGGTGATCGATCAAATATTACATATCATAACAGCTGAGGTTCGTGAAGAAATAAGTTGACTGATTTCAAGAGTTGGTGTAAGGAATGATGTGATTCATGGGCAAAAATTTCATTTTACACTTTTTTCTCTTATTGAGCATGCCTCATGTGGCCTAAGATAATGTGTTGATTAATTCTGTCGTCTCTATCTTAATCACAAGAAGCGAATGCCAATTGAAGAAGGAATGATCTTTAACAAGGTATGAAAATTTGAAGAATTGTTATGAGAATCATTTTCAACAAAACCAATGGTAAAGATTTTTTTATAAACCCCCTCAATGAATAATCTCAGTAGGTTTGGGTTATTATCGTGTTTGTTAACAATGCAAGATGACCATGAATGAGTTTCATTGGTGTTTTCTGAAGTCTTGACATTAAGGTGGATTAGTTTCCTAGTGTTTTAAGAGTGGTAAATGAAATGTATAGTTTTATTCATTGGACATAGTGTTGTGATGAACACTAAAAGAATTTGGAAATGGATGAGAAATGTAGAGCCCAGTTCTTGGACTTATACCATGTTCGGGAAAGGTTCACAACCATGTACCAGGCAGCGGGAACGGTATGCAGGATGGGTTTGTAAAACTAAAATTGTTTCTGAGAGATGGTTTTAAATGAAGTGATTTTTGTATGAGGAAGTTATGATGGTTCACAATTGGGAAGAAGAGAATAGAACCTCATAGGAGAAATAGCAGTACACAGACTTCCATGAAAAAATGGTTCACAAAATGGGTTCAGTTTATGGTAGGAGGATCAGTATGTGGTGGAGGCTATAATGAATCAAATATTTGATAATTTTTCGATTAAAGGTTCTTTTGGATATCTTTTCCTATATAAGAATTTCTAATCCCACTAATTTGACATGATGTTTATTATCATTAGAAAACATCACTTTGCTATGGGAATTTGGTGATTTCTAAAATTGGTTTGCAGGAAGAGATTCCACAAAGGCTGAAGAAGTTCATGGGATAGTTCGAGAAAATGTTTTTGTAGGATGTTGTAGTTAACATTGTAATAATATTCCATAGAAGAATAATACGGTACATGGAGGGGGATCTATAGCATGCGGAAGCAATGGTGGTCTGCAAATAGAGAACTATTCACCGAATGATAGTGATTCACAGAGGCAAAGGTAGTCTACATATAGATAATTGGTTGCGAACAAAAGATTTTTTGCAGAGACTATTTTTGGAAGAAGGTTGTAGATGAGGTTTATAGAGTCAGTATATGGAAGCGGTAGACTATTTCAAAGTCAGAGGCAGTCTGCAGATGTCGTGCGGTTCACCGAAGTAGCAATGGTATGCAGAGGAGGTGTTCCGTGTACTATACCCAGTACATAGTACAAGGGAGGAGGAGGTGGTTCTGAAATCACCCAAGTAAGCTTGAAAAATCATCAATTCTATATGAGAATGTTATTTCTAATACCAAACAGTACACAAAAATTTGGATTTCATATGTGGGTGAAAAAGGGACTTCAAAAGGGCATCTATCTACTGTTAAGGATGCGACATTCATGAAAATGAAGGGACCTACATGTCTCTAAACTTTTTTTGACCTGAAAATATATATACATGAGTTTATTTCATTCTAAGAGAAGTGAGTGAAGGAAGAGGAAGAAGGTGAACCTTTCCATGATCAATGGTCTAGAGAAAGAGTCATAAGGTGTGGCCCTTGGGAATACAGTGATCATACCCTAATCCATGTTAAGGTTGTGAGTTTTGGAATAAAAGATATAGCTCGAAACTTGTACTCATTATTTATTGTCATCTTTTGTGAATTTGCTACATGGGCACACAATTGTTCCATACTCCTAGGACATAGCCCAGTGAGGGTGAAAAAAATAAAAATAGTTATGTATGATAGATGATTTAAATTCAATTCATACGTTGCATTGGAAACAAGAGAGAAGAGAGTTTTGGTTAACAACGAAAGAAGATTTGATAGTGATGAAATTTTAATATGTCACACACTGATTTGCACCACTATTAGGGTATTTGACCTTGTGTACCTAACAATAAATTATGATAGGTCAGTTTCACATGGGAATGGCCCTGGTGTGGTGTGAGGTTGGGTTGGCTAGTAGGAATATGGCTCATTGATCAAAATATGTGTTCTTGAAGAATATGAATAAAGGAAATAAATATGTTGATACCTAAAGGGACTATGGCCCTTCTGTGGGGGAATTATATCAATAGTTGTATATCCTTATGATATAATATTGTTGTTCTATGAGTATATACCTATGGGGGTTAATAGAAAATAGTTGAGATATGGGAATATTGGCTATAAGAATTGAAGTTTAATCCAAAGTATCCTATTTCATATATGTATTAGAGATGTAACGCCCCGACCCTAGTTACCCAGAGTCGGTGCATTATTACATAACATTGGCATGATCACAAGAAAGATCAAATCTCGAAAGACTGATTGGTTTAGTAGCCTTGGAAACACTAGATATATTCATATGTCTTACATTACATCATAAAATGAAAAACTGCTACGACAACATATTGTCTCCATAATCCACACTCATATCCTCACATAATATCCCTACAGGTCATTCATAATTTACTTCTTCACTTCCTGGGAAAAATAAAACATTGAAAAGGGGTGAGCTCAAATTCCCAGTAAGGATAACAATATAGCGGAAACTTTCATAAATAAGAATAAACATTTAAGGCAATGTATAACTAAAACAAAAGCCTTTCAAACATGAACATTCAACATATTATGGAATGAATAAGATGAAATAATTCTATTTACTTATTCACATGGATATTATACTAATCGAATAATCACATGCAAAATCAATAACCACTTTCATAATGATGGAATGCATAATGCCAGACTATCATAACCACATATCCAAGGCCTCGTGCCAAGACTATAAATAAGATTTTTCCAAGGCCTTGTGCCAAGACACTAGTTTGTCTCATGAGACCTACCGATGCATCGAGGAGCTATAGCGGGCTCCACCCGTCACATATTAAGTCTAATGCATTCCCATATGAAAAGGTTTAAACATAACATAAACATTCGTATTAAAACTAGCATACGAAATGTCAATACTTTCACCATAAACTATGAATTGTATAAAAATAGCACATCCATAGTCAAACATATCATAAAACCTTCAATACAATATAGATTTTTTGTATCATCAACTTCAAATAAGCGTAAAATCCATCAAAGGATGTTGACATAGATGAAATCAAAACTCCTTTTAGAGAAATATCTCATTTTAAATCATTTAAGAGACATATAAAATAAAAAATTTTCTTTTGAAAATATTAATATACGCTTGTAAGGGAAGCTTTGATGATTTTACAATGGCGGAAAATAACCGCACCCACCGTATAAGTTAAAAAAACATTCTTACCTTAATTCTGTCGAAAAGGTTAAAAAGCACCTTGTTTGGAAAACGACGAAAAGATTCCTTTATAAACCTCTTATAAAAAGTAAAACAGGGGTATAAATGACTTTTACCCATATTCTAGTAAATAGTAAAAAATTTTGAAATACATTTTGAAGAAACACAGATGTGGATGATAAAGTGATCCCAGTAGATAATTACGTATAAATAACCTCGGATAATAAAGAGATTGTGAAATAACCCTTACCTTGTACTTTACCTTGGTTGGGGTAGGTTAACCTCCTGTATAATAGTGAGATAATTGTTATTAAATTATACAAGAATCATATACATTAATATTATATCATATATGATCTTTTAATATTGGTTTGATAATAATATCTTAGTATTATCGTTGTTTCGGGTGTTAACTTACTTTTTTTCTTTTATATGTTTTGTTACGTAAGCCATGTTTGTAATGGATAGGTTGTGTATTATTCATATCCATAATGATATCAAGTCCTTAAACATCATTTTTAAATCATCAAATGATAATTATACTTGAATGGATACGATGGAGAATGAATCTTATCGGGTTCGTGGAGACGGTAGTCCGTACGTACGCACGAGCGACAATATCATTATTTTGATATTAAAATAATATATAAATGGATGTTATATCATATATACAGAATAATTAACATGTTATATTTTTTATTTACATGAGTTACACATCATTATTATACCCATCCAAATAATAATATATTGAATTACAATTACACCACGACGTGGAGACGGTAAGTCGTGCGTACGCACGTATGGTGACATGTTATTCAAAGGGTGGATAGAATACTGAATATGGTTGTACCATATTTATAATAACATCACAGTATATGTGAGATACTGGAGTTATTATTTTAGAATGGTACGAACAAAGAACGAATAAGTGGAAGAAGAAAGGAACTTGAAAAGGGGTGGTGAAAACATTACCTCTTCTTCGGGTTCTTCCTTTTGATTTGATCAAAAGGGCTCCATAGGTTTTCTTTATGATCAAAATAATGCCTCTAGGTTGTAGTGAGGGAAGTTGGGAGAGTATTTGGAAAGCGTTTGGACGAACCAAAAGGCTTTGAAGATGTGAAGAAATGAGAAGGAGGAGTGCCCTTTTATAAGAGGGGTGAGGGGTACCTTTGGAAAAGATAGAAATATTAATTTATAATAAATTCATATTCGGTTTCTAATGGCTCCAAAGTTGATTATTAAAATGTTAAGGTGAGGATAGGTCGAAAAGAACTCAACCAATAGAATTTAGACAGGTTTGGGTACTTATATTAACCTTATCATTAAGTATTAACTCTAAGTTAATTAGTTTCACTTTTACAATGTCTCTTTGTATTTTTATATAATATGGTTAATAAACTTACTATATACATCCCAGAGACCCCCAAGTGGTCCATTAATGATGCAACTATCATTATATAAGTCTCTTGGCCGAACCTTAGATTTTTTAGGAATTTAATATCAATTAATAATATAATATTGGTTTTAAGAACTCTTTTATGTCAATTTTGACACTATTCAATAGTTGATTTTTGTGAAAGTCATAACAGATTGATTACTTCTAAATAGTCAATTAAATAAATCCTAATATATCATAATATCCTATAAAATTAGTTTAATTCATTAAAAGTTTCATATTATATTTATTTGTGTATTTATAATATCAATTATTTTAATTTTTCACTATTATAGTAATTAATTCATTATCATTCTGTCATAAATAAATTAAATTATTTAATGTCTAAAAATTATAAATAAAATATCACTATGTATTAAATCTTTTTATCTTTCCAATGAATATTTATAATAAAAAATCCAACATATATAACCCTATGTAAAAATTGTTTTTCTAAAAGATATATGCTTGTGTCATTTTTGTATTAATTTTAACTTAATTAAAATAAAGTGTCCCTATCACCTACAAGTGGCATCATGGGGTCCCAAAATCGATCCAAAGATGCCTATTGTCGAACATGTATCAACCAATATGGCTAGAACACGTTTTAGGGTAATTTATATTATTATATTATTATTTTTTTAACCCTTATTTACCAGATTTACCCTTAAACATGGTAAATAAAATATTTACCGCAGTAATTATTCAAAATGCCTAAAAATAAAAGTTACCTAATTTACACAATTTGGACATCCTGATTCCAAATATGGAATCCATTTTTCTAAATTCAAAACACAGAAGTGGCAGAAATTAATTTAAAATTAATTCCCGCTGTTAAAACAAAAAGCGTGTTTTTAAGAGTTAATAACTATCAAAAGATTGACACTTGTTTATGTTCGGTTTAATTGTAAAATTATGTCTAATGACCAACGTTATATTAAATGGTAAAAATATTTTCTAAATATACTTTAAAACCACTAAAATTCATAATTTATCACTATTAATTATTTTGATTAAAAAAGTTGTTTCTAATTAAAATTTAGTAATTTTCACTATTCATCAAAATATGAAAGTTATCCGAAAAGTACCAAAATTTCACTTTAGGCTAAATTCGATATTACGAATCCAAAAATGAAGTCTATTTTAAAATAGAAAATATATATATAATTTCAAAAGGTAGGTATTACTATTTATAATGGCTAGTTTGATTGGTTATGGTGTGTTAGAACTCGGTGTTGCGTACAACACACGCTATCACATTATTCAAAGAGAAGCGTACCGTAGAAGCTTGGGGTGTTACATTCTCCCCTAATTCAAATAATTTCATCCTCTAAATTTCTAGAATACTACCACATGAAAAGACTCGGGTGGTTCTTCATCATAAGTTTCTCGGGTTCCCACGTTGCCTCTTCCATCTTATGGTTTCTCCACAAGACTTTTACCAGACGCATCGTCCGGTTTCTCAATACTTGTTCTCTCGTATCAAGAATCTTGATGGGCTCTTCACAATAAGACAGATCGGGTTCCAGTTCTAATTCTTCATAGGTGAGTATATGTTTTGGGTCCGGCATGTATTTCCTCAATAGAGATACGTGGAACACATCGTGAACTTTGGAGAGACTTGGCGGCATTGCCAATCGGTAAGCTACAACCCCAATTCGTTCTAGAATTTCGAAAGGTCCAATGTACCTGGGACTCAATTTACCATTCATACCAAAACGTATTACTCCCTTCCATGGAGATACCTTCTGGAAAACATGATCACCGAATTGAAATTCCAAATCCTTCCTTCGATTATCGGCATAGCTCTTCTGCCTACTTTGAGCTGCTTTGATGTGATTTTGGATTACCTTCACCTTTTCCATCGTTTCCTCCACCAGTTCTGGACCTACACGTTTTCTTTCACCGACGTCATCCCAACAGGTTGGTGTACAACATCTCTTTCTATATAACACTTCATATGGTGCCATCTGAATACTCGAATGGAATCTATTTTTATAGGAAAATTCTACCAGAGGTAAATATTGATCCCACATACCCTGAATGTCAAGTGAGCAAGATCTCAACATGTCTTCTAAGGTTTGAATAGTCCGTTCTGGTTGTCCGTCTGTCTGAGGGTGGTAAGCAGTGCTCAAATGAAGTTCAGTATCTAGGGATTTCTGAAGACTTTTCCAGAATCTTGAAGTAAAACGAGGATCACGATCAGAAACAATCGATAGGGGTACTCCATGAAGTCTCACAACTTCATGAATATATAGTCTTGCTAGATGTTCCAGGGGTAGATCTTCTCTTATAGTAAGAAAATGTGCTGACTTGGTAAGACGATAAACAATAACCCATATTGCATCATTCCTTCTAGGATTCTTTAGTAGCCCCATGACAAAGTCCATCGTAAAATTGTCCCATTTCCACTCTGGTATGGGAAGAGGTTGCATGACTCCTCCAGGTTGTTGCCTTCTAGCTTTCACTTGTTGACAAACCATACATATTGACACAAAATCAGCAATATCCCTCTTCATGTTGTCCCACCAAAAATGTTCCTTCAAATCTCTATACATTTTGGTGCTCCCAGGGTGTATAAAGAAATTGGAACTATGACCATCATCCAGCAATTCCCTTTTTAGATCTGGTATATCGGGAACACGAAGTCTCTTCCCAAATTTCAAAATTCCATCTTCATACACAATGTCTCTCAATCTCCCATCATTCACAACTTTAATCTTCTTTTTAAATTCATCATCATCAGTCTGAGAACTCTTAATCCTTTCTAGTAAAGATGGTTTGGAAACCATTTGAAAAAGAATTGATGTTTCACCTTCCCTGGTTATTCCCATGTACATCTTCACAAGATCCATGAAATTTGGATCCCTTTAAATTCTCATATTGTTCAAAACTCCATGGTCTTTTCTACTCAAAGCATCTTCCACCTTTTTTGCTTTCCCCGGGTGGTAGTGTATCGTGCAATCATAATCCTTGAGTAATTCAAGCCATCTCCTTTGCCTCATGTTGAGTTCTTTTTGTGAGAAAATATACTTCAAACTCTTGTGATCCGTATAAATCTCACATTTTTCACCATAGAGGTAGTGCCTCCATATCTTCAAAGCAAAGATTACAGCTGCTAACTCGAGATCCTGTGTAGGATAGTTTTGTTCATGAATTTTCAACTGTCGTGATGCATATGCAATAACTCTATCATTCTGCATAAGGACACAACCAAGTCCTTTATTTGATGCATCACAATAAATAACGAACCCATCATTCCCAGATGGTAGAGTCAATATAGGAGCATTGACTAATCTTCTCTTCAGTTCTTTGAAACATTCTTCACACTCTTTTGTCCAAGAAAATTTAACCCCTTTACGTGTGAGCTTCGTTAATGGGTTAGCCAATCGGGCAAAATTCTGGACGAAACGTCGATAATAACCTTCCAAACCAATTAAACTATGTACCCCAGTTATACTCGTAGGTTCTGGCCATTCTTGGATTGCCTTGGTCTTAGAAGGATCAACAGAGATTCCATCATTAGAGACAATATGGCCAAGAAAAGAAATCTCATGAAGCCAGAATTCACACTTGCTAAACTTTCAATATAATTCACGCCTCCTCAGAGTCTTCAAGATAATGCACAAGTGATTTTCATGATATTCGTAGGTTTTGGAGTATACCAAGATATCATCAATAAATACCACCACAAATTAATCGAGATACTCCTTGAAAACTCTATTCATCAGATCCATGAATACAGAGGGTTCATTAGTAAATCCAAACGGCATTACAGTAAACTCGTAATGCCTGTACCTGGTTCGAAATGTTGTCTTCGAAATGTCTTCCTTCTTCACACACAACTGATGGTATCCAGATCGAAGGTCAATCTTTGAAAAGTATTGAGCTCCATGTAGTTGGTCAAATAAATCATCAATGTGAGGTAGGGGATACTTGTTCTTTATCATTATAGCATCGATATCCCTGTAGTCGATACATAACCTCATATATCCATCTTTCTTTTTAACAAAAAGAATAGGGGCTCCCCATGGAGAAACACTAGGGAGAATAAATCCTTTATTACTCAATTCCTCTAGTTGTTTCTTTAGTTTGACTAACTCTACAGTGGCCATTCTGTAAGGGGTCTTCGATATAGGCCTTGATCCAGGAATTAAATCAATGGAAAACTCAACTTCTCGTTCTGGAGGATGTCCAGGTAAATCTTCTGGAAATACATCTACAAATTCTTTCACAACAGGTACATCCTCTATTTGAACATTCCTTTCCTCACCCACAATTATTTCATTCTCTTACTCCCCAATAATTGAATTTAGTTGAGCTATTGAGGGTGGAACTAAATAAGAATTAGGTGGTGATGATTCTGCTCTAAAGATAAGGTGTTCCTTATCATTGTCATCAAGAATCGTAACCTCTTTCTTCTTAGAATAAATCTTCGCATCATAGTCCAAATGTCAGTCCATACTAAGGATTATATCAAACTCAATCATAGGTATGACGATGAGATCAGAAGATAAAGAACATTTATGTGCTCTAATGGGGACTGATTCACAAAACATTGTTGAAACGATACTTCCCTTAGGAGTTTTAACTGACAACTCCTTTATTAAATCAAATTGGAAATATCTAATTTTCTTAGCAAACTGGGAAGATATGAAACAATGCGATGATCCAGAATCAAATAATGCATTTGCTAAACTTGAGGAAACCATTAAATTACCCGCCACCACGTCTTTCGGAGCTTCTACCTCAGCAGTAGTGGTAGCATAAGCCTGGCCTTGATCCCTTGGCCTTTTCTGAGGTAAGTTCTCCTGACGCTTAGGACATTCATTTGTATAATGTCCCATCTCCCTGCAATTGTAGCACTGAATGTTGGTAGCTTCCTTCTTCCCTTTCCAATCACAAGCTTGGTGGCCTTTTTAACCACACTTGTAACAGACTCCCATTCCCTTCAAGCATGTACCGGGGTGATTCTTCCCAAATTTACCACAGGATGGATATTCAACCATTCCTTTCTTCCCCTTATTTACATTCCCAGATTGATCAGCAGGCCTCTTCTTCTCTTTCTTTGCTTTAAAGTCATAAGACTTAGAGAATTCCTTTTCGGTCTTGATAGCACATGAGACAATATCTTCGTACGATTAAAAGGATTGTGAGACTAATGCTCGACGGAGAAATGGTTTTAACCCATCAAAGAAATGATCAATCTTACTTCTTGGGTTACGTATATAATCTCCATCATACCTTTCTAACCTTGTAAAGTTAGCCTCATACATTGTGACATTCTCATCCTCCTTCTGTCTCAGACTTAGAAATTTCCTTTCCATATCTGCTCGATGGTCGCGATGAAATTATTTTTCTAAAAACAGATCTTTGAACTCCCTCCATTCCATATTTTATACTTCATCATCTTGCTTCGTATTTTGAATTAATGACCACCATTGATCAGCATCTCCAGTGAGGCGATAAACTTCCATGATAACTTTTTCCCTTTCATTACTCCCCAAAGCCTGAAATATTTTCTCTAGGGAAAATATCCATTGCTCAGCTACTAAAGGATTTGTACTCCCATTGAACGTTGGTGGTTGTTTCCTCATGAATCGATCTAACATTTGTCCTCCACGCTGTGGATCAGGGTGCTCCATACAGGTAAGGTTATTATTCATAACCTGAGTAAGTTGTCCCAGTATGGTGATTAGCTGATCGACACCAGTTGCATCACCAGCTCCACTATAATTATCTTGAGCAGGAGGGAAATCCCTACATGGAGTGCGTGCATTGATACGGTTTCCATTTCTTCCACTAGGCGCCATTTCTAAACAATGGCATAAACTAGATCAGTTTATGAATCAAAATACTTATAAAATAATTAACATAAATTGAACTATTTATGGATATAATCCATAATCATAAAAAATTTCTTTGAGGAAGTATATACTCATAAACCCTTCATAATGATTTGTAAAGAAAATGAAAGTTATCCTAAGCATATCCCCCATGAGTTTCGTAACCAAGAGTGCAGCAAGGCCCATTGTCGTGCACTGGTTCCCGTTCGAGTCTAGCTCAAAGCGGTGTTTTCGGGTTTTACCCCTAGGTACATCTGGGCCAGAGCCGCCTCTACTTGCTCGTATCCAGACAGAGATGTATTGCTCAAAAAACTCACAAAATCTGTACAATACCAAAATTCTAGGAAGTTCTTCTATACTAATCCTCAAAGTTCATCTTAGGTCTACGTGCTCTAAGCAGAGTTTATCTAAATATAGATTCCAATGTTTGTACTAAACTTCCTCTGATACCAACTGTAACGCCCTGACCCTAGTTACCCAGAGTCGGTGCATTGTTACATAACATTGGCATCATCACAAGAAAGATCAAATCTCGAAATACCGATTGGTTTAGTAGCCTTGGAAACACTAGATATATTCATATGTATTATATTACATCATAAAATGAAAAACTACTACAACAACATATTGTCTCCATAATCCACACTCATATCCCCACATAATATCCCTACAGGTCATTCATAATTTACTTCTTCACTTCTTGGAAAAAATAAAACATAGAAAAGGGGTGAGCTCAAATGCCCAGTAAGGATAACAATATAGCAGAAACTTTCATAAATAAGAATCAACATTTAAGGCAATGTATAACTAAAACAAAAGCCTTTCAAACTTGAAAATTCAACATAGTATGAAATGAATAAAATGAAATAATGCCATTTACTTATTCACATGGATATTCTACTAATCGAATAATCACATGCAAAATCAATAACCACTTTCATAATGATGGAATGCATAATGCCAGACTATCATAACCACATAGCCAAGGCCTCATGCCAAGAATATAAATAAGATTTTGCCAAGGCCTTATGCCAAGACACTAGTTTGTCTCATGAGACCTACCGATGCATCGAGGAGCTATAGCGGGCTCCACCCGTCATATATTAAGTCCAATGCATTCCCATATGAAAAGGTTTAAACATAACATAAACATTCGTATTAAAACTAGCATACGAAATGTCAATACTTTCACCATAAACTATGAATGGTATAAAAATAGCACATCCATAGTCAAAAATATCATAAAACCTTCAATACAATATAGAAGTTTTGTATCATCAACTTTAAATAAGCGTAAAATCCATCAAAGGATGTTGACATAGATTAAATCAAAACTCTTTTTAGAGAAATATCTCTTTTGAAATCATTTAAGTGACATATAAAATAAAAAATTTTCATTTGAAAATATTCTTATAAGCTTGTAAGGGACGCTTCGACGATTTTACAACGGTGGAAAATAACCGCTCCTGCCGTATAAGTTAAAAAAACATTCTTACCTTAATTCTGTCGAAAAGGTTAAAAAGCACCTTGTTTGAAAAACTACGGAAAGATTCCTTTATAAACCTCTTATAAAAAGTCAAACAAGGGTATAAATGACTTTAACCCATATTCTAGTAAATAGTAAAAATGTTTTGAAATACATTTTGAAGAAACATGGGTGTGGATGATAATGAGATCCCAGAAGATAATTACGTATAAACAACCTCAGATAATGAAGAGATTGTGAAATAACCCTTACCTTGTACTTTTCCTTGGATGGGGTAGGTTAACCTCCTGTATAATGGTGAAATAATTGTTATTAAATTATACAAGATTCATATACATTAATATGATATCATATATGATCTTTTAATATTGATTTGATAATAATATCTTAGTATTATCGTTGTTTCGGGTGTTAACTTACTTGTTTTATTTTATATGTTTTGTTACGTAAGACATGTTTGTAATGGATAGTTTGTACATTATTCATATCCAGAATGATATCAAGTCCTTAAAAATCATTTTTAAATAATCAAATTATAATTATACTTGAATGGATACGATGGAGAATGAATCTTATCGCGTTCGTGGAGACGGTAGTCCGTACGAATGCACGAGCGACAATATCATTCTTTTGATATTAAAATAATATATAAATGGATGTTATATAATATATACAGAATAATTAAAATGTTATATTTATTATTTACATGAGTTACACATCATTATTATACCCATCCAAATAATAATATATTGAATAACAATTACACCACGACGTGGAGACGGTAAGCCGTACGTACGCACGTATGGTGACATGTTATTCAAAGGGTGGATAGAATACTGAATATGGTTGTACCATATTTATAATAACATCACAGTATATGTTAGATAGTGGAGTTATTATTTTATAATGGTATGAACAAAGAAAGAAGAAGTGGAAGAAGAAAGGAACATGAAAAGGGGTGGTGAAAACATTACCTCTTCTTCGGGTTCTTCCTTTTGATTTGATCAAAAGGGCACCATAGGTTGTCTTTCTGATCAAACTAAGGCCTCTAGGTTTTAGTGAGAGAATTTGGGAGAGTATTTGGGCAGATTTTGTCCGAACCAAAAGGCTTTGAAGGTGTGAAGAAATGAGAAGGAGGAGTGCCCTTTTATAAGAGGGGTGAGGGGCACCTTTGGAAAAGCTAGACATATTAATTTATAATAAATTAATATTCGGTTTCTAATGGCTCCAAAGTTGATTATTTAAATGTTAAGGTGGGGATAGGTCTAAAACAACTCAACCAATAGAATTTAGACAGGTTTGGGTACTTATATTAACCTTATCTTTAAATATTAACTCTTAGTTAATTAGTTTCACTTTTACAATGTCTCTTTGTATTTTTATATAATATGGTAAATAAACTTACTATATACATCCAAGAGACCCCCAAGTGGTCCATTAATGATGAAAATATCATGATATAAGTCTCTTGGACGAACCTTAGATTTTTATGAATTTTATATCAATTAATAATATAATATTGGTTTTAAGAACTCTTTTATGTCAATTTTGACACTATTCAATAGTTGATTTTTGTGAAACTCATAACAGATTGTTTACTTCGAAAAAATTCAATTAAATCAATCCTAATATATCATATTATCCTATAAAATTAGTTTAAATCATTAAAAGTTTCATATTATATTTATTTGGGTATTTATAATATCAATTATTTTAATTTTTCACTATTATAGTAATTAATTCATCATCATTGTGTCATAAATAAATTAAATTATTTAAAGTCTAAAAATTATAAATAAAATATCCCTATGTAGAAAATATTTTTGTATTTCTAATTAATATTTATAATCTAAAATCCAACATATATAACCCTATGTAAAAATTGTTTTTCTAAAATATATATGCTTGTGTCATTTTTGTATTCATTTTAACTTAATTAAAATAAAGTGTCCCTATCACCTACAAGTGGCATCATGGGGTCCCAAAATCTACCCAAAGATGACTATGGTCGAACATGTATCAACCAATATGGATAGGACACGTTTTAGGGTAATTTATTATTATTATAATATTATTTTTTTAACCCTTATTTACTGGATTTACCCTTAACCATGGTAAATAAAATATTTACCGCAGTAATTATTCAAAATGTCTAAAAATAAAAGTTACCTATTTAAAAAATATGGACATCATGATTCCATATATGGAATCCATTTTTCTAAATTCAAAACACAGAAGTGGTAGATATTAATTTAAAATTAATTCCCGCTGTTAAAACAAAAAGTGTGTTTTTAAGAGTTAATAACTATCAAAAGATTGACACTTGTTTATGTTCGGTTTAATTGTATAATTATGTCCAATGTACAAAATTATATTAAATGGTAAAAATATATTCTAAATATACTTTAAAACCACTAAAATTCATAATTTATCGCTATTAATTATTTTGATAAAAAAAGTTGTTTTTAATTAAAATTTAGTAATTTTCACTATTCATCGAAATATGAAAGTTATCCGAAAAGTACCAAAATTTCACTTTAGGCAAAATTCGATATTCCGAATCCAAAAATGAAGTCCATTTTAAAATATGAAATATATATATAATTTCAAAAAGTAGGTATTACTATTCATAACAGCTAGTTTGATTGGTTATGGTGTGTTAGAATTCAGTGTTGCGTACAACACACGCTATCACATTATTCAAAGAGAAGTGTATCGTAGAAGCTTGGGGTGTTACAAGAGACAACATAGAACTTTTTTAACAATTTACATTAATGTAGAAGGAACATATTACATAGTTTAAGATCATATGATAATGGAATTTGTGTCATGAAAGATAGTAAAATATATAATTGGGTAGGGCTTACCCATATCGATACTACCCAAATATGATTCATTGGTAGTATTCCCCTTTGAGGGAATGTCACATAGGGAATATGTGCCTTTGATAAGGAGAAGATATAGTTTGTGATTATATAGAAGAATGATACAAATGATGAATGATATAATGGGGCTTATAAATATGGAGGAGGACCATTATAAAGGTTATGATGAATATTTATTCTATGTGTAAGACCCATAATGAATTATTGAATTGTGATAATAGAAAAGTCAACACATAAATTTATGACCATTTTATTCAATATTGGTGAGATAAGAAATATATTGTAAAATATAAGGAACAATTCCCAATCATATTTGGTTGGGACTGACTCGTGAAGGGTTGGAGTATTGGGATATATTGGGGATTACACCCAATGAGGGCCATAATGAAAGATGTGTTTGGGATTAAACCTAAATAGGAGGCCCAATATTAATTACATAGTTGTGATAATGGAATAATATTCACATAAATCTATTTTAATCTGAGTCAAGAACATAGTGAGAAACATGAGATCATAGAAGATCAATCACATTGCATAATCAGATTTAGATGGGACATTCACATTAAGTGGAATCCAATTGGGTTGTATTAAGACAAACACCTAAGTAATATGGTAAATGAGGAAGATAATACTCCCATTTTACTAATAGATATAGGAGATGATATTAAAGTCAGTATGGATATCAAATCATTCAAGAAAAACAATAGGATCACTCTAGGGGGTGCCTTATCCAACCTATCTAAATGAGTAGAAGAAAACCTACCATAGAGTTTGGAGAGACCACTCTAGGATCATCCTAAGTGGGAACTACATTATTTATGGAATGATTGATCAGGATTACCCATAAGGTTCAACATATTTGGAAGAATAATTCCCACTCTTCATTTTATCAATGGAATCTACGGTTGATGGGGTGCAACCATTGTTAATTACCCGATCGTGTATATTTGGTGGACATAGAGGAGGTCTCATATTGTCATTTTAAGGGGTTTTACCTGTGAAAACGGAGGCCATATAGGAATTCTAGGATAAAATGTGCGTATTAAATAGCTCAGATGAAAGCATATTTACCACCACCCACAATGCTTCAAATTGTAATTTATTGGAGCATTTGGGTTGGAGAATGCTGAATATTTTAGAGAAACTCTTGTTTTGGCAGGATGGATAATATTGAACCTGAACTACATAAGGAAATTAATACCATAATTTGAGAAAACACGTGAATGGGAAACCATATAAAATGACAACACATGATATAAGGCACACGACATGATACAAGTACTCATTAGATGAATGTGTATAACGATCCACATAATGTAATCCACAAAGGATATCACCTGACTGTATGAACTGTCTTCATTCTTACCATAAAAATGGAACTGATATCATGGGGCTTCACAAATCATATTACATAAAAGGATTACATGGCCTTTGATCATGTGGATTCCTTATGCGGTAATATTCACTATTCAGTGTTACTAGTTTTAATATCTCATTTTACATACAAAATTAATTTATGTTTTTAAATATTGGTGTTACTTCCATAGTTTTCACTTTTTAATCATACCTTAATATTTTTTTACTTATCTTACTCCCTCTTACTTTGAAAAATAAAAACTGGGGTATTTATAGGTGACCCTGATGAAAAAGCATGGTCATCATAGGTTATGTGAACCACATGAGAGTTCCATGTGTTAAGGATGAATGATTTGATATTGTGAGGACTCAATCTATGATTTTCATAAGATTTTAGTTGACATGATCATAACATACATGATTGTTAACTCATTTTTTATTAATATCAAATACACCTAAAAGATATACACATTTGTGGACTATAATGGTTTAGTTTGTTGGAAACTAGATTCACAATAAACTTATTTTATAATAGATCTTTATCATCTCCCACAAATTTATTCATATTAGTACCCTTATAGGCATATCATATTTATATCCATTAATGAAAACACCATGAAAAAAGTAATAGAATGTGATATTAGACGATTTTTGAGGTTAATCATAGTAGATATCAATCAATTTAATAAGTGAGACAATGGGCATGGTAACATGATCATAACATAATAAATTTATACCCAATAAACTAAATATAAATAATCATGATTCATGGAATAAATATATATACTATAAAAGATGAAAATCAGAATTTTGTGGAATCATTAATAATTAACCACAAACCATGAGATCATAACATGAACATATTAATGTTTAAAAACACAAGATTATAACATTATTAACATGTATAAATAATAACGAGTTCACTCATTGAGGATATAGAATTAGTTCATTGAATAAAATTATAGACCTAAAAACAAGGTAAAAAATAATATTATGGACATAAAACTGAGTCCATTAATAATTTTGCGAAGATGAAATTATATTGATGCATAACATAGTTATCTCATGAGTTATCCATATTTACCCAATGCATTGGAGGGATAAAAAAACCACCCATTAAATAACTATAAACCATAAATGATCCAGAATATTATAAAAAATACAACAATTAATTATATAATAACCCATGGAAAGAAAACATGTTTCAATAGATTATTTTGTTAGAGAATTACCCATGGAAAAGTAATTGGTTTAATAATGGTTCCATAATAAATTATCTATCCTATGGAAAATAAAGGTGTTTCATTGAATCATCCTCGAATCATTATCATAATGAGCTATCCCTAAGAATAAAGAAAATAGTATCATAATATCATATCAACAATGAATTTAAAAAATCCATATATTTTGCTGACATATAGGAATATACCTTTAAAAGATCATTTGATACTTACTTTGGAAACATGAGGAAAATATCCTTATATCATAATAACATTTTAAATTAAAGTTCATACAAGAATGAGGAAATTATTTTTTATATATTCATTGAATCTTGTTAAAGAAGAATCAAAGAAATGAACCATCATGATTGTGGGAATATCAATTAAGGAAGTATAATTCAAAACAAGTATTCTTAAAAAAATTTGTTAAATATTCATCGATGACTAGTTTGGAAAATAGTATAAAAATTCAATTTTAAACCATTGAAAATAAATTCAAATATAGAAGAAAACTACTTTAACCAATCAATGGATCATAAAAAATAACATTCTTGAAAACATTACAAAGAACTATAACATTAATAAAAAATTCAATAATTTAAGAGAAAATATGATCATTTTTTCATAAAAAAATATCCTTTACTATTATATGGACAAAAAAGGAAAATTATAAGAATACATGAGAATTAAAGGAATAACTAATCAAGAATACATGACATTATATCTTAAACCTATACTACATTGGTAAATTTTGAGTCATAATACACATAAAATAAATAAATTAAATTAAACATTATGTTTAATGAATATAGCTTTATTCCTAATATAACATATCTAATTGGTAGTAGATAAACATCATAAAATAAGATAGGTATACAAAATAATATATAGACTAAAAAAATACAATTAGAGATTATAAACCCTTACTAATTTACACACATTGAAATAAAAACACCATGGATCAAATAATTTCATTTTTAACTTTAAATAACATGATTTAACAAGGATCCATGATATAACATGTTAATGGGGTATTATATACACCTCATGAAAATAATTTTTTTATTCATTTCAAACATTTATGAATAGAATAATATTGAGATGAATGACCCTTAACTCAAGACATGTCATGATTTATATGGGTTAAAAAATATTATAAAATAAATATAGATCTATTATAGATTTATTACGTAACCATATTTATTCATTTCAAGGCTTTTATGGCTTAATTGTAATGTCTTATCACCCATTTATTAATAATTATTTATTAAAATCATTTACGAGAGAGATAATTATTTCATTTTTCATGAATGTTTCAGTTTGGTATTTATAGTTGATGAATAATTATAATTATATAATTATAAAATATAATTATTATATTAAATTTATAATCAAACATAAAATTAAAATATTGAAAATTAAATATATTTCTATTGGAATAGTTAGTTCATATGTATGCATGAGAAATACAGTCATGAGAAAAAGGTAAATAAGTGGATAACATTTTTACAGATAAAAAATAATTATTAAAAAAATAAATGTCATATTTATTATATATATTCATAATTATTACCAATTATATAAATTAAAAATGTAAAATAAAACACATAGTATCATGGAGCTGGTCATCCACATGTACACTAAAATGTTGTTTTCAATGACCATAGGATATAAAAATGAAATGAATAGGGGTTGTGAATAGAATATAAATATATTTTAGTAAATGGAAGGAACTTATTTTATTTTTTAAACTAGGTTAGATAAAATTTTATGGAATTAATAGATGAAATAAAATTCAATAATTTAATAATGATTTATATCTCTTCTTCATAAAAAGAAATTTGGATTACAACTTATGACTTATAGGTTGGTATTTGGATAAAGAATGATATTTTATTTAATTTTCAGAAATTTTGGGATGGGATTTGGGTAGGTACTATCTATGTTGAGTTTCATATGAGGTATAAATAATAGAGAAGAAGCGATGCCATTTTATAAGTGAGGGAAGTTCCACTCTTGTTAATATCCAATTTTTTCAAATATTAAAAGGTAGTATTCATTGTAAAATATAAAAAAGAAACCCCAAATTCATATATAATATGTTTTATGGTCAAGAAAAACCCAAAGAATTAAATTAATACAAGTTTTGGAGGCATTTTAAGCCTTATATAAAAGTTAAACCGATTTAAATCCCATTTAACTTTATGAGTGATAATTTATATTTTTATCATGATATCTAATTTTTTGTCACAAAAATTAAGAAAAAAATTATATATTTTTTTAGAAATTTAGATTTTAAATATTAAATATATTTTATCATATTAATATTATATAGTTTGTTGAAATTACTTTTAATTTAATAGCACGAAACCCATGAAAGACATTTGTTTTTGAAAACACATGATTTTAGGGTGAATTTATTTCACAACGAAATCAAGTAAAAAGGGTATTTTCCATGAATTTTATAAGTTATGTAATAAAAAAATTATGTTATTTATTCTTTTTTAACATGCCAAAACCAAATTTAACCTTCTAACCAAACCATTACATTCAAAGACCCAAAAATTGTACATAATTGTAATAAAATATTACTTCTGTCCACAAAAGTAATGCTTGGGTTATATAATTCAACATAATGTTTTCGAATAATTACTGTGATCCATAAAAATATATTTTTTGGATACATATTTTAATAAATTTATTAATTATTTCTTAAATCATAATAATTTCATGAATGTGACTTTATTCGAAAAATCAGTATTTTTTACAATTCACTCAAAAATAAATCAATTTAGAAAATTCCCAAAAAATCATCTTATGATTATTAGGAAATATTTATTTTAAAAATAAAGTCCTTTTTATCAACATTATTTTTATAAAATAGGTATAAATAAATTTTTATATTTTCAAATAAAATTTAATAAAAAAACATTTTTGACGGAAAAAGAGTTTTTAGTATAAAATTACATTATAATAATTTATGGGATAATGAACATAATTAAATTAATAAAAATATATTTTATTCAAAATAGTATTTATTTTTTATTAAAACAATTCATCAATAATGATGAATTTAATTTATTAGTTTAATGACCCATCACATGCACAAAAACATTTTTTCCGAAAAAATCCATCTTATTTACTTAAAAATGATTATATTTTAATTTAAAAACAATTGATAAATAATGAATTAATTTTTTATATGTATAAAAATAAATTCTCATAAATTATTTTATATTATTCATACCTTAATATCCAATAACGGGATGATAACTATCGACTTTTGTAATGATAACTCAATACTATATCACAGCTCATTTAGACTCTTTGTTTCTTGTAAAGAAAGATATCAATTAAATTACATTTGTTTTTAGAGAAACATATCATAAAATTTGATGATGTTATATTATTTCTGAGTCATGTTTCCACATAATACTTCCTTTAATGATGATGGTATCTCACTGCTGCGTAATTGATCTGCCTCAGATCTGCGAACTAAAGAGCTCCTGCATGGCCCATGTACTTCTTATATGAAACCTAAAACTTTTCAACAATTGATGATTTTTGTTTTATTTATAAATATAGGAATAATTGAAATGAATATTATAAGTTTAACTTTATATTATTATTTTTTCTGTTGAAGGCTTTTCAGGACATAACATGTGTCAACAAATTCCTTCACTCATAAATTGTGTTCAATTGACTTGAGAAGGACCCATTTCAGTTCACTTTGAAGCCCAAGTGAGGTTATTACAGCCCAAATAAGTTACACCCAATTAAATATAATGGAATAGAGACTATCTTAATCACCTTTATGGATTTATATTCACACTAAATGTCAAATTTATTATATTTCCACAATGATTACACCACGTAAGAAATTTTCTTGATCGAACAGTGTGAGATAACCACGTAAGACCAAGCACTATAAGATAAACATAGAAGAGTAATAGAAAATGATAAAGGTATGTATCCATGATTAAATGAATTATATTTTTCAACAACTAGTTGAATATTTTCATAATGAACACATGGGACTTATGAATCACAATATGAGCATATGGACATTATGATAATCATATTAACCATGTGAGTTGATAACACAGAAACTATTATAACTTGAACACATTTTCATATATCATTAAAGATTAATTTATGAATTGAATTTATTCCTATAAATGTGTATTATAATAGGGATTCTAGTGAAAAGGGGAAAATGAAGATGGAAATGGTAAATAACATGAGCAATTGTCAACACCTGTATATGAAGTCATCAAAACCATCCTTGATAAACATATAGGGATGATTCTTTATGAATAACCATTTTCAAACTATATATCTTTCTATGTGTTAAATATTTTAGACAAAAATTTAATTCCATAAAATCCCAAACAAATTCAGAATCCAATTTAGATTATCCAGAACCAATAAGTGACCCATGATGTTGTATCACCTTATAATTATTTAATTAAAATAGAAATTCATATGGAATTCCATATATTATGGGAAACCTTGGTGGATCTTGAAGAATAAATGTGATCACCTGATTGTGATGATCATGTATACAATTCATTTATTAGACATCTATTAACTAGTAAAAAATATTGTTGGTCGACAAAATTGGACTTTCCATTTGGAGGAGAATTTTTAATATATTGGTAGTGTAATTTATTGCTGAATATGTCCTTTAGAGAGTTTTACAAGGCTCTAAATATGTTTTATTTTAATTATGTTTACGCATCTTGAAAAATATTATATACCTTAATTGATTACTTGTCCCATACCTCATAAATAGATGGAATCTAAACTCTAATAATTTCTACCTAATGGATGAGGAGGTGGTGGAGAGACTCTGAGATGTGTGAATTATTCTAGAATCTCCAATTTGTTGGGACACATATGATTATTTTCCCCCCAATATTTCAAATTGGGTAATTCCGGGAGGTCCACTCTAATTTATAAGGATATATTTTCATCAGTAAACGAGATATTAAGAAAGGAGTTTCATAATGGGTTGATTTTACTTTTTGATAATGGTTAGGATGATTCACCAAGAAAAAATAATAATAACCATGGGCGAAGTAACATATATTTCATGACTTGTAAAACTTATGGAAAGAATAGGTTCTTATTGGATAACCTTTGAAATAATAAATTTCAATAGTTGGGATGAGAGGTCTCTTATGATGCTAACAATTTGGGTTTTTTCTAAAATATTTCTTATTAATGTTCATAAAGAGGCGCGTGGACATATTTTGATCGAAATAATATAGTGTAAGACTCAGAACCTTTGGAATAGTGGCACAACTAGGTAGTGTGCAGAATACAAGCCTTGTTATTCTAGTATTGGGAAACAAATATCACAAGATAGGTCATATTTCCAAGTAAAGGTTATTATTCTTGATTGTTTTCTCTTATTAAATGCAATAAGTGTGAATAATAGATTATATGTGTGGATATGAGTTTATTAATATCCAAGTAAATCTTGGAAAATTATTTAGGAAATATCAACAAGACAATAATGTCATTTTAAAAATGTTTTATAAGTGATTTCGAAAATAAGAACAAGTTGAACTAACATAATTTTTTTACTCATTCCTTATGGGTTCCCTAATGGTAGTATCAAAGATATTGCAATGGAAACTCCCAAAGAACATGATGAACTATGTCCATTTTGAGAATATGACTCCATTTTCATAATTTAATGGTATGTTATTTTTAAAAGTTATTCCCCCCATATATTTGGAATACATTTGAGTTGTGTTCAAATTGAATTCTTGATTCTCTTACAAATGTTTAGTTTAGGAGGAACCTGATGGAAATGTTTCATCTAGAGTTATTTTTATGAGAAATGAGATAGGTAACTAGGTGACATTGCATCCACCTAACACCACTGTTAAGATCACATCATATTATATAAAAACATATATACATTCATATATTTCTAGTTATATAGATGAACTAGTGACAATGATTGTTGATTTAATAATCTTTAGTGATGGATAATGATGAAGGGATCATGATGAATTATCGATACCCCAAAAGTTTTTCCTTATAACAAATACACTAATATCACTGACATCGAGGAAAACAATATGGTAGATAGATCCAAACCATATAATAAAGATGATTCCTTCATCATTCTCCATCCCTAGAATGGTGGTATTTCAAAACCCTTGAATATAATTGAATTATTGGGTGGAATATTTACTTGAGTAAAGAATCATGGAAGACACTCCACATAAATGATATTGTCTTACCAGGTTTGTGGTATATAATTTCCACATTGCATATTACATCTGAATGGAAACATGATGACGTTGGGATATTTCATAAATAAATAGAAACTTTTTTTAACTGCATTATTTTTAGTTACATATATATATATCAAGTGATAAATATATTATCATCTAGAGTAGAAGAAATAGATTATATAGAATACGTAAGACACATTTTCATTTTTTACTCTCCCCTCCATTTCATTAAATGAGACTCAAATCACTTAAAACTATTATAGGAGTAGAGAGATGGAAAATACGATATTAATTCCTTGAAATATATTGAAGTAGGTATGGTGTATTGAATGGATTATCCCTCCCAATAAAGGATCATAGAATATAGATCTCCATGAACTACCAACCATATGTGGGATATAATGGTTGTTAACCAAAAGAATTTCCACCCCACCAACACTAACTGCTCCTTGCATAGAATTTTATTCATGGATAATTAATAAGAATAGGGAAAGTTAGTGGATGATGATTTATCTCAATTTAGAGTAGGAATGTGAGCAATATACCCCAATAATTATGTTTTAGAGATATTCTAATTCCTTATATAACTTCTCATTAATAGATAAATTTGAGTAGCTATTTATTTTACGGAAAAATCATCAAATTTAGTGACCACCATAGAGTATTTAATTACTGTATCCTTGGAATGAATACCCATATATATCATAACACCATAGACATATTATTCTAAATATGGGTTTTTTTTAATACTCTGGAAGAATGTACAAGTGACTGCATCCTGAAGGATCTTATATTTTAGTAGCCTTATGAGGCTACATACAAACATTATTATCACATTAAATTAGAATATATGAAGTATAATATTATAATTTTTATGATAAAATTACTATATATTTTCCAAAACCAATTATTTCATTTATAGATTCCTTCCTGGTATCCTGAGGAAAGGAAAACACTGTAATGGGTGAATTGAGATGCTCAGAATGGGAATGTGTACAACAAAATCAATGAGAAAGTAAATAAAATATGAATAAAATTGTTGATATAACCAATAATAAAATATTACATATATGAAATATCATAAAAAGATATAAAATCCATTAAAAAATCAATAACATAAATAATAACATGAATAACAATATTCAGTTACATAGTGTTGTAATGAATAATAATGAACATCATAATCTTACCATTAAGGTCTTGTTCCAGGACAACATATGTAAAAAAGCATAGGATTATTCAAAATACACAAGGTAGTTTTTCCCATGAGACAAACTTATGAATCTAAGGCCTAAATAAGTTCCAATATTTACTGAGTATTCCAAATGCAGTTGTCATATAATAGGGGTGAAACATAATTAATATTAATATTCATATTAAACAGCTTACATTAAGATGTTAATAATTACTCCATGAATAAAATTATTCATAATACATTCATATTAATGTGGTTATTAGAATAAAAAAAATATATCCCCATTAAATAATAATATGAACCAAATAATGTTGTCATAAATGAATACAATTTAAAAATAAAATAAGAATATTTAATAAAGAAAATGATGATTATATATTGAAAGAAGTTGTTGAAAATATAAAAATTTCACTAATTGTAAGGATATAATTTTACCTAAATATAATAATTGAATATTTTGAATAAATTTTCAATTAATTTAGGGGTCATGATGGGAGAAATTTTTTTCATTTTTTAAAATTTAACCAAAAATGTTCCTTTTACACTTTTTGTATAAAATTCAAAAAGTACCATGTTTGAAGAATGAAAAAAAGAGTCATCATAATTTTTTTAAATGTAATTTTTTTTTAAAATTACTTTAAACAATAATGAGATAATATTAAATGAATTTTTGGAAACTTTTTTTTATAAAACATTGATATGGAAGATAATGGATTTCAAACCAATGAAAAAATAAAGCCAGTTTCAATAAAAATGTTATTCTGGGATCAAGGGAAAAATGGGAGGGAAATGGATGAAAAACATGCAAATTATAGAAATATAAATTTTATAATAAATTATATGGTATTTAATATATAAATATCTAAAATTTCCCCTAGTAGAGACTTAGATATAAAAAATCATGAATAATGTTGAGATAGTTAGATAAACCATTTCCCCAGGATCAAATTTCATTATATATACATTAATACTATTTTATAATAGATTTAAATCTATTATAATTATATATATTATCTTTATAAACTCTTATAATATCATATATCATCCAATTATAGCATTTGAATACCCATTTATCAATAGTTCTTTAATAATATCGTCATTTCGCTGTGGTAAATGTTTAATTTTTCAGGTCTGTTTCAGATTGGTTATTTCAATACATTAATATTACTAATGGTTAAATAATATAAAATTTGTTAATTATGAAATATATATAATATATATTTATTATTTTATTATTTTTAATCATCCTTGATTGGTGGAGGTTGAAAAATAAATTATACAGTTCATGAAGATGGTAGGTTATACATACGTATGAACACTATTTTTACTTATTAAAAAATTGAATTAATTAAATGTAAAAAATAATTATCCCTTTAGGAAATATTTTTAGGTCATATATAACAAATATATTTATTAAATATTTCCTTATTAACATTAATGTAGAGTGGAAATTAAAAAGGAATCACATCAATTCATGGAGGTGGTAGTCCAGACGTACATATGAGTGACATTATAATTATATATAATATATTGGAAGGTAATAAGTTAGATATGATAATATAATAATATAAGAATAAAAATTTCACAAATAACATATAGGTTATTTATTTGAATCAACATATTAATCCAAGAAAAGTTTTTTTGAATAACAAATTACATTGATACGTAGAGGCGGTAAGATGTATGAAACATGATCAATGTTTTTTCTTTCCATATAATATAAAAGAGATGAAAAATGGGTTTAACATAATCATAATAAAATATAAATATATTAATCATAATATATTTTTTATTTTAGTAAATTTTATGACATATGTATAGTAAGTATAATAATAAATAAATTTGAAATAGGTGTAAAATCGTTTACCTTCTCGTAGAGAAGACTCAATTGGATCTCTTCTTAAACACCTTAGGTATTGTATTTGATTATTTATATATTTAATTAGATTTATGTCGATCTACATTGCCCAATAGGTGTGAATAACTAAGGGAAAAATTATCTCTTTTATAATTTAGGTGAGGGGAAAACTTTTGATTTTTCAATGTTTTAGAATATTTTTAACTAATTTTACTGGATAAATTCTTCAAAATGACACATATTTAAATTTCAATGGTATAAAATCAAAATTAAACCAACAAATACGTTTTAATAACGTGTTTAAGTCATTTTTATCTTATTAATTTTAAATTAACCCTCTTGAAACCCGTTTTGGCCTTAACCATGTTAAAATATATTCTAATATTTAAGGGTTAAAATTTAACATAAAATGTTACAACTAGATAATAAATGGGTAGGTAATGAATTTTTAGACCATTAATAATCCTACTTGTACTTATGAAATATTTTTAGTATTTTTCAATATTGTAATAAAATAATATTTTCATTAAATCTCATTAATGTTGGTTTTGACACATTTCCATTACTTTTATTTTAAAGACATTACAATTGATGTGAAATGGGAATTTAAATCATTAAATAAACATATTTTGTTATTTTAATCTATTAAAACCTTGGTAAGCATTAATTTTCTCTATTTTTATAACTTTTTATTTATTTTAAATTTTTATTTTTATTTTCTTTTAATTGAATAAATATTGTCTCTCCTCTGTGTAAGAATTGATGGTAATTTTATAATCACTAAGAATTATAATTAAATAAAAATATTGGAAATAATTTCATTATTATGAAAATAACCTTTATGATTCAATTAAATCATTTTTTTCACTATGTGAATATATAAGAGAATATCAAAAACTAGAGAGTGAATTTTTTTATTTTTCTTTACATAATATATTTGTCAGTTATTTTCATGTACAAGAGCCCCATAAATAATTAAATGTAGAGACTAATGTTTTAAGGGTTGAAATACCTTCATCTAATTATAATTTAGATGAAAAATGATGGCTTATCACTTAGTTTAAACATGTGTTTATCATATATAACATTTTTTCATGATGAATTTTTTTATTGTTTTTAATATTCATTATAAAAAAAATTATGTTAAATATATTATATAATATGAATTGTGTTGATTAATAATATGGAAATTATTTTTACAAATTAAATCCTTATAATTGGAATAAATTAATTTTATAATAATTCTAAAAATAGTGATGTAAAACGTTTTAATGAAAAAAATAACCTATTTAGTATAAACCTATTTTTAAACTAAGATAAAGAATAATTTTATTTTCTAGCTAAAATTTTATATTACTTATAATTAAATGAAATTACATTAATGTATTGTCAATTTAAATAAATCATGGTGATTTCTATTTAAAATAAATGACATTTTTAGAAGAAATCGTCAGTTTTTAAGAGATTATAAGAAAGTAATATATTAAAAAAATTCAAAAGAAATCACCGTAGGATAAACTTGGTAGTATTATTTAAAAAATGAAATTATTTTATGATAATTAAACTTATATAATATTAGAATATATGTTAAATAATTTTATAGAATAAAACTATGTGTAATGTGATGTTATTTCTTTAGAAAAAAATAATATCATGATTGGGGCCGGTGTGTAATAGAGACAGCGATAGGTGGGGATCTAATGGGGTTAGGATCAGTTGAGGGACTAGTTTTATTGCTCATTAATAATAGAGCTATTGTGAGAATAATGATAGGATATTCTTAGTAATGGTCATACTTTTCTATGGTAATCATTACACAAAACAAGATGATACTATAAGAAGAAGTGATATGTGATCTTGAAGTAAATATGTTGATCTCGAAGGATCAAATGGTTTCTATACATCTAGTAGAAGTAAACATTGAGGCGATAAAGATATAATAATTTTTAACTAGGGAGTGGACTTAGAAATTGATCTCAATACCTTAAAAATTACTCATATCCCTCATGGGTTAGTGAAAAATATTATTGGGATCGAATAGCTAATTAATTATTGATCCACTTATCCTAATGTGGTAAAAGAATCAATTAAAAAGGGTTAGTAATTCTTGAGAATTATAGGTTTATTGAAATTTCTATTTTTCAATTAAGATGACTCTTACTGAACTTTACACACGATGATTAGTGATGAAAAGTATCCTATGATTAATTAAGAGGTTCATATAATAACTATTAATCCATGAAAGGGTGGGATCCCCAAAATAATGGAGATGGAAACAATATATATGATGATGTAGGTAGAGTCCCAAGTCTTTGGGAAAGAGATACTTCCATTTGTGTAATAAATTACTCGGAATGTGGGAGCTAATGTAATGGTGGACAGGGGTGACTGGTCATATCTATTAGTCACTTATTTGCCTCTACTTACTATTAATATACTTTGAGTGTCCATACTAGTGGTCCCTATAAATTTGTTTAAAGATTAATAAGTGTCCCACCCCCCATCCCAATGGGCGGTGGCTGTTGATTCATCAATGGGTGGAGGGAATGTTTCAATAGGAAGTACCATTCCTTGATCCCTATTATGTGAGATAGTCAAAAAAATATATCCTTTAACTTTTTATTGGATCCAGATAAGATCTTGAGGCATAATGTGCCTTCCTTATCAGCTCTCATTTTTTGGTGGGATATATGAAAATCTGTCTTAGATACTCCCTTGAAATAAATTCCATTTCATATCCATAAGCTGTGAAAAATATTCAAAATTATGGTTACATTTCATCATAATGTAAATGTGATCATTTTTTTGATAGAATAAGTACACATGTTGCCAAAACTTTCGAGGATGGTGAGTTTATCAAAATAGTTTGTTAACCTTTATACATAAATTCCTTAAGTGGAGTATCATTATGATGAAAATGTATCAGGACATCAATGTGATATTTATGAAGAATCCATCATAATAGTCTAATATTCAACAAGAGTTGGCTGCATTGATATATAAATTTATTGAGTGACACTTGTTGCTTGAGGCATCCTATAAACGATAAAGGGTGTTGTTTCTACTGTAACATAAAATATTAATGTTGATAAAGAGGCTATAGGTATGAAGCTATTTATGACTTAATATATTATTTATGAATCCCAAAAACCAATCCATAAAATAAAAACATATATTGAAATCTTTTTATAGTGTGTTGGTTATTATACAGAGGGACTTCAAACTATAAAAATTCATCTTTTTTTTATTTAGTTGAATGAAAATGAATTTTATCCCCAGCTATTTTTCATGAGACTTATTTCTACCTCAATTATATTATCATTTCAACATATCTTGAAAACCCTAAATAATAATTATATATTACTTGAATCCTCTGAAGCATTGAATATGAATGAAATAATTCAAATATGAATATCAGGAACATTAGATAAAAGTATTTACCCTATGTGTGGTTTATAAATGTGTATATGAAATAATAGGATATTCATAACAATATATTGGTTCCATTTATAAGATTTCCTTCTAGACAAGGATCATATATAGTTATTGGATAGACATCACCTTAATACTAGATTTTTTCCGTTTGGATGAGTGATCGAGCTAACTAAACATGATGAGGATCATGAAGTAGGAAGACTTGAGTGAGTATTTCTATTCTCAAAAGGGGTTAAAGCACCCCAATTTTATACCTCTATATATTTCTATTTGGTAATTCAAATTATATATTATGTTAATGATATAATTGTTTTCTAGGAAAAAGGCCTCGATATGCATAGCTCGACTATTTTTTCGACCATTTGGTAGATCCATAAGATTTGTATATTATATATTAATTCTCAAATGACATTTACATAGGACCTATAAGGGGAATTTTAGTTGGTAGGAACATCAATCTTTCCTAGGAAATTATTCATGGGTTTTTTACCTTATGATTTATGTTCTTCATTTAATTTAAAAAGATCTATTTTTCCAAAATCGTGCAAGGCACAAATATTGTATGAAGAGACACTTACTTTTCATAAACCACCCATTGATGGGTTTTGATCTTTTGATTCCCCTATATTTTCCATTCGAAATTTACTATCACGAATTTTGGGCCAATTAAGGTTGGTGTTTATGTTTGAACGTAATTAACTATATATTGGATGTAGTTTTCATCGCATACGGGAAAAGAAAACTAGATCTGAATGAGAGACCAATGTCACCAATATAGACTACCAAGATGATAGATTCATGTAATTTAGGTTCATAATTCATGGATATAAATATTATATGGTTTATGATCATGTATATAAGAACAATGTTACATGAATGAAATGTCACAATCATTCCCCAATAATGGATACATTACATAGGGAATAACATATAGAATATTTAATACACATTAATTGTTAGATTATGGGATGTGTAATTTATATCTTAGGGTGTTTTAATACATGATGATGAGATGAAATATGAAAAACAATATTATGAACACTAAAAAAATATGAATGATGGGTTCCAATGTGATGTTTACATGGAATATAAGGATTAGAGGTCCATCCCATCAAGATGAGTTACTTCTGGTTAATAGGAAAAATGTGGTTGTATATGCTGAAAAATATCATGTAATGAATGAATATCCAATAAAGCATCCCTTGTAGATGATCAAGATTGTTAATAATTTTTAGGGTAGTTTTGAGAGTTCTTAAACACTTGGAAAACAACATAGGTTATAGCCAAAAGGGTTTTTAAGATGGGTCATGGTACCCTAAAATTCATATCATAGTTTACTAAAAACATTACCATGGTGATGAGATATTATAGATAATTAATCTGAATTTTTCATAGACTAATTGATAGAACGATCATAAATTTTATTTTTCTAGGGCCATATAAAAACCAATAATAGATTCCCCTTTTTTTAATTTTCACTCTAACTTTTTTCTAAACCGTGAATGTATAAGGCTTAGTGAGTGGAGATATGAAATTTTCTGAAATCTCCATTAAGGGTTCTTTATCCAAGAAAGGTTTATGTCTCTATTAATGGAAATTTAAGGTTATTCCAGTTGGACCACTAATGTATGGTGTTCAAGGTCAAACAACTTTCATGTAAGAAGATGATTTTAAGGTCATGTAGATTTTACCAATACATAGTTTAGTGTCAAGATTCATAGACATTGATTAGAGAGGCGTTACTTAGTAGTAATGCTTATGGATTTCAACAACTAGGGACACCCCATCACATTTTGATCAATAAGTGATGATGATTATGTAAATAAAAAATAAGTTTTCAAGGATTATGAGTGACAATATAAGACATTATTTTAAAAGATGATAATTGATTAAATTTGAATGATGGGTTCTATTCTGGTGCTTCCCAATCATATCATTATTAGATTTACTTCCCCTCATGATGATATGGTTCTGTTTAACAGGAAAAAATGAAATATCATATGGAAATCTTCAATATACACTTTCTGAATATACAACATTAGTGTCCCTTCGAGTCATGTAAACTCACATCGATAGACATGGAATATTATGATCGTACATAGGGGTGGTAGAATTTATAATTTATGAAACTTACAATTGGTATAAGGATAAGGAATTATAGTGTCATGTATTTCCATGGGGGTAATAATCAAGCCACATGTAGTTATTGGGTAAAATATCCCTTGCATAAATCATAACCTTATAGAAGGAAAGGGTGTAATGATCCTTTGAGGCACATGCATATTATGTTTTACTGGGTTTTACAAGGTTTAAGATCTCATATATGGGAGAAATGGTAAATAGGTAATAGTTCACTATTAAAATCTTAAATCATTGAAATATGTGTGTCCACTATTAAATTTAATATCATGAAGTGAGTGAATCAATGTACTATTTAAAGTCATGAGACTAATATGGGGACCTTGGAGTTTTATTTCATATACTGAGGATGATGTCGTATAGTTTATTGTTGTGCAAAGAGGATGATGAATCTACATTCTTACATCATAATATGAGTAATATTTCATGTAGATTTACTTCATGTGACAAGAATGATAATAATGAAATTTTACATAATATGGAAGGGAAGGAAACATCCATTTTATTATTGTACAACTAGGATGATGACCTAGAAGTTTTTTGACACACGTTGAGTATAATGTGCTATATAGTTTAAACTCATACAGTTAATAATTTTTCGTGTTTTTTTCATCATATGTCTAGGACCATGTTTATCATTGATTTGAAATTTCCGAAATTACTTCTTGGGAAATCTCACATTAGTAGTGGTGAATTGTATATACCACACATAAAAATTATAGATTATACCACATTGGGGTAAATCCAGTGTATAATGTATGGTCACTCTGACTCTGGATCCAACGTTGGATGATTTTTCCCTAGTATGCTTAGATTTATAAAAGATATCGTGATCTCTTCTTTGAGTATTTAATGATGGAAAAATTTCGAATTAAAGGATTTCCTAAGAAAATTTTGATAATTTCCTATATTTTTTAATGTGTATAATCTCTCTTCATTGGGACAATATAACTCATCCAACCATTTTTGTGATTATTCTTCATTAAATATCATGTTTCATATAGAAAAAAATTGAGGAAAACATAGCTTTAATATGAATTAATTCCTATATTCAATAAGAAAGTGACTATAGGGTCGCTTATGTGGTAGTGTAGGTTGTATATTGATAATCTAATAAGGCATGCAAGATCTTATATGACCATGATTTATTATTTCTATAGAATGTTATCTAAAGTCTCTTAGACCGTTTATTATTAAAAACTAATATTTTCCAATTATACATTACATGATATCAAGAGGAATTTTTGTACTGGATTATATATTCTTGATATAACCCCTTCAACATAGAAGAATAGAAATTGGTTCTGTTATCAGTTAATATAATGTGAGGGACATTAAATTTGGTAATGATATTTGTATTCATGAATTTCAAAATTGCTCATTCTGATAACCCCCTAATGGGTTCATCCTCAACCCATTTGGAGAAGAAGTTGGTGGCAGTAAGGATGTACTTCAACATCAAATTTGTAAGTGACTTATATGGCCCCATAACATCTCTTACTCAAATGTAAAATGATATCGAATATCCTATGGTATGAAAAAAAAATTATTATAGATAGATGAAAGTTGTATTTATTTGGTAATAATGGAATTTATTAGTATATTCGACCCAATCATTGGGATTTTTTGAAAAAAATATCCAAACCTACTAATATCACTAGTGAGTTCTATTTCTAACATATTTAAACCACATGATCAAATCTGAATCCCTTTCCTGATAGAGACTATTCCAACTAAATAAATTATTTTAAGGAGGATCTGAACAAAGCCTCATTTATAGAGGGTTGAATGATTATTTAAACTATTATAGAGAATGAAATTTTCAACCTGATACTAGATTTATTTTCTTAGATCAATGTAATGGAAATATCCCACTTCAAAGGTAGTCTATTATAAAACATTTTTTTAAATTAATGAAACCAATTGATGAGAAAATTGCCTCATCGGGCTCTGAGGTTGTGATGATATCATTGACAGCCTCTATATTATATCTGATGTCTAGAGTGATATCCTTATGATGTGTGATATGAATAATAATTTCTTTCTATTCCATATTTAGTAGATATATGGTAGAACATGAGAATGTGTAAATATTATAATTTTGTGATAAGGTAATATGGGTTAGTGTTGGAACCCATTGTAATTATTCCATTAGTTCGTGAACATGATCAAAAAAATGGATTATTTCATCCTTTTGATTGAATATTCACCAACTAATTTATTAATAAGAAGATAAAAATTAACATTAATTCGTATGTTTTTCACTGATAATTAAAGTGTAAACATTAATACCTTAATAAGGTCTTGTTATGTTGATTTTTTATTAGTGAATATGTAACACCCCGAGATTTTATGAAAAATATTCTTTTTAATTTTATTGATGTCTTCTGTTGTACGTTACAACAATGGAGTCTTTCACAACACGCAACCCCAACTTGGCTGCATTACACGCAATCGAGACCTTCCTCGATAACTTGCGTCTTACGCAATACCAAGTTGCACTAAACAACGATATGCTATTAAAATATTATTAAAACTAGACGTTATGAATAGTAATAACCACCTTTTAAAATTTTGTAAATTTCATTTTTCAAAATGGACTTCATTTTTGGATTCGGAATATCGAAATTAGATTAGGGTGAAATTTTGGTACTTTTCGGATAACTTTCATATTCTGATGAATAGTGAAAATTACTAAATTTTAATTAAAAACAACTTTTTTAATCGAAATAATTAATAGTGATAAATTATTAATTTGAGTGGTTTTAAAGTATATTTAGAATATATTTTTACCATTTAATACAATTTTTGTCATTGAATGTAATTTCACATTTAAACCAAACATAAACAAGTGTCAATCTTTTGATAGTTATTATCTCTTAAAAACACGCTATTTGTTTTGATGACGATAATTAATTTTTAAATAAATTAATGCAACTGATGTGTATTGAATTTGGTAAAATAAACATCATTTTTGAATTCATAATATCAAATATCGCTTAGGCATAATTTTTGGTATTTTTCTGGAAACTTTAATTTTTTGATGAATAGTGAAACCACTGGTAGCTAAAAACTGAATTTTTTCGTAAAACATAATTTTACCACTTCTTTGAGTGGAATTTTAAAAATCCGAGAGACACAGTTGATGCCAGTAAGTAAAATGTGGTTCAATGAGATTAAAACAATTTTTGGTGAATAGTAACTTTTTACTTTTTTTACCACGGTTAAAAGTAAATAGGGTAATTAAGGGTAAAAATGATTTTATTATTACCCTAACACATGTCTTAATTCTATTGGATAAGTGTAATTCGTCCAAAAACAACCTTAGGAATAAAATATGACCCTTTAGTCCCACTTGTATTAGATTAGGACATTTATTATTAATTTATTTAAAGAAGGGTTAAAATAGTTAAAATCAAAGTTTTATAAGTAAATCATTTTTAATATAGGGTTATACATAAGATAAAATCTACTATAAATATTCATTATAAAGATAAAATGATTTCCTACATAATAATAGTTAATTTTTAATTTTTAGACATTAAATAATTTAATTTATTTATGACACAATAATGATGCAATAATTATTTTATGAATGAAATATTGACATAATTAATGTTATAAATACCCAAATAAATGTAATATGAGACTTTTTATGAATTACAAAAAATTTCTAGGTTAATATGATACGTTATTATTGATTTAATTAACTTTTTGCGAACTAATAATTTTGTTATGATTTTCACAAAAATCAATTACTAAATAGTTTCAAAATTGGCATAAATAGTTTTTAAAACAAATATTATATTATTGATTTATATTTTATTCCTAAAAATCTAAGGTTCGTCCAAGATAATTATATCATGATAGGTGAATCATTAATGGACCACTTGGGGGGTCGCTTGGATGTATATGGTAAGTTTATTAACTATATAATATAAAAATAGAAAGTGACATGGTAAATGTCAATCTAATTAACTAAGAGTTAAAACTTAAAGATAAGTTTAATATAATGACCTAAACATGTCTAAATTCTATTGGATGAAATTATTTCAACCCATACCCACCATATATTATAAATAAATCAATTTGGAGCTATTTAAAACCGAATTTGGCTTTATAATAAAATAATATTTTTAGTTTTTCCAAAGGTGCCCCTCTCCTCCCTTATAAAAGGGCACCTCCTCCCTCTTTTTTTCACACCACATTGAGCCTTCAATATCGGCCAACCCCTGACCAATTCTCTTCTCCACTTCCCTAGAAGAATCCTAGAGGTCCTGGTCTTCTTCAAAAACCAATTTTAGTGCCCTATGGGGAGGACTCAATGAGGCGCTTCAAAGAAGAGGTAATGTCTGTTACCGATTCTTTCAACTTTATTTCTTCTTCCACTTATTCCTCTTAGGTTGTTTCATTATGAAGTAATAACATCAGTATCACTCATATACTAATATGTTATTATATGTACGAAACAAACCTATTTCACCATCTATCCATCCAACGGAAAACGAAATCACCGCGCGTGCGTACGTACGAAATACCGTCTCCACGTCGTGGTGTAATCTATTTTCCCCCACCACCTTACTTGGATGGGTATAATGGTGTACATAATAAATATATATGATTATTTTAAATTGATATGGATTTTTAAATAGTATACATACACTACAATACAATTCCACAATCATGAGAACGATATCATCGCTCTTGCGTACGTACGGACCACCGTCTCCACGACGCGATTAGATTTATTCTCCACGTTAACCATTCATGAATGATTATAAAGTATATATAATAAGTAATCATGAAATATATGACATAATAATGATACTGGATTTATTTTTATATATATGTATGTTATCTACTTAATTCCATTCAACTCAATAAGGAAACGAAAACATCGTTCATGCGTACGTACGGCCTACCGTCTCCATGAACGATGTATTTCTTTCCATTTACTGATCTATTATATATATGTATATTCTGAATATATATTATATATAAATAATGTTTTATATTCTGGAATTAATTAAACATGATCTAAGTAATCATATGAATAATTACAAGTCAAAACACGGACGACAAATGAAACAATTTTACCCAAAACACTCTTTAACAAGGAATTTACAAAAGAACAGGTAATATAAAGTCATAAGTGAACCATATATGATATCATAACAATAAAATATGATTCTGTAATAAGTCAATAACATTATTTAAATCATATTATAGGTGGTTCGGATACGTACGAATCATATCGGACCTAAGGTAAGAGATAATTGTGCAAATCTCATTTTTATCCGAGATTGCTTATTCGTAAGTATTTACTGGGGTTATTTCTATCATCCATGTCAATGTTTTATAAAAGTTTATTCATTCATGTTTAACGTCTTTTTTACCCATTTTGACTTTTACCCCATGGTATGGAAGGAATCTTACATTTATTTACCCTATAAGGTACTTTTTGTCTTTTCCGAAAAAAGTATGAGAAGAATGTTTTTTTAACTTATACGGCACAAATGAACTTTTACGGTTTTGTAAAGCCTTATTTTCATGAAGCTTCCTCCAAAATATTTCATGACTATTTTAAACAAAATCTTTTTCTTTTAAAATTTCATAACATTTTGTGAAAAGAAAATGATTTTGAAGAAAAAACGATATTTTCCTCAAGAATTCATTTCAAGTGTTTTATCAAAAACATTTTTCATCTAAGATGACATTATTTAATATGTGTATGTTTCAAATATAATGTCTCTATGATTTACATTGTTTCACTTATCTTATTATGAAATTATATCCATTTCTTTTATATGTATTATGTGATGATGGTATGATGTTTATGAAACCCATTTTATTTATTGGGTTTTTATGAATGATGTATGTTTATTTTGTGGAACAAGTAAGAATGATTTCATTATAAGATGGGTGAGACCTATATCTCCCTCCAATGCATTGGGTAAAGATTTATATCTCATGAGATAGACATGGCTGGAACGGTATGTTAATCCGGTTCGGTGTTACAGGACTGAAACGAGGAGTGAACTCGATTCAGAAAGGTACTTTGTCAACTAAGATGGCCTTGGCAGCAATGCCTTGGCTACTATGGAAATCATGACATGTATTGAATGGTTTCCACAATTACATGTTTATTATCCATTTTATCATGGTTGATGCTCTATTATGATATATTCCTTACGTACTTCCACGATTTATGTCTTTGCTCAAGATTTTGATGTTTAAATTTCATGTTCAAGTTTTTTCTTCCAAATGTTTATGGATTGTTTTATGTTATCTATGTTTGCACTTACTGAGAATTTGAGCTCACCCTTTTTATGTTTTATTTTCCCCAGGAGGTAAAAAAAGGTTTTAGGTAAGGAAAGAAAAAGGGGAAGTTCGTTATGGGAGTTGTTGAAGATCTTTCACCATGATTAGAAGATTTTATTCTATGTTTCCAAAGACACTAAACTATTACGGTCCTTGTGTGTCTGTTTTTTGTTATGTATTAAGTATTCCGAAAAAGTAATGTATTGTCCATGTACGTCATGCTTCGGGTCTCTACAGTTGGTATCAGAGGCAAAGGAGGTAGGAATTTATCTGATCCTTTGGAATTCTCACTTGTGAGCGTTGGACGAAGCATGGATCTCCACACAAGGGCTTCATGAGGAAATGGATGCCACTGGGGAAGGTGGTGTGTCCTGCCCAGGGGGTGTAGCCGCCCATGGAGTGCCCTGATAGGTATCAATTATAGTCCACTGGAAGTAATTCCAAACCGTTACAGTTGGTAACAGAGGAAAGGTTTAGTCAACCTTTGGAAACTAGGATGCGAAAACATTAGTGAGATCCCTAGAGATATTTCTAAGGTATGTCTAGGGATGTCCCTAAGGATAAGTATACGTATAGGATATAGTCCTAGAACTATGGTAATGATCTTAGAATTTAACCTAAGATGTTAGATATTGAGGGAACTCCCCCTTTACTATGTTGTTTTCCCTAGCATGATTTTTTCCTCTCACACTATTCATTTTGGGTTTTAGAAAATGGCTAGAAATAGGAAGATTCACGATAATGGAGGATATGATGGACAATGGAATGATATTATTTATGAGAAACCAAATGAAATGGGATTTGGAAGTCCAAACATCATTATTATGCCGAATCAGCAATCTCATAATATGATTAATAAACTAAAATTTGGTAAATTTCCTGACTCCGCTAATAAGAGAAAGATGGAGTTTCATGATGATCATAGAGGAAAGAAAGTTCAATTTCCCCTATGTAAATCATGTGTGAAGAGGCATCAAGGAGAATGTTTCAAAGGAACTGGAAGATGCGTTGGGTGTGGAAAAGAAGGACACAAAGCCAGTAAGAGAAAAGGTAAAGGTTCAGTTAACACCAGGGATGAGGATAATGGTATTGCCACGACATCAACAATGGTTAAATGTTTTAAATGTGGAATGTACGGGCATTATGAAACCCAACGCCCTAAGAGAACGTCTCATGAAGATAATTAGTATGGTCTTATGGGTAATATTTATGTTGATGATAATGAATAGACTACAAATGATATGTGAGATGAAATAATTGTTGATGTTGGGTCAATGGTTTAAGAAGGTAGTGGAATGATTACATGTTCATCAAGTGTAATGTTGTATAAGTAATCTCATGGTACTATGGAATAAAGAGACATCTAAGGATTATTACACTGTTTTCTTTCCTTGAGTTTTGAAAGTGTATGATTAATGGTACTAGAATCCATGAAAGGTTATTCAGATATTTTTGGAATGTAGATGATATGCGCATAATGAAGGGATAAAGAGAAAATTAAATGTTTGATAGTATTAATGAGCCCATGACTAATATAAGGAGAAGGTTATATCATGGTTTGAGTATATAGAATTTTTGGATTTTGGTATGTGGAATGAGTTAAATGTTGACAGCATTCATGTTTTTACTATGGTTTAATGGGAGTTCATTTTTCAAGAGAATACATGATTAAGGTATTCACATGATTGGAATGTGACCAACAAGATATATGGGGGATAAATAATGGTATTCACATGCTTGGTGGATGACATTTCAAGTAATCGTATTCTTTATACTATGAGCTTGGACCGAAGTATTTTAGATAAACCTAATGATTGGAATGGATTATGTTGGACATAAGTTAGTATTGTTTAAGGATATAATTTTTTTTGATATTACTGATGGGATGTTATAGTAATGTAGTTTTAGAAAAAGGACAACCTGCAGGACGGGCGACAACCCATCGCGCCAGACAAGGCTATGGGAATCAAACCCACAACCGAAGTGCGACTAGACTTTATTTCCTACCACTGGCCTACAAGAAGTCCCTTGTTAGTAGAAAATAGTTTTATTTTATTAAGTGGTATCATATATGAAGTATAAGTTCATTATTGGGAACCATATATGATTAATCTAACCATATGATGGACTTATAACTTTTGCTAACCATTTGTTTGAAAAAGATGGAATGACCCATCATTCTATCACATGTTCTGCTAACACATCACGAATAACAAATTCAACTTCATTTCTTTAAGGTATGAAGTAGAAATTGTTCAATTAATGAACAACAGTGAGATTGTACCAAAATCATGTAAGTATTTCTTTTAATTCATCAACTTTAGGGAAATGATCTTGAAAACCAAAAATGTTGTCCTAGTTCCCTTATATCGGATGAATCAGATGGTACCTTAGATCATCACAAATATGTAGCTTTATGATTGTTGTCTTTTTCATAGCCATTTTATCTACCACTCTGCATCAGAACATGATGGTTAGGTTTCTCTTCCATATCCATATTTTCACCTATGTTCTCTTATGTGGAAACCTAGTGATTAGTTAATTTGGGTAACCGTTACATTTCATAATTTAGTTTTTAAAACCATGTTTTGGTATTCCTTTTTATGATGTGTGTTTCTATTAAAGAAACTTTCTAGTAGTAAACCATTTATAACCCCGACGAATTTCGAGGGCGAAATTCATTTTAAAGGGGGTATAATTTAACACCCTGAGATTTTATGAAAAATATTCTTTTTAATTTAATTGATTTCTTGTGTTGTATGTTACAAAAAAAGAGTCTTTCACAACACGCAACCATAACTTTTCTACATTACACGCAATTGCGAACTTCCTCGATAGCTTGCGTCATACGCAATACCGAGTTTCACTAAACAACGATATGATATTAAAATATTATTAAAAATAGCCATTATGAATAGTAATAACCACCTTTTAAAATTTTTAAATTTTATTTTTCAAAATGGACTTCATTTTTGGATTCGGAATATCGAAATTAGTTTAGGGTGAAATTTTGGTACTTTTCAGATAAATTTCATATTCTGATGAAAAGTGAAAATTACTATGTTATAATTAAAAACGACTTTTTAAATCGAAATAATTAATAGTGATAAATTATTAATTTGAGTGTTTTTAAAGTATATTTAGAATGTATTTTTACCATTTAATGCAATTTTGGTCATTGAATGTGATTTCACATTTAAACCAAACATAACCAAGTGTCAATCTTTTGATAGATATTATCTCTTAAAAACACGCTATTTGTTTTGATGAAGAGAATTAATTTTTAAGAAAATTAATGCAAATGATGTGTTTTGAATTTGGTAAAATAAAAATCATTTTTGAATTCATAATATCAAATATATCTGTGGCCTAATTTTTGGTATTTTTCTGGAAACTTTCATTTTTTGATGAATAGTGAAACCACCAAGTGGTAGCTAAAAATTGAATTTTTTCATAAAACATAATTTTACCGCTTCTATGAGTGGAATTTAAAAAATCCTAGAGACACGGTTGATGTCAGTAAGTAAAATGTGGTTCAATGAGATGAAAATAATTTTTTTGTGAATAGTAACGTTTTTACTTTTTTTTACCACGGTTAAAAGTAAATAGGGTAATTAAGGGTAAAAATGATATTATTATTACCATAACACATGTCCTAATTCTATTGGATAAGTGTAATTCGACCAAAAACAACCTTAGGAATAAAATATGACCATTTAGGCCCACTTGGATTAGATTAGGACATTTATTATTAATTTATTTAAAGAAGGGTTAAAATAGTTAAAATCAATGTTTAATAAGTAAATAATTTTTAATTTAGGGTTATACATAAGATAAATTCGACTATAAATATTAATTAGAAAGATAAAAGATTTCCTACATAATTATATTTAATTTTTAATTTTGAGACATTAAATAATTTAATTTATTTATGACACAATGATGATGCAATAATTATTTTATTAATGAAATATTGACATAATTGATGTTATAAATACCCAAATAAATGTAATTTGAGAATTTTTATGAATTAAACTAATTTCTGGGTTAATATGACATGTTAGTGTGTATTTAATTAACTTTTTGTGAACTAATAATTTTTTTATGATTTTTAAAAAAAACAATTACTAAATAGTGTCAAAATTGACATAAAAGAGTTTTTAAAGAAAATATTATATTATTGATTGTTATTTTATTCCTAAAAATATAAGGTTCGGACAATATACTTATATCATTATAGTTGTATACTTAATGGACCACTTGGGGGTCTCTTGGAAGTATATGGTATGTTTATTAACTATATAATATAAAAATACAAAGTGACATGGTAAATGTAAATCTATTTAACTAAGAGTTAAAACTAAAAGATAAGGTTAATATAATGACTTAAACTTGTCTAAATTCTATTGTATGATATGATTTAGACCAATCCCAACCTTAGATTCTAAATAAATCAATTTGGATCTATTTAAAACCGAATTTGGATTTATAATAAAATAATATTTTTAGTTTTTCCAAAGGTGCCCCTCTCCGCCCTTTTAAAAGGGCTCCTCCTCCCTCTCTTCCTCACACCACTTTGAGCCTTAAATATCGTCCAACCCCTGCCAAATTCTCTTCTCCACTTCCCTAGAAACATCCTAGAGGTCCTGGTATTCTTCAAAGAACAATTTTAGTGCCCTAAGGGGAGGACTCAAAGAGGCGCTTCAAAGAAGAGGTAATGTCCGTTACCGATTCTTTCAACTTAATTTATTCTTCCACTTCTTCCTCTTAGGATGTTTCATTATGAAGTAATAACATCAGTATCACTCATATAATTATATGTTATTATAAGTATGAAACAACCCTATTTCACCATCTATCCATCCTACGGAAAACAAAATCATTGCGCGTGCGTATGTACGGAATACCGTCTCCACGCCGTGGTGTAATCTATTTTCCACCACCCGCTTACTTGGATGGGTATAATGGTGTAAATAATAACTATATATGATTATTGTAAAGTGATATTTATTCAGAAATAGTATACATACAATCCAATACAATTCCACGATCATGAGAATGATATCATCACCCGTGCGTACGTACAGACTACCGTCTCCACGACGCGATGAGATTCATTCTCCATGTTAACCATTCATGAATGATTATAATTTATATATAATAAGTAATCATGAAATATATGACATAATAATGATACGTGATTTATTTGTATATATATGTATTCCATCTACTTAATTCCATTCAACTCAATAAGGAAACGAAAACATGGTTCATGCGTACGTACGGCCTACCGTCTCCATGAACGGTGTATTTCTTTCCATTTATTGATCTAGTATATATATGTATATTCTGAATATATATTATATATAAATCATGTTTTATATTCTTGAATTAAGTAATCATGATCTAATTAATCATATTAATAATTACATGTCAAAACACGGATGACAAATGAAACAATTTTACCCAAAACGCTCTTTAACATGGAATTTACAAAAGAACGGGTAATATAAAGTCATAAGTGAACCATATATGATATCATAACAATGAATATGAATCTGTAATAAGTCAGTGACATTATGTAATTCATATTACAGGAGGTTCGGATACGTACGAAACATATCGGACCAAAGGTAAGGGATAATTGTGCAAATCTCATTTTTATCCGAGATTTCTTATTTGTAAGTATTTAATGGGGTTATTGCTATCATCCATGTCCATGTTTTATAAAAGTGTATTCATGTATGTTTAACATCTTTTTTACTCATTTTGACTTTTACCCCATGGTATGGAAGGAATCTTTCTTTTATTCACCCTACAAGGTACTTTTTGTCTTTTCTGACAAAAGTACGAGAAGAATGTTTTTTTAACTTATACGGAACGAACGGATTTTTATGGTTTTGTAAACCCTTATTTTCATGAAGCTTCCTAAAAAATATTTCATGGCTATTTTAAAAAAAATATTTTTCTTTTAAAATTTCATGACATTTTGTGAAAAGAAAATGATTTTGAAGAAAAAAGGATATTTTCCTCAAGAATTCATTTCAAGTGTTTTATCAAAACCATTTTTCATCTAAGATGACATTATTTAATATGTGTATGTTTCAAATATAATGTCTCTATGATTTACATGGTTTCACTTCTCTTATTATGAAATGATATCCATTTTTTTATATGGATTATGTGATGATGGTATGATGTTTATGAAATCCATTTTATTTATTGGGTTTTTATGAATGATGTATGTTTATTTTGTGGCACAAGTAAGAATGATTTCATTATGAGATTGGTGGGACCTATATCTCCCTCAAATTCATTGGGTAAAGATTTATATCTCATTAGATAGATATGGCTGGAATGGTAAGTTAATCTGGTTCAGTGTTACAGGACTGAAACGAGGAGTGAACTCGATTCAGAAAGGGACTTTGTCCACTAAGATGGTCTTGGCAGCAATGCCTTGGCTACTATGGAAATCATGGCATGTGCTGAATGGTTGCCACAATTACATGTTTATTCGCCATTTTATCATGTTTGATGTTCTATTATGATATATTCCTTATGTACTTCCACGATTTATGTCTTTGCTCAAGATTTTGATGTTTAAATTTCATGTTCAAGTTTTTGATTCCAAATGTTTATGGATTGTTTTATGTTATCTATGTTTTCCCTTACTGAGCATTTGAGATCACCCTTTTTATGTTTTATATTCTCCAGGAAGTAAAGAAAGGTTTTAGGTAAGGAAACAAAAAGGGGAAGATCGTTATGGGAGTTGTTGAAGATCTTTCACCACGATTAGAAGATTTTATTCCGAGTTTCCAAAGACACTAAACTATTACAGTCCTTGTGTGTCTATTTTTGTTATGTATTTTGTATTCCGCAAAAGTAATGTATTGTCCATGTACTTCATGCTTCAGGTCTCTACAGAATACCTATGAATACAGAATGAAATATAGAATTACTACATTGATTGGGTAGATGAACACAGTCCCTAAACTGACTTAGTTATTCTTTGTTTCGTCCATTCTCTTCAGTATGGGGTTCTTGAAGGATCCATCAGAATATATTTCCCATATTTAGTTGGAATTTCAAATAAAATAGACTTCTTGATCAGGGAGATTTGTTTGTGTTATTACATTCTATAAGAGTGTATGTACCATAAAAAATATTCCAAATCATACCCCTATATTTCTTTCTATTTTTTGGATTGTTTTCCTACCTATTATAGAATGAAAAACCAGAATTCCAGTCACCCAATTAAAAATGGTAGGCTAGGGGTATAATTTATTGGGATGATGTGAGACACTAAACAGATGTCATAGTTCTACAAATAATGTTTTCAATTTAGTACATAAAATATCTTCCCAAGTAAATTCTTCTCCACATCATAATATCGCGTCTCAACATTGATAATTATCCCTTTACAATAGTAATAGTTATTCTATTTTCCTGCACCAATTTTCAATTCTAGAAGTACACCATATGACCACTCTTGAGTTTATATATAATGAATGATTTATTTCCCTACAACTAGAGGCATAAAGACTTTTGTACGCATAAGATACTTCGTAAGGATGTTGATGAATTTATAGAAACATGCATCCCTTTTGTATAGAATACCATTCTTCATTAATCATACGATGGGTAAAAATTTACCAGCTCGAATCGAAATGAATCATATGATATATGAAATATGTGCCTAAAACCCCTCAACTCATTGAGGTTTCAGGATGAGGGAATATTTATTATTACCATATTTTCTTCTGATCAACCTCAACACCATGATGACATACCATGAAATTGAGGGAATTTCTTGATGTCACCCTTATGGTGCACATTAGGGGGTGTATTTTCATGTTATGTTGTACGAAATTATTGATAATTGAAAAAGTATTGGTCATATAATTTGATAATTGGAAATATTTTAATACCATGTCGATAAAATATCAATCAATGATCCTACCTAGGAGGGGATTCAGTTTATAGGTCATGGTGTATTAGTATGTGCATTTAAATTATACAAACCAAAGGTCATTGTAAAATTTCCATTGGTTCATCTAAATGTGGTGGAATCTCTATCTTCATGGTCAATCTTAATAATAATATAGCCGTAAATATCCACCCATGAATGAAATTTCATCAAAGATAATGAGTGTATTAATCCAAAATCTCACGATTGGTATAAGAAAATTATATAACCATAAATACCAGTTTTGATCTAAAAAATCAACGTTAACCTTGATTTTTCCATTATTTTTACTGAATGAGATAATGTTTTTAATCAATTTTGACCTTATACCTATTGAATAATGACAGACTAGATGAGATCATCTAACACATCCTCTACTATGTAAGGGAGCGTCAGATGAATTCTTGGAACTAGCTTATAACCATAGTGATCCTCTAACAGTCATAAATGACAGGTTGATGCAATATGGTCGAACCTAGGAATCTCAATATAATTATCAGATAAAAACGCTCAATGAGGATTTTGAATGGTTATATTATTCTTTGTTTCACTGTAATTAATGGAGGAACTACCCAATGTAGGTCATGGATATTCATATGTGATGAGGTTTACTAATTCGATTCCATTTACTACTGTTGAGATAGTTTCCTGAAATACTGGTGGGGAATCCCTAATATACTCTACCCATTCTTCCCCTTTTCCTATATAAATAAGAAAATGTACAACATGGGTACAATTTCATGAGGTGATTTCATCTTTGGGTGTATATATATAGGTTTCCAGTGGATGTGAAGAGTCATTATTAGTATAGAAAAAAGTGGGACAAAGCCGGGATGGAGATGAGCCCGTAAGGGGTTACGCGGTCTAAGGATTCTTCATACCACCACCTCCAAACTTCATTCTGAACCAACTCAATTCACCCCCATGCTCAACTTTTTGTGGCGGTGGATCCTCTATCGTGGTGGTTATTTTTGGCTTGGTCATCTCAGTGATTCACATCGTTTGTCGTCCTTCTTTCTCAACTCCTCCTTTGATGGGATAGGGTTTATCGGTGGCGCGGTGTTAGACCAGAGGTTGTGCTCCACTTCTGAAGCATGAGGGATCTAATTCTTTCTCGGATGCAAGCGTTTTGTGGTTGGGCGTGGCCTCCGTGGGAGTTTTGGATGGCGGCGACGAGATCTTGATTCGGTTTGCCTCTGTGTTCTCTTCCGGTGTTCTGGGAAGGTTTTATTTGATCTTCATTTTTTGCATCTGTTATTCCGTTGTGGATGGATTTTGGAATGACTCTTTGTGGGTATTGATCTGAAGGTGGTGCTTCGGCAGAGGTAGGGTCGAATTCTTCTTGTAACCAGTGAAGCACATTATTCTGGTGAAGGTTTTATTTGATTTTGTTTTATTACAGTTTGGGATTATTTGGTTTTTGGATCAATCTTCCGTTCTTGGATATTTTCTTGTCGTTTGGTCAAGACGGAAGCTGGTGAGTTCACCCGCGCTTCGATTGATGCAGATTAATATGTTTGATGTTTGGTTCGAAGCAGTCTATGGACCATGAATCTTTGTTTGTATCCCCGGTGGATGTGATGAAGGTGGTGGTTTGACAGTGCTTCGATGATGATGACGGTTGATGGTCCTACCGGCGTCCTTCTATTAATGGTGGTGCGTGGTGATGGATTCTGGATCGAGGAAGGTGCGTGGTTCGATGGTAGGTGCGTGGATCGAGGCATCTATCTCATGATTTCTAGTTTGGAAATTAGATTTTTTATTTTGATCTAGTTGTTTTGATATGGACAATTGGTAGTGGTGAAGTCCTCTATTGGGTACCATCAACCATTAAACCGACATTTAGAAAATGAAAAAAAATAATTTATAGGAAGTATAGATAAAAGATCAGAAAACCTACAATGTTCTAAAATGAAAAAATGCAAAAACGTATCACATGACAAATAATTTTCAAGAGTAAAATAATAATGATTCATTTAAGGAAAAATGAAGGCTTCAACATCATGAGCATAGAACTAACTTCACTAATAAGATTATATAAAATATTCCAATGTGAATATATTAGGGACATAATCATTTCGTAGGAGGGATTTCCAACTTGACCTTAGAGATTTGGGACCCAACCTCGAGGAATTATAATTTGTAAAGCATCCATATATGGGAATATTATCCACGAAAAACATTTATACTCTTGAGGACGGTTGGGAATAAACTAAATAAGTATAATTTCTATGCTCCTGGGCATCAAAATCTTATTAGGGTGAGACAACTGATATCACGAAATCTAGAGATTTTCCCCTTAGTAATATGAGACTTTGGCCAATTTGATAGCATTCTTGGTTTTATATTAGTAGATAAATTTTGTTAATGGAAGACAAATAATTATTTCCAATCATTATCCATGTATTCAAACTATATATTAAGTCATTTAGTGTCAATATTAGTATAATTTATTACTAGCTGCTTCCCTTCCCTTTTACAGTAGGATTCTTCTTTATAATGAGAATCACAAGCCCAAATCCATTATTTTTAATCATATAACACTTCATCCTACCAATTAACCACATATTTGAAGCATCTATGGAATTATTAGGGCACCAAAACATTCATGTGAGGCCATGGTATTTTAAATAGAATAAATAATGCTCTTTTCTGACAAAAGACCATGAAATCATTGTTAAAGATAAGGTCCCTAGATAAGGCTTCATACTTGATCATCCTAAGTGTGTTATGTTTTCTCTTATCATAACCATGGGTGGTCAATCTAGAAGAGGATTAAACATTTTTTTTCTAATGCCATTGAATTGAAGGGATTATTGTGGGATTATGGTAATTTCAGAACTATTGTCCATGATAACTTTATTAACATTGATATCATTAATCTTTCCAATAATGTAGATGGGTACGATGTGACCATGTATTATTTATTTCAAATATTATTATTTTTTGAAAATGGGATGATTGTGTGGTATTCAAATGTATTAGTCTCTAACTGATACTCCTATTCTATAAATACATACTTTTTAAATTCATCCACTCTAGAAATGGCCTAAATCTATTATTTTTGAAGGCCCTTCGAGAGTAAATGAATTTTAGGATCAATATCATATTTGAGACTAGTATAATTACATTAGGATGTCATTTTTCTGATCCAAGGGTCTTCATTTATGTATAATGAAACACTCTTTTAATTGAGACCCTGATTTTGATGCATGACTTTTTAATGACCGATGGACAACCTTTGATGGTGTCTCTATTCGGTGGATAGATTGAGCGAACCCATTTGTGTTTTTCTGATGGTGACTTGTTTGAGGAGAATCATTCAATAGTTCTTATAACACAATGTGATTTGAAAGAGATATGGATGTTCTTAGAGTTGACTGATTCTCCTTCTGATCCTATTGGAGTTCATATCTATGAGTCTCAACTATATATTCAGTCTCCACAGGGATTCTTCTAGCATTATATAATATTATATACCCTATTCTTTTATATCCCCTTCACCCTCTATAGTCTCTTCTCATTCAACCTTATGCTTGATTATATATAGGGAATTGTACATCATATTCATATCATATTTATTTATCGAAAAAGGGGCCATCCAAACAGGTGATACTAGAAAATTTGTATAATGATTCTTCATTTATTGAAGGTTTCAATTTTATCATATTTTTCCCACTACCCTAGTTAATTTCAAAAAGTCTTTGATAATATTGACCTTGACTAGGTACCCATCAATGTTCTTACTCTTATTTCTGAAACTTATTTGTTCCTTTTTTTATTAATGGGTTTGGAAGGATGATACACCAAAAGAAATGTTTTATTTTTTGTTAAGGTAATTTCAGTCACAATTTCATGTTTTCATTTCACATAAAGTATATTATTTAATTGAATGATTGTGTTCTTGTTCATACAATCATCAAATATATTTATGGGTTTTCCTAGAACCAGTTAGCATGTTCCCTATTTTTTTAGTAGAATGGTGGTGACAGAGGCCACCTTTTCTTGCAAATTTCACAATTATTATTCTCTAGAGTCCTCTATATTATAAAGTATTTACTTGATGAAAAAAATTTATTTCATACTCCCAAATATGATGTTATGGAAAATAATCCAGGTTTTCATTAAGACCAACCTTATTTAGTTTACTAATTTATGATAACTTGAGAAAGATATTATCCAAGGATTCAATAAAATATGTTAGAACCTACAGTATCTTGAATGAATAGTTATTATATGTTTTTTCCACAAAACATTGATAGATATTTTCCTTTTTACATCATAACAAGGCTTTTTCTATTATTGTGGTCATTTAGGTAATAGCGTCACGTGATATTTTGAAATCATTAGAGCTGGATCTAGAAGCAACAATAGAATGAGTGTCATAATGTTCTCCATTTATCTACCCATTTTCCATGCTAAATTTGTGGACATGGGAATGGTTTTAGCATTATTATAGTGGATAGTATCCTCTAGATGTTGGGGTATAGTCACCAATTCTTTGATCTAACCATGAAATTTCCATGACTTTAGATGTGTTTGAAGTTATTCATAGTGATTCTGTACAAATAACACTACTTGATACTCGTGTGAAAGCATCATATCTATGTAATATGTGAGATCCTTCAATATACAAATAAAATCCAAGACTCACTAATTATAATATTTTTTTTCAATTTATTTCTTCCAAGATTGTTGGATTACTTTTTATGGAGGTGAATTCATTCAGATATTAGGTGTGTAAATCCTCACAATTCTCAATTGACATTATAAGGAGACTAATGTATGGGACAACTAATTTTCCTTCCATTGTTTATTTCAAACATTTTGTTTATATTCCACTTATAACTCAATCATTACAATCATGGGAACATAATTAGATCCAACATTTACTAGATGTTGTTCCAAATATCATATTATATTAAACAATGAGAATATATGACTTATAGAGTTATTTAGAGTTAGGGAATAATCCACCCATTCAAGGTATGGTATTCTCTCTAATTGTACTAAATCACACATTCCCACTATTTAATCCATCCGAGTGATGCGTTATTTGATAGTTTTAAATAACTTTTGTGGTATTGATGGCCAAGGGGAAGAATGATTATTAATAGCAGGTGTAATTTGATATAGACTACATCCTTGTTCTTACTATTAGAACACAATTGGCATTGTTTTATGATAGTTGACATAATGTGTTGAAACCCGAGGCCCAAATTGAAGAAAATCAGTATAGTATGTGGTTTTCATTGTTAATTAAACAAAATATAATTGAATAGAACTAGATGGATGACTTGAAACTTCCCTTTTTTGTGGGGTGAATCATTATGGATGTAAAACTCTAAATGAAGGGGTTATAATAAATCCTACAATAATATTGTGTTCAATATAAATATTTTTCTTTAGAAGATCTAAATTTATCCATTTAAATTCATAAATTTGGGTAACATTTCATTTCAATATTTCTTCAATAGATGGTTCATTAATCTATTTAGGTAGTGTATATGATAGAATTAATCATTTTATCTTGTCTCTATCAAACAAATGTCCTCTGGGAGGTAATCACTTGCTTGGGGGTTCTAGATTATATCCATTTATATGATTTTGAGTTTGGAAAACCTCCAAATGTAACTTAGTGAATATATCATTTGGGCTCACACCATTTCATCTAGTTCCTCAAAATCACTAATTTCATTTTCAAAATTAGTACCAATGACATTAATCAAAACATAAAGGGTGATTGGAAACATGTCATAACACAACGCTAAATTATTTGAAGTAAAAATTTCCTTGAACTGTTCATGAGTGGATAACTCATAAAGCTTCCAACAACTATAACAAAACAAGTCCTAACTGGGTAGGATTTTCACACATTTTCAAAAATGGAAGAGATACATCCCTTGATACAACTTCTAACCTAATGAATTATACCCCCCATGGTGGGTTAGGTGGTAAGTGTATAAATTCCCACAACGCTATGGGTAGTTTTTTTAGTTATTTACACTACTGCATCTATATATTGTTATGGTTTTAATGATCCCAAGGGAGTGGTGGTGGTAGTGAGGATATAAATTACAACAACCTCACAATATGAGATTAACATGTCTCCACCACTATTTTGTCCTAGAATTGTTGTGTATTTGATGATCCTAGAGAAAGTGGTGGAAATAGAAATAATGAAAATTCTTCTACCCCATGGGTTAGTAATGGTTCTTAGTTTTGAGTAATTCTTATAATAGGGAAGAATTTAAACTTTTTTATTATTTTACATAGGTATTAGTGGAAAAAATAAATTATTTATGAGTTTTATAGACTTGATTCTAGAGTTTTCGTTACATGTGGGGGCCCTTATTTCCTCAAATGAGAGATCTTTTAAAAATTCCTGATGGCCTGATAAGGAAATCTAATATAAATAATTCTTTATGAGTGCCCTATATTTGGGTTTTAGAAATAGTGAAATTACACTGAACCAACAAGTTAATATATATACTTTCGCATTCCATGACATATACTATGGAAATAAAATACATAATGTCTTCTGCATATGGGGTGAATGACTTAGTAGTGGAGTATGATATAGTTCTCCCTATTCACCCCCCTCTGATGCACACATTGGTTGAATCATTTATACTTTTATGATGAAGTGTATTAAAGACTTCAAGGTAAGAACACTGTCGATTATCCTGTTTTGTTTAGACTTTGTGGCTTGTGTTGATTAGAAGGATATCTACTCAACTACGTGGTAGATCTCTCCTATAAAATTAAAATGATCATTGTTTTCGTCATTGGGAATATGTTTCCACTTATGGTAGTCGTGAATTATTTATAGGTTGAGTTGAATAATGTGTACACACCATATTTTTATTTTGTAGGGAACATCATACTGGGATATAGTTGTGGAACAAAAAAAGACCATAATATCTACTTCAACTAAATCTATCCACATATCTAAGATATTTTATTTATTCATAGATTCATATTACATTATCTTACTAGACAAAAAGATCACTTTTCTATGGATGATAGATTATGATCTGTGGGAGGAAGAGGTGGTGGATGATACCATGACTATCTATTGATCATAGTGAATGGTTGTTAGTTACTGATGGGGATGATTATGTAGTTAACTATGAATTTTGGAGCACGTCTATAAAAAATATTAATAGAGGAGATGATATTATTTTCTAGGTGATATATCATTTTAGGGAAGATTTCAATGGTCTATGTTAAGGGTAACATCTATCTAGTCCACCTCTATGATACTTCAAGTAAGAGATTCATGGTAAATATTGATTCATTTATCTGATGATGAATAAATAGAAACATGGGATTTTATTTATAGGTGTTTTATGGACACATAGATACTTGAATTGATTAGATTAGGAATATTATTCTTCTTCTAATATATATGGGATTCCATGTAGTCATTCTTTTAGATGCCTCATATTGTGTAGCTTTGATCAAATGTGGATGTTGGGAACCTTTATGATCTTGAAACATTATATATGGTGCCTATTTTTTTATCAGAATATATATATGACTCTCTGTGATATTTATGGAATTATGTGCCCACAATAGATTAACTTCCAAAATATATCAGAAATATTCCTAGGTGTTGGTAAAGATACCAGCCTACCCCAAGGTGACTATTGGAATATACAATTTAACCTTAGTTGAAATAAGAACATTTACCATATTATTGTTTTCAATCTAGGAATGAAAATGATGATGATCCTCAATAATGGGAGAAGTAACATAAACCCACTCATGTACCATCTATGAGGTGTCCTGATGTTCCCATTCATTAAAAAAAGTATGAATATGGGGCTTTTGGGAGTTGGTTCCCTAAAACCAAATTCTATGTAAATTATGATAAATTTTAATCATTTTTTTGAATATTAATAATCTTCATATCATATATTGTTTGTTCATCTATGCAACATTGTTTGAGACATTGTGTTAAGAGTAGTTGTCTCACATAAAGGTCATAGTAGTTCCCCGCAATAATGAGAACCCAGAGGTGCCATTATAGAATTCATAAATATATTTTCTAAAGACACATTATATAATTTTAAGGACAAAAATGATACATGATATTACTTGTGGAGACTCATTGGATTTTGAGACACATTCTCATGTTGTACACTCATTGTAATATCTAGTGTATAATATTCTAATACTGAGACCCATAAGTATGTGAGAATGTCAGTTGATCCTTATAATTTAAGATTTTTATAGGTCTTGTACTTTAATGTGTTGATGAATATCGTGATGAAATATGTTTGTTGGGAGGTAGAATACACTCAATAATTCACGAGTATTATTGCATTAATGAATAAGGTTATAAATTATTTTCCCCTATTATTCTGCAATGGAAGTTGATATCTCATCTTGTTTGATAGAAATTATATATACTAAATAGATACATGACCATGGTGTTCACAAGGAAAGTTCAATTTCCAAAAATTCATATAAAGAGACATGGAACACATAGGGTGATGGAACCAATCTGCAACATCCATGATTAGATATATAATGATAAAATTATTATGTTATACTATAATCATACGTAATAGGGAATATTTAATTATAGAATTAACATGAACCTCTAGGGGTTCCTAGGCATGTTGCTAGATGCTAATCTTGGCCTTCAAGTTGGTTTACCCAATGACCCTGATAAGAATGATTATAGGTTCACAAACTAGTTATATAAATATTCATAGTAAAATAATACATATTATTATTTATTATTTAAAAATATGAATAAATATTAATCCTACACGTTGTTTAATTACTAATGTTTTCTAGATCACATATATTATTTCACCTATTATCCGAGAGAATATAATATGAGAAGAATATTTAATAAATATTTATTTTTATTTATTTAATATAACATTTATTTATTTGTTAGAGAATAATGTAGTGATATTTATTTATTAAACAAATAGTCATTTTTCCTGGTCTATTATATATTTGGGAGTAATGGATGATTGAGTATATTGGAAAGGTGAGATATAATATATATAAATATTATTTTAATAAATAAAATTTGATTTTAATACTAGAGTTAAATGCATTTCAATAAATTATAATGATATTATTAATATAGAAATGGGATTCTTCATGGATTTAATAAATATTAAAGGGAACATCTACAATTATTTATTTCTAATTATAGAGTTTTATAAACCCAATTATATTACTTTTCAAAAGAGCTAATTCATTTGTTTTATTGTGATACATTAATCGAGAGAATCCTTTGGAAGCCCTATAAATCTCCCTTCTCCCAGAATAGTCTCAAGAATTGAGAGAGGTATTCTCCACCATCCACACTCAAGTGTATAGAGTTAAAATATAATCCATTGGATGTGATTCTTATGTTTATTAAAGGTGAGAGAAATAGGTTTTATGATCTATTAAGCTTTCACCTAAAGATTCCAATGGAAATGTTTTGAGATTTGAGAAAAATTTGTGGATCACTGCTAGAGAGAATCTACTCTTGATTCCAACAACATAAAAAAGGTACAACATAGATTTTTTAATATCAATTAATGAATAAATAATTTAATTCAAGTTAATTCATATATTTCATAAATTAGTTATATATTACATGTGTCAATCCTGTACATGGGTCTAGTTTTTATCCATTTTCTATAATCTTTGATTCAATTATGTTGATAGTGATGTCTATCATTGTGATAATTATGTATTGATCATTGATCATGGAAAAAATAAACGTTATGCATAAACCCTCACTCACATTCATTGTTCCATGAACCTTTAATTGGTATTAGATTATGTCACATAATTATTTATAACAATATAAATATCATTTATTGATTTACACATTTTTAATTTAGTTATCAATTCTAATTTAATAATTCTTAAATATGTGTTGTGATATCTTATTAATTATCTATCTTTTATGTAAATATAATAAAATTGAATAATTTTATGAATTAAATAAATTAAAATGTATCATTTGAAGGTACCAAGGAATCAGACTAGATAACAGAAGTGTAGACACCACGTAACCTGAAGGTACATGTCGTGTACCAGTGGTTAGTGAATTAATAATTAATTATGAATTAATTAATGGTTTTTCATTTATTAAACATAGTGAATGTAATTATAAAATACATAATGATCAGGCCATCATGGTGCAATGTCAGTTGGAGTACACACCATTTAACTGACATACATGGTTTGTAGAAGTTAGTCATAAATGGTCCATGTATCTTCTTACACAGCCTACTTGAATAGTGGAAATGTAACTCAGATATTAAATGTTGTTTATCTAATGTACATGTCTTTTACTCTAATATATTACATGGAACTATTTCATTTCGAGTCTCTAAGTGTGTTCCATAGATAGATGACGAGAACAGTACTTTTCGTGTAGTTGGTTGGTACACATTGTGTGATTATACCAAATAAAATTGAAATAAAAAAGAATTTATTACGATGAAAACCTTATCAACATGTTCTTTAATTTTTTCATTGAGTTGATAAAACATGAAATTTGATGGGTATATATATATATATATATTATTAATTAATTCTCAATGTAATGATTTTGATATCATGTATGAGACACATTATTGTTCTTACTCTACATGCATTGAAACGTAACATGTGGAAAACAATCATGTAATCAGTGTAATCATTAAGTTTATAGTACATGTCATGAAATTACATGATAATATATGAATGCCACATGCATAAATAGTAAACAGTATACAGGTATAATACATTTTGGGTAGTTTATATGGGTAATCACCATGTTGTATCTATGTTAAATTTATTTACAATTATAATTTTAAATTAATTTTTTTTAATATTATGATGGATGATAATATCAAGGAAATTTAGATTAGAATAAGGATAAAATAATTGATCAATTTTATAATATAATTAGTTTATTTGAGTTTAATTTATCTTTAATAATTATAATTATAGTTGAATTCTATTTTTATTAAAATAATAATTTGGTGCATTATATGGATGATCATGATCTTAGACCAGACATTTGTATGTTATTAGTGTTTTTAATTTATCATTTATCTATTTTGTTGTAATTTATTCCATCTCTCCTCTTAATATGTAAGGGCATACATTCCCATTGATTATATTATAAAACATCCCTAAAAATTGTTTTGTTCAATCACCTACATGTGAGTAATACCATATGTAGTGGATGGAGATCCCAAGCTAGTGGAGGTGGTTCTAGTTTGGAGCCTAGGAGAAACCAATCCAAGAGGTAAATAGTGGTGGATAAGTGGAAATATTTATAATGAACATTAATTGGTTCAGTTTTTTCCCATAGGTCGATGGTTAGAATACCATCAAGTAGATAAACTAATATTCAATAGAAGATCATGATCATACCACTTTATTATTTTTTTGGTTTGGATGGTTATTTCATTATGTATTTTTTTCTCTATCACATGAATTAATAAATTAATAATAATATATGACAGAAATAAAATAATGTAAATTATTCATTAATATGATCTATGACATGGTTAATCACTTAAATAAATCCACATAACATTAACAATAATATAATAAATATTATAATTTGATATTTATTGATATAATATAAAATCCCTCAATTATATTTTATGATGTAATAATCATACACTACATAATATAAATATCTCTGTATTTCAATGTAATTTGACAAAAAAAGTCGGGGTTCTTTCTATTATCACGGAATTCTAACATGAATTTTTAGGTTAACATAACCTTATTAACATCAAGGGATAACAGCCAATGTAGGACTTGGTCTAACTAAGTGGCAAGGAGTAAGGAAATCTAATTGAAAGATTTCATGATTGGGTAGTCCAATAAATTTATCAAGGAACTATGAGTTAATGTAGTTTGAATTTTGGAATTCTTACCAAAACTCTTCAAATTTATTGACTTACCCAATATGGGGTTATTAAAATGGTAAAATGTATCCTTTCCACTAGAATATCCTTGAAAAAGGACGGTAAAAATACAACGAGGTGGTCTATTGGGTTTCAAGAAAATAATATGAGGTTAATAAATTTAATATTTATTTATTTATCTTTTTTTATTAGATAAAGTAATAAAATTATTTTCATATTATATGTAGAAAAAAATATAAAAATGTTTTTGAAAATATAATACTGTTCCATACATGATAATAACAACCTACTCATCGGAACAGATTTCCAATAATGTAAAAGCAACTCATCCATTATCTTATGTGACGAATGAAAACTTTATGTGCTGGAGGATCCTATTCTTGATGCATCTGGTAATGACGCAAGTGATAAAAAGTTGTCTCTCTATGAGAAACAGTTGAACAATGGTACCAAATATCGATGTCCCATGTTATTATATAGGACCCAAAATATTTTGAAGCAACATGAGGACATGGATGCATAGAGCATGATGTATCTCCTTCAGAATCTCGATCAAGAGAAGGTGATACAATAGATATATGAGATCTCCAATGCATTATTAACAACAAATATTTGAGAGGGGGGAAGCATAAAGGAATCATGTAGTAAATATTATTGTCTATATTGAATTCTTATAAATCTTTGGGATTAAATTCTAACGTGAGATGTGCATAGATACTATACATTCCTCCCAAATAGAGGACTTATGCTATTTTTGTATTAATTATAATTTGATAAATAATTATAAAGTTCATTCAAAACATATTGATTTCATTCCCTATATGGATAAGGAAAAGATGTGTGATAAGACATTGGTTATTATGCTGAATAAGAAAAGGAATAATAAGATTAAAGGGCTTATGAATCATAACAAGTCAATATCTCTTGAGAACCATCATTTGAAGAATAGGATGATCCAGAGGAAGTCTATGGAAAATGTGCTAGTATATTTTTTCTATGTCATGCAAAGACATTGGAAGTAGAACTACAGTCCGAAGTAAGGGGAAGTTGATAGTGCATTCGTTATTGAGTGTAATATTTCAATATACACACATTGGGTTTTAGATACAACTTTTGGTGCTCACATCTATATCCAAATATGAGAAACAAGTATATTTTGAAATATTTCTGTAGAAGAGTTAGATTTATGATCTACCAATGGTGAATAGAAAGAAACTCTAGCCCTTTGGGACTAAAAACTTTCATTTGATAACAATAATGATATCTATTTTAAGGGATTATTGTTATGTACCAAAAATTACCGATAACATAATTTTTCGGTCATGCCTACATATAGATGGTTTTATTTTCATGTTTTTAAATATAAGTTATTTATTTTATAAATGCATCATATGATATGGTATGAATCATTTAAATAGTGGTAATTATCTATTGAATTATAAAAAAATTTATTAAATGTTGATAAGAAATTATTTTGGCATGGCTCATATAACACATACCTTTGGAATAACTATCTTGGTCAAGTAAATGAGAAGAATTTGACAATGGCGTGTCTAGATGATTATTTAGACTCTTCTAATCTAAAACAACATGTATGATTTCATGATTACATATATGAAAAAATTACCAATTCACTATTTAATGTATAGGGTAAAAGATCTAAAGATCTTCTAGGATTGGTAAACATTGATTTGTGGAACATTTATAGTAGAAGGGAGTGGCGGATATGTTTACATCATGTCATTTACTGATGACTTGATTAGATATGGCTAGATGTACTTAATGGCGTATAAGTCATATTCCTTTAATAAATTCAATTAATTAAAGAATAAATTAGATAATAAACATGTAATTATGATAATGACGCTTCGATCATATTCAGGTGGTGAATTTGATAACCCATATTTCATCAACCTTCTTCGAGAGTTTTAGAGTATATCTCAACTCACTCCACCTTGCACGTCATAATGTAATGGTGTTAGTAAATGGAGGAATTTTACATTGTTATACCTCGTAAGGTTTATAATGTGTCATAGAGATTTTCCATAATCATTTTAGGGATATTCATTCTAAATTGTTTCATAGACACTAAAGGGAGAACCAAAAAAGTGGAAAATGGAATTTCATTCATGTTATGGGGTGGAACGAAACTTTTTTTATTGTATACATGTGTATGGGGTTGTTGGTAATTTTTAAGGATTTACCAGGTTAAAAACAATTACAATGATGAAACGTGTTTATGTTTATTTAGATTATTAATGAAAAAATGGGATACAAAATAAATAACTCTTCATAAAAAAAGTGAATATCTCTAAAAAGGATGTCTTTTATAAGAGGGAACAAAAAATCTAAAAGGAATGTGGCATCAAAATTTACTTTGATTAAATTGATGCTCATGATGCACAAGAGTTAGTATGTGAATAGATTCTAATGGTCCCCCTATAAGAGGCAGTTCTTGAAACACATATACTATGTTGGAGCACAGGATAGGTAAGATAATAAGAGAGATATGGTTTTCTAGTCACCAATGTTGGTGGCTCATTATTAGTAGATAATGATGAACATATATACTAAAAATGGTAATAGAGAGATTATAAGATTCAAGATGGTAGTAATCTATTAATTTTGAAATGGATTCCATGTATCAAAACAACATTTTTTTTTCTAGTTGATGCACTAGTTAATGAAAATCTTGTATAGTGTAAATAGGTATTCAAGGGAAAAATAGACATTTAATGTAAATTCAATACCTATAAATAATGGATAGTGGATAAAGTGTTTAAAGAACAGCAAGGAATATGATATTATGTATCATTTTCACAATTTTACATATTGTAATCCATTATTAATATATTTTATATAGATGCCTACCATGACTATAAAATTTGGGGAATTGAGATAAAAATGTTTCTTTAATGCGAACCTTATGGACGATGTACATGGGTCACACCATGAATGGTTTTTGGCTCTAGGTGATTCCAAAAATATTTTCAAGTTGTAGAGATCCATTTATGGATTGAATCAACCATCCAGTTCATTGAATATTTGATTCGATAAACCAATAAAATAATTTTTTCTTTAATAATGAATGTGATACATTTTCTTACAAAATGTTTAGTGTGAATTAATTCATTATCCTATTAGTATATGTTGATGACATATTACTTATTGGAATGAAATACTAGTCTTTGAGTCTGTTATGCACTGGTTAAACTAGTGCTTATCTATGTAGGACATAGGTGAAGTAGCCTATATAACTAGGATTAAGATCATTCGTTTTAGATCTAACAGGCTTCTTAAGCAAATTAAAAATACATACATTGACCAAATAATAAAGAGATTTATTACCGAATAATCGAAGAGATGGTATATTCTAGTATCACTTGGGATAAATATTTATTAGAAAAAATGTATTGAGACAAAGAAAGAGAATGATATAATGAGTAATATACCATTATTTTTAGCAATTAGATTAATAATTTATTCCATGTTATGTACTCAACTTGATGTTTTTGATGCATTGATAATGGTAGGAAGATATCAAGAAGATCTAGGAGAACAGCATTGGTATCCTATTAGGGGTGTCTTGTTGTATCTGAGAATAACAGAGGATATGATATTTGTTTCTAGAGGATATGAAGAGATGGTTATCAGAGGTTATGCTAATGATAGTTTTCAAATCAATCATAATGATATGAAGTCAGATCCATGGCATGTTTTCTATATCAATTGAGGATCGCTGGGTTAGAAGAGTTCAATGTATCAAGTTACCCCAAATTCTAAAATGGATTCCGAGTAAATAACTGATTTTGATGCATCTATGGAGTCCATTTGGATATATAATTTCATGACCCGTCCTCGAGGTCCATGCCATGACTACTCCAATCCCATCTTCCATAGCCCAGGGGCTGGTAACTAGCACCAAAGGAATAATCATGATAACAAGGAAGGAATATCCTTTAATATGTAAACCAAAAACTACAGAGTAAGTAACTGTATGTAAACCCTAAGTAATTCTGTATACAAAATAAAGTGCTGAAAGGAAAGGGGTCGGAAATACAAGCCCAACATTAAAGTACAAACAACTGTAAACTAGTACATATACAGACTGAAAATACTACTACTACTGGGTCATCTTCCAGGAATCCCACCAAATGGGTGGGTATAGATTGCCTCCACAGCACCCCAGGTCTGTCCGTCCACTCCGTGTACATCTCACCAAGTGGTCCACCTCCGGGTACCATCCAGATCTACAAATCTCTACCTCGATCAGTGTTTTCTATCATCTGCAACCAACACAACAGAGGGCGGGAATAGCCCGTGTAGGGGTGAGTATAATGATACTCAGTAGGGACCCCGAGACTGCCGACGGTCTCCCAAAATCCACGATGGTTAAACCATAGAAGAAAGATGCAATCACGAAGTATCAACCAACCCTACATAGGTATATGCCCTTAAATATACCTAAGTTATAAATCATAGTTCGTCTCCAACTCTCGAGCCCAAGCACAACCCAGTCCACACAGGATTTAAAGTAAATCACCTCTAAGATAAATGATTGAAAGTCAAGACCCAGGTCACACAGGTATACATATTTTGTAGACTGATAGAGAAGATTGGATTTAGTCAATGATTCACCTAATCTATCAGACCCACACAAGATACAGGACCAGCTAAGCTATCAAACCCACACAAGATACATTATTTTCTATTCTGTCGGACTCACACAGGATACAGGAACAGAAGTCAGAACTGTCAAACCCACGAGGAATTCTGGTACAATAGTCATCATTGTCGAACCCATGGAGGATTCTGGTACATTAGTCATCGATGTCGAACCCACGGAGGATTCAGGTATAGTAGTCATCGCTGTCGAACCCATAGAGGATTCTGGTACAATAGTCATTGCAGTCACAGCCATCCCTAGGGTTCCCGCACACAGCACGTTCAATTTTGGGAGGGTGCACTCCTCGAGCCAAGTGTCAATACATCAACTATCATGAAGTCTCGAGATTATGTATCACGTAGTTCCACCTCATCATAAGTAACCCAACGCGACAGAAAGTGAATTAAACAGACGTCCGATCTGATAGTTATTGGCATTTCCGTTCCAGGGGCCTGATTGGATTTACGCTCAATCCAAACCCGAACATTTCCCAAATTTGTCCAAAACACACATAGGGTATTGAAACTGGACTACCTCATCGTAGGGATCCCAGTGCCAAAGACGGCACTTCGATCGGACGCATGGTCTAAAAGTTCTTCATATTTAAGAGAAGTCGGGCCCGACTCGTCAAACCCAGTGGGCTGGTGGGTCGGTCCGACCCAGCTCGGCAGGTCCAACCAAGCAGGGGGGTCAGCCCGACCCGGTTTTGTGGGTCTGACCCAGCTAGGGAGTCGGCCTGATTGTACTTGGTGGGTTTGATTAGACTGGGAGGTCGGCCCGACAAGTGGGGCGCGAACCACCTACAGACCGGGCCCGCGTTGTGGGCCGGTCCGGTTTTCCTGGCGGTGCCAAGAGGTGTCACGTCCTTCGCTACCTGGCCAGACGTAGTCCGCCGGTTCAGCCCGGTGGACCCGTTTTGCAAAGCGGGCCACAGTTCTTCCCACACGGAACCTACCGGCACCATAGTTTTTCCAGCCCGGCAGGCAGTAGCTTGCCGGTTCACCGAACTAAGCAACCCATGGTTTTGGGTCGTAGTCTTCTCCACCGCGCGGCGCCTGCAGGTGCCGCTATCTTCCTGCCCGACCTGCATGAGGTTTCCCAGTTCTTCTCTGGCTGAGCGGTTCACGGATGCGGGCCGCAGTCTCCGTCCACGTGGCGCCTTCATGAATCGCGGCTCCTGCTCGTAGAATAGTTGGATCGGCCGACCGATTGTGCCGCGGTCTGGCCAGTTTTTCCACATTCAGGGCGGCCCGAGCAGCCGCCAGACTCCTTCCATGCGGTCGGCCCGTAGCCACCGCCACATCCTCTTTCTCGTGGTTCTCCTCCATTGTGGTGCAACGGCCCCATGCCATTCGACATTGCCTCCAATGTCAAACAACCATAACCAATGGAGGGACGCCAGGCTGTGTTGGTTCGGCTCGCGCCCTCTTTATTAGATGATATCATTTTGTTAATGAAGAACCAAGGCATTCATCGAAGAATGAGTTTATAATTTTATTCATTTGAAATTAATCAAATCCCACTTCATCGATTCGTAATACATTGTCGAAGGAGCGGAAAAATAATTTGAAGACGTCATAGAAGGTTGCGCCCATCACACACCGCCGATTTCTGGCTCAAGCGTCATCCCCATTCTTTGTCGGTGACAGTGCGTTCTTCATTGGAGAAAATGGGTGTTCTTCTCTTTCTTCACATTCCTCGTTGAAAAATGGTCGTCCATAAAAGAGTCCTCCCAAGCTCCCCATATAATAATCGCCAAGGCAAAGTAAAATAATAGGCTCCATAATATTTTAATGTTTCCATGCATTTAAAATAAATTAAAACACTCAAATTAATTTTATGAAGACATTAATTAATTGTGAGGGCATATTTAAGGGGTAGGGAGGTGGAAAGTTCACCCAAATTAAAAGAAGATTGTCTGGCTTTAAACAATTCAATGGGAGTTAATGAGTTAAAGGGAGGTTTCAAGGGGAGTTGAGAGGTTTGAACTGGTGTGGGCCCCACCATGAAATATCCTCCCATAGGAGGTTCTTTGGGTGTGGGCCCCCCTCCAACATCACTTTTTTGAAAATAACCACCACCCAAATAAAGTTATGCCACACATAATATTTATTTAATTTATTAAGAATCCCCAAAAATTAATATCCAACTTTGATAAAACGCAACTTCGAAAAAGGTTTCCTTAAGTGATTACCGGTGTTGCGAGTTAATCGGTGTCCTCAGATTTCAATTCTGAGCATCGGTTCAAAAGATATAAAATATCACATGTATGTTCACTGAACGGACCTGAAAATAAATTTAGAAATTGATTTCGGGCACACCGGGCCTCAGAATCAGGTACCGTAAAAAACTGCGGACTCATAAAATTCCCATGTATTTAAGAAAAAAAAATTCCAAAGGATTTCTAGGTCTTTACAAATAACATTTTCTAAGATTTTTATGTGGTACCTAATAGTAAAGACCCTATCACATTGTATTGTGATAATACTATAGTGGTGACTCTTGAAAAAGAGTCAAGGTCACACCATTAAATAAAGTACATAATCTGAAATTATCACCTATGGAAGGAGTTTTCTTAGAGGGGTGAAGTTGAAGAATGAAAATTTACCATAGAAGAAATCATAGAAGATACCTTTAATAAAGGATTTTCTTAGAACCAATTGCTATGTACTCTATGATTACCAATATTCACTATTTGGAATAATAATAAACACCTTATAAGATCATGATTAATCATTTGTGGAACAATATATGTGATAATGTCTAATGAGTTACTGTCACATTGAAAGCTAATAGTAGTTCCCCACTATTATGAGAACACATAGGTATAATGATAGTTTTCATAAATATATATTATATAGCTGAATGATATATATTGGGGGATAAAATATGATATATACTATCTTGGGTGGAGACTCATAAGACTTTAAGGCACCTTATAATGCTAAAGTCCCATGGTAATTTCCATTGTAGGATATTATGAGCATGAGACCCGCCAGTAGGAAATTCAAATTAATATGTTTCATTATATGTTACTATCGGTCGACATGTGTATTGATCCTTTGAAATAAATATTATTATTAATGATTATTAAAGGTCATATAATTTCATGTATTGATGAAAACAATGATGAAATATATTTTAGTGATGTAGGATATGTTGGGTGCATCACGAGTAAAATTTAATTAATAAATAATGAGAGCATTATTTTTTCCTTCATTTATTTAATGGAAGTCGATATCTCAATTCCTTTGATATAAATGATATTTCCTAAATAAATCAATTCCCATGGTGTTCCAAAGGTATGTTTGATTTATGTAATGTCAAAGAAATAGACACTGATCACATAGGTTGACGACACCATCACACAACATGTTCGATTAGAGATATCGTTATAAAAGGATTATATTAAGAAATAAGTATTTGTATGAGGTGATATGTTATTGTGGTATTATATTCATTCACTATGGGTTCCTTTGCATGTTTCTAGATGATAACCTTACTCTTCTAGTTTCTTTTCCAATTTCAATTAAGAAATAGGCCTAATAAGGTCATATAATAAGCAAATCTGGAATATCAGTTAAATAATATATATTATTATTTATCATTTATCATGTTTAAAAATTAAAAATCCCACATGTTGTTTAATAATTAATCACATTTCCATGATGTCATATATTATGTCACTGGTTATTGAAGATAATATAAATTGAGGAGAATATTTAAAAGATATTTTTTTTTATATTTAGTGAATATAATTTTTTTTATTTATTTGTGAATAATGTAGTGATAATTAATTATTAAATAAATACTTATTATTCCTAGACCTAAATAAAATTTCGAGTAAATACAGATATAGTTTTATTATATATATAAAAATAATATATATTGAAAATTATTTGATTAAATAAAATTTAATTTTAAATCACAAGTTATGCATATGTCGAGAAATATTAATAATTTTAATATATACATGGGGTTCCATAAAGGTTAACTAAATATTACTGGGAAATTGTGTAATTATTTATTTCTAACCATAGTGGTATATCATCCCAATTTTGTATGTTTTCAAGAGAGAGAAAACATTTTTTGTGTCCATAATGATTATATAGAGTACTATCAAAACCCTAGAGAGATACTTTCTACAAGAACCCGCTCAATAACAGAGAAAGATCCTACTCCACCTTCCACTCTCATGTTTAGTGAGGTCAAGGAGAATCCTTTTCAAGCGATTCATATGAAGATCAAAGGTGAATGACGTAAGTGATAAGATCATCCATGCTAGAACCCAGATATTCTTACAATGATATTTAGAGACTCGTTAAATAGATGTGGATCACTAATAAAGGTAATCATCTCTTGATTACTATAAAACATGGATTTTTCAATGTAGATCCAATTTCAGATCCATTAATGAATAAATAATTTCACACAAGGTAATAGTTAAACTAATTAAATTAATTATAAATAATATGTGATGGTCATGTTCATGTTCAAATGATTTATTGATTGTCTATATTTTGTGATCAACTTTTCTTGATCACGATGAATATTTTTATGTAAATCATTGATTTTTCATTGATCATGAAAAAAATATATGTTGTTCCCAACCAATCACACAACTTCACAATGCTCGGAACCTTCAGGCCTTAGATCAATTGGATACTAAAATATGCATGAACTATTCTGATGTATTGTAAAGGATATGATCCTTCCCCATGGTGACTACAAGAATATATTGATTAATATGTATTTTAATAGGGATTTATGACCAATACTTGAGTTCTTTTGGAACATAAAACTAACACTCTAATATATCTATAGGAGAGAGATATGGAAATCTTAAGGTGACTATCAGGATATCCAGATGTACCATGTTGTAAAGGAGAAATGAGCATGATCTTTTACCACATACTTCACTAGAATATAATAATTCTCCACATGAATCAGAAAAGAAATATGTTCTTTGTTTTAGGTAGTGATATGAATATATGGACAAGCTACTATGGTGATAGGAACATGAATATGAACCGGCCCATATTTTATTATTATAATATTCCAATGTATCTCTTCTATAGAAGAGAAAATATTCTGTAACTTTTGTAGAGTTTGAGTTTGGATATAGTGTATCCCTTCTAATGATGTTAGGCTATACTAGTAGATATCACCAATTGAAGTGATGATATATTCCATTCCCTTTACTCTATCTATTTCTATAGTATCCTACTAGACTTAATATGGGGGAGAAATAATATTCACTTACCACTGGGATTCAACCATATATGGTTGATTTAATTTAGTGGTAACCACAAAATAAGAAGGATCACGAGGTTTCTCCAAGAAATATGTGTGATATTCACCTATGGGAACCAAAATATGTTATAATTCTCTGCTAATAAACAATATATGATCACTAGATAACATAGAGGGAATGCACGAATTGAACCATACCATGGGTGTTGTAACCAACTATCCACAATTATACCATCATGGAAAAACAACATGATTTACTAGTTCAGAGGTCTAGTGAACATCCTCTTGAGTTGGTTTTTGAAGGTTGTGTTTCATGAAATGAGGATAGTGTTTTATGGTAGGTGGATCACCCATTACACGTACTTATTATTGATGTCACTGGAGGGTTATTCTATATCCCTTAATTCAAGGTGATATGTGATATGATGTTCTAGAGAAAGTATCCCAAAAGGGTTGGAGGTTACAATGAGTTCCACATGTTCATCCACCATTAATGATTCAATTTGTTGGAATTTACAAGTTTGAGACTATACCAATAATCATTTAGAGTCATGATAATACCATTTTTGTGGTATACTATAACTTTGATGTTAATAACCATTTTATAGATACGTTGAGTGGGTTTCATCACCCCATTAGCAAATGGTTATACTCCTTTTCCAAAATCCAATTCATTAGAATGGGTGTATAATGATCACTCCATTATTTTGTGTCAGAGAGAGCTTTATAAAACGTCTTACATAATAAAATAGCCACAAACAAGAAAACCCATTTGTGTTTCATCAGAAATAATGATTTATATATATATTTTATCCAATTTTAATGCTTGTTTGTTGGATTTATATATTATTATGATTATAAGATTCACGTTGAGGTCACCATTTATAGTTTTGATTTATATTAAATCAGAGGGTGATGAAAACACTAGATAAAAACTAATTTTTTATTATTATAAGAGTGGAATTATCCATTGGAGCTACAAGATTATAAGATTCATATTGGGTTCACTATTTTTTATGCATATTTATTAAAGGTAGTTGTAGAAATATTATACCACCATGATGATTATTATTATGAGAGTGTAATTGACCATGAACCCTTTATGATTATATGATTCTTGTTGATTATTCCATTTTTTCTTTGGGTATTCACTTAATGTGTTTATATTCACATTATGGTTTTACTTTCCAAAGGAAGTCACTCAAAGATTTATATGAATCCATAAATGTGTTTTGAACTTATGTATGAGTGGATTAGATCACACACACATTTTATTTTGAATTATTTCCATCATTGGTAACCTCTGTAACACCCCGAAAAGTCAGTTTAAGAGAATAACAAGATCAATATCTTTTTAACATGAAACACTAATCTTTAGGAAATTTTTGATATATTATAGAAATATTATTATTTAAATATGACTGTTATAACATTAAAATTAGAAATTTGGGTATGAAAATTAATCAAATCATTATGAAATATATATATATATATAATGGTCATACTAAATATAAATGTATTAATTAATTACTATCAAGTAAGTAATGAATTTTTGTTAAACTCATTTTATACTTCAAAAATTATTTTTCATCAAAATGGTTTTTATTGAATTTATGTGAGAAAACACTGAAACAAGTTTCTATAACTATTATAAGTTATATTTTAAATTAATTATACCATTTTTTAAATCATAATAACCAAATTAACTGAATGTAAACTTTAATAAATTTCAGGAAGGGGTTAATTTTTACTGAATAATGAGAAAATGCCAATTTTTATTGAAAATTATCATTTCCATTCATGTATTCTAAATGAAATGTTTTGTTTTAATTATTTTTATTTAGTTTATTTTAATTAATAATAATATAAATAATTTTATTAGTATTTAAATTATTCTTAATATTGTTAGAAAAACATTTTTATACTTAAAAATGTATTTTTTTGGAAAATTAATTTTAATTGCATTTTATGGGATTAATTTAAATGTAATTTTGGTAATTTACAGGGAAGGAATTTTATAAAATGGATTTTATATTTTTAATTAGAATGTAAACAATTATTAAACTATGTAATAATATTTTTTGTCATTATAAATAGTATCAATGGAAAATATTTGTCAACATGGTTAGAGTAAATTGTGTTGAATAAGGATAAATATATAACATAAGGCTTCAAACTCATCCATACAATTGACTATATTTCATAGGATGAGTTTACATTTTCAACACATTCAAACATTATAAAATATAGAATTATCTTCTCATTAGTATTTGATAATAAACTTCATTATATTTTATGTGTAAAAATTGAAAAATATCACTCTCTTGATTTAAATTATTCTTATATATTCACAAAGGGAAAATAAAATATTTTAAATGAATAGAATAGTTTTTTTGAAATTATGTAATATATTTTTAAATGTTAGCGATGATATAACTATCATTAATTTTAACAAAAAAATGACATAATTCTTATGGTGGCAGTAGAATAATAAAATTAAACGATTTTAAATACATAAAATATAATATTTTTAAGATGAATTATTATTTTAAAAAAAATTATGGTTAAAATAATTTATAATTAACAGCGAATGTTTCTAAATATGTATTCAATACCATTCCTAGTGTTTTCATATTAAATATAATATTATATTAATAAAAACAATAAAAACAAACTTCTAAAAATAATTATCCAAGTTCTTGAGGTGATTATATCCTCAGAAAACAATCTATATGGTCTTCAAAAAGATATCTAACATAAGTTTTTAAAAGAGTAGATACTCATCTTAACCAAGCATTTTCAGTTTACTTGTTCAACCTTTTACAATTTTTTCATAACCATTACAATATAGTAAAATAGTGTTTCCCATAAATATAGATGTTATTATGTAAATTTAGTTACCTTATTCATCTCTTTTTTGAAGCAAATGGGAAGTGAAAGTATCCATTGTGTGTACATGTAGGTTACCACCTCCACAAAGCAATAAAAATAATTTTCCATCCCCAACTCAAATGTATATTTATGATGGTCAATTTAATAAATATATATTATATTTATGATATTGTTATTGTTCTTAAAATTTGAATTATTAATTAGTTTTATTTTGTTTGAAACATTGAATAATTGAATGATCACTTATTATAACGTACAAACTATTGTCTCCATGATGGGATGTAATTCATTTTTCATCACCTCTTTATATGAATGGTTATATATATATAGTGAAAATAGAAGATACTTGTATCATTATTAACAAATTATATATTATGTAATCATGATCAATGTACAAGTATTGGAACTTATGAACTAAATCATTCATGAAAAATAAAATAGTTAACACCCAAAAATGATGAGTTAAATAAAGTATTATGATCAAATTGGTTTGTAATTTTTTATAATGGGATCATTTTCAATAATATAATTATTTTCTTGGTTATGCTAAAAAATAATAATATATATTTTTTTATATAGGAGGCCAGATCACTTACGAAGAAAGTTGAACATAAGGTAAGGGTTTCTCATTTTGATTTTGATTTTTGTGAGAATTATTCTATATTCAACAATTAAATTTTTTTGGTTAATGTTCTTCCCATTTGACATGTTATACCATTAGTCCCTATATTTTAAATAAATTTAAATTTTCATTTTAAGTTACTCTTTCTTTGGGAATATTCTTCAGATGTTACAAATGTTGTAAGGGTGTATGTTTTAATCTCAATTATTTTTGAAATTGTCTATTATAAATTTAAATTGATGATAATTATATGTAAATTAACATATATACTCTATATATTTTATTATAATATGTTTATTACATGTATATTAACATGAAAACTCTTCAAATAAATATATCACGAAAGTTATTACCTATACATTAAATGTTTTATAATGTTAATTTTTACTACTATTAATTATATTTACAATGTCCTTTAAAAAAATCTAAATGTTGTCCAAACATTTAATTTTAACATTTTACAAATGTGCGGAAATATTGTTTGATTTTTATTTATATTAAATCAATGTATTTCCTTACTGAAATTAATATTATTTTTGTTGAAGATTAATTTATATGTTTCCAATTTAGTTTCCATATAGAATTATATTGTCTATATTCTAAGAAGTTTATATAAAACTTTTATCAAAGGAAATTGATATCTTTCTCCTGTTATCAAAAAAATGTTTGATTTTTTTGGTATTTTTCATATACATAAATACCAATTAAATATTTGTATTCTTGATTGAGAATATTATTTTATGATTCCTTAAAATTTATTTCTCTAGCTGTATATTTAAGATGATGATTTAATGATGATTCTATGAAATTTATTTCTTTACCATTTCACAATTATGTTATGATAGAACCGTTATGAAATCCCTTTATTTTAAATGGGATATGATACGATGAAATGATGAAATTATTTGAAATATTTACATTCCATGGGTCATGATATTTTAATGTTGTTAATATTTTATTTTCATATTTCACACATATGTATGGTTTTCCTTACGTGACCCGTCATTGATAAATCATATAGCCCTCTAATGTTTCGGGTAAAGATGAATTTCAAATGAGATAATAATGTAAAAACCCGGAGCTCCGGTTTCAGGTACGGATCTCATTTACGGGATTTTTAAGAAAAAAATGGAGAATATAGAAATTTTTATAGTACACGCAGTGTACTTTATGAGCACATGCCATGTACTTCTCGGCCACTCTAAGACGTGTGTTGGCCGATACCGGGACACACACACGGTGTGTATCTGGAGATTTTCAGAGTACACCCCGTGTACCTTATGAGTACACGCCATGTACTCCTTTGCCACTCGAAGCCGTGTGATTGGATGTGTCTGGGCCACACACACGGTGTGTAAGGCTGAGGTGGAGGCCAGTTATTTCGGGGTACAGAAATTTGAAGTACATGCCGTGTACTCAAGAAGTACACGCCGTGTAATTTCATTATATTTCATTAATCAGACCGGGGTCATGCCTAATTCTCGTAAACACCTTCTTCTCCACATAATTCCATCTAGAGCATCCAAGGAGGCCGATTCTTCTATGAGCCACTGATCCATCACCGGTTGTCCGAATCGAACTCTGTCAATTGCAGAAGAATCGCAGCGGTGAGTTCTCAGTTCTTCTTTAGCCTCGTTTTCTGATTCTTCCTCTCGCGTGAGTTATCTGAGGTTGAGCGTTTTTGACGTTTTTGCAGATCTACTCCATTCTAGGATGATTCATGTGCTGAGGTTCAAGTATATCAATCTCCAAGGATCTAGGTAGGTGGTTTGTTTCCCTACACTGAATTTCCTTGATTTTTTTTGCAAAAGTTCTGGATACCCATGTATCCGGTGTCTCGGGTTAGGGTTTTGACCTTATTTATTTATCTGTCTTATATTTCTTGTATGCTTGAGGTTATTAGATGATTACTAATTGCTCATTATCATGTTTGAGGATCACCCCATGGGAGTTTCCCCTTGTTTTGGATGTTGTTTTCCGTTTGGCATGGTTTGCCTACGAGGCATCCCCTATTGCATTGCTAGTATGCCTATTGACTTGATTGCATGTATTTCCTGCTGTTATATGCGTGTGGATGCTTTTTTAGATATTATCCAAGTAGTTGTTTAACATACTTAGGGCTACTAATAGTCTATTACGCATGAATGGACTGCTCAGGGCCATGATAACCTGGTGCGGGAGATCAAAGAGGGAATATACGATTAAGTGCTTCCCTAGAGGGTCTGTTGGTTTTAGTTTCGTATGCAGGAACTACGAGAATCAGAATTTGTGCTTCCCAAGAGTCTTCTTAGTTTACCCACTCATTGAGACCACATGAGGAATTAGACATAAGTGCTTCCTCAGATAGTCTTTAGCTATTATTGCAAGACCATAGGGGAATTGACGTAAGAGCTTCCCAGAGTGTCTGTGCCATGTTTTATTACTGGACTATAGGGGTCTTCTAGATTAATCCACCCAGATAGTCAGTGTAATTTGTATGATGGTTGGTTGTGACGAGTCCACCAAGCCGAAGAACAAGCTTGGGTTTTGTACTGCTTGTGTTAGGCAGTCTTTTTAGATTCCTACTGTGTTACTTGCTTATCTTAGAATAAGAAACTTGGCTGGTTTTCCCTGGTTGTGTAATTAAATGAATATGATTGGTAATTGGTAGAATTGTTTACTACATTGTTTACCTTTCCTTTTTCTATATCACTCACTGATAGTAGGGCACGAATCTTGTGGCGGTTGCCTACCGGGATTAGTCTCACACCCTGTTCGGGTCCTTCTTTTTGGCCCAAACAGATTATATAGTTGCATGTTTTGGTAGGGATTGTGGCCCTTCCACCTCAGGTACTTTATTGTTGGTTGGATCTGGAGTGCATGGGACTGGGTCTTGGCCCGCGATGCTGCTGGAGTTGCTCTTTACTTTTAGCACTTTGGTTTCAGTTGTATTTTAGCATGTTGTTTTTGCTTACTACTTTCCATAGACACATGTACCATCCTTCATCATTGTTATATCAGGCATTGCTTTTACTTTATGTTCAATTGTTGCATGCTATTTACTACATCCACTATTGTTTATGTTTATTCTCTTGCTGCTTACTTTCCCAAAAGAGGGCATAGTTTCCCCACTGACTCACCAAGGCCCTCGATGCTAGTCAACAGCCTCTAGCATTTGGGGAAACACGCTCGAGGTCATGTGAAGAACCGGGTACGGGGCACCAGTGGAGGGGCTCTGGATTTGGGTCATTACAAAGTGGTATCAGAGGAGTTTTCCTTATTTCTATTTCCTTACTATTTTGTGACCATAGCCAGGGATAGGATGAACTGGGCAGTTAGTACTTAACTATGCCCGGGAGTAATTAACCCGTGTACAAGGAAAAGTTATATTACCACGTAATTGCAATTTTCAGTTTTTGCAAGTGTTACAGTTTATTATATTTCACCGTTGGGTGATGCACATGTTTTGTGTTGTTAAAATTTATATGATTATGGATCTATTTGGTTGCAACCTGATGAGATTAGGGTGTTCCATCTCATGCATCATATAGGCACCGGGTAGGAAATCACTGGTCAAGAATTTTACCATGCCATCTAGGGTGAATTAGAATTGTTTGCTGTTGTGATAGATGACGTGATAGATTATGTGTTCCATTGTGGTAGTTGCTGTGATAGAAATAGTTGTTGCGCTGATAGAGTATTGCTTCTTTTACAGCCTGTTTAGCATGGGTGCCAAGCTCTGGTCATGTAGGTGTTATGGGCCCTCGAGGATCGGGATTTGGCCGATCTTTGTTGTTATGCTATTTACTTGTTGTATGCTTTGTGATGATTCCAAGATTTGATTTGCGGGGAGTATGGGCCCCCACGGATCTGAATTTCGCACATAGATGGTTGTTTTCTAGTGTTTCTGGCATTCGGAGCAGTTTTAGAGCTACTGCCTGGAAAAACCATGAATACACGGCGTGTACTTCCTTCATACATGCCGTGTAGTTTTTAAATCGTGTTACTATCTGTGTAAACAAAAAAACGGGGTGTTGTAAAATCTTTAGGGGCACACTGTGTACCGCATGTATAGGCCATGTGGTATTCAACCATGTAACCGGCCGTGTCTCCAACAACACGGTTCGGGGAAGCTCGTGTAGTGCACGTCGTGTGTTATAAATTCATGACGTGTAGGTTTCTTCTGGGTACCCAGCCGTGTGACGAACAACACGAGTTGGTGTTATCCATCCTTATACACATCATGTTTGTTCAGAACATGCCGTGTAGGGGATCAGCTGTGTAGCTGGTCGTGTAACCTGCTACACGGGTCACCGAGCCTGTCTAGTACACGCCGTGTTTTAGAAGAACACGTTGTGTAGTTTTCTTTTAGGTACCCGTCCGTGTCACGAACAACACGGATTGGTGTTATCTCCTCTCAAACATGCCGTGTTTGTTCGGAACACGCCGTGTAAGGGGTTAGCCGTGTAGCCAACCATGTGAACCTATTACACGGACTGCTGAAGCCTGTCTTGTACACGTCGTGTCCTCAAGGCACACGCCGTGTAGTCTAGTTTTTGGAGAACCTTGTAGATTAGCTGTGCAAGGAGACTCGGGCAGGGGAGTGGAGTCCGGGTACCCGCCATGTTTTTGGACAACACGCCATATATTCTGCAAAGTTACATGACCGACGTGGTAGAATTACACGCCCATGTAAATGGATTAAACAAACACGCCATGTAGTTTAAATACATGCCATGTAGTTCAGTTTTTCAAGATTAAGTGTTTCTCTCTCCTATTCTCATTTTGTACTCATGCATTCTCTGTTCTTGTTGATCCTAAATCTGGAGTGTGCTTTTGAAATTTCAGGGTTATGGCACTAAGATTTCCTCCCGTTGCATGGGAGGAACCAGGAAGTGGCAGTATGCCTGATACATAAGACTAGGGACTACCTGTAGTTCCGCCGATTGTTCTTGATATGGCACCTACAGTGATTCTGGACACTGGTGCAGATTCTCAGTTCAGAGAGGGTTTCATGAGGTTCATGGAGACCTTCAGGGGAGCTCAGCATCCAGCCCCGTCTATGGTAGAGCTGACGTGAGTCTTCCAGAAGCAGCATCCTCCCACTTTCATAGGGGATGGAGGACCTCAGGTTGTAGAGTCATGGCTAGAAACCATGCTTTCCATCTTTGAGAATCTAAAGACACCCCCAGACAGACAGGTAAAGCTCGCGACTTACATGCAGTGAGATTCTACCAAGAGATGGTGGGATGTAGTCTCGTAGACAGGGCTCCATCAGACTATGGCTTGGGACGAATACCAGCGTACGTTCTATGACTACTTCTATCCAGTGATGATGAGGGCCGACAGGGCCAGAGATTTCATGAACTTGTAGCATGGTACTCTTTCGGTTATGGAGTATTCCTCTCTCTTCACTGAGTTACAGCGTTTCTCTCCCGTTCTGGGAAATGACGAGCTATTCTTGGAAAGGAAGTTTGAGGAGGGCCTCAAACCCGATATCAGATTGCAGATGAATGTCTTCATGCTGACTTCTATTACTCTAATAGTCAACCAGGCTTTGATCACCGAACGAAATCTATGGGAGACTGGATTTTTTGACCAGGGCGGTTCAACATCCAAGGCTGAGTCATTTCATACTGATAGTAGGAAGCGCCACCAAGAGTCTACTCGAGGTGACTCGAGGAAGCGAGGTACATATTCTAGTAGACGGGATATTCCTTCTGGAAACCCAGTGGTATGCTATCAGTGTGAAAAGAGTGGTCATAAGAAACCTCAGTGCCCGAGAGATCCAGTGGGGTGCCGAGCTTGCGGCAAGATGGGTCATTTGTATTGTTTTTGTAGGGTTCTTCTTCCAGTGGCCAGTGAAGGAGGATTAGTTTGAACCCATCGTTCTGGAGCAGGATTACCAGTCCCACATCAGACTAGGGGCTGGAGTTCTTCAGGTTGTTCAGGCCAGGGTAGAGGTCATGGACGCGGTGGTCAGGCTCAAGTGGGATCAGCTAAGGGATATCAGGCTGCTACACAGGGCCACCATACTGGCCAAACATTTGCAGTAGAACAAATTCATCGGGATCAGGATCCTGGACCTTCCACAGTTCGAGTTACGATCCTAGTAACCTCAGTTTTATCTTCTGCACTTTTCGATACCGGAGCTTCTCATAGCTTTATTTCTGTGCACACTGTGGACAGCCTTAGACTCACTGTCCTTACTTCTGAGGATACTTTGGCACTAGACACTCCTTTGGGACATAGAAATATTAATGTGAATCAGTGCAGGGAGTTCCCCCTTGAGTTTGGTTGGTGTCACTTCATGTGGGATCTTTATGTCCTAAAGATGACATGTTATGATGTCATTCTCGGAATAGACTGGCTAGTTCCTTTTCAGGCCTTTGTCAGCTGTTATCGTTGCAGGGTGAGTTTCATGTCACCAGAGGGAAGGTATTTTCTTCAAAAGGGAGAATGGGATGTTGAGGCAAGAAGAACTAGACCAGAGCATCATGGGTTGGGCAGAGTTACGTCCCAGATTTCCAGTTTATAGCTGGATGATCAGGGGACCACTCAGATGGAATTTCCTACAGTGGTTGACCACTTTCCAGATGACTTTCTAGATGACTTCTCAGGTTTTCCTCCAGAGCATGAGGTAGAATTATCTTTTGAGATTGTTCCAGGAGCCTCACGTGTATCCATACCTCCTTATAGGATGTCTACGCCTTAGTTGCAAGGGCGAAAGAAGCAGTTGTAGGAGTTGTAGGCTAAGGGTTTCATCCGACCTAATACTTCTACATGGGGTTCGCCTGTGTTGTTTGCAAAGAAGGAAGATGGTACCTTACGACTTTGTGTAGATTATTGGATGTTGAACCCGTTGACGGTCAAGAACTGGTATCCATTGCCGAGGATTGATGATCTCTTCAATCATCTTCGAGGAGATCGGGTGTTCTCGAAGATTGACTTGAGGTCTGGCTACCATCAGCTGCATGTTAGGCCTTCAGATATACCCCTGACAGCCTTCAGGAGCAGGTATGGCCTTAATGAGTATACGATTATGCCGTTCGCCTTAAGAACGCACCAGTAGTTTTCATAGCACTGATGAACCGAGTGTTCCATCCTTACTTGTATTCCTTCGTCGTGGTCTTCGTGGATGATATCTTGGGGTACTCTCACACTCGACATGACCATGCAACCCATCTTGAGATCGTTTTGAGTACAGTGAGGGAGCATCAACTTTATTCTAAACTCTCAATGTTCCACTTTTGGATGGATGAGATTCACTTCCAGGGTCATGTTATCTTAGAGACAGGAGTATCAGTAGACCCAAAGAAGCTGAGAGCAGTAGTCACCTGGGAATAGCTAAAGAACGTCGTCGAGGTACATAGTTTCTTGGGGCTGGCTGGTTACTACAGGCAGTTTATACGGGACTTCACACGCCTAGCGGCACCGTTGATGGGCTTGACTAAGAAGGGGGTGAAGTTTGTTTGGTCAGAAGCCTGTGACTCAGCCTTCTAGGAGTTGAAGGGGAGATTGACTTCAGCACAGATTCTAGTTCTGCCAGAGCCGGGCAAGAGTTATACAGTTTTCTGTGATGCATCTGGCATAGGTCTTGGAGTAGTGCATATGCAGGAATTTCGTGTTGTCATGTACGGATCTCGGCAGTTGAGGCCACATGAGAAGAAATACCCTACGCACGATTTGGATTTGAATGTGGTTGTTCATGCTTTGCATTGTTGGAGGCACTATCTCATGGGAGATAATTTCATGGTATATACTGAACATAGGAGCCTCAAGTATATCTTCACGCAGCGTGACGTGAATCTAAGATAGAAGAGGTGGGTCGAGCACCTACAGTGTTTCGACTTCGAGCTTTATTATATTCCTATGAAGGTAAATGTTGTGGCAGAGGCACTGAGTAGGAGGACTGAGTTTCAGGCAGTTCAGGAATCCAACAGTGAGTGGAAACTCATGGCTCTGTTCTCTGAGATGCATCTGGAGGTACACGATAGACAGGGTCAGACGGTTCTTTCTTCTGTAGCTGTTACCTCTTCCCTTTTTGATCGAGTTTGAATGAGGCGGCTATCAGACCCTGGAGGCCTAGTCCTACGGGAGGGTGTGTCAGATGGAGACCCTACTCTGGGGTGGACATTGGGTGAGGATGAGGTGCAATGTTTTCATGGTCGCGTATGGGTTTTAGCAGAAAAACGTGAGGAGATGATGCAGGAGTCTCATTCCTCATCTTGGGAAGTTCATCCTGGTGTCACCAAAATGTACCGAGACATGGACCTCCAGTATTTGTTGCCTGGTATGAAGAAGGATGTGGCTGGTTTTGTTATGTGGTGTTCCACCTGTCAGCAGGTGAAGGCAGAGCATCAGTGACCAGCAGGGCTTTTGCAGCAGTTACCCATTCCTGAGTGGAAATGGAATGATGTTGCGATGGACCTCGTGACAGGTTTACCAAGATCACCTCAAGGAAATTATGTGGTTTGGGTTGTAGTGGACAGGCTCACGAAGGTTGCACACTTCTTGCCGATCAAGGAGACCTTAAGTGTTGATGAGCTGGGATGGTTGTACATCCGGGAGATTGTACGTCTTCATGGAGTTCCACACTCCATTTTTTAAGATAGGGATGCATGTTTTACTTTGCACTTCTAGCAGGGGCTACAGAGGGCATTGGGTACATGGTTACTTTTGAGTATATCATGCCATCCCAGACTGATGTGCAGTCCGAGCGTACAATCCAAGTGCTTGAGGATATGCTCCGAGCATGTATTATAGACTTTTGCGGTTCTGGGGAGAAGCATATTCCTCTGGTGGAGTTCTCCTACAACAACAGTTTCCTGGAGACTATTCAGATGGTACTTTATGAGGCTTTGTACGGTAGGCCATACCAATCACCTTTATGCTGGCTAGAGGCAGGAGAGGCGAGTTTGCTGGGACCTCATCTTGTTCAGGAGACTTCAGAGCAGATATAGCTGATTCGGAAGAGGATGGCTATAGCGCAGTCTCGACAGATGTCTTATGCTGATCAGCGGAGACGACCTCTGGAGTTCAAGTTCTGGGATTAGGTTTTACTGTGTGTCGCACCGAGGTTGGGACACAAGAGGATTCAGAGATAGGGTAAGCTTTCACCGAGATACGTCGGGATGTTTGAGGTTCTGGAGAGAGTTGGGCTGGTTGCTTACAGGTTGCAGTTACCTTAGAGAAACCAGGCTATGCACGACGTCTTTCATGTTTCTCTGCTTCGATGGTATTTCTCAGACCCGTCTCATGTTTTGCGACCCGAGGAGGTTGAGTTGGAGTAGGATGCATCCTTTGAGGAGCATCCTATCAGGATTTTTGATCGTAGTACAAAAGTGCTTCATGGCCGGTATGTTCCTCTGGTACGGGTACTATGGCAGCATGACCATATACAGGACGAGACTTGGGAGAGGGATGTTGATATGTGATCAAAATGTCTAGAGTTGTTTGAGGGTTCTTCTTCTACGCCTTTCTAGGGAAATTCGGGGAAGAATTTCCTTAAGGGGAGAATTTTGTAAGAACCTGGAGCTCCGGTTTTAGGTACGGATCTCTTTTATGAGGTTTTAAGGAAAAAATGGAGAATCTAGATATTTTTAGAGTACACACCGTGTACTTTATGATCACACGCCGTGTACTTCTCGGCCACTCTAAGCCATGTGTTGGTCGAGACTGGGCCACACACACGGTGTGTATCTGGAGATTTTCAGAGTACACACCATGTACCTTATGAGTACATGTCATGTACTACTCTGCCACTCGAATCCATGTGATTGGCCGTGTCTAGGCCACACACATGGTGTGTAAGGCTGATGTGGAGGCCGGTTAATTCGGGGTACAGAAATTTGAAGTACACGCCATGTACTCAAGAAGTACATGTCGTGTACTTTCTTTTTATTTCATTAATCAGACTGGGGTCATGCTTAATGATCATAAACACCTTCTTCTCCTCCTAATTCCGTCTAGAGCATCCGAGGAGGCCGATTCTTCTCCGAGCCACCGATCTGTCACGGGTTGTCTGAATCAAACTCCGTTGATTGCAGAATAATCACAGCGGTGAGTTCTTGGTTCTTCTTTAGCCTCATTTCCTGATTCTTCCTCTTGCGTGAGTTATATGAGGTTGATCTTTTTAGATGTTTTTGTAGATATACGTCGTTCTAGGAGGATTCACGAACCGAGGTTCAAGTATATCGATATCCATGGATCGAGGTAGGTAATTTGTTTCCCTACGTTGAATGTCCTTGAGTTTTTGGTGTAAATGTGCCGGATAACCATGTATCGGGTGTCTCGGGTTAGGGTTTTGACCATGTTTATTTATATTCCATAGATTTCATGTATTCTTGAGGTTATTAGATGATTACTAATTTTTTGTTAGAATGTTTGAGGATCACCCCATAAGTGTTTCCCCTTGTTTTGGCTGTTGTTTTCCATTTGGCATGGTTTGCCTACAAGGCAACCCCCATTGCATTGCTTGTATGCCTGTTGACCTGATTGCAAGTATTCCCTGCTATTATATGCTTGTGGATGGTTTTGTAGCTATTAGCCAAGTAGTTGTTTAACTTACTTAGGGCTGATAACAGTCGATTACACATGACTAGACTGCTCAGGGTCGTGAGAACCTGGTACGGGAGATCAAAGAGGGAATAGACGATTAAGTTCTTCAATAGAGGGTCTGTTGGTTTTAGTTTCATACGCAGGACCTACGGGAATCAGACTTTGTGATTCCCAAGAGTGTTCTTAGTTTACCAACACATCAAGACAACATGAGGAATTAGACATAAGTGCTTCCTCAGGGAGTCTGTAGCTATTTTTGCAAGACCATAGGGGAATTTCCGAAAGAGCTTCCCAGAATGTCTGTTCCATGTTTGTTTACTGGACTATAGGGGTATGCTATTTTAATCCACTCAGAGAGTCAGTGTAATTTTTTTGATGGTTGGTTGTGACGAGTCCACTAAGCCAACGAACAAGATTGGGTATTGTAATGCTTGTGTTAGGTAGTCTTTTTAGATACCTCATGTGTTACTTGCTTATCTTGGAATAAGATACCTTGCTGGTTTTCCCTGGTTGTGTAATTAAAAGAATATTATTGGTAATTGGTAGAATTATTTACTGCATTGTTTACCTTTGCTTATGATATATCACTCAATGATAGTAGGGAATGAATCTTGTGGTGGTTGCCTACTGGGATTAGTCTCACACCCTGTTTGGGTCCTGCTTTTCATCCCAAACAGATTATATGGTTGTAGGTTTAGGTAGGGATTATGGCCCTTCCACCTCTGGTACTTGATTGGTGGTCGGTGCTAGAGAGCATGGGACCAGGTCTTGGCCCGTGACGCTACTGGAGTTGCTGTTTACTTTTAGCACATTGGTATTAGTTGTATTTCAGCAAGTTTTTTTTCTTACTGCATTCCATAGACACATGTACCATCCTACATCATTGTTATATCAGACCTTGCTTTTACTTTAAGTTTAGATGCTGCATGCTATTTACTGCTTCCGCTGTTGTGTATGTTTATTCTTCCACTGCATACTCTACCAAATGAGGGCATATTTTCCCCACTGGATCACCAAGGCCCTCGCTGCTAGTCGGCAGCCTCTGGCATTTGGGGAAACACGCTTGAGGTCATGTGGCGAACTGGGTACGGGGCACAAGTGGAAGGGCTCCAGATTCAGGTCGTTACAAATAACAACATGAATGTGGAGTGACCCTTGTTTAGTAAGATAATTTTTACACAATTATAGTCATGGGAATGAATCTTGACTAAGGAAAAGAAGTAATTGGGAGTAAAATAAATCCACTATGATAGTCTTGGGAGTGAATCATGACTAAGGGAATGAAGTAATTGTGAGTAAAATCAATCCACTATGATAGTCTTGGTAGTGATCCATGACTAGAGAAATGATTTTCTATGCTTGTGTGTATGACACAAACCTATGTAATATAATTATGTTATGTTTAGATTGATAATGATTGTGTTTTGATGATTCCACATTCTTATAAATTCTGCCTTCAATATCATAATGTCTTATTCATTGATGTGTGATTAACGATATTTTAGTAACTAGGTATGACGTTATTATATTATGATCATGTTATTATAAAGTTATCATTATATTATGATTTTGTTTGATCATAAATGGAAATATATTATTTTTAAACTTACTGACAATCTAATATCACCCTTTATTATGTTTCCATTCCTTATGAAATGAAGATATATATTTTTAGGATATGTCATAGAAGGGTAAATTGACATTTGAATTTTTTAAGGAATGTCGATGATCATTCATTAAATAATTTTTTATATATATAGTCTCCAAAGACACTAAACCAATAGAGGATTAAAATGGATCGTATTGATATATTATTAATATTAATCTAAAGCGATGTATTATTTATGTGTGAAATGATTTGGACACTCCAATTGATATCAAATCAGTTATTAGATTTTTTTTTGGAAACAATGATGAGTAATATTTAGTGGGATCCTTCATGATAATCCTATATATTTGAGAACATAATAATATAAAATAATGAATGGAGAGTAATTATCATGGAAAATACATACCTATTAGGATACTAATAATTGGATTTATTTGTTTCATGGACGAACATAGGGTTAATGAATTTGAATGCGGTGGATCAGTTGTAAACATGATTATCACTAATGTACGATGAGTGGGCCTAAGGATTCACACCTAGATAGAAAAACCTAATGTATATTTTTAGGTTACATCACATTGGATGATATATGATAAACCTTGGGTGATATAGAGTGAAAACAAGGTTCCCTGATTTAGACATCCAATCAATAATTTTTTAGGACTATATGATTTATCACTATGATCATTATTTCTAAAATTTTGATTTTGGTATTTAGTAAATAGATTCAATTAAAAATAATCATGTTAATTATAAATGTGATGGATAATGGGATTATTTTTCTCATTATAAACCATGTGAAATGGTAGTCAGAGTGAAATAAATATGAATTTTTCTGATCAACTGTATTCTTAATTGATTAAAAATATCAACATTGTTGAGTTTCCTAGTACATATAAGAAGATAAAGATAGTTTTCATGGTATATAAATTGATTAAGACCATGTATAAAATAATATTCATCTTCTTACTTGTTGTGAATGTGGGATGAAGAACCCAAGGGAATGTCTTATACGAAAAAGAGGATTATTTATGTGTGGGAAAAAATTAAATAAAGTTATGATATTAAAGGTAAAATAAAGAGTATAATGGGTAGAAAAAAATTATATCATAAATTAGAATTTATAGTTTAACATGATATGTGTGGGGTATATGAGAATTATTCTGGTCAATTATCTAATCAATGTTTTCACTCTTATGCCAAAGATGGGTGTATTCCATGGTAATCATTAATAAGTAATGATTGAAGTGTTTATGTGTTATTATTAAAGAATAATGTTTTAGATATGTTTTATGTAGAGACATATCCCCAGATAGCCCAAATTTGGTGACTTAATTCAATTAAATTTTAATGAATACAACTCATCAACCCTCAAAGGACTGATAAATTTAGTAGACTCGGTAAACTAGATACATAAATTAGGATTGTATTAAAAATTAATACACTAATTATAACAGAATTTTTTTTATTCTTTCTAAATAAGTAACTCCGAGGATAACTCCAATCCATCAAGTAAATCCATGCATATCTATCATAGTAATCTTCATGGAAACCTTGGAAAATAAACATTATATGGGTGGAATCAAATTCTCAGTAAGGTAAAAATATAGGGGAACCAATAATGAATTAATGATAATAGTCAATAGAGAAAGGAAAATAACTAAAAACTCATTCCATTTAATAAATAAACTTAATGGAATTATATAAGAAATATAGAAAGGTAATAATTGGAAGTACATTCTATTGAAATAACTAGTTAAGGCTACAAAAATATAGAATTTTAGGAAATTTAAAAATATTCCATTAATTCAATGAAGTAGAAAATATGATGTATATTTCAATATGTTTACGCATTATCTCAGGGATGAATAATAACAGAATCCTAAAAATGAAATGCATCCATTGATATGTTGATGAAAAATATCATAGAAAAATAATATCAGAATATAAATGAAGAAAATTATTAATTATTGGACTCCATGTTTTCTTAGTATATGGTACCATTACCATCAAGACCATTCACCAGAATGTTTTCAAAATGCATGGTAAAAACTGATATAAGGTGGCTAGACAAATGACTCATCCCATGAAACTATTGATGCATCAAGGGACTATTTATAATTGGTCCTCACTCGTGTCTTACTAGTCCAAAACATTTAACATCTATCAAATAATCAATTTAACCATGTTCCATGTCTAATTACTATATAGATTATAATATAACGATAAATAAAACAAAAAAAAGTACACACCGTAAGTAAAATTGTATACTGTTTATTCTATTATAATATCCATGATTATTGAAATGGATAATTTAGGTGAAATTTAATTTTAAATGATCACTAGAGATTGAATATTTTTAGTCGAATAATAAGTTAATCCTAGAAGTGAATTTTAATACAATCCTTGTCCAAATAAATCATAAACCATTAAAATAATGATGAAGGATGACATTAATACAACAAATTTTAAGTGGAGTAAAAATATAGGGTGGTTTTCATTGATGACCTAAAACAACATCTTTTAAAAAATATTCTTGAGAAACAAAACCTTTTCTTTTTAAAAACCTTTTGAATATTTTTTTCAATAAAAATAAACCATTTAAACATGAAAAATATGCTTAAATGAAATGATGGAAGTTTAATATATAGAAGTCATAAGTGGGAAAAATAATATTTCTTTTGTATATAAAAATTATTAAAAATACTTCATTTGGGAAGAGACAAGAAGATTAATTTGAAACATCGGTAAAATAAAAAAATGTTAAAAATGTTTTTACCAAATAATCATAGAAAAAAAAATTATATCCTTTTAATAAAACATGTTATTTAATAGAATATGGGTTCTCCGGCTGATGAGAGAAATAACGTCGGGTTTTCATAAAAACTTTTTCTAAAACTTTTTTAGTAAAAAATAATTGATGATCTTTAACGTTATTGTTGAAGAAAATAACCTTTAAACATCCCAATGTGTTAGATACAACAATGAAATATTTTAAAACATTGTAATCATAAACGAATAAAATTATGTGAATAAATAAAATATCATTAGAGTTATTATATTCATGATATGTCATGTAAAGATTATTATATATACCATGTAAAGTAAACTAGGTGAATTAAAACAATTAAGCGTCAATGGAATGTATATTTAGTCGAAAATCCCACAAAATTGTTTTTCTTTTAAGTGAATGTCCTTTAAATTCATGTATAAAAAAATTATGATAATTTCATCAATTATTCTTAATATTTTCATGTTTATAACTAAATTTATTTAACTTATTACCATGTTTTGTAATAATACTCAATCAATTAAGTTTACATCGGGTGTTTTGGACCAAATTCGGTATATGTGTCAAAAAACATTTGATGGTCAAAAATGGTCATAAGGTTCATTATATAACATCACTTGAATGATAAATATGAAATAATTATATTATTTTTACAATAATTATTATTTTTAAATTATTAATTAAATATGGATATGAAAAACAAATCAATTTTACAATCATCGATACAGTAGGTTGTATGCATGTGTGAGTAACATTCCAAATTTGAAATTATCATTGTGGAAAGAAGATAAGTAACTAAAATTATTCTAGATGTATTATTATATAATAAAACCATGCTATATAAATCTCATATACGTATATATATTATTATGTAGTCTAAAATGAATCATATCATGTCGACGAGTAGGTAGCCCACATGTCCACGAATAACGTTATCACTTTTTATGTGTGTGAATGGGTGACAATGAAAATTATATATATACATTTATTTTAATAAAGTTAATTATGAAATGAATATCATATATATTTTTTGGATGTATCATATGTTTTATGATGTACCTTAATTTATACATTCCATGTATCTTGTCATTGAATCACATCGCTTTCATGGGGTGGTAGTCCACAATTTCTCAAATTGGATTATAGTATTTTGATAACCTGGAAAGAAAAAACTAATGTTATAAATAAAAATTAAATAAGGTTATTTTTTTAAAAATAAAATATAAATCGTATAAAAATATATTTTTCATCATAATGGACACCATAGGTGGCGGTAATATAGAATTGAACAATTATTGTTTCATGAGGCACTAATTCACTTTTCATAGAAATAGTATGTCTTTTTCCCCTTAGATGAAGGTATGTATAATTTTAGGTCAATCTCTCAGCCTAAAAAAATCCTAGTATATTAATGATAATAATTATCTTTGAGAATAATAGAATAATGATATTTTATTTGTTGGAGAATTGAAATAAAATTTGACAGATTGAGAAAAGGCATAACCTTTAAAGATCAATTTTGAGAGAAAAATCAATACAGTGAGAAAAAACATGTTGGTTTCCATTGACGAGAATTTACTGATAAATTATATATCCCCACTATGATATCCCCTCCTTTTAGTCCTAAAAATACCTCAATATAGTGAAATAATGAAAATAAAAAACACTACCCTTCTCATTCAACCAATATCACTCCTCATAAGATTCCAATCACACTAACTACAGTAACCACTGTTGATGAATCCCAAAATATAATAATATGACATTACTATTTGTGGCTCATCTTTACATTATTATATGTTTAGATACCAAATTAACATCACCATAAACATTGAGTTCAATCCCACTAAATAAGTATACCATGATATAAATATTGGGCACTCCAAACCATATGATTTCCAATGTTACTACGTAACTTGAAACCAATTCACTCATAATGAATCATCCTTTTATAATTTATTCTCTTGAGAAACACAAGGCACAACCCATAGATTCAAAATATATAGTCACACCTCTATGTATAATGATATATACCTATTCTTAAACAAATTCAATTTTTCTAGATGATCACATATTATTACGGAAAGACTATCAATATGTTTTTTTAGATTTAATAACAATCGTATATTCTTAATAAATTGTACTGAAAGTCATAGAAATTGGTTTCTTTATGAAAAAACAAACATTCCTTTTTCCAAAAAGGAAAAATCATTCAGACATCGACCATCAATCATCTAATTTTCTATACGAGTATCCATATATATGTATATATATATATCTCAAAATAAATCAAGATTTCTTCTTCTACCATATTTTAGTCTGTACTATATAGTATCTTTATTATACTTTATGATCTCCTTTACAATAATAGATTGAGGCCCCTTTAGTAAAATGTTATTTCGCTCACAAATATGTAAATCTATTCTATGTTTTGTATTGAAGCTATCATGTATATAAAACTACCCATTTTCTTATAAAATTATAATTGGTTAAATTATTTCCATTTTTTATCCTATGAAAATTTGGATTTCACTAAAATTGGTGTAGAAATATACTTTTAATCCTGCATGCTAAACTTCTTCATAAAATTTCATGAACATTTATCTTGGTAATTAAAGATTCAATATATTTCCTGAGAAATTATTAATCTTTAAAAGCATCTAATTTATATTATAAAATCAATTATAAATAAAATCATCATTTATAAATAGTAATCTTGAAATACCTATTCTACATTAATCTTGTTTAGCAAAACCCACAGTGTTTAGATAAAAAAATTCTCAAGTATGGGTACTAACATCTATGATTCATTATTATTGATCTGATATAATTATTTATTTATATCATGAGCCCACTCTTAATACTACAATGTCTCTTTTATATCTCCTAGTTATACATGTGAAGACAATGAGGTATGTGTTAATATCCACAATTTTTAACTAATATAAACATACTATTATAGTTCCCAAATTATATTTTCGACCTCCACATTAATTCCATGCCTTTAATTAATTGAATGTGGTTGTTCATCCTTACATGAAATGGAATAATTCCCATATTTTTTTTGTACATCTTCATAATTCATGATATTTTCTAAAACCATTGCATACTTATTAATAAAAATATGTACATAATAAATTTTGTAACATTATTTTTTATGTTTATTATAATTTATTGATTATTAAAAAACTTTAACATCATTAATATCCACAATATTCTCTATGTCATTATTATAACAATGGTATACTATTCTTTTAATAGAACTACCTAGGAATATACAAAGAAAATATCTCTGATCAAAGTTCCCTAGATTTAAAAATTTCATTTTGATTAAATAATGGATTCTAAATAATCATAAATAATTAATACTTTTTAAATTCATATAGTACATATTTTATCGTCACATATATGTTTTTTTTGAAAAATGGATTTATATATGATGAAATACAAAAATCTTATTGGCTCTATAATTATCAAGTATTATCATGCATTATCAACATAAATTATCATTTTCTAGTAAATTTTTATTATTCTCTTCAAAAAAATTATTAAATATTTGTTTCTATGATAAAATTATTTCATGGAATATATCATTCCTTTCATGAAATTTTAAAAACATTCTACTAGTATAATGTGAACAATTGATTTTATGGAGGTTTTTAAAGGAGAAACCATACTCCATCTCAATGTTTATTATAATTGTTCTGATCAATGATGAATTTTTATACATAGAAATTATTCTTGTGATATAATTAAGTGAACAACAAATGAAATAAAATAGTAATTGTAGATTTTTTATAACATCTTCTTAATCCATTTTATGTTTTAATGAATAAGCACTAAGAGATGAGATTGATGAATTTCAACATTTATGTTTTGAAAAATAACAATTTTCCACTTTTGAATATTATAGTACATTGAATTTGTGTCTTGTTTTATCATATAGAAATCCTTAACACTCTCTATTTAGGTAATCCTGTTAAAGTTTTTTGGAGGTTATTATGAATCCATTGATGAAAAAATTTATTTTCTTCTTTAGATATTATGTGGCATGAATTTATAACATCACCAACATGAAGTAAATTTATCCTTGTACACTATCATTTAGCTGTTATGCATCCATATTTAAACTCCTTACCATGAACCCATATTTCCATAAAACCAATTTATTTCCATGATAATGTAGATAATATACACTTAACTTATTCTGTTTCTTACCATTAATATATAAGGTATTAATGTAATTTAACTTCTAATTTCCAATTATTTTTTATCCTGAACCATTGTTTAAAAGTGACCTATCACTTTCATTGGTTATTTGTCCTTAATTTCACTTTTTCACATCGTTTGACTTTTTTATACTTTATCATGTCTGAAGAATATTCAGCATTTAGAATTTATTGAAATTACAATTTAGATGGTTTAACAAGAACGTGAATAAAAAAATCTTTTTCCTCAACTAAGACATCTTATTCTAATAAATTATTGTATTGAAACTCATACTTAATTAGGTTGGTATAATTCATATAAATTATTCAAAAAATGTGACCCAACATGTCACATCCTTTAAAAACCGATTCTAATTAAATATTTTTTTCTCAATCTTTATCCTACTTCTAAACATTTCACTTTTGATATGGAAAACTCACACCTAATATATACTTACCAAACACTATAGGATCACAACAAAATTATAAATTGAACCAAAAAATAATTTCTACAAGTACAAATCCTCCACAGTGCCCACAATATAAATCAAAATGTCATTTACCTCTAAAATAATATTTCTATCTTAGTATTGATATGTATTTTTGTTCCATATTAGGAAAAATAATTCTGGATCATTTTTATTAAAAAAAATTTGGTTAACTCAAAACTCATTATTCTTTCATCTAGTATTATTTCTATTTTTTTGTCAAATAAGTATTTTTTGAATTTTTTTTCTTTAAATTATTTTTTCCAAGAATTTCCATATTTTTGGGAATACTATAATTTTCTTACCAAATTGTCTTTCTTCACATGTGAATTCAAACTTGGACATTCTACCAAAATTTCAATGATTATTTTACCCTTTAAATTTGATATTTATTAGTCAATATGAGACACTTCATTAAATGAATCATTATCTTCTATCATAACCTTATTCTTTAAGATTTTACAATATTCCAGAATATATTTTTTATTGAGGGATTTATAATTTTCTAATTCTTTTTCAGAATTGATACAATTAAATTAAACAACCTCATGTTCCATACAATTTATTTTCAATTTATTTTCAATTTAATTTTTTCAGGATTTTCTTCAGAAAAAACTCCTATTAATTATAAATATCACTTATTAACCTAAACTAATTAGTATTATGAGAAATATCATTATTAGTGAAGGTTATTTATTTTTCATTAGATTTTTTATTTCCCAATCAAACATTACAATAATTAAATTAAATTTTTGAGTTATCACTTTAATATGATCTCTATTTTGATTTCCTCACACCTAGTTTCACTACTTTCATCACTGTGGAAATATTTCTCATTGAAATTAGTAATCAAGATTTTTTCATGAATATCACAAGAAGCCTTAACTTCTTGACTGTCATCACTGCTCTCAACATCATCAACTATTCATAAGAAATTTATTTTTTTGGTACTTAGATAAATTAAACCAATTTATATTTAAATAATACACCGATTAATCAATTTTTTTTCTAATTAAATTATATCTATCTATTCTCATCCTAAAATTTATCAAATTATTATATATTCAACATTGGGATTTTTTCAAAAAAAATTCTAAAGGATCAAAACATAACAAACTGAATTGGAATCTTCTCATTAATCATTCATTTTCTACATCATGAAATTATAGAGATGAGTGACATGAATGTGTTAAACTTTTCTTTAACATATTATTTTACATCAAAATAATATTCATGAAAAAATAATTCTTTTACACTCTTATATTATTTAGAAGCATAAAATGGAATTTACCTTTAAGAATTACTCTTGATTTTTAGGATGCTCAATTATAAAAATATCATATAGAATAATAATGCTTGTTAGCCATGTAATGTATGCATACCTAAAACATGTTATTTAACTTGTAAGACTTCATTAGAAAATCTATCTCAATAAGTACGTACTATTTTTTCAACAAAATTGTATCCTTTATCTTTTCAACATAAAATCCAATAATGATCACTATTTTAGTCACTCTAGTGAAGAAATAATATAATTTTTTATCTTCAATTATTTTATTTTCATTACTAATCAACTTAAGAACCAATTTTATATCTTCAATAACCCTTTCATTTATATCATATATATTTGATATCTTATCATATATTAATTTTTATATCTTCATCACTCTTACCATGAAAATATCCTTATTTAAAAGAGATCGAATGATGAACTTTGAAGAATATACTTCATTATCTTACTTCATTTTATCAACTACTGCCATCTAAGAACTTCTTCCTGGGGAATTAACCCATATGTTGCAGACTATAAAATATTTAAAAGGATTTATAATATATAAGTAAGTATTTAAAAATTTTATTTATAATGTTTTTATCATTTTAATTAAGAATCTTCTAATAGTTCCCTGAATTTAGGATATACATTATTAACCAGAAATATTAAGAATCTAAATCTTTGAACACCTAGATTGAATAATTTTATTCAAAATAAAAATATAATATTTATAATTAAGTTAACTATGCCTCAATTAAATTTTAAAATAACCCTCATTAGTAGTAGACAATCACTAAGAGGGGTGGATGTGAATTATTTATTACAATTCCTTTGGAATTTTATTCTATAAAAATATTTTTCCACCAATTAAATTGAAAAATATGATAAATTTCAAATACACCTAAACACAAGCACCTAAGAAACAAAAAATTATTACAATTATTACAACTCATGACGAGTAGATTGCCCTTGTAATGACCCAGTAATCAAATAATATCATATTTTCTACAAGAATCATCATGTGAATTATGAAACAACAAATAATATCAACATAATTGTATGAAATATTTTTTTCTTATTCTTTAAATTCTTATTCTCTTTATTTCCAATATTCTTCATGTTTTAAACTGTGATATATTCTCTCATTCACTACATTCATCCCTAATAATTTGTTTTATTTTTTTGAAGAATATATATCACTCAGTAGTAATTTTTTAAAAAGTTAAAATGTAAATTTTACATTTAAAATATAAACTCAATAACGTTCTAAAACTACCTATTAACATATCATTTTATTTGAGACTTTTGACCATTTAAAATATATTTATAAATATTAATTTTTTTGACATGTTAAAGATTTATTTTTTTAGTCATTATGTTATCAATTGAGACACACCATTGATTCCACCCAAAATATAGAAACCCTTCGGGCCATATCTTCTTATTACGTCAGCATGATATGTTAGATTATATTTAAGTGACCACATATTTCACCATGAAATACTCTACTTTATTTTGGTCTATCCATAATGAACTTCTTGGATACATCACTCAAAATTCTTCACACCATGACATATTGTACTATCATCATTATAATATGATTTTCCCTCACAATACAACATATAAAATCCCATTTCTCATCATTAACATATTCCAAACAATTATTATCATTTGAGACATGTTTCATCAATATTTCGAGGACTTATAAAAATGTTCACTATAAATGAATCACGATGATGCATTATTCATTTCCATTCCTTAACAATAATTTCGTTTTGGATAATTTATGAAAATTTATCTTTCACAATAGTATGAGGATTTTTCAAAAAATCCCAACACACATTGAGATCTTATTATCCAAAGCAACCTCTAATGTTTTCTTGCACCTAACTATTTTCCATAAGAAAAATTTTCAATAAAAACACCAACATAAACACCCATATAAATATATTTCATTGTTTTTTATTCCATATTATCCATTACATTAGGTTATGGTTGAATCAGTTTACATAGACCTTGACAAGTAAATATAATACTTTACTATGAAACCATGATGTTTTCCAAAACCACTCTATTTTAACACACCATTTGTTAATAAACACGTCATAATGATGTCACCTTCACTTCCAACACCACTTGACATTAAAACACCTTCCATGTTATTCCAATCATTCCAAAACAATGTAATAGGATACACCTAAAGTGAATGATAAAAAAAATGAGTTTTAATATGATTTATATTTTGAAAAAAAATATCACAATAATGACATCTAATTCCACACATCATCACTTCTCACTTTCTTCAAAATAAAATTAATCAATTACAAAACATCTCATGGTAACAAAAAATTTATACATAATAAAGGGGTAATACTCAAATCATTTTCAATAAGGCACTTGAGTTCTAAATATATCTAAATCTAACTACCTTAAAACAAGCTTCAAAATATGTACAACTATGACCTTAATCAGAGAAATATCCCTAATTACTCAATATAATGATGAATACCAAAGTAGTATCAAATCACAAACTAGACCACCTATGGGTGTATAAAAAACTTGATACCTCATATATAAACCAATCACATCACTGACATCCATCTCCCTATCATTACATAAGATATTATGAAATCAATGGAAATAACAAATACCACAATGACCCCTAGAGGGTATCTTATAAATAAAAAATCAAAACAAACACTAACCATACATTTGAAAAATATCTCATTCTCTATTTTATACAATATTATCTTCATACCCAATCCTAAATAGTATATATATAATTTAATATAGGCAAAAACAGAATATATTAATTGAAAAACCCACAGTAAATAAACTATAATGATTTCAACTAATTAGTGTAACAATAATCTATAACACCCAAGATTTTTATGAGAAATATTTTTTTATGTAATATACATCATCAAAGTAATATTTCACTACAAACAACACTATCTTGGCTTTCTTTACATGCAATCGCGACCTTCCTCGATAGCTTGTGTTGTACGCAATACCGAGTTTCACTAAACAACGATATGCTATTAAATTTTTATTAAAACTAGCTCTTATGAATAGTAATACCCACATTTTGAATTTTGTAAATTTTATCTTTCAAAATTGACTTAATTTTTGGATTCAGAATATCAAAATTAGCCTAGGGTTAAATTCTGGTATTTTTTGAAAAACATTCAATTTTTGATGAATAGTGAAAACAATGGGTTACTATTTAAAACCCGACTTTTTATTTAAATAATTATATATTTTATTAAAATTTATTTTAGATCAAAATTGATACATAATACATATATAAGTTCAATTTAATTCATTGGAGTCATTTTATAAAAATTTTAGATATATAAAAATTTTATTGAACTGGTCACCGTCTTTTACCTACCTCCAAGGAGCTTTTTGCAAACATACATAAAACATAATTTTACCACTTCTGTGAGTGGAATTTCAAAAATTCTCGAGACATGGTTAATATCAGAGGGTAAAATTTGGTTCAATATGATAAAAATAATTTTTGGTGAATAATAACTTTTTAAATTCATTTACCACTGTTAAAAGTAAATAGGGTAATTAAGGGTAAAAATGATATTATTATTACCCTAAAAAATGTCCTAATTCTATTGGATAAGTGTAATTCGACCAAAAAAATACTTTTGTATAAAATATGACCATTTAGGTCCACTTGTATTAGATTAGGACATTTAATATTATATTATTTCAAGAAGAGTAAAAATAGTTAGAATCAATGATTAATAACTAAAACATTTTTAATATAGGGTTATAAACAGGATAAATTCAACTATAAATATTAATTTGAAATATAAAATAATTTCCTACATAATGGTATTTTATTTTAATTTTTAGACTTAAAATAATTTAATTATGACACAATTATGATGCAGTAATTACCTTATTAAGGAAATATTAACATAATTGATATTATAAATACCCAAATAAATGTAATTTGATAATTTTCATGAAATAAACTAATTTTATAGGTTAATATTACATATTAGTATTGATTTAATTACCTTTTTCTAAACTAATCATGCTGTTATGATTTTCACAAAAATGAATTACCAAATAGTGTCAAAAATTGACATAAAGTTGTTTTTAAAAGAAATATTATATTATTAATTGTTATTTTATTCCTAAAAACTATGGTTTGTCAAAATAACTTAGATAAGGTTATATATATTAATAATTAACCACTTTGGGTTCATTTGGATTTATTATTGTAAGTTTATTAACCATATAGCGTAAGAAAACAAAAAGACACGGTAAAAGTTAAATTATTTAACTTAGAGTTAAATCTATATGATAAGGTTAAATAGTAACATAAACATGTCTAAAAACTATTGGTTGAGAGTATTTCAACCCATACCCACCTAAATTAGAAATAAATCAATTTGGAGCTATTAAAAACCAAATATTACTTTATTATAAAATAATAATTTATGTTTTTCCTAAAGTGTCACTATCCTCCCTTATAAAAGGGCACCTCCTCCCTCTCCTCCTCACACCACATTGAGCATTCAAGCTCAGCCAAACCCTTACAATTTATCTTCTCCACTTCCCTAGTAATATTATAGAGATCCTGGTCTTCTTCAAAGACCATCTTTAGTTCCCTAAGAGGAGGTTAAGTTGAGGCACATCAAAGAAGAGGTAATGTTCGTTACTGATACTTTCTACATTATTTCTTCTTATACTTATTCTTCTTTAGTTGTTTCATTATGAATTCATAACATCAGTATCACTCATATACTGATATGTTATTATAAATATGAAACAAACCTATTTCATCTTCTATCCATCCTACGTAAAATGAAATCACTGCGCGTGCATATGTATGGAATAGCGTCTCCACGCCATGGTGTAATCTGTTTTCCACCACCACCATAATTGGATGGGTATAATGGTATAAAAAATGACTATATATGATTACTGTAAAGTGATATTGATTCAGAAATAGTATACATACACTTCAATACAATTACACGATCGTGGGAAAGATATCATCGCTCGTGCGTACGTACGGCCTACCGTCTCCACGATGTGATGCGACTCGTTCTACATGATCTTCAATGAATAATGATTATATAAATGAATTGAATGAATTAAATGAATAAATATGAAATATATTGCACAATTTCCATTCTTTAATGATGTATCTATAACCTAAAAAGAAGAATAAGAATTTATTCGACAAAACACGCATAAGAACAAAAAGCAATAAACACCCGAATAACAAGTAGCAATGAAATATTACTAATAAGAAGCTAAGAATATGACCATATATGATATAATAACAATGATTAAGAATATGGAATAATTCAATAACATTATTTAAATCATTATATAGGAGGTCCGGACACGTACTAAGAAAATCGGACCTAAGGTAAGGGAAAATCTCGTAATCTCATTTTTATCCGATATTGTTTATACTTCAGAATTTACTGGGGAATATTTATCATCCACATCCATGTTTCATCAATATGTAATTATATTTCTATCCTCCTATAGTTGACTAAATCTAATTTTGCCCTTCGGTGAGTTTTTTGTATTGTATATGTCATGAATCTTTTGTCGTTTTTAGTACAAGGTACTTTTTTGACTTTTTCAGCCAAAGTACGAGAAAAATGTTTTTCTTTAACTCGTACGACATGAATAGATTTTTAGAAAATTATTTCAATGAATCATCCTTTACAAGTTTTCCAGTTTATTTTTAATCAACTTATTTTTGTTTAAAATTGTATGACATGTTAAGAAAGGAAAAATGTTTTTGAAGTAGAAAGGATATTTTCCTCAAGAATGAAGTTCAAGTGTTCTATCAAAATTATTTTCCATCTATGTTAATATAGGGTTATGTTTCTATCCCTATTTTTACATTTATTTGATTATGTTATGATGGAATTAATTTTATGTTGTCCTTTTTTCTTACATGGATTATGTTATGATGGCATGATGTTTAATAATCCAATTTTTATTACATGGGTTATGCTATGATGTATGATTAATGATTTTTTGGAACACATAAGAATGGTTTAATTATGTGATGGGTGGGACCTATATCTCCCTCCAATGCAATGGGTAAAGATTTATATCTCATTAGATAGACATGGCTGGAATGACAGGTTTATCAGGTTTAGTGATACATGATTGAAACGAGGAGTCAAATCCGTTCATAAATGGACTTTTTCTGCTAAGATAGTCTTGGAAATGAGTCTTGGCTACTAAGAAATAATTCTCTATGATTATGTGTGTATTCCACAAAGTTTTATGTTATGATTATTGGGATTACATTTCACTACTATGATTTATCCCATGTTATGAAATTATGATCTCTTTTGCAGGTTAAGATTTCCAAAATGTTATGTTCTTATGAATATGATGTGATTGATATTTTTTTTACCCTTTCTGAGCATTGGGGCTCACCCTTTTGTATGTTTTATTTTCCCACGGTCAGGAAGAATGGTATTAAGTAAGATATGCCAAAAGGGACTCTAGATATGATAAAATAAAAGGGAGACAATGTAGATGCTTTATGAACTAGTTGTTTATGTTTCCCAGTTTCTAAATACACTATACCTATATGGTCCTTTCATGGTTTTTTTATATGTTGTAATAAGTGTGCTTCAATTTTGAAGTAATAACAATGTATGTAATGTATGGGTTGTTATAGTTGGTATTAGAGGAAAGGTATAGTCAACCATTGGAAAAAAAGATGTGAAAGACTTAGCAAGAACCCTAAGGATAAGTCTAATCATAGAACACAATCATAGTGTTTTAGAAATGGCCATGAACAGCCTATGATAAGACCTTAAGTGTGAAATTTTATTCTTGATTATGCGGTTTTCCTATTATAATTAGTGTTTCTCAGACAATGTTTCTTGGTTTTAGTCAATGGATGGAACCTGAAGGAACCGTGTTAATCCTGAATGAGATGGGAAATGCAATGATTGTCCCTATGAGCAACAAAACGTTATGGGAGCTGGAATGAAAAATCTTGTAGCCATGCTCACACAACTTTCTCAAGCTATTAATCATGTAGGACATCCAAACGAGCAAATAAAGGAGCAACTTATGTTGAATCCTTCATGAGGCTGCGTCCACCCTCATTCAACGGGTCTACTGATCCATTAGTTGTTGAACAATGGATCAGTACTTTGGAAAATATATTTTCAGTTCTTCAATTTTCAGAACATGAAAAATTCATCTTAGAAGTATATCATTTGGAAGGTGAAGCTGATCAACGGGGGAATCTTATCAAGAATACGAGGAAAAGGGACGAAATTAAATCCATGGAATGGGACAAGTTCAAGAACTTATTTTTCAATAAGTACTTCCCTTATATTCTTCGAACAAAGATGGAGAAAGAGTTTCTTGAACTAAAGAAAAAGGATGATGAATTTGTTGGTAACTACCAAGGAAATTTTACAAGACATGCAAGGTACGCTTCTAGGATTATTATCAAACCTGAGAGTAAGATCGATCGATTCTTTAGTGGCTTAAAACCAAGTCATCGAAGGGTGTTTTCAATAAGGGACTTCAATAGCTACGAGGAAATCGTTCGATGTGCTCTCAAGGTTTAGATGTATATTAGAGTAACCCATCAGTCATATGTGTTTTATAAGAAGAGGAAAATGGAATTCAAAGGGAAATCTAAAGAGAAAACTAAAATGAAGATGAGTTTTCCCTTATGCTCAAAGTGTCGAAAGAAACATGGAGGGTGTTGTCTTAAAGGGAAAAGTAAATGTTTCAAATGAGGAAAGTAAGGTCATCGGGAATTTGAATTCCACAATGATTAGAAGAATATTTCAAGTGATGGGAAAAAAGAAAAGGCTACACAGAGTGCACTTTCTACACTTCAATCTTACATGTGTAAGGAAATGGGGCCTTATACCAATCAATGCACTAATCCAAAGTTTTTTGATGATGATCGAAATCAACAAACTATTATGGCTAAAGACAAATGAAAGTAACATGCAATTTCTATCAGTGATGTGGTGTACAATAGCGAAGTTGTGAAAGGTACACTTACCATCCACTCTAAAGTAGAAAATGTTTTATTTGATTTTGGATCAACCAACTCTTTTATTTCTGAAGAATTTTCTAAGGGTATCACCGTAATAACTCAACAATTAGCTGTTGAGTTAGTTGTGACAACCCTTAATCGCACAACAGTCACATCAAAAGTTTATAATTATTCTCTAATTAATGTTTGTGGGAAAGTGCTTCCTACAAATCTTGTGATCCTTCGTATAGTGGAATTTTATGTGATTCTTATCATGGATTGGCTTTCATTATATGGAGCTCATATTAATTTCCAATGAAGGGAAGTCACATTTCATATTCTAGATCAATTTATGATCGTCTATTGATGCAAGGAGGAACATAACCATCCAGTGGAAATTTATTTCATCTTATGGATCTTGATTCCACTAAATGAAGGTTATTTATCTCAAATGGTTGGAGAGAAACTCATGATTAAGAATATTCCCATTGTACAAGAGTTTGATGATGTCTTTCCGGAGGAATTTCCAGGTCTCCCACCAAATCTTGAAGTTGAGTTTTGAATAGAACTCATACCCGGTTCTATGCCTATTTCAAAGACACCTTATAAAATGGCCCAATTGAGTTGTAGGAATTGAAGAAGAAACTCCAATAAAATCTTGATAAGGGATTCATATGCCCTAGTGCGTCACCTTGGGGAGCACTTGTTCTATTTGTTAAGAAGAAAGATGGATCAATGAGACTCTGCATTGATTATCGAGAACTTAACAAGATCACTATCATGAAAAAATATCCTCTCTCACGCATTGATGACTTATTTGACCAACTACGCGGAGCTCAATACATTTCCAAGATTGATCTTCATTCAGGGTATCATCAATTAAGGGTCAAAAGGGAGGATATACCAAAGACAACTTTTTGTACAAGGTATGGACACTATGAATTTATAGTGATTCCATTTGGTCTTAATAATGCCCCTACAATCTTTATGGATCTAATGAATAGAGTCTTTAAAGAATATCTTGATCAGTTTTTGGTAGTATTTATAGATGATATTCTTGTCTATTAAAAGAGAAATGAAGAACATGAAGATAACTTGAGAATTGTATTGAGGACCCAGAGAAAGGATAAGATTTAGGAAAAATTTACCAAGTGTGAAATTTGGCTTCAAAAAGTCTCATTTTTGGGTCACATAATTTCAAAAGAGGGGATATCTGTGGATCTCGCAAAAACAGAGGTTATCGAAAGATGGTCAAGACCAACAAAAGTAAATGAGATCCATATTTTTCTTGGTTTGGCTGGATATTATACCCGTTTTGTGAAATAATTTTCACAATTATCTAATACACTAACCAAGTTGACTCGAAAAGCTGTTAAGTTCGTGTGGACGGAGGAGTGTGAAGAGAATTTCATTGAGTTTAAAAGAAGGTTATCCAGTGCACCTGTTCTCACACTGCCTTATAGTGGAGAATGGTTTGTGATCTATAGTGATTCATCCAAGAAAGGACTAGGGTGTGTTCTCATGCAAAATGATATGGTGATAGCTTAGTCCTCACGACAGGTGAAATTACATGAGAAAAATTACCCAACTCATGATTTATAATTAGCTGTGGTAATCTTTGCATTAACGATTTGGAGGCATTATCTTTATGCTGAAAGGTGTGAAATTTATAATGATTATAAAATTTTAAAGAATATTTTCACACAAAAGGAGTTGAATAAGTTCCAAAGAAGATGGTTGGAGCTGATTAAGGATTATGACTGCTCAATTCATTTTCACCTTGGGAAAGCAAACAAGGTGGAAGATACATTAAGTCGACAAGACCATACTAGCTTATCCATGATGAGGATCACAAGAGATCCAATATTTTTGGATTTACAAAGGATAGATCTTAGAGTTATAATGGAAGGGGGAAAACATTATCTTTATCAAATGAATGTTAAACTATATATACATGTGATGAGTAAAGAGGCACAAAAAAGATGTAGAGTTACAAAATAAAGTGAGAAATGTTCATGAATTCAACATTGATTTTGATGGGATAATAAGGTTCAGGAATCAGGTTGGTGTTCCTCCCATCCTAGAATTAAAGAAGGAGCTACTGGATGAGGCTCATAGTTCTTCATTCTCTATTCATCCTGGAAGAACGAAGATATATAGAGACCTAAAATAGTACTTCTGCTGGGATGGAATGAAAAGAGATGTTGTTGAATATGTCTCTCGATGCTAGTTTTTTCAGCATGTTAAAGATGAGAGACAGAAGTCTTTGGGTATGTTACAACCATTACCCATACCATAATAGAAATGGGAAAACATCACTATGGACATTTTCACCAGACTTCCTAAAACATACAAAGGAAATAATGCTATCTGGGTCATAGTTGATCATCTTACAAAGTCGGAACACTTCATTGCTATTAGAGAGGATTTCTCTCTTGATAACCTTGCCAGGATATATGTAAAGGAAGTGGTAAGACTGAATGGATTACCACTTTCCATTATATCTGATTGGGATCTGAGGTTTACCACAAACTTTGGCGAAGTCTTCAGCATACTCTGGATACAGAGTTAAGTTTCAACACTGGTTATCATCCTTAGACAGACGGTCAGTCTGAGAGGACAATTCAAACTCTAGAAGATATGTTAAGAGCTTGCTCTATGGATTTCAAAGGTGGTTGGGATCAACACCCACCATTGGTGGAATTTTCTTATAATAATAGCTTTCACTCCAGTATTAAGATGTCTCCTTATAGAGCTCTCTATGGAAAGAAATTCCAAACTCCAACTTGCTGAGATGAAGTTAGGGAAAGAAAGATACTAGGACCTGATCTTGTTGATGAGATGGTAGAAAAGGTCTGATCTATTCAACAACACATAAGAGTAGCTCAGAGTCGACAAAAAAGTTATGCCGATAACCGAATAAAAGACATAGAGTTTGAAGTGGGTGATTAATTTTTCTTACGAATATCTCTTTGCAAGAAAGTAATGAGATTTGGAAAGAAGGGCGAGCTGAGCCCTAGGTATATTGGTCCTTTTGAAATATTGGATCGTGTTTGGAAGGTAGCTTCCAGATTGGTGCTTCAACCGAATCTCTCTCAAGTTCATGATTTGTTCCATGTATCTCTCCTGAGAAAGTACATACCTGATCCTTCACCTGTACTCAGCTCAGAAGTTGTACCGCTGGAGCAAGATCTTTCTTATAAAGAATAGCCGTTAGAGATTCTGTATCATAGAGAAAAAGTCTTACGGAACAAGACCACTCTCTTAGTGAAATTTTTTTGGAGGAACATCAAATTAGATGAATCTACATGGGAGCTTGAGGATATGATGAGGGAGAGGCATCCTCATCTGTTTGTTACCAAGTGATGAATTTTAAGGGAAAAATTCATTTTAAGGGGGGTAGAATGTAACACTTGAGATTTTTATGAGAAATATTTTGTTTTTATGTTATATAAATAATCAAAGGAATCTTTCACTACACACAACACTAGCTTGTCTTTCTTTACATGCAATCGCGACCTTTCTCGATAGTTTGCGTTGTACGCAATACCTAGTTTTACTAAACAACGATATGCTATTAAAATATTATTAAAACTAGCCGTTATGAATAGTAATACCGAATTTTTGAAATTTTATAAATTTTTTCATTCAAAATAGACTGAATTTTTGGATTTTTAATATCGAAATTAGTCTAGGGTGAAATTTTGGTATTTTTCTGAAAACGTTCAATTTTTGATGAATAGTGAAATCACTAGGTTAATATTTAAAAAGTGACTTTTTATTTAAATAAATATTTATTTTATTTAAATTTATTTCAGATCATAATTGATAAATAATACCGATATATGTTCAATGTAATTTATTGGAGTCATTTTATAATAATTTCATATATATAAAAGTTTTATTGAACTTTTCAACGTCTTGTACCTACCTCCTAGGAGATTTTTGCAAACATACTTAAAACATAGTTTTACCACTTCTGTGAGTGGAATTTTTAAAATACATGAGACATGGTCAATATTAGGGAGTAAAATCCATTTCAATAAGATAAGAAAAAATTTCTGTGAATAGTAACTTTTTACTTTTATTTACCATAGTTAAAAGTAAATAGGGCAATTAAGGGTAAAAATGATTTTATTATTACCCTAACACATGTATTAATTCTATTGGATAAATTTAATTTGACTAAAAACAACCTTATGAATAAAATATGACCATTTAGGTCCACTTGGATTAGATTAGGACATTTGATATTATTTTATTTAAATGAAGAGTTAAAATAGTTAAAATCAATGTTTAATAAGTAAAACATTTTTAATAAATGGTTATAAATAGGATAAATTCAACTTCAAATATTCATTAGAAAGATAAAAATATTTCCTACATAATGGAATTTTATTTATAATTTTTATACTTTAAATAATTTAATTATGACACAATGATGATACAGTAATTTCCTTATTAAGGAAATATTAACATAATTGATATTATTAATACACAAATAAATGTAATTTGAGACTTTTCATGAAATTAACTAATTTTATAGGTTAATATGAAATTTATTTATTGATTTAATTAACTTTGTTCGAACTGGTCATGTTTTTATGATTTTCACAAAAATCAATTACCAAGTATTGTCAAAATTGAGATAAAATAGTTTTTAAAACAAATATTATATTATTAATTGTTATTTTATTCGTAAAAATATTAGAATCGGCCAAATGACATAGATAAGGTTATATATATTAATAATGAACCACTTGGTGTTTTTTTGGCTTGTTATAGTAAGTTTATTAACCATATTGTTTAAGAAAACAAGAAGACACGGTTAAAGTTAAATTATTTAACTTAGACTCAAATCTAAATATATGGTAACAATATTAACCTAAACATGTCTAAAACCAGTTTGTTGAGAGGATTTTGACCCATCCCCACCTTATTTTCGAAATAAATCAATTTTGAGCTATTAAAAAGAGAATACGACTTTATTATAAAATAATATATTAAGTTTTTCCTAAAGTGCCCCTCTCCTCCCTTATAAAATAGAACATCCTCCCTCTCCTCCTCACACCACAATGAGCCTTCAAAAATGTCTAAAACCTTGCCAATTTCTCTTCTCCACATCCCTAGTAATACTCTAGAGATCCTGGTCTTCTTCAAAGACCAACTTTAGTTCCCTAAGAGGAGGTTAAAAAGAGTCTCATCAAAGAAGAGGTAATGTCTGTTATCGATTCTTTCAACATTATTTCTTTTTCTACATCTTCTTATTTAGTTGTTTAATTTTTAATTCATAACAAAAGTATCACTCATATACTAATATGTTATTATAAATTTGAAACAACCCTATTTCACCTTCTATCCATCCTATGAAAATGAAATCACCGTGCGTGTGTACGTACAGAATACCGTCTCCACGCCGTGGTGTAATCTGTTTTCCACCACCACCTTATTTGGATGGGTATAATGGTGTAAATAATAAATATATATCACTATTGTAATGTTATATTGATTCTGAAATTGTATACATACACATCAAATACAATTCCACGATCATGGGAATGATATCATCGCTCGTGCGTACGTACGACCTACCGTCTCCACGATGTGATGTGACTCGTTATACATGATCATCAATGCATAACGATTATATAAATGAATTTAATGAATAAATTTGATATATATTACACTAATACCATTATATAAATTAGTTATCTTTAACCTAAAAAGAATAATAAGAATTTATTCGACAAAACACGCATAAGAACAAAAAGCAACAAACACCCAAATAACAAGTACCAATGAAATATTACTAATAAGAAGCTAAGAATATGACCATATATGATATCATAACAATGAGTACGATTATACAATAAGTCAATAACATTATTTAAATCATTATACAGGAGTATCAAACACGTACGAAGCAAATCGGACCTAAGGTAAGGGAAAATGTCGCAATCTCATTTTTATCCGAGATTGTTTATACTTCATAATTTACTAGGGAATATTTATCATCCTCATCCATGTTTAGTTAATATGTAATAATATTTCTATCCTCCTAAAATTTTTTAAATCCATTTTTACCCTTCAGTGTGTTTTTAGTAAAAGATATGAAAGGAATATTTTGTCATTTTTAGTACGAGGTACTTCATTGACTTTTCCGGCTAAAGTACGAGAAAAATGTTTTTCTTCAACTCATACGACATGAGTGGATTTTTAGAACATTATTTCCATGAATATTCCTTTACATGTTTTCAAGATTATTTTTAATCAACTTCTTTTAGTTTAAAAGTGTATGACATGTTAAGAAAGGAAAAATGTTTTTGAAGTAGAAAGGATATTTTTCTCAAGAATGAAGTTCAAGTGTTCTATCAGAATTAGTTTCCATATAAGTTAACATAGGGTTATGTTTCTATCCCTATTTTTACATTTATTTGATTATGTTATGATGGAATTAATTTTATTATGTCCTTTTATCTTACATGGATTATTTTATGATGGCATGATGTTTAAGAATCCCATTTTTATTACATGGGTTATGCTATGATGTATGATTTATGATTTTTCGGCACACATAAGAATGGTTTAATTATGAGATGGGTGGGAGCTATATCTCCCTCCATTTCATTGGGTAAAGATTTATATCTCATGAGATATACATGGCTAGAATGACAGGTTTATCAGGTTCAGTGATACAGGACTAAAACGAGGAGTGAACTCGGTTCAGAAATGGACTTTGTCTGCTAAGATATTCTTGAAAATGAGTCTTGACTTCTAAGAAATGATTCTATATGATTATGTGTGTATTCCACAAAGTTTCATGTTATGATTATTGGGATTACATTTCGCTACTATGATTTATCCCATGTTATGAAATTATGATCTCTTTTGCAGGTTAATATTTCCAAAATGTTATGTTCTTTTGAATATGATGTGATTGATATTTCTTTTGTTTACCCTTGCTGATAATTTGAGCTCACCCTTTTGTATGTTTTCTCTTCCCCATCTCAAGAAGAAGGGTATTAAGTAAGATACACCAAAAGGGGACTCAAGATATGATAAAATAATAGGGATGTAGTTTATATGCTTTATGAACTAGTAGTTTATGCTTCCCAGTTTCTAAGGACACTATACCAATATGGTCCTTTCATGGATTTGTTATATGTTGTAATAAGTGTGATTAAATTTGTAAGTAATAAAAATGTATGTAAAGTATGTGCCGTTATATAATCAGTTAATTTAAAAAATGAAATTAACTTATTATTGATGTTTTAATTAAACAATACTCATATCCTAAAATTACTCCAAAATTATCAATTTTTTTTTCTTTAAAAAAAATTCTCATTCACGTATTCCTTCTGAAAAAACTTTTTAAAATCAAAACTAGCTATACACATGTCTAGTTATACCAATTTGACTATTTTTTATAGGAACACACAAACTGTTTCCACTATAGTCCATGAGTAAAATAATATATAAATATCATAACATGTACATCATACTTATATAAAAATCACAATAATATAAATGAAATGTATGTACATTAACCAAATACCCTTGGACACATGGGTTTCCCCCATATAGGTGCTCACGATGCATAATTCCTGAAATAACAAGATGATTAAAACAAGCCTATGATAACATTTTATGATGAAACATCTCATATAATAAATTTTCTTCTATAGATAGTAGAACTAAATGACCTGAGGCATTCCATTCCATAAACTACAGTCTATTGACTCATATATCTATCCAAACCCATATATTTAATGAATCAAAGAAGGTGATATCATCAAAATTCATGTACATCAGTGAATCTGGAAATAGTGAAGACAAAATAAATTATTATATAAAACATTTTTTCAATCAATAGGGTGTGATAGTGATTGGTATGTGAATGATGAATTAAAATGATTAAAGTATGTTTTTTATGGAGAATAGTAAGACACCATTGGTGTTTTATGCTGGATGTAATATGTTTTTGAAGGTTTATTCTTATAATGGGATAAATATATCTAGTTATGAGAGTAATATTTATTATTCATACATATAATCTTTTGCAATGTTGGATAATATTTTTGAGGTGAAGTATCAATTTTTACGTACTCCATAGATCGAAAATATCTATAATCTTTCTCCATATATCGCAAATTTTTTAAAATCTTTATTATGCTCCCCATTTAATTAAATATTTTATGTTTGATGTTGAGGATGATGTGTTACTAATTTAGTGACTTTATAGATTCAAGACCATAAATAGAAAGATATTCATGTAAATTAAATTCTATTATATCATATCCTCTTGGGAAATATTGTCTTAGATTGATGTAATAGTGAATATGAGCGACTAATGTTTAATCATTATCTAGGATTTTTTTGATGATTTATAATTTTTGATATGAGGATGATATTAAAAAACTATATTATTGAACTTATTTTCTCACTTGTGCTATAATATTATTGATTTTCTATAATTATAGTGAGATTCTTGTTTGATATATACTCCACGTGATATTTAGTTGTTTAGAGATTGTTTTTCTCTATTGATTTTTTTGAATCTTGACAATGAGATTCATTTGAGAGGCATATAATATAGACACCAAAATTTTATTTAGACATATAATTTTTCATTTGATGGTGTTAGATGAATTATAATTGATCTTTCAGGGTTATTGTGGGTAAAATAATTATATTTTTATTTTCCAGAGTCCAAATTTTTTTTTGATAATTATAAATATATTTTGAATACTATTTTTTTATTTTTTTTATAGCTAGTATAATTTTTTTTGGTGAATTACAAGCGTTTTGGGTCATGTGGTCTCAGTTGGGGGGTTGTCGGTTTTCAATTTTAGTGATTAATGGATTTAATGCGTGAAACCCCATTTTTAAGGAGGGAATATCATTATCTATTTTACAGTAATGTTCGAGGAGTGTTATTTTTGTGTTTTGGTGAGAATTGTGGTGTTTTGGCCCTTATGGGCATCATCCATCCATATTGGTGGTTTTAGATATTGAACTATGAGTTTTGTAAGACATTGTGGGTTGATAGTGGTTCTATGGGAAATAAGAAGTAAAAACAACTACTTTAGATACCCTTTTTTTCATTAAGATGTTTAGGAATTTTTTTTCATGGATAGCCTACCATGGAAGGATAAAAGGGGAAGCCTTAGAATCCATGTTATCAAAATTTATGTGTTTAATCAAATTATAGAGGGCCAAAACACAACTTTTATATATTACTATACAATGATGGTGGTCAATTCCTACTCTAGTGAAATAGAATTGGGAGAGAATATATGCTCAATAAGGGTAAATATGAGAGATATCAATCGATGATCATGTCAAAGTATCAAATAAGTATATGGGTATAATATCATGTTATAACATATTAAATATATACCCAATAATCCATCTATCACAATTCATGATTAATGGAATAGAATAGAATATAATCATAATAATAAACATCATTCATAATAGCATATAATTATCAATTATCCATCATGATCCCGGAGTTTATATAGTAAACATATAACAAAGTAATATGGAATAAGCATAAACATTGGTAATAATTACATTATAAACATGTATCAACACTAAAAGGTCCACTCGTAATGTTAATGAAAAAAATTAGATCCCACATAAAAGTAGAGAAATTAAACTTGGACCATGAATAACATTTTTAACATGTCCTAATATTAATGGGTACATGATTAATGTTATGAAATTGAAATTGGGGTAACGAATAACATAGTATACTCATTATATATAATGATTTACCCAATACAATTGAGGGATCAATAATTATGGTACCAAACATCACATAATGAAAACAATTATAAGTGTACCAAAAGATCCTAAAAATTTAATAATTTCACTATATATCAACCTATGGTAAAATTGGTTTCATAATGATTTCATCATCACACAATCATCATCCATCTAGGGAAATGTGATTAAAGGTTTCACAAAAACATTTATTATTTCATAATAGGTTAATTGATCCAAGAAGAGTAAAATAAATCTTATTAATTTTTTTATAAAATCATCATCATAATCCATTTTGATAAATAATTTTGATGGTGTCATAATATCATAACCCCATTAATACATAAAATAACTTATTTTTTTTTTAAAGATGAAAAATAGATACTACAAAAGTATTCATAATATGAATTGAAAATCATGAAAAATGTTCCATTTCATTTGGTAATTAAAAAAAAACATAAATTCAATGAAAAATATAAATATGAATTTATTTTCTAAAACTATTTAAACTTGAAAAGGAAGGGTCATGATATCGAAATGAAATGAAGTTGAGAAAATACATTCATATGATATATGTTAAAAGTGAAAATTCATTGCACACTTTTGTAAAATTTTAAAAATGATTTTTTTGGAAACATTATAAATGATTCCTTTTAAAACATTGTAAATAAATTAAAATGCAGTGAAAAATATTTTTTTAAATAAATTAATGTAGAAGTACAAACATACGTAAAATAATTTGATGAACATGGATATATAAGAGAAATATTCTCAGTTGAAATGTGTATAAATTTATTGTTATTCTAAACAATTCTCTCCTTTATTTTAATTAAAAATGAGTGTAAAATGAATGGAAGACATGAAAAACATATAAACAACCATAATTGAAAAAATTAAATGGGTTTTAATATGTACATTTATTATAATTTCTTACAATGTAAAATTAATATAGATAATCCCTTAAAGAAATGAGATTTTTATGAATACCCTTTGGTCTTTGGACAATTTCGAATAATAATCCCCATGATTGAAGTAAAATTAATATGAAAATATTTACAATATAATATATCAAATGGTAATTATATACAATGTATAACAAAAAATTAGTGCATAACATAAACCATGTCTCAATAAATGAATATTGAGATGAAGAACCACAACCTAAATTCCTCAGATGCTTCATATATGATATTAGGATCCTGTATAATAAATTTATACATATTATAAAAATCTATCAGATATATATTAATATTTATATAATAATATATCATTCCCCTTTAATTTTCATTCACCTATTTATTAAAAATATTCATTAAAACTAACATTCTAGATGTTAATAATTATACTTCTCATGCATATTTTAGCTCAGTGATTTAGTACTTGCATGAAGATATTGTCTTCAACACCATTATAATATTAATCATAAAACAATTATCATATTTTTAAATTTTTTTTATTTTTATAACAATTCATATATGGCGGTAGTCCACACTTATTAAAAAGTGATGTTCTCAATTTCACATGGTTGGATTGAGAGAAAGGTAAATAGTAATTCATTTATAAATAATAACTATAAAAGGTAAGGGTCGAATCCTCATTTTATTATTATTGAAAAGAAAATATAAAATTAAAAGAAGGAGAAAAAGTTATCTTTTGGAGGAATGCTTCATCTATTATTCAACATTTATTACCTATCATGTGTAAAGACCCATGAACAATTACAATTCCCTGTACCACAGAGAAATTCTAATTCAAGGATGTTATGATTGATTTAGGTGCATCCATCAATGTAATGACACATTACGTTTACACATGTTTTCATGTTGGAGACATGAAACCCTATAGAATTATCATTCATCTTCCCAAATGAAGTACCATGAAACCAGATGGAGTTATAGAGGATATTCTCATTCAAGTGAAAGGCATGTTTTTTTGTTGACTTCTTTGTTTTAGATATGGATGATGATCGATTCAGCACACCTAATCCCCTCATCCGAGGAATGGAATTTTTTATAATGGAAAAAAATATATTTAATTTTCATAAAGGAACACTTTCTCTTGAATATGGAGGAGAAAATTTTCATTTCTACATTTTTTATTCAACGAAACACCCAGTTATGGATCATTCAACCCCCCAAGTAAACATGATCGATATGTTTTCTTCTCACACGTTAAATGATTTTAACTGTGATAAAACACCAAATAATGAGGTTAAAGATGTAAATATTTCTGATAATGTATATGATCATCAATAGGTTGAAATTGAAGACTGTGAAGAGTCATTGGATGTTGAAACTGAATATAATACACTGATGAAGATTAATTTCTTGAAACCACTAAACCTGTTAGTGGTATCCATGGAGAAGGTTCATAATTTTCATGTGAAACATTTGTTAAGATAATGGAAGGATATCTCCATGAAGAATTAAGATCTTCACATAGAAATATCACTTCTGATCATAGTCCTATGATCAATGAAGAAACCCTACCTATGACTGAATTGAAACAACTTCCAGAGAATTTGATGTATGGGTTCTTTGGGGATAATTAACATTTCCCTATAATCTTCACAAAAGATTTGTCAAAAGTCTAGGAGTACCAACTTATAGAAGTCCTAAATCCCCACAAGAATGAAATAGGTTTGACTGTATATGATTTAAAATGAAATTCCCCTCAGTTTTCATGCACATGAAATTTTCTAGAGGATAGTGACAAACTCTAAAGACAATTCCAATGGCGATTGAACTCAAAATTCTGGAGGTTGTCAAGAAATAATTCAAAACACTACTAGATGCTACAATTATTTTCCTCATTATTGATATTCAATGGGTGAATCTAGTTAATGTTGTTCAAAATAAATGTGGGTTTAACATCTTCAAGAATTAAATTGGAGGGCTATTCCATGTGAGGCTTCCAAATAAATTGATAACATGAATCGATTATAGGAAGCTCAATGTGGTTATAAGGAAAGATCACTTCCCACAACCATTCCATGATCATGACCTTGAAATACTAGCTAGAAAACCCCAATATTTTTTTCTTTATGTATATTATGGGTATATCCAAATTCACATTTTAATATAGGATCAAGAGAAAACTACATTCACCTTCCCCTTCAGAAACATTTAACATAAAGGATTCCCTTCAATCTATGTAATGATCCCGACACTTTTCAAAGGTGATTGATGAGTATATTCTCAGAACATTTGGAAACCATAATGAAAGTGTTTATGAATGACCTTAATGTGTATGGTTCATCTACTAAATGTTTTCTGAAAATCATGGCACGTGTCCTGGAAATATGAATTGAAAAGAACCTAGTTCTACTTTATGAAAAATTATATTGTATTGTTGGTAAGGGGAATATTCTTGGAAATGTTGTGACCCATGAAGGAATTCACATTGATCAATATAATGTTGAGTTAATTGGTTCATTACAATCCCCAATAACTGTGATTGATGTGAGATACTTCCTTGGGAATGCTGGATTTTATAGGATATTAATTAATGATTTTAGTAAGAATGATATTTTTTTAAATGTTGGGGCTGAAGCCTCATTTTTATTATTAAATCAAAGCAAAGTCCTCTTTTTAATTGGGTAGAGGGAAACCCATTATATTGACCGAAGGCCCAGTGGGCTTGTAGCCCATTACATAGCCCGTAGGCCCAAATTTTAAGGCCAATTCACATTCTGTGAATAGTAACCTACGGCTACAGTACCGCACAGTATCACTACCGCTACAGTGCCCTACCGCCGCTACAATGTCCTGCCGCCGCTACAGTGTCCTGCCGCCGCTACAGTACCCGCTAATGAAAAGTGCCGCCGCTGCTACAGTACTGCTACAGTACCTGCGCCCCATGTGTTTTGAACCCCCATTTTCCATGTAGTATTACGGGGTGCTTACCACTAAGCCAAACCCCAACTACAAGTAAGAATGATATTCCATTGTCTATATTTCTCCAAAAATATTCCTCATTTTTATTTTATGAGAATTTAAAAAATCTATTTCATAAGATGAAACAAAGACTGATATCCCCTCCCATTGTTCAACTGCCCAAACGGGACATTCCCATTGAATGCATGACTAATGCATTTGAATTTTCACATGGTGAATTTTTAAATAAAAAAGTGGAAAATAAATATCATTTGATTAAATAGGAATAAAAAAATTATAATTTGTCACTTTAAAAATACAAAACAATTGATACGGAACTTCTCACGGTTGGCTTTTATTTGGAAAAGTTTAGAAGCTACATACTGGTATCTAAGGTGATTGTTTTCATGAGTCATTATGAAATCCAATTTTTTTATGAAGAAGCAAGATGAAAACCAAAGACTTTTGAGTTGGATCATTATTTTACAAGAGTTTGATGTGGATATAATAGAAAATAATGTATGTGGTAACCTTTCTTCCAATCACATGATCAGGATACCAATTCTTGAGAATGGATAACATTAGATATGTCCACAAATTAAAGAAACATTTCCAATGGATGATTTGTTTTATTGCTAATGTGAAAGTCTACGGTTTTATAATATTGCAGACTATTTGGCTTCCAATGTATTCCCCATTGTTCTTGAAGCAAAAAATGATGACATCATGAGTGATTCAAGGAAATACATCTAGGTTGACCCCTACTTGTGGTATATTGGTAGTGATCAAATGATTCAAATATGCATTCCAAATTATTAATTTCAATACATCCTAAATTTTTTTCCCACTTTGAACCATAGAAGACACTTCGTACCACAAATAATCAAAATAAATTTGTTGATTCTAGTTTATTCTAGACCAACATCTTCAAAGACTCTTTAGATTATTTATAAAACTGTAAAACCTATCAATTCCAACGAAACATTTCCAAACATAATGAGATTCCACAAAAACATTTTATTTCTTGTGATTTCATTGATGTAAGTAGAATGTATTTCATGTGGCCTTTTCCCAATTCCTTTGGGTATCTTTACATCCTTCTTTCTATTGATTACATGTTCAAATTGTAGAGTCTATTACAAAAAAAAAGATAATTCCAAAATTGTGCCAAAATTTGTGAAGGGAAATTTATTTTTAAGGTTTGGATTCCAATGTTTCTGATTATATATAAAGGTACCCATTTTTTCAATAAATATTTTTAAAATGTTTTAATAAATTATGAAGATTATGATATTCCCTATACTCCCTATCATCCACAAAAATGGAATGGATGTGTCATCTTATAGGGAGATCAAAAAAATTCTAGAAAAACGGTAATCCCAAATTGGAAGGACTAAAGTTTGATACATGATGATGCTCTCTAGAATTATAGGAATACCTTAAAAACCACAATTGGAATTTCAACATTTATATTGGTCTATAGAAAAATCTTTTTATCTACCATTTGAATTAGAACAAAAATCTTTTTGGGCTGTTAAATCATTTAACATGAATCTTTTGTCTGCTGGAAAAGAATAAAAAATTTGTTTGCAGGAACAAAAGGATGTCATAAAAAAATATTTGAAAGATCTATATTATACAATAGAATATTCAAATTAATTAATGATGGAATTATTCTCTTCAATAGAATCAAAGAGCGATACAAGGTTCTGTTGTTTGATGCCAGACTGAAGCTGTTCCTAGGTAAATGTCTTTCCAAATAGTCTGGCCCAATTGTGGTTACTCAAGTATTTTTGTATCATACAAATAAAAGATCTAGATAAAGGAACATCATTCAAAGTCAATGTGAAATGGTTTAAGCTATTTATAAACAATTTTCAAGATCCTACTAGGGAGGAGATCCAACTTCAATATGTGTAATACTATTGATGTTAGGTTGTGTCATTCCTTCTCATTTATTTTTGTTATGTCCTTATTTTGACGAATTATATGCTCTCATAAATTTTATACATTATGAGGAAATTGCATTGAATTAGTGTTGGGGGAGGAAAAATACAAGGTAGATTAGTATTTTTTGTTTTTTCCCTTCAAATTTTTTATTTTCAAATTTTCTTTTAATTTTTAATGTGTGTTTAGTTTCATATTTTTCAAATTCTGTGCATTTTTATATTAATTTTTTTCTGTTTTATTTGAACTTTCTTTAAACTTCCAGGATATTTTATTAAATCACATAGCCAGGAGTGGAACAATTAATCCATGGAAACTGAACATAAATGAATGATAAAAACTATACAGTTTCAAGTTAAAAACAATAGAAAATTCTTGAAAACATCTCTGATTTTTGAATCTCATGCCACATATCATTGTATTTAATTTTTAAATTCACATTCATGTGAGGCCTCTGAACCATATTGTGACATATTCATCACATTCACCTATTTTCATGAGAGAACCAATCCATGCTTGTTTGAACCAAAACATGATCTATTTTTGTCAAAACATGAGGGATGGGATACTTTGGATTAAAATGATTGAGGAATTTTATTGGATTTTGAATCCCCTCTTTTTCATGTTTTTCGTATTTACATTGGCCTTCCTTACAGATTTGATCGTTATTGAGCACATAATAGCCATGAATAACTAGTTAGGTTTGCCACTATAAATGCTAATTTTCTATTTCCAACCTACTCTGGATGTATAAATACATGACCAAGTTGAAAATAAGTTGGGGGGGGGGGTAACTCGGGATTTGCTACCTCATTTGGTGTTTCTTTGAGAGTAAATTTAAACATTGAGGTCATATTTATGCAGTTGGAACATTTTTTTCTAAGAGTTGTGCCTCTCTAGATCTCTCAAATGAAAAGGACTTTGTGACGTATATGGAGCATTATTAGAAAAAAAATAAAATAGAAAAATGTCATATATGCTGGTGAAATATTGATGGAATTTTATGGAAATGATATTATCAGAGATGATATTCTTTAGAGAAGAGTAGGTAGGTGACCATACTTGAATGAAAGTTAGAATCATGAATTTTTCTTTAAAAATATCCAAACACTTTTTTTAGTAGCCTCAGAATTTTCCACATTTGAAACATACCAACCACAAACCATAGAAAATATATGTAATGTCCTCATGATAATCGCATGTTCATTGTTTACATCATGTATATATGTAAAAATTTATCAATACTATGGTGATTATCCTATGGTTTGGTATAAGAGAATATTTTTATAAAAATCCAATTATTTTTGTTGAGCAGAAATAAATGTGAGGTAATTTCATTGTGTGCATGGGAGGAGAATATAAGTGGAAATGGATTGAATAATCTAAACTGAAAATTTTAAATGTTTGTTTTTAATGAAGCATGATATCCTTTTATTCATTGTGATAAATTTGTATACTCCATTTTTATGTCTTTTGAATTTCATTATTTACTGCTAATTTTTCAGGAGTCTAAATCCTATTTGTGGTGGAATTGATAGAGCTATTATCTCCATGGGTTTTCATATCTAATTTATTGACTTAAACCCTATCAATTTGAAATTTTATGTTACTAGAATAATTTATTGGAACTTAGGAATGTTTTGATCTTAATTTTTAAAAGGCCATAAATTTAAAAATTTAACTTCTTTGAATGGAATTTTTTACTCTATGATAATTGGTAACGAACACTTCACGCCACAAGTGAAGATAAGCGACCAGAATTTTTTTTAGAAAATATGCAGAGTTTGAAAAGTAATGCAGAATTCATACAAGATATGCACTATATGTACATTTCGTGACCTATTAAAATGGATTTTTCTACATGATACATGTCATGAATTCATTAAAAACCGTGAATATAAGCTATAGGTTGTAATAATCAAGTACACGATTTGACATGAGTCAAGGATCAACTGTGATTAGCGTGAGAAATTTACATTGATCCAGAAGACATAAGGGGGTGTACACATCTCGAACCCCCAGTACATGCTTTGTACCCATTAATATGTAGAAAAAAATTAATGTGACATGACCCATTTTTTTAGGGGAGTTCTTATAAAAGGCACCCCTTGTCCATTGGTTTGAGGATGAAGGAGACGGACAAAGATCATCACACACCACTGAACACCCTCCATCGAATATGAAGCGTTTGATCACAATGGTGGATATCAAGTTCATGAGGAGGATCTCGCACATTCATTCTATGATAAAGATGATGGTGGGATCCCGAGAAATGAGTGACTATGCAGAAAGTGGTTGTGGTCGGTGACCCCCAACATACACTCTCGTATGTGTTGCAAACTCATGGTGTAATCTATCTTTTGAGTGTCTTTTGATCCTATATTTTTTGATGAATCGGGTTTATTTCTATCTTAAATATATTTTAATAAAAAAAATTAGATATTTGTTATGACTATGATGTAAATAAATTACCATCCCTATTTAAATTTCTTTAGAAAGGTCTTTCCATTGGGAATTGTGGATTTAATTAGGTTTGATTACTAAAAAGTATTCATGAAAATGAATCACTTCTATAGGTGGGACAAAAATCATGTAGAGGTCCAGATATGATGTCTATTCAAGTTTTAGTGTCCATCTGAGGGTCCTTGGGTGCTCATTTGAGAATTCAAATTGAGAAATATTTTTTTTAATGAGGAAGATGAGAGTGTCAAATAGGGTGAATCTAGTTCGTCACCACTATTTTTAATCTAATTTTAAAACCCACTATGTTTTCTATTTATTTTTTTCCTTCCCCTTCAATTTAATTTCACTTTTATTATTATTAAAATCTTCTTTGTAAATTTAAATCAGTTCCCTAATTTTCTCTTCTTGCAAAAATAATAAACAAAACTGAGAGTTTTGCAACTCAAACTACAACTTCCTTGAGAAGAAACCTCGTGGTCCCCAATATACTAAATTAAAATGATGGGAAATATTGATTGAGGTTAACTCGACTGAAATCATTTTCATCAATCACCATACATCTAGGTCACTAAAACTCACCTTTATCACATTGAGTCATGAAGAATTATCACAATTAGGACACAAATTTGACTTACTGGTGTCTAACCAAATGGAAAACTAAGGTTTCATCCTCAAAATAGTCCTCATACTTATACGTATTAGGCTCACTATGGAATATGAGGGTTCATTTTCACTAGAACTCATGTTGTGTGATAAATTTGTGAACCTCCTGAACTAGTACATCAAATACCAAATGATTCTCTACAGGTGGTGGTATGACTGGTTCACCACCTCGCGATAAAACATCTTATTCCATTTCTTGTAATGATTACTAATCTCTTAGTGGATCTTCCTTGCTATCCGAATACTAAATCCTTGAGTAATATGTTGGTGAGAAATCCGAAAAGTAAACACGTTGTGCCACGATCAATGATTGTATCTAGATAGCTTAGTCAAAGAGGTATAGGAAATGAAAAAAGCATTACTTTTTGATGCATGTACCATTTTTTTCCCTAAAACCAGTGTTCTAATGTACTATTTCAAAAGGGAGGTGATCAGAGTCCTTGTGTATGCATACATTGTTGGATGCACCAACACTAGGGTACCTACCCTTAAAGGTGATCTCATATCACATAACATTGTTTCCCCCGACCAAATATCTTAGGCTTCGATGCTAAAGTAATACTGAATCATTTAATTCCACTCTATCAATACCCGTCCAATTGGGTCCTGTTCTATGACTCCTTAATCCTGCCTCCAATAGTCTAGGGGACATAGGTAAGCACCGAGTTGGAATATCACTAACATGAGAGGCCTTATCCTAAACTTCATGTACACTAACAAACATCTCTGATCACTTATAATGATGAAATGTCAAATAGTTGTTAAACCAGGCATGCATACATTAAAATTCCATAACAAGAGCATGATAATAAGTGATGGAAGGTAAACAGGTCCAAATATAGGCCCCCATAAAGTGACTTCAAACAAGTCCAGTATAAATGTAAAGATGAGGACTTCTATCAATATCTCGTAGGAGAAACTCAAAAATTTCTGGTCTCACTAAGAACTACCTCGTCTTGGTCCCTTTATGACCTTTTCAATAGGGATGTCATCATCACATGTCACGACACATGTGCTCAATGCCCGTGTAGGGTTTTGTATAACAATACCCATTACGAAACCCAGAAACAAAAAAGAATATAACAAAATAATAACATTCATCCCTACACAGGTATATGTCTACAACACAAATAAAAAGAACATCCGTATATAATATACAAAGACACATAGTCTCAAGGTAAATTCATAACACTAATTATATCCTAGGATTCCTGATTCAAGGTCCCACATTGAAATCATCTAGGAGAACACAATTCATGAGTTAGATAGAACTAATGATATACTTTAGAGAGGTAGTTCTCATAAGGTCTATCCATTATGAGTATACACTAGAAGTCCGAATATATAAAATATATTGATGTGGATCACTACCATGGAAATGAGGTATACTAACTTCTGAATCTAGATTGACATGCTAAGTAGTAGATCGAAACCCATGTAGTGTTGGTTATGATGATACCGAGAACTACACCTAGGGGAAAATATTGATAAAGGATCTCACTCCAAGAATCATAGGAATCCAACAAGATTATCAAAGAAGTCATGTCGAAGGTATCACCATACAATCTGTAAGACAAAATTATATTCTAGAACTTATAAGGAACACACCCGGAGGAAACCTATACATGATATAGAGGGAAAAAACTCCATGTCTACTTTGATTGATTGCATAGTGTTTAATAGAAGTACACAACATACCCCATCAACACCAATTGATTCCTATATAAAGGGAAAGTGCTAGTATCCTTATAATCACACTTCATGTAGTGATACCCCTATATTGCTGACCATGTCCGAGTACATGACAATTAACATGTAAAACTAGATTAGCCATGTTAGTGTAGGAGTAAACATCATGAACATTCCCATAAAATCTAGTTAGTGTCTTTTTTCCCTATGAGTTACATGTTGATCCATCATGAAGGGTCACATGCCTTCTGTGAGGGTAAAAGTCCATGTGATACTTAACATCCTCCGAATACCCTAGAAACCACTATGAGGGTCCCACATGGCATATATCTCTACAATACCTGCCGTTTTGTTCTATATTTTCCAAAAATCCAAATATGAATTCAAAAAAACATCTATGCTCCTACAACATCTGAAATAGCAACACCTTTTTCTTGAAAGCCTCAATATGAGGTTGTCTGACCTTTCCATCATCAAACATTGAGATTCAAACCTTGATTCTTATAAGAAAATGATCCCTTTTTTTGTTGATCTTTTTGTTCTAAAGAACATGAAATGGGTATCCAAAAACCTTTTGATTCTCTTCATTTTATATCATCTCATCATCCTCACAATGAACTGAGCCCATATCATCAATATTGAATCATTGTTCCACAGAATGGGTGGGAAACATTCGTTTCCTTTCATATTTGTGGAACTGATGGTCAAAGAATCTCTGGTGATGAATGAAGAAATAGGGGATATAAGAACAAAGCCCTATCATGGGGGAAAACCTCAGAAAATATTCATATTTTCCACGATCCATTTCTTCTGGTATAATGAAAGAATATATAATCAAACAAAAATGAAGCAATTCCCCCAAAAAGATCCTCACAGATATCCAATCCTACAAAAATGACCGATAAGTGAATCAATATGTTGGGCGATTTGTTTGAGTTAATCATTAAATATATAATAGGGAATTAATCCTAATAAAAAAATATACAACCATGATTTATATTTACCACTAATGAAGAAAAACATTCATTTTCATCATTGGTAATATTCGTAGATTCGGTTGCACAACAGTCATAGATCTTCCATCCAATTGTGGCTCATTCGAAAGAAATCCTCCAATGCTCTCTAGAAAATTTAACCAATGGATCGTAGGTTGTGCTGATAACCCTGAAATTTTATAATAATCATATAATTATAGACGAATCATAAACTACTTCACCAGATTCACATAAAATAAAATAAAATAAATATTTTATTCCTTTTATACTCATAATGTCTTCTTTACAAGAACCTCGCACCAATAATGGTTATGTAATGATTAGGGTAAAAACCATGTTATAAATTCAATGGTTCAATGATATTTTCTGAACCACCTTTAAGAGGTTATTCAAATTTGTCAGGAATAGTGTCCATGTGTTCTATTTAATATATTTAATATATTTAATATATTTCAAGAAGATATTATAGGCACATTGGGCCTTATAATTTCACACAGTCTCAGCACCTATTCTAAAAAATAATTCATACAGTATACAAAAATAAAAAATGAAAAATACAAGTATATAGAAACACTCAAAAAATTAAATTAATTAATAAATTAATCATAGAGTGACATAATTGGTCTCATGAAATCTCAACCATAGAAATTTCTACCCCTTAATTGTCACAAATTAAATTATAGATCAAAGGGATAATGAATTAGAATTATTATCACTTGGAGAAATAGAAACATTTAAATAACCTAGCAAATCCTTATGTAAAACTGATTTACTACCCTTTTCAAAAAAAGATCTAATGAAACAGAGACCAATCCATTTTCTCCATAATTTAGAATTAATCTAAAATGGTTTAACAAACAAATAAGTATTATAAAAAATAAATAAGCATCACTGGGAACTATTTTTTTGAAATTTCCAATGTGAAATTTTTAAGCTCTATCATCCAAAAACAATTAATCTAAAACCAAAAAGAGAGAACTACTTTAAGAAACATCCAAATATATAAACCAATTATATCACCGACCTAAGGAACATAATCAATGATAAAAAAATAGAAATTATTTTTTATTAGAGGCAAAAAATCTATAACTGAATGGTCTCTTCTAAAATATAAGGGGTTTTTGATCCAAAATCATATAATACCATTACAAACAAATTCTGATGGAAAACAAAACCTGATTGTACCTCTATCCAAATGAAAAAAAACACCCCATGTATCCATACATGTACGATCTGATCCTTCCATGTCTAATAAAAATTGTTGAAAAATTCTCAAAAGGAACTATACTAAGGTCTAATCTACACGAGGATTAAAAAACATAAATGAGCAGTGAGGTGTGAACAATTCATAAAAGGAACATCGCCCATAGTGGGGAACTAAAAAATAATCCAGTGAAACATCGAATGAAGAATACCACAAGAAAAAAACTAATATGTACTCAATGTGTGTATATCAAGAAATGTTTTTTCATTTAAAATATGAAAAAACAACCAGATGACATATCAATTGAGCAATGAACACTTATCCATCAGACCTTAATTGCTTCCAAATAATGTCAAACAATCATACATAAATGAGAGGTCCCATGAGTGACTCTAAGAAAAGAAAATCCTCACTAATCCAACCAAAATATAAGTATCATATGTCAAAACACCACAATATAAGTAGAAAACAACACTTCATTCTCCATTGGAGCCTCTGTAGTGTTAATAAAAGGTTTATGAACTCCTATGAAAATAAATATTGAAAGGACCAGTTTGGGATATACCTTTCACTGAGAGGGGGGGTGAATCAGTGTTGGGGACTTTTTAAACCAATTCCAACTTTTATCACTCTACCTCTAGACCTGTTAGGATCTTGATTCTCTTATTCTCTTTTCCCTGTCGCATGTAATAACAGAAAGCAGTAAAAATGTGCACACGATATTTTTACAAGGTTCACCACTCAATAAGAGTAGCTACGTCCTTGCCATGCATGGGTATGACCACTGCATGGATTCTCCAATATAAAGTAAAATGTTGTTACAATGGAGTGGCTAGGAAAACAATCCTCTAGCCAGTGTGAGTCCATACACATTGGAGGGGGGTGGGAAACAATCCTCTTCCCTGGACTGGTGAAATCCAAGTCCAACTTGCAGCCTCTAGATGGTTCTTTATACTTATTATTGAGACAGTCTTCTTCCATCTTCAAAAGGTTGGTTCTGCTCTTGATCTATTGTAGTGCTCTTCACTTGATTACTTGCAAAGCAGTAGGCAAGCAACTCTCTTCTTTCTTTCACTTCTTCTCTAGTGCAAAAACAAACTGCACTAGTTCTTCTTCCTTCTTCCTCTTAGCGCAACAACTTACTGCACTAATCACCTTCTTTATTTAGCTAGAATCACATACAAAAATGTGATTATTCAATCACTGAAGATCTGCTCACAAAGCATCATCTGAATTAAACTGCCCTGAATAATTGGCATCCTTCAGTTGGGCATACTCTATTCTTCTTCTTCTCTTCCTTCTCTTCTCAATACCAACACCTGAGTGTATTGGTATACTAAATTCTTCCTTTGTGCAGATATGAGTTCAATTGCACGTCTAGTTCTTCTTCACTTCGCAAAGCACAACCAGAGTGTTAAGCACCAGTCGTGTGAGTGCGGTTCAACTTCTCTTTATGAAACCGAATGGTTCACAGTTCTTTCTTCTTCACAAGGTTGCTTGGAGAGTGCTCTGTACCTGTCAAAGGCCTGCGGTACCCTCAAATTTTTCGTGCAACCTTCTAGGTGGCTTGCGCATAAAATTCATGCCTTGCGCGTAAAAACACCTTTTGGCGCGAAAAACCCTTTTCACGCACAACTCTTCTTTTTCGCGCAGAACATCCTATTTCGCGCAACAATTCTTTTTCCGCGCAACACTTCTTCTTTTCACGCAATGCTCTATACTACAATTTTTTGTGCGCCAGAGCTCGGGATTTGTCTAAGTGTCGAGTCTCAACAACTAACAAGGATTAGCCTCATATTTATAAGCATTTTTGAACCCGCGCGAAAAACACTAATCCGCACGTAAAACCTCCTCCATGCGCGTAAAAACTCTTTTATGCAACTTCCTATTTCGCGCCATGCTTCAAGTTTTCGCGCACCTCATTCCTTTGCCATTTTTCATCCTTCTAAGCATGAAGCACCAATTGCGCGCAAAATTCCGCACAGTGTTCCATATTGCGTGCAAACCCAATCTTTCCTGCAACATCCGATTTCGCGCACTGCTCCAATATTTCGCGCATTTTATGCCTTTTCCAATTTTTTATCTTCTAATCTCTAACCATCATTTGCGCGAAAACTTCATTCCTCAATTTCGCGCACCATGCCAATATTTCGCGCATCCCGCAGATTTTTCGCGCACTACTTTATTTTTGCACGAAACATGCCTAAATTTCCGCTCACTCCATTCCTTTGTCATTTTTCATAGTTCGGACCTTGAATAACTCTTTTGCACGTATAATCCATCTTCAATATTATGCGCAACATCCATTGCCAAGCACATTTCTTCATCTCCCGAGATTGTCTATTGCTTTGCCATTTTATCTCTTTACTGCTTCCCATAACCATTCTTCTGCTCTTATCAAGAATCCCACTATCGTGATATTTATCCTTTGACAGATCAGCTTAAGCATCGTCAGAGTTGCAATGGGAACTGAATCTTTCCTATCTTCCAGCAGCATCATTCCTTCCAATCAAAACATTTTATGACTGGCATCATCATTTCTCCCCCTTTCCTTCATAAGGCTTGCATCACAAGTTCTCCTAACTCATGATTTTTGTGAAATACATACCAGCAAAGCATCGTCTGATTTCGTTTCATGAAGTGTTTCCCAAGCCTGACATTCAATGCTATGATTACATAACAATGCTACAGGCATCCTCACTTCAGTTGATCTCCATTAACTTTGGAGTCCTTCTTAATCTCCTTCTTCATTTTGACCAGCATTGACAACAGTTGACAACAAATACAATCTTCATATACAAAGTGGTCCCAACAAATATACCATCACACATGAACTTTATATGGGTTTTCACATCAATAAATACGAGACAAAGAACCGTGATCTATAATTTCCACAAAATGCCATCAATATTTCCAAAAATTGACATAAAAAATTACATGCATTATTAAAACAAGAAATCCTTTTCCAAAAGCCCATTTTTAAACTAAGAAACCAACAAAATTGAGCCTTCTTTATTTTAAATCCAAATGGGAGACATTTTTAAAACTAACTATTAAAGTTGTTACTAGACTTGGATAATTTTAAAAAAATTACATCATTGTTCTAAAACCAAACAAATCATTTTTGAGAACCTAAACACCATCCTAGTTTTCAAAGTGAGACACACACATTTAGTTTTGATTTTTTTGAAATAATTTACCATTTTTGAAACATACTCGCCATGGGTAAAAAAATAATTTGGAAATTAGTAGATTCCATTAAAATAGGAAACCCATATTTTTTAAAAAAATTTGATCATTTGGTTAGATATCTATTCACATAGTATAACTATCCAAATGTCAAATAAAATTAACTATTTCAAATCATTTTATGATACCAACATCATTTTCCAATAAACCCCTAGGCCTTTCTTTAAAACAAAAAACAATTTTCTTGTAGAATAATTTTCAGCCAGAAAATATTAATTTTCACATCATAATTTAAAACTCTTTTATAAAAGGATTAAACATGCAAAAAAATAAATTCATAGATGAAAACATTTCATAAGACCTATAATGACCCTATACCATTTCCCATACATGGATCGTGAAATCCAAGGGTCAAGATGTCTAAATTAAAGAATAACTTAGATGTAGAATCCTTTCTAACTTCGCCACCTGATTTTCAAAAACATTTCAATTGTTAAATACTACCTAATGAAATTTCAGAATATATCACTTTGTTTTCATGTGGTTTTTCCATTCATATGAATAAACCACACATCCCGACTTTCTACTTTATCACTTTCCCAAAACAATGCATATGATACCCAAGGAAGCATTAGCCTTTCCGATGAGGTATAAACCCCACATCCATTGGATTCAAACCATCATAAAATAAATCCATCAAATGAAAAGGAGAATCAATGGAAAAAATCAAATTTATCCATATAAACATAAGGATTGTATTTGGAAAGAGGTGTAAAAATCTACCTGCACCTACATGTCAAGTCCTTAAAAACATATTTCCTAGCTATAAATACCTCAAATTAAAGAAGAAGTTATTATTTATAATACTCAATTAAAGAATAAGAAACCAAATCTATGAAACCAATTTAAAAGAAGTGGTACATTCCATACATCCAATAGATACCTTGACTAGAACTCTTTTGGGATTAAGGTTGTTTTGATCCCCACTAGTTGGAAACAATGTCTGGGAATCACAATAACATACTTAGGAATTTTTAACCTAATAATATGAGTTAATTAAATTTATGGAATGTAAAAACAATCTTGTATAATCCATCTAGATATCAAATTTCCACTCTGAAAAAATTATTGGAAAATAATAATAATGAATCAAATTTTAATGAAATCAGTAAAAAAAAATGAGTACAGAAAAAATTAATCACAACCCAGATCTTCTTACCCTATACAGAAACGATTCCCCATAGATGTTTATCCTCATCTAATACAATTTAAATACACCTCCAAAAGTGGATAAAAAATAAAATCCAAATTAATAAATGAAAATCATTTAAAGGTAAAGTTCTCAGGAATTATAAATAAACAAAATTAATGTCCAACTAAATCCTGTAATAGGAACCATTGGATGAATGAAATAAAATAAAGAATAACTTCAGATTTTTCAATTTCTGATGGGTAGTCTGAAGGTGAACTAAGAACCAAAAACTTAGATTAAATAAGTGTGAGAAAAAAACTCAGTGGGCTATCTCTACCTATAGAATCTATGGAAATCCACTTGTAAAATAAATTATAAATATCCAGTTAGACCATAAAATATAATGTTGGATTCTACATGATTTAAAAATCCAAATCATAAAAATGCAATCAAATTACAACCCTTTTTTAAAATAAAAAGGGATAGTAAAGCCTTCTAAAATGGTACCATTAAATTAAAAAAAAGACACAAAGACATTATTTCTTCATTTAAACCTCTAATAAAAATCCCATTTTATGTAATAGTTTTATTGAAAACCCATTATTTGATTAAAAGATACATTTTTTAAAAAATAATAAAAAATTGAATAAAAATAATTTAATGACATTTAAAATAAATACTACAAATTTTTAATTAACATACCCATTTTCATTTTAAAGATTTAACACACCCAAATAAAATGGATGAATGGAAAAAATGTAAACTATACTGAAAAATTGAATCATATATAGTCATAAGATATTATTGTAAATAAATTAGATAATACAAGTAAATATCAAGACTAATCACAAGAGTATCAATACATCCATGCATTACCATCCACAAAATCTATAACACAAATTCCATTAACTAATAAAGGAAATACCATATGATACTTATCATGAGGAATAACCATAGGGACTAATGGGATTAGGAAACTAAATTCAAAGGAGGAAATTTTATTAATGTTTAATGGTCACATATCCCTTCAATAGAATCACTATCAAATAGCCTCATTAGTGACCCTTATAATAGACATCTGTTATATTAAACTATGGGTGAATAGCTTGTGCATAATCTTAATGATCCTAGAAACATCCCATGGATTCCCACAGAATTTCCTAGATTTCATCATGGAAAAAGTAATATATTTTGGAAACATTTAATGAAAATTTCATCCAATGACATTGAAAATGCCCAAATTTTTAAATCACAATGTCAACCTTCGTAGCTCTCAAAAATACCATAGAAAGACACCCAAAACATAATGACATCATGAATCACATTAGAAACATCCATTAAATGGATATACATATACATCATTAATAATGAAAATGGAGCTCAAAAAAGGAATAACCAACTAATCATCAATCACCAAATCATATAGTTACAATGATCTTTACCTTATCACTTATAAAAAATATATATTTTAAATTCCATTGAAAAACTATTTTTAAACCAAATAATAATCTATCATAAATCTAAATCAATACTAAACACAACTAAATTAACATAAATATATCCTCATTTAATTTTCAAATTGTTAACATAACATATTTTATTAAAAAATCATTTAAAACATATAACAACATTTTAAAAAAGAAAACGAGTTCAAATATACATTAAAAATTATTCATATCCTTTTTCTAAATAAAAAATATAATTTAATACAACACTTAGCATGACATAGAGGTCCATAAAAAGATGTTTGACCGTTGTAAAATCAATTGAAAATTAAAAGGGAAATTTCAGACCCTTATAATTTCACAGAAAAAACATTTTAAATTCTTGAATCAATTTTAGAAAACAATTCGAGAAATTTCATGAGAACTTATAGTACAACCTATGATCGTGCCATGAGAAGATTATTATTATAACATAAAAACATTACTATTATATAATATAAAAATATTCTAAATTTATAATGAATCCATTGAAACTCAATGAATGTTTATAACATGGATTATAAGGGGGGTCTATGGATACTACAACCTCAACCAATGATCTTTGAGATGAAATATTTGAAAATGAATCACGTTTAGTAGAAAATTATCAATAAAGAATAAAGGGACTAATTTGAACCCTAGAATGAAGAACCAGTGTTAGAATCCAAAACCTGAAACCCAAAGGGTTCAGCTGAATCACACACATCAAGATCGTAAGGGAAAACCATTCGTAAAATAGAGAAAAGTAACTTAGAAAAAATAACCCAAAACTTTAAATATTACTCTTTAAATCATGTTGAATAATGGAAGAATAAATTGAAGAAGGTGAGGGGGTCGTGCACAATTTTGGGTTCCTCCCAAGGATTTACTTACTAGATGTGTGAGGAGAGGAAGTAAAATGAAGAGAAGCCATAAAAAAATTAAGATAAAATTTTGAAATAAAAAAAAATTAAAAAAATTATTTTTTTAACATTATGGGTGAAAAAATTGGTTTAGGAACATTTTCTACGAAACATTGAACCATCCAAGTTGTTCATATTAGAAAATCATCTAGGACCATTACATTTATGCATATTCTAGTTTCATTTTTGAACTCAGAATTATGAAACAATGACAATCATCGATGTTAACTATAGGTCCAATGTTCATGGTCATTACACTATTAATTATAACAATGAAAAAATTCATCACAACACACAATCCTATATTATTTTAGAAATTAAGTCAAAAAATATTTTAAATCCACAATAGGTTAATTTTAATTAAATTAATTTTTTAATTTACACTATAATGACATAATAGTTGTTAGAATATTTTAGCTGTTTCTATGATTTTTATTTAAATAGTCATTTTTAGGACTGTTGGTACATGAGAAGTAACCCCTAACCAAGTATTATGAACCTCTTTATAGTTTATTCAAATGTTACTTAGGTATTTCTGGTTTTTTTATTTATCCCCCATAGGTTTGTGTATGCGATTTCTTTTGTAATTTATCTATTATGGAAAGAGGAAACTTAATTAATTTTTTAAGTATTATCTTAGATCCATGTTTCAAATTATTTCATGCATCATGATTATGCACATATAAAAGGGAATCAGTATGATAGAAAGTCATACTATGTTCTTTCATGGAGTTAGATATATTTTAGATGAAATTAGTGGAAAATTAATATTATCTTAAATACCAATAATACATAAATAGTGTTTACTAGTTAATCTATTCATAAAAATTATATAAATAATTTTTTTAAATGGACATATGTGACTGTATATTGTTTTTTTAAGGAAATCTAGAATAGTTTTTTTAATATGGTACTAATATGAAAATTACCAATTTTAGAAAAACATTTATTATCATGAATGTTATATGGTTCAAACTAAAGTATTCTATTAATGATTATGTCATTTAATTTAAATTTTATGTCGACTTATAAACATGATACTAGTTTTTTTTAGTTATGTACACTAAGAATTATATTTTTTCTATTTATTTATTTTAACATGTACGTGATACTTTTTTTCTATTTTAAATATCATATAGAGAATTTTTTTTTTTTTTGTGATTTAGATGGCTTGATTTTGTGTTTTTGTAGTCATCATACCTACGAAATAGTGCATGGTGTGTTATAAAATATGGATAGTTATGTAGATCCTATAAATGTTTTGGAGTAAAAATAATACAGAATATGTAATATTATATTCATAAAATTCAGGTGATGATGTTTTAGTGGAAATGGTTCTTTTCTAGTGGAAACTTAATTAAGATTATGGAAATTGTATAATCTTTTAATAAAATTGTTCTATGTTGAAAAATGAAATAATTATTTTTTATTTTGAAAATTTTTTATACCAGTCAATTTTATGTAAATTTTATTGTTTATAATAGTTAAATTTTTTAATCAATTTACAAATGTAAGGATTATTTTTAAGCCATCTCTATTAAACATGTAATTGGATTGTGTTTTTCAAAAAGGGTTGTTATCATGAAGTTGATACATTTCAAAAAATGGATAATTTTTTTTCCAAGGGTAATTTTGATATGTGTTTTTATTTTATAAAATATAGTGTATTTAGAATATGTTTACTTGTACATTTTTAAATAAAGATTCTTTTTGGAAAGGAATACATTATTGAAGAAAATACTATGATAAACTGTAATTTGATCATAGAATGATACTAAATAGCTATAGAAGAGTCAACTGGTGTGTAGAAACATAGATCATGGTTTGACTAGGAGGTTTATATTACTCAGGGACCATTGGGATGGTTATGGGTATTTATGTATGAGTATCTATTGTTTGTTAGTTATCTGCATTAGTTTATATAGTCATTTGTCTAAATCATGGTAATAGTTGGGACAAATATTAATGTTATTATTATAATTAAGATTCCTAGAAAATATTTTTTTTTAAATTAGAATCATGTTATATTTTTTTAATTCCGTTTAAATTTAAGAGGTATGAATATCGTGTGTGCTTATTGTATTCTTAAGAGAATTGGGAAATTCTATATGTCTTGGTGATTTAGTAATATAGTGAGTTTTAGTTAGGAATCTTCTTAGAATTTATATGGAAAATAATTTGTATGGTGGTGAGTTATTAATGAATCGTGTTATGTTCATTTTGTTATTAAGTTAATTTAGATATTTAATGTAATAGAATGGGGGTTGGTTTGATTTATTTGTTATGGTTGAAGGTTTTTTTATTAGGTTTCAGCCAATAATTATGATGTTTAAAAATCATTTTGTATGTATTTTTGATTTGGTTAATGGTTTTTGTTAGGGATCGATAGGTTGGGTGAGGTTAGTATGTGGTACCACCTAAAGTTGAAAACTATAAATGGTGATTGGTGAGAAGATCAATATTGGGTATTCTGAATATTGAGGGGGGGGGGGTGATTCAATGTTTGGATATTTTTTACCAATTATAATTTTTATGCAATCTACCTTTTAAACTATTTACATTGAAATTGATATTCTATTTTTCAAACAACATGAAAGAATATAAAAGGAGTAAATATAAAACATGATATTTTTACATAGTTCATTGCTTAATAAGAATTGTTATTCCTTGGAATGGTTTGAAAATAATTTTACCACAATACAAATAGAACATAAATATTTTAAATTTTCTTACAAGAAGCAAGTAATAACAATTAACATATGTGAACAATTGTTAATTGAAATTTCTTTTTCTATAGCTCTTGTATGGATCTGTATACTACATCTAAAGATAGATTTCACATTTTAGGGTTATTCGTAACAAAAATAAACTTTTCCACATGTTGATAAATTCTATTGATGTCAGAATTTATTGTATTTCTTCAACTACCTTCCTCACTTATTACTTTCACAATAGTAGGAATGAAAATATTCTTCTTCCTCAGAGTTTGAAATTGTTATTCTACAAATTCTTCCCTATTCTGATTGTCATCCCAATAATATAAATTCATATTATAATTAAAATATCAAATTTCTTCAAAAAAAAATAATTTCCAATAGTTATGAACCCATTACCCAAATATTATTATTCTATCTCATGAAAATAGATATACACTATACTTTCCTTTTCTCTTTTATACATCCCAATTTCTTTTTCATTGAAAAATTGACTTCACGTTATTCCCCTATTATAATTGTAGAATCACAGTTTTTCATTATGATTATCAAAATGAAAATGTTATACTCAACATCATCACACATATTTCTCCCTTTCTAAACCTATCAAAAATAATATTAAGGTGTAGAAGAATGGATATCATAGAATACATTTGGACCAAAATGATAAAAAAAAATTAAATGTATATTTGACACACTCATATTCTTATTATGATCATTGACGCACAATAGTAAGCAGTGTTCTCGCAATTTTATATTTTCTTTCACTGATACTCAATAACAAAAAATGAGTGTCGTATCAATTATCCTCTCTATAAAATTGATAATTTTTAAACAATCCTTACAGTGTGTTGAACATATATCATAAAATTATCAATTTAATTTAATTATGCTTTAAATTCTCACAAAAATACAATTTGATCGTAATTATATTATTTTATTTTCAATATAATTCTGTTCATGATTCATGTATGAATCATCCGTATCACTTCCATGCATGACCACTTTAATATTTACTTATCCTTCCTCATTCTCACATTCATCCATAAAAATGAGTATATACACAAAATATTTTTTCATCGAACATATTAAAAAGACTCTAAGACTTGTAAGGTTTGGTTATCATGGATAGGCCCTTCATGATGATATATAATGTAGAAACATGCTCATTCTATTATCTTCAAGAAAAAGGAACTACACAAGAATAAATTTATTCTGGAAAGCTAATGTGCTTCGATAAAGATACTTCCTCTGTGTAAATGAGTACTTGATCAACATCTTCTTGTTTTTTTTTAAAACCATTTGGCTTCACAAAAATAAAATGTTCCTTTGTGTAAACACAATTGGAGTATAATATTCATTACTACCTCTTAGAAAGGTTTGTCACCAAACGAAATGAGTGTGTATTGACACAAGTAAAGTGCCTATAGGTCTTCCTATTCATGAAAATCATTGCTGAGTTTTCCAATTCTTCATGAGGAATATACATTTTTGGAACTACTTTCCATATCACATAAATTATAACTCATATAGGCTCTATTTTTTATGAAAAATGAGATCTCTCATATGAAATTAAACTGTAATCACATTTCTCAGATTCAAGGGTTTGATATTATAGGCGGGGTCCACTTACTATTACTTATTAAATAACATACTCAAATCCCTATAAAATATTCTATGTATAGACCTGATAATAATAGTACTAAATATCATATTAAATAAAATATATGACCATGGGTTTCTCTTGAAACATATAGTGATAGAGGTTTTAAATATTATTATGATAAGATTCCACACACACATGTGATAACAGTCGCATCCATTTTCCATCCATAAAATCATGAATTTGTCCACATGATACAGTCTCTAAATACAACATCTACAACATTTTTTTTCCATTCTATCATTATCATTTTCTTTGAACATAATGTTGAAAACACATGAAATCAATCTTTAATGTTTATCTATATCATTTCATTGTATAATTATTGAGAGATCAAGTTCTGTTCGATCCTTTGATATCATGACATGCAAAAACTCCAACATATAGGCAACCTCCAATGTTAGGAGGTTTAATATGATATGTGGCTTCGATCATGCATAATATATCAATCGAAATGGTGGACCAGTGTCATGCCCATATGTTTTAAGATATAGGAATAGCAACACACGATCAATCATCCCATAATTTACCCTGCTTCTATTAAGTGTTGCTCTTTATTTTCCAATGTGTAAAAAGATGATTGATCCATTAATTTACGATTGGAAAAGAATACAATCATGGCATACGTTGGACACACTTAACTCAAACTCTCCCATGTGGGATGATTTTGATAATTCTATGCACACATAATTCTAACCCTCTTGTGAAATTTATACTGGATATCTGATTCCACTTACTCATAACACTATGTCCATTTATCCAGGTTGATTGACTTCTACATGGTCAACCAATGGGTCCCTCATGTATGGTTTAGGAGGTCCATAGTCCTTTTTCTAATGGTTGTACACTTTCTTATTAAAACAAAGAATATTCTAATTGAAAATATGATCATATAAGATCGAATTAAATCCTATAAATTCTTTTCACCCATTCATCATACTATAAAATATATATTTCACAGCCTTATTATTTTTTCATGAAAAAATATATTTTTTGAGATCTTTATTATATTATTCAACACTTTTCATGTTATTAATATTATAATGATGATTTTCATAATATTCCTTATTCATTTCACTCAAATTACTTAAAAATAACCCAATAAAAACTCTATTAGATGTATCATCCCTAAATTTCAATAAAGTATACAATGTGATTAATACACATAATAGTAGAACATTCCTATGAAAATTGTCATCAGATCAATAATCATTTCAGTTTTAAACTAAATAACTTTGAAATGACTTCTTTATGATAATAATACCTGAGTACTATATCATTTATCCATCAATCCAAGTGATAATTGTAGTTTTTATAAAACATGAATAACATGGATACTATTGTTGAACTTATTAAAACATAACAATGTAAACACTCATAAATTATTCATTTTATTAAAAGAAATGAAAAAACTTGATATTTCATTGATCACCATGGACATCCTCAAGAAACCATTGACAAAAAATAGAACTTTTATAAAAATTGGGCTCTTCAGTCTTCCTATTTTTATTTTATAGTAATATATTAATTTTTTTTTCAATTTAATGTGTCAATATATGATTATTTATCTTTTGTATATCCCCTCATTTTTTCCAAACATTAATTTCACTTTATACCTCCTTATTTAAATGAAATATAATGTTAATGTGAAAAGGGTATAATTCCATACTTATGTAATGATACATCAGTTATTTCACCCTATGTCTATGTGAGACATAGAAACTGTATAAAACAAGAGTATTTTATTTAGACAAAAAGATAACTTTTACCAACTAATCATGATACCATAATAAATAAGAAAAATTATAATTATTTTCAATTATTTTTCTACTATTATTCTAAGTTGATGATTTTTAATTATCCATCCAAATTTAATTTTTTATAAAATAAATCCATTTTAAGGGAAAATGGAAACCAAGGTTCACAGCCAAAAGCCACTACGTGCTAAAAGAGCTCACAAAATCATTAAACACCAAACTAAGATTACATGAATCTGCTATTCTATATAGTTCCCAGTGAAGTGCACTAACCTGGGTGTCCGGATCCTTGCTAATGAGCTCTTCAAAGTGAGAGATCAATCGTTCCATTGTATGAATGAATTCCTCTAAGTTGAATTTATTCTGATTGAAGCCTTGGGTCACAATACGGTCTTGATTATCTATCCACACTATTTTCTCCTCATTGATCTCCACTTGTATCTTCCATTCATCCATTTTTCTGAGATCCTCTTCTGAGACTTTGGGTCGTACCTCTTGTTCAAGCATTTCTTCCTTACTGTGCAGGATGAGCCTCAAGCTCTCCCCATCATCTACATCCCTGTCTCCCGAAGTCCTTACCACTACTTTACTCCCCGGGGCCCGTTCTATGACTTCCCCAAGCCCGCCATCCATAGGCCAATGGTTGGTGACTAGAACTGGAATGGAATTTCCCTAAAATGGGAAGAAATTGCCATCAAAAACCATAAAAAAACAGACGTTGTACCATGCAGGGAAGCAAAAAACAATGGGAAAAAATGGTGAAACCAAAACTAAAAACCTCCATAGAGTATAGAAGTATGTAATGATGTAAAGGTTCTAGAATACAAGCCCAATAAGAAAGGAAATACCAAAAAAGAGAAAACATTCCATGATGTTGTCTACCAAGGATTATAATAGATGGGTCGGTATAGCACGTCACTACGGCTCACCACATCCACTGGTCACCTACATACACCATCAAGTCCTGGCTCCTCAAGACTCAATCAAATTTTCCCATCGACTGCACAACACACAACAAGGAGCATGTGATGCGTGTGTAGGGTTGAGTATAACAATATCCTGTTGGGACCCTGAGAACCCTAAAGGTTTCATAGAATTTAAAAATAAAAACAACATATCATGATCTCAATCATTATACACAATAAAAATAGAGCTCGCACCAGGTATAAATTAAGTACAGAAGTACAAATGTCTAGTCATAAAGCTAGATCTTCTTATTCAATCATGAGGATCTGCTGCTGACCCCCACAAGATTTCTCAGTGCTGATCCACACAGGATCCCACAGTGCTGATCCACACAATATCGCTCATTACTGATCCACACATGATCTCTTGGTGATAATCCACATATGATCACTCGGTTTTGATGCACATAGGATCACTATTCATTCTTCATGGCTCAGTGAGCCATTGGATTCCCACACAAAGCATACATGATTCAAGTAGGATACGCTTCATAATACATTGGTCATATTTAAACTAGAGAAACATCCCACAATGAAGTATCCTGATAAACTTCCACATCATATGAATTCCAACACAACAGACGATGCATCAATCGGATTCCTGGTCTGTATGTTATGGTCATTTTAGTGTTGAGGGCCCGGTTAGATTAGGGTACAATCCAACATGGCCACAATAAAACATTAACACAAACCAATGTGGAGTTTCTCAAATGTGCTGTCTCTTTTCTAAATATTCCAGTACTGCAGAAAGTTCATCAAACGAACATCTAGTTTATCAGATACATCCTTTTAATTGAAACTGGGCTGAAAAAGGTCAGGGTTCGGGCCGACCTGGTCGGAACCACCCATCCTGACCTAGCCCTGTCTGACCCAACCCAATCTGGTTCGACTCATTCTAGTATGAACCGGATGGGCTGGCCTGAGTGTGCTGGGCCACGACGGACTCGAACTTCTGGGTTGTGGACTGGCCCGGCCTACCGGGCTTCAAGAGTCAGCTCCCATCCCGAACGGACAATTTTTCCATTCTGTATCAAATGGAGAATCCACATGGATCCCCCATTCTATCATCAAGACCCGTAGGGCATGGGTATGCCCTCTGATGCTGCTCGAAGTCCCCCCCCCTGCGGCGTGCGATGCTGCACAGCATTCTGCCAAAGCGGCCGACCTTGGGCCGGTCAACCCTACTGTCCACTGCGACACCATGAGGTGCTTCCTTCCTCTAGGCTGGTGGAAGCCAACCTCCCTTCACTACCTTCCACCGTTGATCACTGCATTGCCACATAGGTGTTCTGTCGGTGAGGCTTCTGTGGGCCACTGGTTTAACACCGGTGTTCCGTTTTCTTAACAGATAGCGCCTATGCGTCTCTCGGGATTCTACCATCATTTCATGGAACCTGGACTAATGTTGATCTCGATTTGAAATGTTTTCCATAAAGAACATAACAAATACAAAAGCAACATAGAGACCGGGACTTGTTCAGTTGGCCCGCACCCTCCCTGTTATCTATGTAACAAGGGTGTGGTAATGAAATAGTCAAAAGATAAATTAATACCCCATTCAAAAATTACCGTATTATCCACCCCTAGTTTCGTGTTAATCAAATATTAAATCATTTTTTAATCTATGCTACTCATTTTTTTCATGAATGATAGATTGGACCAAATTGACTTGAATTTAAACAAAAAATCCTACCTCAAGATCAAATGAGATGTTGCGGTTGTGGGGGAAGAATCCATGTTGGTTGTAGTCATTGGAATTCATCGATACCGAATCGACTTCCCCAACGATGTCATCAAATCCTCCATTCTTCATTGGAAGGGTTGATCGTTGGCACTTCTTCAGAGTTCTCCCACAATATCCCACCACCCTTTCCATTTGATGAAAATTTTAAAATACAATGGATGAGTTAAGATATTTATCATATTTTCAATTAAAGGTAAGTTTAATAGTGTAATCAATGAACCACATTAATTAAATGAGGGCTGGTTACATAGTTAATGAGAAACTGAACATTTAATGTCCCTAATTAAATGCCCAAACACCTTTATGGTCCCTGCCACCATCACTCAAGAGGTTGTAGGAAAATAAAATCGCATATTATGTTATTTTATTATTGTTTGAAAAATTCTACCAAACTAACTTTTTCTCTTGACCTACTACGGTTGAATTTAAGCCTCGCATTAGCGAATCATGGAACATAGAATTTAACGGTGCCCTCAGATTTTAATTCTGACCACTTGTTCAAAAGTTATAATTTTTTTCACGCATGTTTACTGAACGTACCATAAAATAATGTTCAAAATTCTATTCCGGGCACACTAGGCCTCAGAATCATGTGCTGTCAATTTTCGCAGACTCATAATTATCTCAATTAATTTTAAAAACATTATATAGTATTCTCAGGACTTTAATTTTTCCCCACCTTATAATGTTTCATCCATTAAATTCACAATAATAAATATGGGGAAAACTGGGGGTACTGAGTATGTATCTAATCCTCCAGCTCCCATGTGCTCTCCTAGAAGTTCATATGCTACCATTGAACTCACAAAAAAGTAATTGACCGCCCATGAAAGACCCACTCCTTTCGATCCACTATCTTTACTGGGAACTCTGTGAATGTCTCCTCATCATCAATGTACAACTCTCCCCAGTCAATAACGTGTGATGGATCATGCACGTACCTCTTCAGCTCCAACACGTGGAAAATGTTATGCACCTGGTGCATCTGTGGTGTAAGATCCCAGTGATACGCCAATTCTTCCACTCTATTTAGAATCTAAAAAGGTCTAATGATCCTCAATGATATATTTCCATCCAAGACGAATCTCTACAATCCTTATCGAGGTGATACCCAAAGGAAGAAATGATCTTCTTCCTTGAAATCCAAAGGTCTCGGTCTCCTATCAGCATATGATTTCTGCCTGCTCAGTGTAGTCTTTATCTGTGCCTCGAAGATTTGCATGATCTTCTAGCCGTTGAGTACACTAATATATCATCAATGAATACTACCACAATGTGATTGAGGTAAGGCTATAAGATCATGTTTATGATCCCCATGAACACTTCCAGAGTGTTGGTCACGCCGAAGGGTATCAAAAGAAACTCGTAATTTCAATTTTTACATCTGAAGGTTGTCTTTGGTACGTCATCATCCCATACAGTAAGATTATGATATCCTGATCTGAGGTCTATCTTTTAAAACCGTTGTTCTCCCTACAGCTGGTCAAAGAGATCATCGATCCTAATAAGAGGATAATTGTGCATTACAATCACCCAGTTAAGGATCCAATAGTCCACACAAAGCCTCAGACGCCCATATTCCCTCTTAGAAAACAAAATCGGGGATGCCCATGAAGAAACACTAAGCCTTATAAACCCTTATCTTCTGAAAGTCCTCCATCTATACCCACAACTCACGAAGCTATGCAGGAGCCATCCGATATGATAGTGTAGATATTTTTGTGGTCCTGGGGTACATGTTGAGGTAGAATTCTAACTCTCTGCTAGAAGGTAGTCCTAAAACAGCCTTAGTAAGACATCAACATATTATTCACCCACTACAGGATATCTCATACTCTTCTTGTCAACTTCTCCAAGGGTAAGGCTATACAACTAATGTATGATTGGCATCACTCACCTCCGAGAATCTCCATCCTAAGATAAAAGAGTTCTCTTATCACTGGTGATTGAAAACCTAGTCTCCTCCTCATGGACACACCTCACACTAAATCTAAAATAGTCGATTTTAGCATGGACTTTGGATATCCAGTTCATTCCAATGATGATTTCGTAAGGCCTCGACACTACTACTAGGAGGTCTTAGTTGAAGATATCACCTCCTTGAGTAATCTTACACAACCTTCACCAATGTGAAATTGTCGAATCCTCTCACGTAGGAGTCTATAATTGTATGGATCATGCTAATATCTCCATCGATGTCTTAGAGCTCCGAATGAGTGTCGTGTAAATGAAAAGTGAATGAAACCTATGACTATAAGAGCATCATCTATGGTGGAATTGATAGAGATCATACCTCTAATCATCTCAAGAGTGTTATAATCATAGTCCTCTGCCGCCTAAAGCTGAACTCGTCCCTATCCACTTTTTCTCTGTGGTCATGGTTGACCACCTAGGGTTGGGGTTCATAGTACCTCGAATCATCATTCACCACCTACTGCATGACCTGCTCCTCTTCCATGTCTGCTGCCCTGCACACCCCTCGCTCAAACATCAACTTCTACATCAGTGGTCCCTTGATCATCTTTTAATTGTCCATGTCAGGAGTAGAATAGTCACGATCTCTGTGTCCATGTCCACCTCAAGAGTAATAGACTTTAGTCCTCTGAATACCACCTCATCCTCGTGATCTCCACACCTCCGACCCTGCATCATGGGGTCATCCTCTAGATATTTTGGACTTCTTGGACCTTTGCGTCATCTGCCTGCTGTCTGATGTTGATGACTCAGCTACTTTTCATCTGGTGGAGTATCTCACCATCGGTTCCATCTCAGCTAAGAAGACCTTCACTAATAATTCTTGCTTGACTAATCCATCATGCATTGGGATATTGAGTGATATCATTGATGCTCAGATCTCCCGCTGGAGACCATGTTCAAAATTATGGGGCCTGAAGAAAGGTTCTCATACCATATTGGTGGAGTACTGAGATATTTCTGTGAATCTCATAGAGTACTGGACCACCATCAAACTGCCATGTGGTAGGTGCAGTAGCTCTTGGATACACAATGATCGTAATGTTTCCTGTACAAACTCGACCCTAAAAAGGGTCTCAATGTATAACTAGTAGAGTGTCACATCCTCATGAGTGTGGAGTGTCAGACTCCACTATATTGTTATTGTGACCTAGAAGAGGATATCATATAGGATCTATATCTGATCTTCTAGTGTCTCAACTAAGAGAAAAAAATGTGTCACAACCACCAGCCAGTCCTCAGCTGCATGAGGATATGTCTGTCCTCGAAACCTCAGAGGCCATTGTCTCTAGAACTTGTTCAACGCTCTTAATCAGCGTACATAGTCATCTAGTGGGGTTTGTGGCAACTGATTTCCTATGAGTGGTAGTGCTTCTGGTACACCACCCGATGGAGCCAACACAGAAAGAGGGTCATGCCCCGATGCCCCATTGCTTAGTGGGAAATCATCATGTACTCTCTCTAGAATCCTGGATGGCTGTATTTGGAGTGTTATCCTGAAAATAAATGGGTGATCCATGGTCACTAACTTATACATGGTGAGTTGACTCAAAGATATAAAAAAGGAACACAAGATTTTCGAAACAATCACAATAATATTTTTGTGTACCGAGTACGAAATCATTATCCAGGGTCCTAGTGTATGGATATGTCAACCGCTGCACCAAAACTGGACTCTCGAACTTAAAACCAAACTCTAGACACTTAACACTACCTCAACATTGAAACCATAGACTTTATGTTATCCTGGTAGAATCGACCCCTCTGATACCACTTTTTCACAAACCGTCCCCTGAGGCCTGTGTCGTCACCACCCCAAGCCCACCTTCTATATGCCTGGTGTTGGGAACTATCACCAATAAATAATTTCCCTAAAATGGGAAGGCATTTCCTTCAAAACATGTAAACACAGACATGGTACACTGTGCACAAGTAAAACACAATGGAAGAAGAAAGGTTCAACCACAACTAAAAACCACCAGAGAGTGTAAAAGTAATTACTGAAGTAAAGGGGAAAGAATAAAAGCCCCAATGAAATAGAAATATAGAAAAAAGTTAAAACCTTTCTTGAGGTCTTTCACCAAGGATCATACCTACAGGATTGGTATAACTCATCATTGCGGCTCTCCACATCCACCTGTCACCTCTGTACATCATCATGTACTCTCTCCTCGAGACTTAGTCAAAGCTACATGTTGTCTTCACAACACACAACATGGTGCGGGTGATTCCCTTGTATGGGTGAGCATAAAAATACCTAGTAGTGACCCAAAGACCACCAAAGGTCTCTAAAAATTATAAAATGGAAAATCCAAAAAAAATGATCTCAATCACAAATCACAATAAAAAGTCATCTCAAACCAGGTTTAATTAAAGTACAGATGTACATATGATTAGTCATAATGATATATCTTCTTATTCTATCATGATGATCTAATATTGACCCAAAAAATAATTGCTCGATACTAATCCACACAGGATCGCTCAGTGCTGATCCACACAGGATTGCTCAGTGTTGATCCACATCAGATCACTATTATTTCTTCACTTCTCAGCCAGCCACTGGATTCCCCCATAGTGAACACATGATTCTAGGAGTATTCGCTACTCAAGACATCTATTGTATTTAAATTGTAATGAAATCCCATGAAGTAGTAACATGATTAAAATCAATGTTATAAGGGTTCCAACGCAAAAGATGGAACGTCATCCGGACACCCTGCATCTAAGTTATGGGCATTATAGTGCAGAGGGCCCTTTTGGATTCGTGTACGATCCCACCTGGACATACAATAACATTATCAAAAACATATGGGGACTAGCTCAAATGGATCCTCTCATTACATGGATTCCATCTCTAGAGATAGTTCATCAAACAGACATCCAGTTTGTGAGATACTGCCCTTTAAGCAAAACTAGGCTTAAAAGGGTCCCGGTCCGGCCCGTCCTAGTCGGACCGACCCAGCCTAACCCGGCTAGGGCCGACATGACCCAAACTAGCATGAACCATCTGGGCTAGCCCAAGTAGGCAGGGCCATGGACTAACCCAGGCCATGGGAGCCGGATCCCATCCAAAATAGACAATTATTCTGTTTGGTTTGCAACAGCGGTGACACATGGCGCCACCCCCCCTCCATTAGTGGGACCTGCGAGGCATGGATCTACCCTTCACCATGGTGTGCGGGTCTTCCATCTACCATGGGGAGAGTTCCACCCTCCTCTATGTGGCTTGGGTTTTCCCTCAGCCACGGGGTGTAGATCTTCCCTTCACCAAGACTTTCCTATACGTCATGCTGCCTGCTTCCAACACGGCTGACCAATGACCGACCACCCCTATTGTATACAATGGTGCCATGTGACATCACCTTACTCCACAGATAGTGTAAGATATCCTAACGTCTCATACAATGACCACCAGTCATCAGGGTCACCGCATCGGTGCCACAATGGCGAGGCTTCCACAACCACTGGTTGAACACTACTGGTCTGTTTTCTCTACTGATTGCGCCTTCAGGCCACCTGGGATGATTCCATCACTTCATGGATCTCAGATTCAAGTTACTGATGAGTTCAAATATAATGACCCATACTTTAAATACATTGTTATTTCTTCATAATTGAATCATACTTATTAAAACATATAACAAAACCATGATATGACTGTATAGGTATAGTGTCTTTAGAAACTGGAAAATATGAACAACTGGTTCATAAAGCATCTACATTGTATCCCATTTATTTCATCATATCTATAGTCCCTTTTTGGAATATCCTTCTTAATACCATTATTCTGGACCTGTGGAAAAAACATACAAAAGGGTGAGCTCAAATGCTCAGTAAGGGTAAAAAAGGAAATATCAATCATATCATATTCATAAGAACATAACATTTTGAAAATATGAACCAGAAAAATTGATCATAATATAATGACATGGGATAAATCATAGTAGTGAAATGTAATCCCAAAAATCGTAACATAAAACATGAAACTTTGTTTCAAACACACATAATCATAGAAAATCATTTCGCATCTAGTAAAGACTCATTTCCAAGATCATCATAGCGGACAAAGTCCATTACTGAACCGAGTTCACTCCTCGTTCTAGTATTGTATCACTGAACATGATTAACTTGTCATTCCAGCCATGTCTATGTCATGGGATATAAATCTTTACCCAATGCATTGAAGGGAGATATAGGTCCCACCCATCTCATAATGAAACCGTTCTTATGTGTGCCACAAAATCATAAATCATATATCATAACATAACCCATGTAATAAAAATGGGATTTCTTAAACATCATTCCATCATAACATAATACCAATAAGATAAAAGGACTTCATAAAAATAATTCCATCATAACATAATCAAATTAATGTAAAATAGGGATAAAAACAGAACCCTATATTATCTTAGAAGTAAAATAATTTTGATAAAACACTTGAACTCTATTATTGAGGAAACTTTCCTTTCTACTTCAAAAACTTTTTTCCTTTCTTAACATGTAATACAATTTTAAACAAAAATTGTACGGACCTGACCCTAGTTTCCTGGAGTTGGTGCCTTATTTGATTAAATTGGCATACATATAAGGAATACGAATCCAGAAGGACCAAGTAGTATAGTATTATTAGAAACAAGATACATACATAAGTTCAATTTTACATATGGAAAGGAATATCAACACTAATTTATTCCACTAAAGACATCACATCTCCTAGATTATGCTTGCAAGTCATTCATAAATTACATCTTCATGTCCTGAGAAAATGAAACATAAGAAAGGGGTTAGCTCAAATGCTGAGTAAGAGTAAGCAATTCAGAGGAAGATAATATAAACATTAGACATGGTGACTAATTGAAAACACATGCCATTAATAATAAACATGAACACATTATGGTAGGAATATCAGCTGAGTAAATAATGCCACAATAAAACATTATCAAGGGTATTCTAAAAGTCGAATAACCACATGAAATATCAATATCTAAACTCATAAAAATGGAATTAATAATTCCAAATATTCTGAAACATTTTTTCAAGGACTCGTCCAAGACGTCTAATGATTAAGGCCTCAGCCAAAATCCATATCACATTGGGAAAGGCCTTGGACAATTCCTCATCAAGTTGTTTCATGAGACCTACCGATGCATCGAGGGGCTATAGCAGGCCACACACATTACAAAATAAGTCCAATGCATTCCTCATATGAGCGGGGATAAGCATAAACAACATATAAATTCATATTGAGACTATCATTTGAAAATGTAACAAACTTTCCCCAATTATTGAATATAAACACTAACGATTCGGAATATTATAGTGAATGGTTTTAGGACAGATCATACACAATAGAGTTAGTCTTAAACCATTAAATAAAATATGGTAGATGAAAACATAAATTATTAATCCAAATAATACCATGGAATCAATAATAGTGTTGAATTGGACGAAAACACTCTTATAAAATCATTAAGCAATTCTTGAGATACACTTTTATTTTGAAAAGAATAAATAATTTGGAAAAATATTTGTATAAAACCATAAGTTTGGTAAGATAGTACTTTCATAATAAAATGTGTTATTTTATAATGATAAAGGTTTTCAAAAAAATAGATCATAGAGTGCCCTTGAAAATAGGAAAGAATTTGAGAAATTCCCTTGGATCGGGCTTGTATTTTGGAAACAACTTTTAATCCTCCTTAAAAAATATGTAACTATCCATAAAATAAGGAGGGTTTGTGGTTTTTAAACATATATATGATACTAACACAGAATATATGATGAATACATAATAATAAATAATAATTCCATTGAGGTAATTAGACAATTAAAGTATCGCGGATGAAAATGCATGTTCGGGTGGAAAAACCCTTACCTTAACTCTGAACGTGTTCCGCTCTTGTAATTTAGTTTCTAGAATATGAAATTATACTTCTTAATAACTTATTTCAGAACCTATTATACATGTTTTTTGTTTATATTTATTCTGGATAGTTAATTTATGTCTTTATTGATTTTTTATTATATTCACTTTCGTCATTCCGGAGTGTTCGTTTCTCTTATTTTCATATTCGGTTCACTTGATTTTAAGTAATGAAGTGGAATGGATTTAAATCTCCAGAATTGAAATTATATATTATTTATCAACATAAATAGGTGTTATTGTTCATTTATATAACCTGGTTACATGGAATGAGGATTAATTATCATATAGATCTTTAATGATAATTGTTTTGGTTAATTTGTGGGTTTTGATTACAACGAACTCATTCTTCTTTATAACCTAATACCATTTGAACAATGGGATTACAAAATATTAAATAGGTTACATTATATATAATAATTTTGCTCACCCATAACAAGAATGGGTTCATGAACAGTGTTTAGAATGATAAAATAAATCAAAAGTCCACCATCATTGAATGTGTAAAATTGAAACATCTCGGATGGTGTTCTTCCTACTAGTATAAAAGAAGGTAAAAAGGGTAAGATGATGAAAAATTATTCCACTATCATGATAAAATTACAGTACATATAAGTTACTTCAGTCATCACAAAATTTGGATTAATAGAGGTAAGATAAAAAGAAAACAAATGAACATGAAAGGAAAGACAAAGAATTGAAAAGAAGAATTTACCTCTTGAACCAATCTTCCATGAGAACCTCCTTAAGAGAGAGGTTTTGATATTTTAATGAGACCAAAGGTTTCTGGATGTGGGATAGGCGGTTGGGAGGGTATTTGGCCCGAATTTGGAGATGGCACAAGTCTTGAGATGAGTGATTGGAAAAGGGGGTGAGGGGGGATTTTTATAGTTGGGGAGAGAGGGGATTTCTTAATATAAAACTCATTAAATTATTATTTCGCCTCAATACAAGGAATAGTGAGTATTAAATGACCAAGAATAGTAATTTTATATTGTGACCCCAAACCAAGTTGGCTTACATCAGCAGAACTTCACATATGACTCTACAATTAGTGTATTTATCTTAATTTTGAAATTTATGCTATGCCACTATTCATCAAAAATCAAGAATGTTAGAAAAATCCCAAAATTTTACCCCAACCATTATTCGACGAGTAGAATCCAAAAATGAATTACATTTTTCAAAAATAATATTCTAAATATTATTAATTTAATATTTTATTAAAATCATAATTTATTATCAAAAACCAATATTAAAATATGCATTAACTTATTCTAAAATATAGGTATATCGTACTTTCTACTTGAATATTATTTATACATTATCATAGGTAAGGTTAATATTCATTAGGTTATATCACTATTCATAAGGGTATGTCACTATTCATAATGGTATGTTACTATTGACCAAAAAACCAAATTTGTTCTTTCAGACTCCAAATGAGTTACTGAACACAACTCTAGATGCCCATTTTTTGAAATTCAAAACATAGAAGATGAAAAGTTGAGTTTATAAAATTGCATTCTATATTTATCTTCAAAACCTTGGGGTGTTAAAAAATTAGTTAATTAAAAATAAACTTGAGAAATTGTAAATGAAGCTTCCTGGACATATTTTTCTATGAAATCATAAAAATCAATTCATGTCGTATAAGTTAACAAAAAACATTCTTCTTGTACTTTGGCCAGAAAAGTCAAAACATATCTCATACGAAAAACGACAGAATATTTCTTTTATATATTTTACTAAAATTCCCCAATAAGTAATATTGGATTTAATCAATTGTACGAGGATAGAAATAATATTATATATTGAGGAAACATGGATGGGGATGATAAATATGCCCCAGTAAATTCTGATGTATAAACAATCTCGGATAAAAATGAGATTGTGATATTTTCCCTTACCTTATGTCTGATATGCTTTGAATGTGTTCGAACCTCCTATATATTGATTTCAATAATGTCACTAACTTATTCCATAATCATACTCATTGTTATAATATCATATATGGTCATATTTGTAGCTTCTTATTAGTAATATTTCATTGCTACTTGTTATTCGGGTGTTCATTGCTTTATGTTCTTATACGTGTTTTGTCAAATAAATTCTTATTACTATTTTTAGGTTATAGATAAATCATTTAAATAATGGTAGTAATATAATATATATTAGATTTATTCATTACATTCGTTGATATAATCATGGTTTAGTGAAGATCATGTAAAACTAATCACATCGCATCGTGGAGACGGTAAGTCGTACGTACGCACAAGCGACAATATCGTTCCCATAATTATTAAATGTTCTTGGAGTGGATGATAGAATATCTTAGAATTAGTATCATGTTATAATAATCATATACATAATATTTATTTGCACCATTATAACCATCCAAGTGAGGTGGTAGTGGAAAACATATTACACCATGGCGTGGAGATGGTATTCCGTATGTACGCACGCGCGGTGATTTCATATTCCGTTGGATAGATAAAAGTTGAAATAGGGTTGTTTTGTATTTATAATAACATATCAGTATATGAGTTATACTAATGTTTTTACTTTATAATGAAACAACTATATAATATGAAGTAGAATAAGGAAGAAACTTGAAAGAATCTGTAGAAGAGATTACCTTTTCCTCGACGTGCTTCCTTTAAACTTCATCTTAAGGGATTACATTTTCTCTTTTTAGAAGAGCAGAACCTCTAGAATATTTCTAGGGATGTTTAGAAGAGTAATGGTCAGGGGTTGGATGAGATTGAAGGTTCAAAGTTGTGTAAAGAGAAGAGGGAGGAGGTTCCCTTTTATAAGGGAGGAGAGGGGCACCTTTGGAATCCTCAAAAATATTAAATTATAATAAATCGAACCCCACTTAAAAACCTCAAAAAATGACTCATATTGAAATATTAGATATGATAAGGTTGTAATATCATCAAAAAATTAAATTTAGACATGTTGGAAATTTATTTTAAACCTTATCAACTTTATTTATCATTATTTAATTCATTTAATTTTATTTGTGGTAATAAGATTCTAAAATTTAAATTGTTTTAAATAATTACTTATGTGTTGTGAATTGTCCATAATTGTATTATTAATGACATTTTCGGCCAAATAAATTTTAATTTATAATTTTTAAATATTTTTTTGTATTTTTAAACAATTTTATATTATGTTATTATTATAAAATAAAAATAGTGTCAATTTTGAAACTATTCATTTATTTGAATTTAATTAAAATACACACAGAAGATATGTTTGAAATAAAATAATTAATAGATTCATAACATGTCATATGTATCTATAAAATTCGTGGAGCACATTAAATAGTTTATATAATATTTATTTTAATATTTTTAAAACAATTTATTTGATATTCCAATCAATAAAATAATTTAAACATCACTATTGATTCTCATTTAATGATAATTATTTAATCCCTAAAAATTATAAATAAATTCACATGATATAGATAATTTTATTATATTTCATTATAATATTCATGTTTGTAGTTTCATGAATTTTATCACTAATTTAAAATTATTATACTTATAATATTTAAGAGTGTGACATGTTGTCACTTTCTTTGGTTTTAATAATAACTAAAATATTTACATCGTCGAAGTACATAAAATGAATCTATTACAACCCTTAGGTGATATGGGCTGACTTTTAGTCATCTAATAGAATTTTTCCAGTTGTCAGGGTAATTTTATAATCTTATTTTTCACCCTTAATTACCCGATTTACTTTTAACTACAGTAAATATAAATTACCATAGTTACTATTCATAATATCAAAAAAAAGTAACCTATTAATATAATTTGGACCCACTGAATTCAAATATGGAATCCAATTTTTAAAATTCAAAACACAGAAGTTTTAGTAATTAATTTAATATTAATCCCATTGTTAAGAAAATGAGTTTTAAAAGTTAAAACATTGCCAAAGATTGAAATGTTTTTACCGATGAATTCAATGTAAAAATAATGGTAATGATATAAATTAAATTAAATGGTAAAAATATATTATATTTATACTTTAAAACCATTAAATATTATAATTTAACCATATAAATTATTGCGATGAAAAAAGATGTTATTAATTAAAATATTGTGTGTTTTTACTATTTATTAAAATATGAAAGTTATCAGAATAATATGAAAAATTTATCCAAAGTATATTTTTATATCCTGATTCCAAAAAAGAATTTTATTTTGTCAAATTATACTTATAAAATGTCAAAAACTATATTTAAAGTGGATGAGTCGTCAAAAGGCGGAAAAACATTATTTTTTGAAAAATACTTATTTTACCCCAAAATTATATTTTGTTGTCATACCATGTTTTAGAAAATGTGTAAGATTAATAATAATGTTATAAAATTAAATATTTAGTAAATATTATTCTTAACGGATAGTCTATAATAATATTATAAGAATATATCGTTTTTTAGTGAAACATGGTATTGTTTACTACACACGCTATCGAGGAAGGTCCTGATTACATTTAACACAATCCAAGCCAGTGTTGTGTGTAGTGAAAGATTAATTTGGTGTTTTGTATAAAATAAGACATAAAAATATATATTTCTCATAAAATCTCAGGGCTTTACATTATACAACCCTTAAAATTAATTTCTTCCTCAAAAGTCATCACTTTGTAACAAACATATGAGGACACCTCTCCCTCATCATATCCTCAAGTTCCCATGTAGCTTATTCTAGTTGGTGTTTCGTCCATAAAACATTAACAAAGTGAGTGGTCTTGTTTTGCTGTTATTTATCACTATGATCTAGAATCTCTATCAACTATTCTACATAAGAAATATCTTACTCCAGCAGTACAACTTCTGAGCTTAGTATATGTGAAGGATCAGGTATGTACTTTCTCAAGAGAGATACATGGAACACATCATGAACATATGGATTTATGGAAGCAACAATTGGTAAGATACCTTCCCAACATGATCCATTAATTTAAAAGGACCAATATACCTAGGCCTCAGCGTGCTATTCTTTCCAAATCTCATTACTCTCTTCCAAGGAGATATTAGTAAGAACACTTTATCACCAACTTCAAACTCTATGTCTTTTCTTCGGTTGTCGGCATAACGTTTTTGTCGACTCTGAGATACTCTTATGTGTTGTTGAATAGATCTAACCTTTTCTACCATCTCATCAACAAGATCAGGTCCTAATAGCTTTATTTCCCCATGTTTATCCCTGCAAGTTAGAGTTCTGCATTTCATTCCATAGAGAGCTTCATAAGGATCCATCTGAATACTGGAGTGATAGCTATTATTATATGAAAATTATACAAAAGGTGGGTGTTGATCAAAACCACCTTTTAAATCCATAGATAATTCCCTCAACATATCTTCTAGAGTTTGAATTTTCCTCTCATATTGACCATCTGTCTATGGATGATAAGCAGTGCTGAAACTCAACTATATATCTAGAGTATGCTGATGACTTTGCCAAAACATCGAGGTAAAACACAGATCCCGATCAGATATAATTGAATGTGGTACTCCATGAAATCTTACTACTTCATTCATATATATCCTGGAAAGATTATAAAGAGATAAATCTTCTCTAATAGCAATGAAGTGTGCCGACTTCGTAAGACGACCAACTATAACCCATATAACATTATTTCCTTTGGCTGTTTTAGGAAATCCAGTGACAAAGTCCATAGTGATGTTTTCCCATTTCAATTCTAGTATAGGTAATGGATGTAACATCCCCATAGACTTCTGTATCTCAACTTTAACATGTTGACAAACCAACCTTTGAGAGACATATTTAGAAACATATCTTTTCATGCCATCCCACCAGAAGTACTCTGTTAGGTCCCTATGAATCTTTGTGCTTCTAGGGTGAACAGAGAATGAAGAACTATGAGCCTCATCCTATATTTCCTTATTTAATTATGAGATGTAAGGAACACAAACCCGATTCCTAAACCTTATTATTTCGTCACAATCAATTTGGAATTATGGAACATTTCTCACCTTCATTTGTAACTCTACATCTTCTTTCTGTTCCTCTTTAATCTTCACATGTATAGGTGGTTGAAAATTCATTTGAGAAAGATAATATTTTTCAACTTCCACTATAATTCCAAGATCTAGCATTTTTAAATCCATAAATATGGGATATTTTGTGATCCACATCATGGATAAGCTAGCATGGTCTTATCGACTTAATGCATCTTCCACCTTGTTTTCTTTCCCAGGGTGGTAAAGAATTAATCAGTCGTAATCCTTAATCAACTCCATCCATCTTATTTGACACATATTCAGCTCCTATTGTGTGAAAATATAAATTAAAATTATATAATCATTATAAATATCACACCATTCAATATAAAGATAATGCCTCCAAATCATTAATGCAAATATTACCACAGCTAACTCCAAATAATGAGTTGGGTAATTTTGTTCATGGATTTTCCACTGTAGTGAGGAATAAGCTATCACCATATCATTTTTCATGAGAACACACCCCATTCCCTTCATGGATGCATCACTGTAGATCAAAAACTTTTCTCTACTATAGGGCGGTGTGAGCACAGGTGCACTGTATAACCTTCTTTTTAGATCTTTGAAATTCTCTTCACATTCCTCCGTCCAAAAAATGTTACACCTTTCCGAGTCAATTTTGTGAGTGTGTTAGATAATCTTGAAAAATCATTCACAAAACGTCGATAGTACCCAGCTAAACCAAGAAAACATCAGATCTCAGTTACTGTTGTTCGTATTGACCATCTTTCAATAACCTCTATTTTTGCTGGATTCACAGATATCCCATCTTTTTAGATTATGGGACCCAAAAATGCAAATTTTTGAAGCCAAAATTCACACTTGGTAAATTTGGCATAATGATTCTCCATTCTCAAGGTCTTAAATACAATTCTCATGTGGTCATCTTGTTATTCCTTCCTCTTTGAATAGACAAGAATATCATCTATAAAGACTACCACAAACTGATCATGATAGCCTCTAAAGACTCTATTCATTAGATCCATGAAGATAACAGGGGCATTAGTAAGACCAAATGGAATCACTATAAATTCATAGTGTCCATACCTTGTAAGGAAATCTGTATTTGGTATATCCTCTTTTTTGACCCTTAATTGATGTTACCCTTAACGAAGATCAATCATGGAAAAGTATTTCGCTCCGTGTAGTTGGTCAAATAAGTCATCAATTCACGGGAGAGGATATTTCATCTTGATAGTGATCTTGTTAAGTTCTAGATAATCAATGCAATGTTTCATTGATACATCTTTTTTCTTAATAAATAGAATAGGTGCTCCCCAAGGTGATGTACTAGGGTGTATGAATCCTTTATCAACATTCTCATGGAATGGTTTTTTCAATTCCTACAACTGAATTGGGGTCATTTTATATGGTGTCTTTGAAATAGGTAAAGCTCCTGGTACGAGTTCTATTGAAAACTCAACTTCACAATTTGGTGGAAGACCTGACAAATCCTCTGGAAAGACATCATCAAACTCTCATACAATGGGAATATTATTAATCTTGAGTTTCTCTCCAACTATTTGAGATAAATAACCTTCAATTAGTGGAATCAAGAGACATAAGATGGAAGAAATTTCTAATGGAGGGTTATGTTCATCCTTGCATCGATAGATGATCATAGATTGATCTGGAATATGAAATGTGACATCCCTTAATTGGAAATTGATATGAGCTCCATATATATAAATTGAATCCATGCCAGAATCACATCAAATTCCACTATATGAAGGAACACAATATTTGCAGGAAGCACATTCCTACAAACTTCAATCAGAGAATAATTATAAACTTTTGATGCGACTGTTGTGCCATTCGGAGTTGTCACAGCATACTCAACATCTGATTGTTGAGGTAATATGGAGATACCCATAGAAAATTATTCAGAAATAAATGATTTGGTGGATCCAAAATAAAATAAAACATTTTCTACTTTATAGTGGATGGAAAGAGTACATTTCACCACTTTGTTATTGTAATCCAAATCACCGATAAAAATTTCATGTGACATTCCTTTTTTCTTGGGCCTTAAGAGTTTGTTGACGTCAATCATCATCAACAACCCTTAGATTAGGGCATTGATTAGCATAATGACCCGTTTCCTTGAACTGGTAACATTGAAGTGTAGGAGGTTCATTCTGTGTATCCCTTTCATTGTTTGCATCATTAGAAATCTTCTTCCCATTACGTTGACATTCAATTGACCGAGGAACTTCTTTTACAAACATAAAACATTTAGTTGTCCCTTAAATATAATTCCCTCCATGTTTCATTCCATACTTTGATCATAAAGGAAATATCATCTTCTTTTCAGTGTGGCCTTTAGATTTTCCTTTTAATTCCATTTTCCTTTTCTTATCAATCACATATGACTGATGGGTTACTCCGATCTCAATCTAAACCTTGAGAGCACATCGAAAAATTTTCTTCGTAGCTATTGAAGTCCCTTATTTCTAATGCCCTTCGGAGACATGGTTTTAATCAACTAAAGAATCGACCGATCTTACTCTCAGGTTGGATAATAATCCTAGAAGTGTACCTTGCAAGTCTTATAGATTTTCTTCAGAGGTACCAATGGATTCATCATACTTTTTCTTTAGTTCAATAAAATCCTTCTCCATATTTGTTCAAAAAATACAAGGGATGTACTTATTGAAAAATATGTTCATGAACACATCCCATTCCTTGGACTCAATTACATCTCTTTACCTCGTATTTTTGATATGATTCCAATATTGATCAGCTTCATCTTCCAAACGATATACTTCTAAGATGACTTTTTCATGTTCAGAACATTGTAGAACTAAAAATATCTTTTTAGTGGAACTAATCCATTGTTCAGCTACTAATAGATCAGAATACCTGCTGAATGAAGGTGGACACTGCCTCATTAAGGATTCAACAGAATGTTGCTCCTTCTTTTGCTCGTTTGGAAGTCCTTCATGATTCACAGCTTGAGAATGTTTTGTGAGCGTGGCTATAAGATTTTGCATTCCAGCTCCCATAACATTTGGTTTCTCAGGGGGACAATCATTGCATTTCCCATCGCATTCAGCATTGACATGGTTCTTTCGGGTTCCAGCCATTGACTAAAACCAAGAAGTATTGTGTGAGAAACACTAATCATAACAGGAAAACCACATATTCAGGAATAAAATTTCACACTTTAGGTATTATCATAGGCTATTCATGGCCATTTCTAAAACACTAATATTTTTTCCCATTCTTATATATATCCTTAGGGTTCTTACTAAGGCTTTCACATCCTAGTTTCCAAAGGTTGACTATAACTTTCCTCTAATACCAACTATAACGACCCATAATTTACATACATTATTATTACTTTAGAATTTAAGCATACGTATTAAAACATATAAAAACCCATGATAGGACTGTATAGGTATAATGTATTTAGAAACTGGGAAACATAAACAACTGGTCCATAAAGCATCTACATTGTCTCTCATTTATTTTATCATATATAGAGTCCCTTTTTGGAATATCCTAATTAATACCCTTCTTCCTAACCTGGGGAAAAGAAAACATACAAAAGGGTGAGCTCAAATGCTCAGTAAGGGTAAATAAAGGAAATATCAATCATATCATATTCATAAGAACATAACATTTTGAAAATCTTAACCTCAAAAAGAGATCATAATATCATGACATGGGATAAATCATAGTAGTGAAAGGTAATCCCAATAATCATAACATAAAACATGAAAATTGTGGAATACAAACATAATTATAGAAAATAATTTCATATCGAGTCAAGACTCATTTCGAAGACCATCATAGCGGAAAAAGTACATTACTGAACTGAGTTCACTCCTCATTCCAGTCCTGTATCACTGAACTGGATTAACTTGTCGTTCCAGCGATTTCTATATCAGGAGATATAAATCATTACCCAATGCATTGGAGGGAGATATAGGTCCCACCCATCTCATAATGAAACCATTATTATGTGTGCCATAAAATCATAAATCATACATCATAGCATAACCCATGTAATAAAAATGGGTTTTCTTAAACACCATGCCATCATAACATAATACAAATAAGATAAAAGGACTTCAGAAAAATAATTCCATCATAACATAATCAAATTAATGTAAAATATAGGAATAGAAACAGAACCCTATATTATCTTAGATGGAAAATAATTTTGATAAAACACTTGAACTCAATTCTTGAGGAAAATATTCTTCTACTTCAAAAATTTGTTTCCTCTCTTAACATGTCATACAATTATAAACTAAAATAAGTCAATTAAATATAAACTTGAAAACTTGTAAATTAAGCTTCATGGAAAAAATGTTATATGAAATCATAAAAATACACTCATTCTGTATAAGTTAAAAAACATTTTTCTCGTACTTTGGCCGGAAAAGTCAAAAATTATCTCGTACTGAAAACGACAAAATATTCTTTTCATATATTTTACTAAAATTCACCAATAGGTAAAATTGGATTTAAACAATTGTAGAAGGGTATAAATAATATTACATATTGAGGAAACATGGATGTGGATTATAAATATTCCTTAGTAAATGCTGAAGTCTAAACAATCTCAGATAAAAATGAGATTGTTAGATTTTCCCTTACTTTAAGTCTGATATGATTTGTATGTGTACGAACCTCCTGTATAATAATTTAAATAATGTCATTGACTTATTAAAAAATCACACTCATTGTTCTGATATCATATATGGTCATATTATTAGCTTCTTACTAGTAATATTTCATTGCTACTTGTTATTCAGGTGTTCATTACGTTATGTTCTTATACGTGTTCTGTCAAATAAATTCTTATTCCTATTTTTAGGTTATAGCTACATCATTTACAGAATGGTAGTAATATAATATATATCAGATTTATTCATTCAATTCGTTTATATAATCATGGTTTAGTGAAGATCATTTAGAACGAATCACATCGCATCGTGGAGACAGTAAGACGTACGTACGCACAAGTGAGGATATCGTTCCCATAATTAATGAATGGTCTTGGAGTGGATGATAGAATATCTCAGAATAAGTATGTTGTTATAATAATCATTTACATAGTTTTTATTTTCACCATTATCCCCATCCATGTATGGTGGTAGTGGAAAACTGATTACACCCTGGCGTGGAGATGTTATTCTGTACGTACGCGCGTGCGATGATTTCATTTTCCGTAGGATGGATAGAAGTTGAAATAGGGTTGTTTCATATTTATAATAACATATGCAGAAATGTGTGTAAATTAATAAATGGTTTTTAATTTAAAATAGGAAAAAACAACCACCCGATGTATGCACTGAGCAATGACAACTTATCCATCAATCCTAAATTGCTTTCAAATAATGTAAAATAATCATACATAAATGGGAGGTCCCATGAGTGACTCTAAGAAAAGACAATCTTCAATAATACAACAAAAATTTAAGGATCCTATCTCAAAACACAACAATATAAGAAGAAAATAACACTTCATTCTCCATTGGAGCCTGTGTAGTGTTAATAACAGTTGTAAGAACTCCTATGATAAAAACTATACCATCACACATGAACGTAATATGGGTTTTCTCATCAATAAATATGAGACAAAGAACCATGTTCTATAATTTCTTCAAAATTTCATCAATATTTCCAAAAATTGACATAAAAAAATTACATGAATTAATAAAACAAGAAATAATTTTCTAAATTCCCATTTTAAACTAAGACACCAAAAAAATTGATCCCTATTTATTTCAAATCCAAATGGAAGACATCTTAAAAACTAAATTTTAAAGTTGTGACTAGACAAGGTTACTTTTTAAACATTTACATCATTGTTCTAAAACCAAAAAAATAACTTTTGAGAACCTAAACACCGTCCTGGTTTTCAAAGTGATACAAACAAATGTAGTTTTTATTTTTTTGAAATCATTTATCATTTTTGAAACATAGTCTCCATGGGTAAAAGTATAATTTGGAAATTAGTGGATTCCATTAAAATAAGAAATCTATATTTAAAAAAAAACATGAACAATGGGTTAGAGATCTATTCACACAGTATAAATGTAAAAATATCAAATAAATTTAACTATTTAGAATCATTTTATGATACCAACATCATTTTTCCAACAAACCCCTAGTCATTTCTTTAAAACAAAAAACAATTTTCCTGGAGAATAATTTTCAGCAACAAAATATTAATTTTCACATCAAAATTTAAACCTCTATTATAAAAGGATTAGACAAGCCTAAAAATAAATTCAATGATGAAAACATTTCACTAATCCTATAATGACCCTAAACCATTTCCTATACATGCAGCTTGAAATCCAAGGGTCAAGATGTCTAAATAAAAGAATAACGTGGATATAGAATCCTTTCTAACTTGGCCACCTGATTTTCAACAATATTTCTATTGTTAAATACTCCCTAAATATATTTTAGAATATATTACTTGGTTTTCATGTGGTTTTTCATCCATATGAATAATCCACACATCCTGACTTCCTTTTTTATCACTATCCCAAAACAAAGCATATGATACCCAAGGAAACAAAAGCCTTTCGGATGAGGCCTAAACCCCACATCTATAGAAATCAAACCATAATAAAATAAATCCATAAAATGAAAAGGAAGAATCAATGGAAAAATCAAATTTATCCATAGAAACATAGGTATTGTTTTGAGAAATAGATGTAAAACTCTACCTGCACCTACCAATCAAGTCCTTAAAAACATATTTCGAAGATTAAATACCTCAAATTAAAGAGGTTGTTATAATTTATAATCCTCAATTTAAGAATATGAAACCAAATCTATGATACAATTTTAAAAGAACTTGTCTATTCCATATATCCAATAGATTCCTTGACTGGAAATCTCATGGGATTAAGGTTGTTCTGATCCCCACTAGTTGGAAGAAATTTCTGGGAATCACAAGAACACTCTTAGGAATTGTTTAACCAAATAATATGAGTTAATTAAATAGATTGAATATAAAAACAATCTTGTTTAATCCATCTAGATATCAAATGTCCACTCTGAAAAAATTATTGGAAAATAATAATAATGAAACAAATTATAATGAAATCAGTAAACAAAATGAGTACATAAAAAATTAATTACAACCCAAATCTCCCTCCCCTATACATAAAATATTCCCCATAGATTTTTATCCTCATATAATACAATGTCAGTACAACTCCAATAATGGAAAAAAATAAAATCCAAATTATTAAATGAAAATAATTTAAAGGGAAACTTATATAGAATTCTATAAAAAACAAAATGAATGTCCTACTAAATTAAGTAATAGGAACCATAGGATGAATGCGATAAAATAAAGACTAAATTTAGATTATTAAATTTCCCATGGGTAGTATAAAGGTGAACCGAGAACCTGAAACTAAGATTAAATAGGTGTGAGAAAAAAACTCAGTGGGCTATCGCTACTGGTAGAATCGATAGAAATCCACTTGTAAAATAAATTATAAATTTCCAGTTAGACCATAAAATATAAAGTTGTTTTTTACATGATTTATAAATCCAAATCAAAAGAACACATTCAACTTATTAAAATTTTTTAAAATAAAAAAAGAATAGTAAATACTTCTAAAATGGTACCATTAAATTAAAAAAAGACACAAAGACATTATTTCCTCATTTAAACCACTAATTAAAATCCAATTTTATGGAATAGTTTTATTGAAAAACTAATATTTTTATAAAATATCCATTTTTATAAAATAATAAGAAATTGAATAAAAATAATTTATAGACATTTAAAAAAAATACTACCAATTTTTAATGAACATACCCATTTTCATTTAAAAGATTTAACACACCCAAATCAAATGGGAGAAATGAAAAAATGTAAACTATACTAAAAAATTGCATCATATATAGTCATAAGGAATGATTCTAAATAAATTGAATAATACAAGTAAATATCAAGACTAATCACAAGAGTATCAATACATTGATAGATTACCATCCACTAAATCTATAACACAAATTCCATTAAATAATAAAGGGCATACCATACGATACTTATCATGAGGAATAACCATAGGGACTAATGGGATTAGTAAATGAAATTCAAAGGTGAACAATTTAATGAAAGATTAATGGTCGCATATCCCTTCAACGAAATCACTATCAAATAGCCTCATTAGTGACCCCCATACTAGACATCTATTATATTCAACTATGGGTGACTAGCTAGTGCATAATTACAATGATCCTAGAAACATCCCATGGATTCCAACATATTTTCCTAGGTTTCATCATGTAATAACCAATATAGGTAGGAAATATTCAAAGAAAATTTCATCCAATGACAATGACAAGGCCCAAAGGTTGAAATCACAATGTCATCCTACGTAGCTCTCAAACATCCATTAGAAAGACCCCCAACCCATAATGACATCATGTATCACATTAAAAACCTCCATTAAATGTATATACATAGACATAATTAATAATGAAAATGGAGCTCAAAAAAGTAACAACCAACTAATCATCAATCATCAAATCATATTGTTACAATTATCCTTCCCTTATCACTTATAAAAAATATATATTTTAAATTCCCATAAAAAATTTATTTTGGAACCTAATATTAATATATAATAAATAACAATCAACACTAAACACAACAAAATTAACACAAATATATCCCCATTTAATTTTTAAATGGTTAACCGACCACATTTTATAAAAAAATCATTTAAAACAAATAACAAAAATTTCAAAAATAAAAATAGTTCAAATATACATTAAAATTTATTCATATCCTTTTCCTAAATAAAAAATAATAATTTGATATAACACTTAGCATGAGATAGAGGTCCATAAAAATATGTTTGTACTTTTGAATATCAATTAAAAATCAAAAGGTGAATTCTGAACACTTATAATTTCACAGAAAATCCTTATAAATTCTTAAATCAATTTCAGAAAACAATTTGAGAAATTTCATGAGAACATACAGTACAACCTAAGATCACGCCATGAGAATACTATTATTACAAAATAAAAACATTACTATTATATAATATAATAGGCTTCTAAATTTATAATGAATCCATTGAAACTCAATTAATTTTTATAACATGGATTATAAGGGGGATCTATGGATACATCTACCTCAAATAATAATCTTTGAGTTGAAATATTCTAAAATGAATCACGTTTAGTAGAAAATTGTCAAAAAAAATAAAGGGACTAATTTGAATGCAAGAACGAAGAACCAATGTTAGAATCCAAAACCTGAAACCCAAAGGGTTCAGCTAAATCACACACTTCAAGATGGTAAGGGAAAGCCATTCCTAAAATAGAGAAAATTAACTCAGAAAAAATAACCCATAACTGTAAATATTACTCTTTAAATCATGATGACTAATGGATGGATAAATTGAAGAGGGTGAGGGGGTGGTGCACAAGTTCGGGTTCCTCCCCAGGAGTTCCCTATTAGTTGTGTGATGTGAGTAACTACAATGATGAGAGGACCTAAAAACATTAAGATAAAATTTAGAAATAAAACAAAAAATAAAAATAAAAATTATTTACATTATGGGTGAAACACATGGTTTTGGCACATGTTCTATGAATCTTTGAACCATCCATGTTGTTTTTATTAGAAAATCATGAGGGACGGTTACATTTATGCATATTCTAGTTTCATGGTTGAATTAACAATGATCAAACAATGTGAATCATCGATGTTAACTATAGGTCTAATGTTAGATGTCATTAAACTATTACTTATAACTATTAAAAATTAATCAAAATAAAAAATCCTATATAATTTTAGAAATTCAGTTAAATAATATTTGAAACCCACAATAGCTTAAAATTTGTTATATTAATTTTTTAATTTACATGATAATGACATAATAGTTGTTAGAATATTTTAGTGTTTCTATGATTTTTATTTGAATAGTCATTATTTAAGACTATTGGGACATGAGAACTAACCCCTAACCAAGCCTTGTGAACCTCTTTATAGTTTATTCAAATGTTACATAGGAATTTTTGGTTGTCTTATTTATCCCCATAGGTTTGTGTATGTACTTTCTCTTGTAATTTATCAATTATGGAAAGAGTAAACTAAATTAATGTTTTATGTATTATCTTATAACCAAGTTTCAAATTAATTCATGCATCATGATTATGCACATATAGGTGGGAATCAGTAGGATATAAAGTTATACTATGTTCATTCTTGGAATCAGACATATTTTAGATAGAGTTGGTGGAAAATTAATATTATATTAAATACCCTTAATATATAAATAATGTTTATCGGTTAATGTCTTCATGAAAATTATATAAATATGTGTGAAAAATGGATATATGTGACTGTATATTTTTATTTTTTTATAACTCAATCTTGAATAATTTTTTTAATATGATACTACTATGAAAACTACCAATTTTAGAAAAAAAATTTATCATTCTTGTTATGTGGTTAAAAATAAAGTATTCTATCTATTATTATGTCATTTAATTTCAATTTTATATCGACTTATAATCATGATACTAGTTTTTGTTTATTTATTTACACTAAGAATTATATTTTTTCCATTTATTGATTTTAACATGTACATTATACATTTTCCCGATTTTTTATATCATTTAAAGCATATTTTATGTGATTTACATGGCATGATTTTGTGTTTTTGTAGTCATTATACCTACGAAATGGTGCATGGTGTGTTATCAAATATAGACAGTTATATAGATCCTATAAATTTTATGGAGTAAAAAATAAAAAAAAATCTGTAATATTGTATTCATAAAATTGATGTGATGATGTTTTAGTGGAAATGGTTCTTTTCTAGTTGAAACATAATTTAGATTCTGGAAATTGTAAAATCGTTTAGTAATTTTTTTCTATGTTAAAAAATGAAATAATTATTTTTTATTTTGAATTTTTTTTATAGCAATAAATTTTATGAAAATTTTGGTGTTTATAATAGTTAAATTTTGGATTCAATTTTCAAATGTAATGATTATTTTTAATCCATCTCTATTTAAAATGTAATTGGAATGTGTTTTTGAAAAAGGGTTGTTAACAAGAAATTGATACATTTCAAAAATGGGCGAATTTTTTTTTTCAAGGGTAATTTTGATATGTGTTTTGATTTTATAAAATATAGTGTATTAAGAACATGTTTACTTGTATGTTTTTAAATGAAGATTATTTTTGGAAAGGAACACCTTAATGAAGAAAATTCTTTGATAAACTATAATTTAATCCTATAATGAGACTAAATATCTATAAGAGAGTGAAATTGTATGTAGAAACATAGATCACGGTTTGACGTGGTGGTTTATATTATTCAGGGACCATTGGGAGGGTTATGGGTATTTATGTATGAATATCCATTATTTATTAGTTATCTGCATCAGTTTATATAGTCATTCCTCTAAATCATATTAATAGATGTGACACATATTAATGTTTTTATTATAAGTATAATTCGTAGAAAATAATTTTTTTTCTAATTAGAATTAGGTTATATTTTTTTGATTGCGTTTAGATTTGATAGGTATGAATGTATTGTGTGCTTATTTTATTCTTAAGATAACTCGGAAATTATATATGTCTTGGTGATTTCGTAATATAGTGAGTTTTAGTTAGGCATATTCTTAGAATTTATAGGGAAAAGAATTTGTATGGTGGGTAGTTTTTAATGACTCATGTTATGTTCATTTTGTTTTTATGTTAATTTAGATATTTAATGTAATATAATTGGGGGTTGGTTTGATTTATTAGTTATGGTTGAAGGTTTATTTTTATTAGGTTTTGGCCAATAATTATGATGTTTAAAAATAATTTTATATGTATTTTGGATTTGGTTAATGGTATGTGTGAGGGATCGATAGGTTGGGTGATGTTAGTATGTGTACCACCTATAGTTTAAAACTACATGCTGTGATTGGTGGGAATAAAAATATAGGTAATTCTCAACATCGAGGGGGGGGGGGTCAATCATTAGGATATTTTTTACCAATTATAATTTTTATCAAATTTACATTTTAAACTTATTAAGACCATGAAACTCATATTCTCTTTTTCAAACAACATGAAATGATATAAAAAGAGTAAATATGGAACATGATATTTTTACATAGTTCACTGCTCAATAAGAGTAGTTAGTCCTTGGAATGGTTTGAAAATAATTTGGCCACAATAAAAATATAAAAAAACCGTTTAAATGTTCTTACAACAAGCAGGAAATAACAATTCACATATGTGCACAATTTTTAATTGAAATTTATTTTTTTATATCTCCTGTACAGATATGTATCGTACCTCTATAGATAGATATCACCTATTAGTGTTATTCGTAACAAAAATAAACTTTTCCACCTATTGAGAATTTCTATTGATGTCAAAACACAATGTATTTCTTCAACTACATTCCTCACTTATTATTTTACAATAGTAGTAGTGAAACTCTTATTCTACCTCAGAGTTTGAAATTGTTAATCCACATATTCTTCCTTCTTCTGATTGTCGTCCCAATAATATAAATCCATATTATAATGAAAATATCAAAATTCTTCTTAAAAAAATAATTACCTATAGTTGTGAACCTATTCACCTAATATTATTATTCTATCTCATGAAAATATATATTAACCACACTCTCCTTTTCTCTTTTCTTAATCCCTATTTCCTTTTCATTCAAAAATTGGCTTCACTTGGGGCCCTTATTATCTTTATAGAATAACAATTTTTCATTATGATTATCAAAATGATAATGTTCTGCTCAACATCATCACACATATTTATCCCTTTCTAAACCTGTCAAAAATAATATTAAGGTGTAGTAGACTGGATATCATAGAATAATTTTGGACCAAAATGATAACAAATTCAATGTATATTGGACACACTCAAATTCTTATTATGATCATTGACACAAAATAGTAAGTAATATTGTAACAAATTAATATTTTCTTTCACTTATACTCAATAAAAAAATGAGTGTTTTATCTATAATCCTCTGTATAAAATTGATAATTTGTAAATAATCATTATAGTTTTGTGAACATATATCATAAACTTATCAATTTAATTGAATTATGCTTGAAATTATCACAAAAACAAAATTTGATCCTAATTGCATAATTTTATTTTCAATATAATTGTGTTCATGATTCATGCATGAATCATCTGTCTCAATGCCATGCATGACCACTTCACTATTTACGTATCCTTCCTCATTATCACATTCATCCCTAAAAACAAGTATATACACAAAATATAGAGTCATAAAACATATTACAACGACTCTAAGACTTGTAAGGTTTGGTTATCATGCATAGGAACTTCATGATGGTATATTATATAGACACCTACTCCTATTATCATCAAGGAAAAGGAACTACACAAGAATAAGTTTCTTCTGGAAAGCTAGTGTGATTTGATAAAGATACTTCTTTTGTGTAACTGAGTACATGATCAACATATTCTTATTTTTGTTAAAACCATTTGGCTTCACCAGAATAAAATGTTCATTTTTTAAACACAGTCAGAGTATAATAATCATGACTAACTCTTAGAAAATTTTGTCACCAAACAATTGGGTGTGTATTAACACAAGTAAAGTGTCTATAGATCTTCCTATTAATTAAAGTCATTGCAGAGTTTTCCAATTCTTCATGAGGAAGATACAATTTTGGTGATACTTTCCATATGACATTAAATATCACTCATACAAGCTCTTTTTTTTATATGAAAAATGAGATCTCTCATAAGAAATGAAAGTGGAATCACATTGCTCAGACTCAGGGGTTTGATATTTATAGGCAAGGGCCACTTACTATTACTTATTCAATAACAAACTCAAATCCATATAAAATATTCTATGTATACACATGATAATAATAGTACTAAATATCATAATAAATAAAATATTTGACCATGGGTTTCTCATGAAACATACATCGATAAAGGTATTACATCTTATTATAATATGATTCCTCACACACATGTGATCACAGTCACATACCTTTTCCATCCATAGACTCTTGAATGTGTCCACATGATACAGATTCTAAATAAAACATCTACAACTTTTTTTCCATTCTCTCATTATCATTTTATTTGAACATATTGTTCAAAACACATCAAAATAATCTTGGATGTTTATATATATCATTTCATTGTATAATTAATGAGTGATCGAGTTCTGTTCAATCCTTTTATGTCATCACATGCAAAAACTCCGACATATAGGCAACCTCCAATATTAGGAGATTTAAGATGATATGTGGCTTCGATCATGCATAAGATATCAATCTAAATGACCGAAAAGTGTTATGACCATATGTTTTAAGATATAAGAACAGTGAAACATGATCAACCATCCCAAAAAGAACCCTGGTTCTATTAAGTGTTTCTCATTATTTTCCAATGTGTCATCAGAGGACTGATCCATTAATTTATGATTGGAACCCAAATAAAATACAATCATGTCATACCTTGGACACACTGAACTCACACTCTCTCGTTTGAGAAGCTTTTCAGAATTCTATGCACACATAATTCTAACCCGCTTGTGAGATTCATACAGGATATATGATTCCAGTTCCTCATACCAATATGTCCATTTATCCAGGTTGATTGACTTCTACAGGGTCAAACCATGGGTCCCACAAGTATGGTTAAAGAGGTCCATAGTTCTTTTTCTAATGGATGTACACTTACTTATTAAAACAATGAATATTCTAATTGAAAACTTGATCATATAGGATCGAATTAAAGCCTATAAATTCTTGTAACCCATTCATCATACTATAAAATATATATTTCACAGCCTTATTCTTTTTTCATGAAAAATTATTTTTTTTGAGATCTTACAAAAATTATTCAACACTTTTCATGGTCTTAATGTTTTAATGATGATTTTTATAAGTTTCTATAATTCATTACTCTCAAATTACTTAAAAATAACCCAATTAAAACACTATTAGATGTATCATCCCTCAATTTCAATAATGTATACATTGCCTTTATTACACATACTAGTAGAACATTCCTTTGAAAATTTTCATCAGATCAATAATCATTCCAGTTTTAAACTAAATGGATTTTAAATGAATTCTTTATGATAATAATACCTGTGTACTATACCATTCATCCATTCATCCATGTGATAATTATAGTTTTCATAAAACATGAATAACTTGGATACTCTTGATGAACTTATTAAAACATTTCAATGTGAGCACTCATAAATTGTTTGTTTTTTAAAAATAAATGAAATAAATTGTTATTTCATTGATCACCATGGACATCCTGAAGAAATCACTGACAAAAAATAGAACATTTATAAAAAGTGGGCTCTTTAGTCTTCCTATTTTTATTTGTTATTGATATCATAAATGTTCTTTTCAAATGAATGTGTCAATATATGATTATTTATCTTGTGTATATCCCCTATTTTCTTTTCCAAACATTAATTTCACTTACTCCCTCCTTATTTAAATGAATTATTATGTTAATGGGAAAAGGGTATCATTCTATACGTATGTAATGATCCACCAGTCAATTCACTCCATGTCTAAGTGAGAAACAGACAATGAATAAAATAATAATATTTTATTTAGACAAAAAAGATAACCTTTACCAACTAATCATGATACCCTAATAAATGAGACAAAATATAACTATTTTCAAGGGATTTTTACTATTATTCTATGTTGATGATTTTGAATAGTTATATTCTAAATTTATAAGTATAGTCAACCAAAAACTCCACCACTCACATTTAAAAAATAAAAAGAATTTAAGAGCAATAAGAATGGTATGGTTCCATGGGGAACTTCCATTCTTCCACTTTTATTATTCCGTCAATTAATTTATTTACACCCCTATGTGTTAAGAATATTAATTTTTGTTAAAAATTTGGAGATATTATGAAAATAATGCATTTTACTATCACGACCAGTCCCCTGGGGCCCATTCCATAACTTCCCCAATCCCCCCTTCCATAGGACAGTGGTTGGTGACTAGCACTGGAATGGAATTTACCTAAAATGGGAATTAATTTCCATCAAATCCCATACTCACACACACACACAGGGTACCCCACACATAATTAAAACACAATGGGAGAAGAATGGTGAAACCAAAACTAAAAACCACCATAGAGTATAAAAGTTAGTAATGAAGTACATGGGCCAGGATACAAGCCTAATAAAAAAGGAAATACCAAAAAAGGGAAAACATTTATTGAGGTTGTCTACCAAAGATTCTAACAGAAGGGTCGGTATAGCTCATCACTACGGCTCCCCATGTCCACTGGTCACATACATACACCGTCAGGTCCTGGTTCCTAGAGACTTAGTCAAAGATGCCCGTGAACTGCACAACAAACAAAAAGGTGCATGAGAAACCTAGGCAGGGTTGACTATTACAATACCCAGATGGGACCCCGAGACCCCTAAAGGTTTCTTGAAATTTAAAATGAAAAACCAAAAATCATGGTATCAATCATTATACACAAGAAAAAGACATATCACACCAGGTATAAATTAAGTATAAAAGTACAGATGTGTAGTAATAATCTATAACTTCTTATTCAATAATGAGGCTCTAATGCTAACCACCACAAGATTTGTCAGTGCTTATCCACACAAGATCCCACAGTGTTGATCTACATAGTATCGCTCAGTGCTGATCCACAATATCGCTCGGTGCTAATCCACATATGATCACTCGTTGTTGATGCACATAGGATCGCTATTCAGTCTTCATAGCTAAGTGAACCATTGGATTACCAAACAATTCATGCATGATTCGATGAGGATACACTTCTTAATCCATCGGTCATATTTAAATTGGGAAAAATTCCCTCAAATAAGTAACCTGATAAACTTCCATGTTATAAGAATTCCAACACAACAGACGTTGCATCAACCGGATGTCCGGTCTGTAAGTTATCGTCATTTTAGTGTCGAGGGCCTGATTGGATTCAGGTACAATCCAACATGGCCATAATAAAACATTATCCAAAACCCATGTGGATTTTATTAAAGGGACCATCTCTTTCTAAATATTCCAGCGCCATAGACAGTTCATCAAACAGTCATCTGGTTTATGAGATACGGATTTTTAAGTGAAACTAGGCCGAAAAAGGTCTGGGTTCGGGCCGACCTGGTCGGACCCACCCATCCCGACCTAGCCTTGTCTGACCCAACCCAATCTGGGTCGACCCATTCTAGCATGAACCTACTGGGATGGCCCGAGTGGGCTGGGCCACGATGGACTCAAACTACTGGGCTGCGGACTGGTCCGGCCTGTCGGGCAGTGAGAGTCGGCTCCAATCCTGAAAGGAAAATTTGTCCATTCTGTTTGAAATGGAGGAGCCAAATGGAACCCCCAATTCTATCATCGTGACCCGTAGGGCATGGGTACACCCTCCGTCGCTGCTCGAAGCTGTGACCTCCCCCTGCGGCGTGCGACGCTGCGCAGCCTACTGCCAAAGCGGCCAACCATGGGTCGGCCGACCCTACTATCCACTGCGGCACCATGTGGTGCTACCTTCCTCCAGGATGGTGGATGCCGACCTCCCCTCACTACCCACCACCGCCAATCACTGCACCGCCACATAGGTGTTATGTCATCGAGGCTTCTACTATCCACTGGTTCAACACTGGTGGTCCGTTATCTTTATAGATTGCGCCCATGGGCCTCTCAGGATGCCACCATCACTGCGTCGAACCTGTATTCATGATGATGTTGTGTTCAAATTTTTCCATGAAGAATGTAACAAATATGAAATCAACATAGGGACCGGGCCTTGTTCATTTGGTCGGTGCCATCCACGTTTGCAATGTAACAAGGGTGTGGTAATCAAATAGTCCATAGAAAAATTAAAAACCCATTCAAAAATTTCTGAATTATCCACCAGGAGTTTCATATGAATCATAGATTATCTAATTTGTTTAATCTATTCTAGCCATATTTTTTCAAGAATGATAGATTGAACCAAATTCACTGGAATTTAAACAAAAAACCCTACCTCAGAATCAAATTAGATGTTGCAGTTGTGGGGGAAGAATCTATGCTTGTTGTAGTCATTGGCATTCATCGATACCGAATCAACTTCCCCAACGATGTCATCAAATCTTACATTATTCATTTGAAGGGTTGATCTATGGTGCTTCTTCGGAGTCCTCCCACAATATCTCACCACCCTCTACCTTTGAAGACAATTTTAAAATACAAAAGATAAGTTAATATATTGATCATCTTTTCAATTAAAGGTTAATTAAATGGTGTAATAAATGAACCACATTAATTAAATGAGGGGTTGTTACATAGTTAATGTGAAACTGAACATTTAATGTCCCTAATTAAATTCCCAAACACCTATGTTGTCCCCGCCACCATCACTCAAGTGGTTTTAGAAAAATAAAACAACATATTATGTTATTTTATTATTTTATCAAAATTTCTGTCAAACTAACTTTTTCTATCGACCTACTATGGTCTAATTTAAGCCTCCCTTTAGTGAATCTTGGAACTTAGAATTTATCGGTTCCCTCAGTTTAATTTATGAGCACTGGTTAAAAAGTTATAATTTTTTCTCGCATGTTTACTGAACGTACCATAAAATATGTTCAAAAATCCGTTTCGGGCACACTAGGTCTCAAAATCACGAGCCGTCAATTTTCTCAAACTCATAATTTTCCCAATTATTTTTAATAACATTATATAGTTTTACCAGGACATTAAATTTTCCCCAACTTATAGTTTTTCATCCTTGAAACTCAAAACAAAAACTATGGGGAAAACTCGGGGTACTGAGCATGTATCTAATCCTCCCGCTCTCATGGGATCCCCTGGAAGTTTCTATACTTCCATCGAACTCACAGAAAAGGAATTGAATGCCCATGAAGGACCTGCTCCTTTCAATCCACTATCTTTATCGGGAACTTCATGAACGTCTCTTCATCTTCAATGTACAACTCTCCCCAGTCTATAACATTTGATGGATCATGCACGTACCTCCTCAGTTGCGACACGTGGAAAATGTTATGCACCTAGTTCATCTGTGGGAGAAGAACCCACTAATACACCACTTCTGTCACACTACTGAGAATTGAAAAAGGTCTAATGATCCTCGTAGATATCATTCCACCCAATCTGAATCTCTACAATCGTCGTCGAGGTGAGACCCAAAGGAAGACAAGATCTTCTTCTTCGAACTCCAACGGTCTCGGTGTCCTGTTAGCTACGATTTCTACCTGTTCTATGTTGTCTTCATCTGTACCTCGACGATTTTCATCATATCAGTGGTAGCCTTCACATGTGTTGGACCCATATGTGCTGAATTCCCTAGGTTTAACCAACATTGAGGTGATCTTCATGGTCACCCATAAAAGGTTTCAAATGGAACAATGCCAAAGGTGGAGTGATAACTGTTGTTGTAAGCTAACTCCAACAATAGCATGTGGTCTTCTGAACTACATCCAATATCAAGGAAATAATCATGAAGCATGTCCTCGAGGGTCCATATGGTCATCTCCATCTGACCTTCTGTTTGAGGGTGAAAGGTGGTGCTCAAGCATAACAGAGTCCCAAACACCTCCTCCAATCCCTTCTATAAGTTGGATATAAAACGATCATCATGATCCAAGACGATCATTTATGGAACTCCATGAAACCATAAAATCTTCTGTATGTAGAGACATGCCAAGCACTCAACTGTTCCTTTCTCTCGAATTGGTGGGAAGTGGGCCAACTTGGTGAGTCGGTCCTTGATCACCCGGATGGAATTGTGGCCCCTAGACGTATGTGGTATCCCTATCACAATGTCTATGGAGACACCATCCCACATCCATTACAGCACCTCATGTGGCTGAGCTAAGCCTAATAGTACCAGATTCTTGTCCTTCAATTACAGACATGTGAGGCATCATGATACGAACTATACCATAACATTCTTCATCCCTTATCACCAGTACTAACATCAGAGGTCCTGATACATCTTCTCTACTCCAGAATGTAACACCAAAGGGGACGTGTCTAACTCCCTCAATACCTCCTCTATTATCATCACAGGTACCATGGTGCATCCTCTAAAGAGAATGACATGCTACCCTCCTTCATAAAATTCATCATGAGACTATCATGCGGATATCAGAGCATGTTGGGCGTCACAGTCAACATACCCAAGCTGAGCCTCCCGAACATGATGAAGAAGTGGGGGAGTTAAAATCATAGACTAGAGGTAAGCTGGTCCATCTCTATCAACAATGTATATTTGCAACACAGCTAGTAGCTCTGTCGCCTCACTCAGCAACTGTAGTCCAGACCTCTATCTGAGTGCATCTGCTATTACGTTCCTCATTCCTGTAGTCTAGACTATATCAAAGTCATAGTATTGGGGGATCTCTATCCATCACAATTTCCATAAGTTTAGGTCCTTCTATGAGAAAATATACCTGAGACTCCTATGATTGGAGTAAACAGTAAACCGTTCACCAATCAAGTAATGCCGCCACATATTCAGTGCAAATGCCACTACTACTAACTCCAGATCATGGATTGAGTAGTTCTACTAATATTTTCTCAAATTTAGTGGGACATTAGTGATCACAATTATCTGCTACATTAGGACACAACCTAGTCTTGTCCCAGATGCGTCTCACTAGACTACATACCCAACACCCTCTTTTGGTAGCCTCAAGATGGGGGTAGTCGTCAGTCTCCTCTCCAGCTCTTGGAAACTTAGATGGCACTTCTTGTTCCACAAGAAGGGCTGACCCTTCATCGTCAAAGCAGAAAATGGTGCCACTACCCAGGAGAAGTTGGGTAAAAATCTTTAGTAGTACCCATCCAATCCCAGGAAACTCCGTACCTCGGTCAGACTCAAGGGTAACTCCCAAGAAAAAACTACCTCTATCTTTTCCAGTCTACAACATCACCATCCTTTGAGATAAAATTCCTCAGGATGTGGACTTCCCCTATTCAGAATTAGCACTTCGAGATCATTCCATAATGATCGTGCACTCGGATTGTATCCAGAACTATTTTTTAGGTGAGTGGATTTCTCCTCCTATATCGTTGAGTGCACCGATATATCATCAAGGAAGACAACCACGATGTGATTGAGGTAAGGTAGAAGATTATGTTTATGATCCCCGTGAACACTGCCAGAGTGTTGGTCACACCGAAGGGTATAACCAAGAACTCTTAATCGCCATTTTTTATATCTAAATGTTTTCTTTGGTACGTCCTCATCCTGTAATGTAAGATTATGATAGCCTAATCTGAGGTCTATCTTGGAAAACCATTGTGCTCCCTTCAGCTGGTCAAGGAGATCATCGATCCTAAGAAGAGGATAATTGTGCTTTATAATCACCTAGTTCAGGTACTGATAGTCCATAAAAAGCCTCCGACTCCCATATTACATCATGGAGAACAACATCTAGGATTCCCATGAACATCCACTGGGCCTTATAAACCATTTTCTTCTTCTAGTCCTCCAACTATACCCACAACTCATGATGCTCCACAAGAGCCATCTGATGTGCTAGTGTAGATATTTTTGTCGTCATGTGGTACATGTTGGTGTAGAAGTTTAACTCTCTATGAGTAGGTAGTTCTAAAACATCCTTAGGAAAGACATCAGCTTATTAGTCCACCACTACAGGATAGCTCAGACTCTTCTTGTCAGCTTCTCCAAGGGTAAGTCTACACAACTAATGTATGATCGGCATCACCCCCCTCCGAGATTTTTCATCCTGATATGAAAATGTTCTCTTATCACCGGTGAAGGAAGACCTAGTCCCATCCTCACGGACACACATCACATTGAGTCTAAAATAGTCAATTTTGGCATGGACTGTAGATATCTAGTTAATACCAAATATGATTTCGTAAGGCGTCGACACTGCTACTAGGTGATCCCAGTCGAATATCTCACCTCCTAGAGTAATGTTACACTACACTATCCAATGTGAAATTGTCAAATCCTCTCACATAGGAGTCTCTAATCATAAGGATCGAGCCAACATCTCCACTGAAATCTTAGAGCTCTGAACGAGTGTCGTGGAAATGAAAAGTGAATCGAATATGTGTCTATAAGAGCTGTATCTAGGGTGGAATTGATAGATATCATACCTCTAGTCATCTCAAGAGTGTTATGGTCATAGTCCCCTACCTCCTAAATCTGAACTCGTCCATGTCCACTTGCTCATTGTGGTTAGGGTTTACCACCTAGGGGTGGGGGTCATAGTACCTCGAATCATCATTCACCACCTGCTGCACGACCTGCTCCTATGCCATGTCTCCTGCCTTGTAGACCTCCTCTCTCGAACATTGGCTGCTACATCAGTGGTCCCTCAATCATATGTTAATCTTCCATGTGGGGAGCCAAACAGTCATGATCTATGTGTCCATGTCCGCCTCAAGATTAATATACTTTATTCTTCAGAAGACCTCCTCATCCTCGCGAGCTCCACACCACCGACCCTGCATCATGGGGTCATCCTCTAGAAGTTATGGACCTCTTGGACCTATGCATCTTCTGCCTACTATCTGATGTAGATGACTCAACTACTTGTCATCTGGTGGTGTATCTCACCGTCAGTGCCTTCTCAGCTAAGAAGATCTCCACTAATAATGCTCGCTAGAGTAATCCATCCTGCGTTGGGATATTGAGTGATATCATTGATCCTCAGATCTCCTGTCGGAGACCCTGCTCAAAGGTCTGGGGCTTAAAGAAAGGTTCTCATACCATTTTGGTGGAGTAGAGAGATTTTTCAGTGAATATCATAAAGTATTGGGCCACCATTAGACTACCCTTCGGTAAGTGCAGTAGCTCCTAGATACGCAATGACCGTAATATTGCCTATACAAACTCCTCCCTAAAGAGGGTCTCTATGTATAACTAGTTGAGTGTCTCATACTCATGAGTCTGGAGCATCAGACTCCACAATATTATTATTGTTCCCTAGAAGAGGCGAGCAGATAGGATCTACATCTGATCTGATGGTGTCTCAACTAAGCGAAAAACTCATGTCACTACCACCAGCCAGTCCTCAACTGCATGAGGATTTGTCTCTACTCATTTCCTCAGATGCCACTGTCTCTAGAACTCATTCAATGCTCTCAATATGTGGGAATAGTCATCTAGTGAAGTTGGTGGCAACTGATTCCCTACAAGTGGTAGTGCTGCTGGTCCACCACCCGAATGAGCTAACAAAGAAATAGGGTCCTACATCGAAACCTCATCGCATGGTGGGAAATCATCCTGTACTCTCTCTGTATTCTTGGATGGATGCCTTTACATTTGCATATTCAAAGGAAACAAGTGATACATGGTGAATAACTTATACCTGGTGAGTTCACTCAAAGAGAACAAAAAGGAACACAAGATTTTCAAAACACTCACAATAATTGTTTTCGTGTACCGAGTCAGAAATCATTATTCAGGGTCCTTGTGTATGGATATGTCAATCTCCGAACCAAAACTGGATTCTCAAACTAAAACCAAAACTCAAGTCACTTAAAACTACTTCTCCATTGAAAACATAGACTTTCTGTTCTCATGGTAGAACTAACCACTCTGATACCACTTTTTTATAAACCGTCCCCCGAGGCCCGTGTCGCCACTACTCCAAGCCCACCTTCTATAGGCCTGGGGTTGGGAACTAGCACTAGAAAATAATTTCCCTAAAATGGGAAGGTATTTCCTTCAATACTTGTACACACAGACATGTTACACTGAGCACAAGTAAAACACAATGGAAGAAGGAAGGTTCAACAACAACTAAAAACCACCAGAGAGTGTAAAAGTAATTACATACGTAAAGGGGAAAGAATAAAAGATCAAATGAAATAGAAATATAGAAGAAAGGGAAAAAATATCTTGAGGTCATCCACCAAGTATCATACCTACATGATTGGTATAACTCATCATTACGGCTCTCCACATCCACCGGTCACCTCTGTACACCATCATGTCCTGGCTCCTCGAGACTCAGTCAAAGCTGCCCGTTGTCTTCTCAACACACAACAAGGTGCGAGCAATGAATATGTAGGGGTGACTATAAAAATACCTAAAATTTACCCCAATACCACCAATGGTCTCTCAAAATTATATAATGGAAAATCCAAAAAAATGATCTCACTCAGAAATCACAAGCAAAAGTCATCTAAAAACAGGTTTAATTTATGTACAGAAGTACATATGATTAGTCAAAAAACTGGATCGTCTTATTCTGTCATGATGATCTACTGTTGACCCACAAAGAATCGCTCAGTGTTGATCCACACAAGATCGGTCGGTGATGATACACATAGGATTTCTCAGTGTTGATCCACATCTGATCCCTATTATTTCTTCACGTCTCAACCGACCACTGGATTCACGCATAGTGAACACTTGATTCTGGGAGGACCCACTTCTCAAAAATCTACCATGTTTAAACTAGAACAAAGTCCAATTAATTATTAACATGATTAAAATCCATGTTATAAGGGTTCTAATGCAAAGGAAGGCACGTCATCTGGACACCCTGTCTATAAGTTATGGGCATTATAGTACAGAGGGCCCTTTTGGATTCGTGTATGATCCAACATAGCCATACAAAAACATTCTCCAAAAAATATGTGGACTATCTCAAATGGATCCTCTCATTACATGGATTTCATCTCCACAGACGGTTCATCAAAAAAACATCTGGTTTGTGAGATACAACCTTTTAAGTGAAACTGGGCCGAAAAAGGACCCGGTCCGGCCCGACCCAGCCCGACCCAGCCCACCCAAGCTAGGGATGACATAACCCAATCTATCCTGAACCAGCTGGCCTAGACCAAGCATGCAGGGCCATGGACTATCCCAGGCTGCAGGAGTCAGCTCCCCTTCTAGACAGACAATTATTTCGTTTGGTTTGCAACAGCAGTGCCACGTTTTCCACCCCCTCCATCATTGGGACCCATGGGGCATGGGCCTACCATTCAATATGGTGTGCAGGTCATCCATTCCACATGGGGAGATTTTCCACCCTCCTCTATGTGGTGTGGGTTTTCCCTCAACCACAAGGTGTAGATCTTCCCTCCGCCAAGACATTCCTCTACGTCGCGCTGCCTGCTAGAAACACGGCTGACCAATGACTGGCCACCCCTGTTCTATACCACAGCCCCATGTGAAATCACCTTCCTCCACAGCTAGTGGAAGATATTCTCCCTTCTCATAAAACCTCCACCAGTCGTCGGGGCCGCCACACCGGTGCCGTATCAGCAAGGCTTCCACGACCACTGGTTGAACACCAGTGGTCTGTTTTCTCTACCGATTGCACCTACAGGACACCTAGGACGATGGAATCACTTCATGGATCCCAGATTCAAGTTACTGATTAGTTAAAATTTCTCCCATGAAGAATGCGACAAATCCAAAAATGTAGTAGGGTCCGGCCTTATTCATTTGTGATGTTCCATCCGTGTTAGCAATTTAAAAAGGGTGTGGTAATCAAATCGTCAAAAGATAAACTAAAACCCCATTAAAAAATTCCCAAATTACCCACATGTATTTTTGTATGAATCAATGATTAACTCATTTTTTTAATCCACATTCGTCATGTTTTTAAATAATGAAAGATTGAAATAAATTCACGTGAATTTAAACAAAAACCCCTACCTCAGAATCGTAGGATATGTCGTAGTTGTTGTAGAAGAATCCAAGTTCGTTAAAGCCTATAAATTTAATCAATCCCAGATAGACATCCCCAATTTTGTCTTCCAAGCCTATGTTCTTCATTGGAAGTGTTTATCATTGGTACTTCATTGAACTTCTCCCACAATATCTCACCACCCTCTCCCGTTTCCAACATGTTTAAAATCCAGAGGATGAGTTAGGTATTAATCATTTTTTCAATTAAAGTTTCATTAATTGGTGCAATTAATGAACCACATTAAATAAATGAGTGGTGGTTAAACAATAAAGATTTAACTGGGAATTTAATGTCCCTCATTAAATGCATGACCACCTCTGTTGTCCCCTCCATTGTCAATCAAGTGGTGATAGAAAAATAAAATAACATGTTATGTTATTTTATTATTGTTTCAAAATGTTCATGAAAATAAATGTTTCTCTTGACCTACTGTGGTCTAATTTAAGCCTTCATCAAGTGAATCCTGTCGTTGGAAATTAATATATGACCTATGATATCAATTACAATCACCGGTTCAAATGTTATAAAATTCCCGCTGGCCTGTTTACTGAACATACCTCAAAAAAGCTCTGAATTCCATCTCTGGAACACTGGCCTCATAATCACGTGCCATCAATTTTCATAGACTCGTAATAATAACAAATAATTTTAAAAAAATTATATAGAATTTTTGGGTATTTACATTGAATGTGACAAGATATTTATGCACATTCTAGATTATTTTGATTATAATCCAATTGAAATAAATTTCATGGAAACAATTTCATTTTTGTTTTTTCCCATAAAGGGAAACACTCGAACACATATCCATTATGTTGTATCTCATCAATAATAGAATCCAATATATTCCAGTGTGGAAAATAAAACTAAATGGATCACAAACTTATGACTATCATTATTTGGAATCCTTCAAAACATCAACATGGATGATCCGATCTAATACATTTACTTTACGATATCAAATATAATATCAAACCAATATGATATGTTATATATACTTATTTTATAAGGCATGGAAAAATACTCTTTATATTAATAATTGATGATCCTATATTATATATTATTTAAATACAAAAATTGATGAAACATTCAAGGATGTTGAATTCTTAACATTTTATTCCAAGAATTTAAATCACTCAATACTTCCTAGGTTATCCCCATACGAACATTATTCACCTTCTGTTCCATAAATTATAAGTACAAATACAATAAAACAATATTTATGGAATAAGGCATTTCTTTATTTATTATTAATGTGAACAACAAGGTTGATATATTTTTCTAATCCAAATTTCTATATATATTGTAGTCTTTATGAGTGAAAATGTGATATTCAATTTTCATTTTGGTTTTGGAAGCATGGAGCTCTTCACATTATCTTCATATTTTATGTATTATTTTTATTCTTAACATCACCTGTGGATGATTTATTCTTCACCATCTATATCATTGCATCTTATTATGGTAGTATGATTAAAAAACCTTTAATAGTGTGAATATATTTCTTACATCTCTGACAAAAAGCTTCCTTAACACAATAGTTGTATTTTTAAAATATTATCATGTATATTATCTTTACCATGTAGTATATTGTAATTTTTATTTGATGTATCCTTTTCATGTTATTATTTAGTTTTCCATATTCTATCCAAATATTTCATCCAGATAAAAAAATGTCATTAGAAATATTTTCATTATGTTTAAATTTTTCAAGTGGATTCTTATGAGTTCGATTCATCATTGTTGTTCTTTTTTATGGTACAATTTTATTTAATTTCATGGATGGGGAATCTATGGTATTATCACCATTCATCATTGATATAATATTGGGATATTTTTTTACAATATTTTTCTACTTACTCCCTAAGTATACTTCATTATTCTTTACCATATTATGTGGTTTATTTTCTTATCAAATCTGTATAAATTTTTATATGATCATGCACAAACCGTGTCACTACTATAATTTCATTCCAAAATAATGTTTTCATATTTTTAAATTATATTTTAATTCCCTATATTTTTATGAACTTATTGATGTTTCTTATTCATAGATTACTTTAATCCCACTCATATTAGCTTCAATGTTATTCTTTTATAGCATTTTATCAACAACCCGATGAAAAATTAATGAATCTTTTGTAGAAGCAGCATTGAACCAAAAAAAATTGATCTTTAATTTCATTTGTATAATGTTTTTTGGTCCCCTTCATAGCTTATTTGGAGATTAGTGGGGAATAAGCTTCAACATTATTATTATTATCCCCTAGTCATGGTGGAAGGAATCACATAACCTTCATTCTTCTATACTTGGTCAGGTTTCATTAGTAACATATAATATTAATAAAAGAATATTTAGATACATTAGTACAAGATGATATGGATGTTATCACTTTCTTCAATGCTTCTTGAGATAGATCATTAAATGAATTCATGAAGATCTAATAACATGTTCCATGTATTTTTACATTAGAATACAACAGATGGTATTGAGTAGTACTAATAACTATCTCTGTATTTTGTGAATTCATAATATGTGACATCTAATAATTCTCCAAATGAACTTTAAAGTCTAGGAATTTCGAAATTGATGGTGTTTTTATGATCATTAATCATAACAACAATCTCTACATAAACCTCATTCTTTCTTTGAACCATTTATCCTAGAGATTAAATTTTTTACATAATAAGAATTCAAGTCCTTTGATATTCTGGAATTTTAATTTCAATTTTATGTCAGTGACATCAATACTTCTTTTTAACTTCTCTTCATGTGCATAGATATGTTAATAAATATATCTCTTGAATTCGTCTTTCTCATTAACTTCTGTAATCCATTTTGAAGAACTATTTCATGTTCCCTTTTTTTAAAGGATCCATCCTATCTTGAAAACATTTAAACATTTTTGAAATTTTCCTTATAATTCCTTCTTCATGTAATATGATTCTTCTTCCAGTTTATTTATTTGTTATTATATACTTTGGTTGTATTTAGAAACATATTAACTATTTTAATGGGAAAAAGTTTCATAATATAATTTAATATATCATCTGATATATCGTGAGAAGTTTTAAATTTATCATTATTGGAACCTATATTGTGATATTTTTTCTGAGGATAGATTGTATAATAATTTTCACATACCACATGATCAGGTACAATTTTGGATTCACAAGAGGTGGGAGTTTTATCCTTCTCCATTGGGTGAACATGAACCAAAAGTTCTTCAATTTACTATCCATATACATATTCATTATTAGATACTCTTGGAGGTTTTTGTATTTACACTTATTTAGGAAAGGTGGAATTATTATTCCACATATTTTATGGTAATTTTTATCGTTTTCATCAAGGTCTTGGTATAAGTTGAATTATTCTCATAGATAATATAGTCCTCACAAAAATCAATATTTATTAATAAAAAAAGAATCAAATTAAAATAATTAAAATAGAATTACTGCAATTTCTATAATATAATAGAGTTGCAACTACTCTATGATATAAATCTGGAGGACTAATTTTATAAATTAATCAACATTGAGTGTGGGGGGGGGTGAATCAGTGTTGGGAACTTTTTCAACAATTATTACATTTTTGACATTTACCTCTTAGACCTACGAAGAAATTGACTCAAGTATTCTGTTTTTCATATCACATGAAAGTATATGTACATTACAAAATGAAACTATAAATTTTTTACTAGTGTCACTTATAAATAAGAGTATCTTATACTTTTAAAGGGTTGGAAATAATCCTACCACACAAACAATAGAAAATAATAAATTAAATTTGGTTATAAAATGAAGGGAATAACCATTCACTGACATAAACTATAGTTAATTTATAGTTCTTATTTTATAGTTCATGGTTGGTTCATTATACTATATCTAAAGATATTATTTCTCTCTTTGGAATTTTTTTAACACCATGAATTTAGTCCACCTATTGATACTTCTTGCAGATTTCATAGTACATCTTTTTAGTCCACTAACATCTTCACATGTTATTGAAATGGAAACTGAAAATAAACTCATCCTATTAATCACAATAAAAAACAAATATATTACATATTATTCCTTCTATGGACTTCAATCATAATAATATGAATTCATAGTATACTGAATACATCACAAATAATTTCAAAACCAAATGATAATTAGTACTTATCAACTCATTCACCATGTATTCTTATACAGTGTTTTGGAAACATATATGAACAATACAATAATTTTTTCATATATTTTTATTTGTTTATCAATAATTTTAATATAGAATAAACTGGATCTCCCTCTTCTCTTGAATGAATCACAAACGTCCATCATGATTATCAGAATGATATAGTTCAGCTAATCAATGTCACAAATATCTATCTCATTCCTCACTGGTTAATGTAATATGAATATCTAATATACTAGATATCACAGAGGAATTATTCTACCCTAATGATATTCAATTGCATATATATTGTCCACACTCTTTATCATATATTTATATTTGAAACAGGATAATAACTATTAGTGTAGTAGTGTCATATTCTATCACATCAACACTAAATATTAAATATTGAGTGTAGTATAGTTTTCATCTTAGTGAAATTGATTATATTCAAACATTAATTACACTATACTAAATATCTACCAACATCTTAGGAAGTTATTTGAATTATTCATGGAATTATCATTAAAACCCCACATGAACCGAATTCCTTTCTTTTATTATCAATATATATTTATTCATGGTTCACGTTTTCATATCATTATCATTACCACGTATTCAAAGTCACCATTCACTTCCCATTCCACTTTTTCAATTCATATTACACAAAATGGTATATAAATACATAATATAGTAATATGACAGCTTCCCAAGACTGCAATTTAGGTAAGGTTTGGTTCTCATATATAAGACCTTCATGTTGGTTTATTTTCTTACACATGTTTATTTTCCACGGATCTTATTTTTAACAAAAATCGGCACAAAGTTATCACATTATATGAATCTCTAAGAGTATCATGTCACTCCTTGAATTATCACCTAAAATAAGGCTCTGTGATGAATTGTTTTTTGTGAAAAAATGATATATCCTAAATGAAATGAGAGTTTATGCACATTTCTCATTATTGAGGATTCCTTATTTATAAAAATGGATCACCACCACAGCCTTGTTTAATAAATAACTAAAACATTTGAAAAATAATTGATGTACATGACTGATAATAATGGTAGTAAAAATATCTAATAATTAAATATATGACCTCGAGTTTATTATATAAATTACGCTAATAAAGGTTGAATCTCTTTTTATGAGAAGATTCCTCATGTACATGTGATAAAGATCACATGAAGTTTCATTACATACAATATTGAATGGATCAATTCACCTTAGATGCTTGAAAAAACTATTGAAACATATTTTTCATTCTTCCATTATATTTTTATTTCAACAATAAGTTGAAAATACATATAATCTTTTTTGATATAGAGAATTATTGTTTCAAATTAACATGAGATAAATCTCAAGTTTCTTCTTTAAAGTCACAATACACAAAAATCTTACATATATAACTCTACAATGTCAGGAGGTTAAATATGAAGGAAGGATTTGATCTGTTGGTTGATATCAACCAAATTAGATGGACAATGTTTTGTTTGTATATTCTAATATGGGATAACAAGAATTCATAATGAGTTACCCCTCGTTAAATCATAATTTCGTCAAGCATTGCATTTTGAAACTTAGTATTTCTTTTATAATTCGTGAAATGAAACTGGGTGGAAACTCCGACATACTACACCCTCACCCTACATGAGACACACCTCAAATGTTATCTCTATGTCTTGATAGCAAGGTTGAATACCTCCAAAGTGGAAAATAAAAGAAGCCCACATGTGTGGTTGATGTGTTCCCTAGATTGTATTCAAATGGTTGGACCAATTTTTATTAAAACTTTGAATAATCTATTTGAAAATTTCATCATATAAAATCAAATTACAAAATATCAATTATTCTCAACCATTCCTCATGAAATTAAGATTACATTACATTGATTAATATTATTCAATATACATTATATTTTTTAAGACCTCCAATAAATTAATTAACCCTTTTCATGGTCATCATGCAATAATTTAATATTGTATAACCCTTTAAAAATCCTCTCACTCAACTCCCTCAATCACCATCCAATCAAAAAATACCATTGGATGGATAATCTACTCTTTTATTTGAAGTAGAAAATATTCTTGCACCACATACTAGTAGAAAATGTCTTTGATAATTACCATTAGTACAAAAAAGATAATAGTTGTGAACTAAAAGTCTTAAAATGAACATCCTTATGAAAATAAGACATGAGTACTCTCTCCTACATACAATCATCGAAGATATATTTTAGATTTCTATAAAACATTAATATATTTGGTTATCTAGAAAATATTATAGAAACATCTCTATGTGTAGTATCCAAACATCTTAAACATATTAACATCAATGAAATATATTTTAATTTCATTAACTACAATTTATAACCAACAATAATTAGAAACAATATATAAAACTTGTACTCAATATAGTATCTTCACTGGGTACATAGCGGAGTGTTAACAAGCACCTGGTGGGAAATGAAGAAGGTGTGCATTTTATTGGGTTCCATTAGGTACTTTGTGTCCCTATAAAAGGTAATAGATATTATCAAGTGAAATTTTCTTTTTATTATAGGAATTAAATCCTATTAATCCCCATCTTCACCCCATTTATTGGGTTACTTTAGTATAATTCACACATAGTTGTCTTTAAGAACTCATAAGGATCCTTCTTAACTTCATATTCCTCTCATCCTTCCTCATGATTCATGGTAGATATAGGTGTTCTCATTGAAACTAAATAAAAGGTATACCTTCATTATCATCAATCACATCCCACTTTAATACTTCTTTTTTATTTATCATCACCTTGGTTAGATAATGAGAATGAATTCCACTAGTTCATTGAGGAATTCATCCATTGTAATGAATATTTTCCATTTCATTGGTATAGTGTCTTATTACGAGTTATTAGAACTCTATTGTGAGTTTTTTTCAAATAAATATGATAATGTATTAGTTAAAAAGGGTATTATAAATATTTAGGGTAACATAATGTTTGTTTTTGTAAGAATTAATTATGGAATTTCTTATATTACTAGATGGATTTTAAGTTTTATATACGTAAATTATATTAATTATTAAATATCATTTAATTTTTAAGATTATGTTATTTGGGTATCATGGTAACATAATTCTACTTTTTTTTTGTTTTCTCTATGTTAAATAGGTAACTATTGATGTGTAGTAAAACAACCTTAATATTATTTTAGGTATTCTGGAACCTAAATATAATTCACAGCCTATACAAATGACATGACTACCTTGTGTTTTTGAAATTAATAATAAAAATGAACAATTATTTTCTGATATTTAAATTGGTGTTTTCCAATGGATTGTTGTTATATATATAAATATACAAGAAATATGTTTTTAGGTGAAACAATATATTGAAATGTTCTATTATTAACATATTGTAAGGCCTATAATTATTATATTGGGAAATTTGACCAAATGTATGCACATGTGAATTTAATAGAATGTTTCCTATATTGATATTGTTGTTTATCTCTATTACTTATTTGGGGTGATTGTCTCACATAGAATAACCAATGGACGATCTCTAGTGAGAATAGAGATTATCCTTGAGTGGAACCTTCATAGAAATGTTGTATTAGTTAATTAAAAACCTATTGAACATTACATAAGTTCCAAATTTCATGATAAACTCTTCCCACATCAATCAAAATGAAATATCATCCAATTGACAAAAATTATCCTCCGGTTAAATGATTTCATCATAGAAATAGATATAATTATATTAGCGAAGTCAAAAAATAATGATAATAATTAAATTATTTTACATAGAAATTTAATATATAGTTCAATGTACTATACATGGAGTTGTTATGATATAAATTATACCATTTATTTTGTTATGAAAGGACCTAACATTGTAAAATATTTTCATAAAAACACATCTCTTAATAAATTCATTCTTCCCAAAAAATTAACCCCATGGTGAATTTTTATTATTTATTTTGAAGTATTTTGACATAAAAATTTTTAAAATTAAAAAATATTTTCCATTATGATGTCTGTTTTGTTATTTTTCATCAAGATGTTAATGGGAACAATTTCCTTATCTAAAACTACATTTAGTATGAATTATCTTGATTGTAAAATATTTGATAACAGAAGGCAGTAAAACATGTAACATATTTAATAAGATTTACTAAGGACATGACTAAAAAACACTCACTGAAAACATTTAAAAAATTAATAATTTATAATTCAAAAACACTTTTTTATCAAAATGTTATTAGTTGAATATTTTTTAACTCACTTTATCCTTATATAATTATATTGGTTGTGAATTTTTTTATCATGTAAAATTTCTATATTTGGATTTGACCAACCATGGGATGAGTAAATGAAATTTAATAAATTATATAGTAAACTTTGAGTAATAAGGATTTTTGAAGCCATATTATAATTATATATGGTACTTATGATAATGATAAGATTCATTGGGTGTCAGTTCAACCTTCAGTAATATTTTTCTTATATTCTAGTAAGAATGAAATTTATTGATATTTATTTGGAATAAATAGATGGTGTGAAACTATTTCATAATATATTACAATTTCAAGGTCCAGGGTCTTGTTTTTTTTAGATTCTTAACATATATTATCGTGTGAAATTTTGGAACCTAAACTAGAATGATTTTTTATTGTTGAAAATATTGTCTATTATCTAATTTCAAGAATGTTTATTATTTTAAATAGAATTTTTATTGTTATGATATAAATCATGTATGCTATTAATATAAAAAACGTATTATTTGACATGGGAACATTTTTCTCTATTGTTTACATTATGTGTTTATATGGGTACCATGATTATAGGTCTTTATCAATTAGGTTACATATAAATAATCTGGTATTTTTATATATTTTATATTCGATATGGAAAATGGGTATAGTAGATCCCAACATGATTCCTTTATTCACGACACACACAAATTTATATATCTATATTCACATGTAGTCCCTTTAAATATAAAGAGTGGCCTCTTAAGTGAAGATAATTTATATATGGTATTTTCATGAGAGTGGATAGGTGGCCTCCCTTGTTAGAATGAAAATATTCGCTTCCAATAGAAGATAATTAATATAAATATATATATACATATGTTATAAAATATTTCACAATAAATACCTATTAAGGGACAAGTGGCTTCCCAGTGTATAGTGATTTCATATAGTTCATCACATGTAGTATGATTATATATTCATGTAAACATACTAATATTTAAATATATAAATGTGTGTGTGTGCATTGCCTCCATGAGATTGTGAGAAAAGTGAGAAAACCATGATGGAAATATTTCATTAAATGAATCGGTTTTCTATTTGGGTTCTAAACATGACTCAATTTTGTTTTGGATGACATGGATACGAATTTATTTATGGGTTTTTGTGATGTAATATATGTATAATTGAATCATGGACAATCATTTTTCTGCATTAAAATTTAGTCATATAGTATTAAATTTACATACTTATTTGATAGTTTCTATCAAACATGTGATTGTTTGAAAATATATTTTATTATATTTTTGTAAAAATATAGACTTTTTTGTGCATACACCAAATTATAATTGTTTTTCTGAAACATTATTGGGGGGTTTCTATTGTGTGTTTCTAATTACACAATATAGGGACACCTTTGTGGACATCCAACCTCTCTGTTATTGCATTTCAGGTATGAAATAGTCCTATAGAATGTTTTGAATGTTTATATATGGGTTTTTTGTATCATAGGTTAATTTTAGACCTCAAAATTGGTACTTGAGATTGTTATCATGTTTTTGAGGGACATGTTTTGAATATCACCAATTCATCATTAGTTTTATACATTCATTCCCTTTTTTCTAGTCTTATTTATGGTCTATTCTGACAAAATACCCATTTCTTGTTCTCATTTCATTCATATATAGTTGTTATTGACTATTTATATTATATTTTTTAGATTTTTTATTTTGTATACTTTGCATTTGGGAATGTCTCACTATGATAAGTGTTATTGTGGTATTTTATGTTAATCTATCCACGAATTATAATTTACTTAGATGTTGGTAAATAATTCTCAATTACTATACCCTTGCATATAGAAGAGGTCACCATCCCTTGAGAGTTATAGAATTCAATTTGGTTTAGATGTGACCAGATTCAGTTGTCATGCATGCATCAATGCCAGGGTCACCAAACACAAAAAGCATGATGGAATTCCCAATCCACTAGTACCTCCTTTATGTACTAGAGGTTTCGGTGCAAGATATAGATTTAAACTTTTGCCTAAAACTATTTATTAGAACCCTTTAACTACAAAAACTCTTTGAAAACTCAAAAAACATCCAAAAACACTCTTAATAAGACAAACTAGTCACTATTAAAATACCATAAAACACTCTTAATATATAATTTGAATCCCAAAATGAAAAAGAACTCCTCAAATAGAATAAAAAACCAGTTGATCCTAAACCTAATTCATTCAAAATTATTTTAAAATACCTATAGTCACTATTAATAAGAAAAAAATCATTAAAAATTTATATTATATGTATGAAAATGATTTATAGTGAACATTGGCACGACTGATGTCAATATGAAAAAACAAAGAATTAGAATGAAAAAATCAAAAAATTAACATGTATCAAGAGGCTATATAAAATAGGTGGGGTTTGAGAGAAAATATATTATAGATAAAATTTATGTTTGGATAGGGAAAAGAGTGGGGTGGTGAAAGAACATATAGATAATGTTTTTTAGAGATATATTATTAAAATTTTAAGGATGGTAATTATAATATATGTAATTAATAAATTATATTAATTTTTATTTATGATTATATAAGTTATTGACATTACAAAACACCTTGATATTTTTCAACACTAATTACATTATAAATTATGTCATCTATTTGATTTTAAAAAATCAATTTTTACCATTGAGATAATGAATTTGATCCAAATAATTTTCTTGCATTTTGATTTTTGAACAGATATTCAAAAATTCAATTTGAAACATCTTGCCTATTTAGATTTGATAAAAAAATTACTCCATATTTTAAATCACTAGAATTATATTTTACACTAAAAAAATATTATTCATTCCACTATCATGATATCAAAATACAAATATTTAATATAAATCTATCTTGAAAATAACACATCAAAATTTTCCACATTTTTTATATCCATCGCACAAAATTATAATTAAATAATTAATGTTTTATAAAAAAATATGAAATAAATAATTACTTGATTATTTTATAAATACATTTTATTAATTATATATTAATATATTTTCATTATATGTTCTTATTTAATATATTTTGTTCATTTTATCTCACATAGTATTATTTTCTCATTGTACAAGTCTAACATTACATTATTCATCTACTGTAATATGTTTCAATCTATTATTTACATAAATAAATATTCTTTAAATAAATAGAATTCTTTTTTGTGTTATGATCATGATATTGATTGTTTGGGAGTAAAAAAATCACAATAATGGTCAATATATTGGGGTTCAATTCAAGAAAATAAATGAGATTTACAATATTTCATGTAGACTATTATTAATTCCACTTATGTAATCTAGACTAATTATAACATATCTGGATGTTGTTTCAAGGAATTTGAACATCCATATTGATCATTTAAAAACTAAAGAGTTGATGTCAGATTTAACCATGTGTTATAAGAAGTTCTTAATGGTTTTATCTACACTAAATTATATCATGTATATGGAATAATGCAAATTTTATTGTCTACATTATGAATTACTATTATTAACATAAAAACTCTATGTAATAATACATATTTTATAGTTGTGTGAAGATGTGAGAGGCATGGTTTCCACATCATTTTGTTATGTAGATATAAAACTAAAATCATGATCATCATGTTGTCCATTAAACAAAATTCTAGATGAGATATTATTAAGACCATTGTGATTTATATATTATTTATGATACATTTTGTGGTTACTATATTAAGTGATGTATTCACCAAGACATTAAGTTAGAATCAAACTCCAGGGAATAAAAAATAAAAAATTATGTTGGTGTTTCATGGGTCAGTAACAAGAACAAACATCATATAATAAATAAGTAAATTCATTTTGTTTTTTGATTTAACAGAAATCTATAGTACGTCATGTCAAAATTGTTTCTCATATATATACCATTTTGAGAATCTATTTATATGTCACTGGAACTATTCTAAATATTTTAGTAAACATGATATATCCATTTTTTATTCAATAATTCATAAAATGGGGACGATAGAGTCCTAATTTGAGACTATAATGAAATTTATTAATGGAAAATTTCTATCTTTTATTTATGTTTAATCATCATTTATATAGGTTCAAGTGGACAAGATTAGTTTTAACAAAGTATATTTATTTTTTGTTACAATACATAATGGATTTAGTGATTAAAAAACATCTTAATGTTATAATATTTAAATATAAAATCCAAAAAAAGACTAATAGAATTTTAAAATTTTTAGGAATATAAAGAATACAAGTAAGTACTCCATCATTCGTGTGGGAAATAATGTTACTGATAAGGGATTAGAAATTTCACAATGAAAAAGTGATCATGTTGATACTGAGAGATATACTTCTAATTTTAAAATTGAAATATAATAGCTAATATAAAATCACATAGAACATCTTAATCCCCCAAATAATTCCACTATAAATAAGGGATGAGAATGCATCTTCATTAAAAAGGGTGTAAAATTAAATATGAACAATATTTTCCCAAAAAGTTACAAAATATTTAAATTCAACATTTTGACGTTTCTACAAATATTAAAATGTAAAAAAATTCATTCAAGAAGTAATATAGTATTTATTTTTTAATGTCTTTTATTATTAGTAGTAATATCATGACACTTAATGATAAAATATATACTGATTATTTATTTTTGGGATTGTCTTACCTTGTTTTTTATGATATAAGTGAAAGATAATTTCTTCTTCAGAGTTATTATTTTATAAGATTTAGGGGTTGTTTTTTCATTTTAAAATTTATAATTAATTTTAGAAACTAACCATACTATTTTATATTTCATGTAATTTATCTAGTTGGATTTTTTTCAAACTTATTGTATATTTTACCAAGCTTGTTGAAGTGGTTTATTTATTTGTTTTTTTAATAATTTTTTTTATGGAAATGAAAAATATTCAATCAAAAAATACAATACATATTGATATTAAAAAATATATAACAATAAATATATAACTTATTTAAATATAATTGTTATTATAATTTATATATTTCCAAAAAAATCATTATATAGTGTTAATTATATTTTATTTACCCAATTTTTTCTCCAGTAAAATTTGGATTATTATTCAGAGGTATTTTATTTATCATATTTAGTAAATAATTTTTGAATTTGGCATTTAAAGTTATAAAAATAATTAAATTTTTGTTATATTGAGTGTAATTGATTTTTAAGAGATGTTTGATAAATTGTGATCCAATATAATAAAAGACGATGTGTTGGTTATAGAATATCATTAAAAAGTTGTTTTGGATATATTGGAATTTTAAGGATTAACTATGCAAAAATCCCACAACTAGGGATATTTGAATAAACAAATGTTTCATTTAAAAAAATTATTGATTAAATTGAACCAATAATCATTTAGAATGAATTAATGAGCTATGTTTCCTTTTAATATTCTATAAAAAATCCTTTAATCATTTTTGGTTTTTTGGAAGAAATCATTTATGAGTTTGAAAAATTAGTGATATCAAAATTACTAAATTTTAAATGTTATAGTATTCATTCCATTATAAGTTCCATTTGAGTGAAAATGATCAACTAATAAAAAATCAGTTTTATGATCATAAAACATTATAATAATAACCCTTTGATATTATGTGATATGTATGAGTAAATCAAACCTGAATATATTTCAATGAATTATAAGAATTTTTATTAGTATATTTTAATAATATGTTTCCCAATATGAGTATAATTTGATGTAAAACAATCAAATATTATGAAACATTCATTTTTTACTATAGAACATAGAGATTCAACATTATAGAAAATCTTTTATAATTATTTTTAGTGACTATTTCTTAAACCAGCCCAAAAATATCTAATTTTGATAATATTTGGTTGTCACATTATTTCATGAAATGATTAAAATCAAAAGTAAATATATTAATATCTGATGAAATTAAAAAAATTATAGGATATTAATGAAATAAAAAAGTCTATTTCATTATACTCAATACTCTTATGATTAATAATATTGAAGCTCTAAGGGATCTTTTAATGTCCCATCATTCACCACATTTTTCTCCCTTGTCACTCCCATATAATCTCCCCCACTACTCTCCAACTCATTTCCTTGCCCCATGATCTAATATCACCGACTCCTTTATTTCACAAAAAATTTGGCATTATTAGATTAATAACCACCCCTTTAGTGATTGTCGATATATTTTAACAAATGAATGGACATGTAGGTGGGTGGTCAAGAAATTTGGCATGAAAATTATACAAATTCATGAGAATGATCATCGACCATGGATAACTACATAGTCTCAAATGATATGTAAGAATTATTGGAATTATTCCTTTAATTTTAATTATATTATATTTTTATATCTATGGGTTTTGGTTCTTGTATCAGACCTAAATATATAAACCAACACAAGAATTTTGAATATGAAAATGTTTGAAGAAGAGAATAAATATAGATAATCGACTATTATTTAATTAATTATATTTTTATTAATTATGTTATCAAATAATTGTGGGGTGTTATTTTATTTATTGATTTATAATATAAGGTTTTGATAATTTATAATATTTTCATAAAAAGGATATAAATATTAGAAACCCATTAATTATTTGCATTTATTTAATGCGAAAATTATGATAAAAAAAATTTATTAATAAAATGATATGGTGATTAAATTACGACTATTTACATGTAATTTTTTTGATTAAATAAATTATAGGAACCATAATAATAGTGTTGGGTTCATCCTTTCATACATGTTTAGGATGAGAGGATGAGCCTTATTGGTTAATTTTATTTAAAAAGAGGTACAGTTAAGAAGGAAATGTAAAAGAAAAAAATGTTTTCAATGGGGGTTAAAATATATGTAATTTACATTTTAAGGGGATTATTGATACATGTAAGGAATAAAGCCCCACTTTCACGATAAATGGATAACACCCAAATTTAGATTCAACTTTTCCTCCCATTTGTTTCTCTACATGTTATGATTCATTCCGCTCAATCATTCGGTGAACATCTTAGGAATTTGTGCTATATTTCTCAAATTATATCTTCCCTACCTCATTTCTGATTACATGATTTATTTGGTAAATTGTGTCTAAATCCATAGTATTTTCAATATTTTTTTTATAAATAATGTATTTGGGGATTTTTCCACATTGAATAGTCTATAGGTTTTTCATTTTCTCTTAGAATGTTAAATCAACCCAAGAAACACCACTTTTAGAAAGGTGACCTCATTTTTATTTTATGTGTTATTTTATTTGCTCAATAAATATAAATATTATACTATTTTTCTAATTGTATTGAATTTAAATTTCTTAAAACCCTTTTAGCTATATTTAAGGTTAATCTAAATATTTTAGTAAGTGGTTTTTTTGTTAAATAAATTATTAAAGTTTTTCCATAAAATTAATAAGATTTAGTGGATTGAATTTTTTTTATAAATAATAAATATAATTCTTATAAAATTTTATAGTGTAAATGTGAAGAAATTATACTCATATTAAATTGGAAAAATGAAAAAATAGGAAAATAATCCTTATAGTATTGATATTTAAAAAATCTCATGATGGTTTGTTTCTTGGGGAAAATAAATTGACCGAGATAATATTTTCAGCCTCTTGTTATTGTTAAATGATAGAAACATTTTGTATGTTTATCCAAATAAAATTGTCCCGACCTGTCCTCGGGGCCCGTGCCGTGACTACCCCAAGCCCGCCTTCTATAGGCTAGCAGCTGGCAACTGGCACCAAAGGCATAAAACCCAAAAGAAGTGAAGGCATTTCTTTTAAAGAGTAAACAAACACCATAGAGTATGCAAGTGAAGTAAACACTAAGTAAAACTGGGTACATGGTAAGTGATGAAAGAAAATGGGCTAGTATACAAACCCAACTAAAAGTACAGTACAACTGAAAGGAAAGTACAGCAGCAGAAAGTAAAACAGCAACACCGAGTCTTCCTCTGGAAATCCCACCTGAAAAGTGGGTACAGATAGTCTCCTCAGCTCCTCGGTCTGTCTGTCTATTCCGTGCACATCCCGCCAAGTGGTCCACCTCCGGGTACCATCCAGCTCCACAAGCCTCCACCTTGATTAGTTCTTTCTATCGTCTGCATCCAACACAATGTAGTGTGGGCATAGCCTGTGCATGATTGAGTATACGATACTCAGTAGGGACCCCGAGACTCCCGAAGGGCTACCATAATCCACAAAGGATAAACCAAAAAGGAAAAATACAACCATGAAGTATCAAACAACTTTACTTAGGTATATACCCATACATATACCTAAGTCAACAATTACAAAACGGATCCCACTCATGAGACCAAGTACAACCCAGTCCACATAGGAAAGCTCCACCCATTCCACACAGGAAAGCACAACCCAGTCCACACAGGATAACACAACCCAGTCCACACAGGATAGCACAACCCAGTCGATACAGGATAGAACAACCCAGTCTTTCCAGGATAGCACAACCCAGTCCACATAGTATATCACAACCCAGTCCTCATAGGAAAGAACATCCTAGTCCACTCAGGAAAGCACAACCCAATCCACACAAGAAAATAAGTCAATCATATCAATGATAATTATTGAAAATCAAGACTCAGCTCAGACATGTATACTACTTATTGAAGAGAGGTGGAGGTGATTAGATGTAGCCTCTAAATCATCTCCTCTACCGATCCCACATGGGATCCTAGTACAGAAGTCGTCACTACCGAACCCACAGAGGATCCAAGTATAGTAGTCATCGCTGCCGAACCCACGAAGGATCCAAGTACAGTCGACAAACACTGCTGAACCCATAAAGGGCCCTAGTACAAAATTCATCATCGTCGAACCCATAGATGATCCCATCCTTGTAGACCTCGTCATCGTTCCCAAGGAGGATCCTAATACGGTAGACGTCATCGTCGAACCCAGAGAGTATCCTAGTACAGTAGTCGTCCTCACCGAACCTAATGAGGATCCTAGTACGGTTGTCTTCCTCGTCGAAACCAGTGAGGATCCTAGTACGGTAGTCATCCTCATCGATCCCAATAAGGATCCTAGTATGGTAGTTGTCCTCGTCGAACCCACTGAGGATCCTTGTACGGAAGTCATCATCTTCATCGCAGCCAGCTCTAGGGTTCCTGCACACAGCACGCTGATTCCAGGAGGGTCCGCTCCATGAGCCAAGGGGTCAATACAACAACTATCACAAAGTAAAAAGTTGATGTATCGCAATGTCCTGTCCCATCAACAGGAACTCAACGCGACAGACGATGCGTCAATCGGACGCCCGGTCTGAGAGTTGTTGGCTTTTTTGTCCTAGGGACCCGTTTGGTTTTTAAGCTAAAACCCACCCGACCATACTCCAGCAACGTTGAAACCTTGAGCAGAGTAATCCAAAAGAACCACCTCACTAAGAGTAATCCAAAAAACTTGACCGCACGTCAATCGAACGTCTGAGTTCAAGTTATAAGTGTTTCCGCTCCGCTGGCCCGGTTGGTTTTGTGTTCAAACCAAACCGGCCGTACCCAAAGTCCTCTGAAACCTTGAGTGTAATATACTGAAATGCCCATATCGATCCGAGGATCCCAATGCAACTAACTATGCGTCGATCAGAGGTCTGTAGCCCACGATATGGGCGTTTGAACGGATATGTCTGAAAACAGGTGGTTTGGGCCCGATCCGACCCAGCCCAATACCCCCTGGGTCGGCCCGAACCAGGTCGAACCGACCCGGGTCCGGGTCCGGCCCGTTAAGGTGCAGTCCAGCCTGACTGGAATGGCTCGGCATGATGCTGGCTGCCCATCCTGGTGCTGGAAACCCGGGCCAGCGCGGGCGGCCCGCCCCGCGTGGCCTGCGGCTCAGCTCTCGGCCGAGTGGGATGTGATGGGGGGGGGGGGCGCTGACCCACCCCCTTGATTGAGGAAAAGGCCTGCCATTAAGGTCGGCCCTTAATGTAACTGTGTGACCCTAGGGGGTCTTACATCCAGCTGGTGCGGGTGGCTAGCTCAACCGGTCGCTCCACTGAACCCCTACGGCCATAGGCCACCGCTCCTGCCCGTCCGGCGCGGCGTGATGGCACCGCGCCCCTCCTCCATGGCCACATTCGTCCTCACCGGCGCGATGCGACAGCGCCGCACACCATCGCCATGGCCTGCCTCGGCCGCGGCCCTTTTTCATTCCTGCTCCGGGCAACAGCATCGCGCTGCCATCGTTTCAAGATTCAACGAAGATTAACAACAAAAGAGAAGGAGGATCGGTCATGTTTGTGCGGTCTGACCTCCTCCATGATATCGATAACAAGCGGCCAATCATTTAACAATAAAGTTTGTTAAATAATACTTGAACGATGAATTGAAGGAAGAATTAACCCCCACCTCTTAGTAGTACGTTCTCGCGCGTTCGTCCTCAAGGGGGTTAGGGCGTTGGCGTCACTTTCGGGCTCCGATATTCGAAAGGCGTCGAAGAAGAAGAAGTTTTGTCGGCGTTTTTCATTCTTCGCTGGGGTAGAAGTCTGTTAGAGGTTCGCCAGATAATCCTTCAATTTCTTTCCCCCACACAATCTTGGCGTGCCAAAATATAAAGGATCACGCCGCAGCATTTCCATAATGGTGTCATTAAAGCATTGCTACACAATGAGTTTAATGAACCATTAATGAGCGTCATTGATGTGCATCATCATCGCCCTGTCGCTGCCCCACCACCCAAAATGTGAGAAGGGAAAAATAAAATAATTTATTTAAATTATTTTATTATTTTTCTCGAAAGGTCCGAAAAATAAATTTTTCTCTAGGCCCTTGCCGGCCGAAGTTAAACATCGCCTAAGTGAATCTCGGTGCTGCGAATTCATCGGTGCACTCAGATTTTAATTACGAGAACCAGTTCAGATGTTAGAAAAACCCGCTCGTTTGTTCACTAAACGTACATGAGTTAATCTTTCAAAATTGATTCTGGGGACAACGGACCTCGGAATCAAGCACCGTCAAAAACTGAGTACTCGTAAAATCCCAAATAATCTTTTTTTTTAAAATCATTGAAATTTATGGGTCTTTACATTACACCCACCTTAGGGATTTACATCCCCATAAGGCTACATCATAAACTAGGGAAACAAATGTGGGTACTGAGGACGCATCTGAGCCTCCCACTCCCATGTGTTCTCCTGGAGGATCCTGTGTTTCCAACCAATGTTCCCCATAGATATCAACAGTCCACATAGGACCCGCACCTTTCGATCCTTGATCTCCACTAGGACCTCCGCAAATGTCGCCCTGTCATCGATGTCCAGCTCCCCGTGGTCGATGGTATGCATTGAGTCGTGCACATATCTCCTCAGCTGAGATACGTGAAAGACGTCATGCACCCGGTGCAGCTGAGGTGGAGGGGCCAAGCGGTAATCCACCTCACCTACCCTACTGAGGACATGGAAAGGTCCGATGAAGCACGGAGATAACTTGCCACCACAGATGACTCTCCATAATCCACATCGAGGTGAGACCCGTAAGAAAATGTGGTCACCATCCTCGAACTCCAGTGGTCTCTGCCCCCTAACAGCATAGGACTTATATCTGCTATGTGTAGTCCTCATCTTCTCCAGGATGATCTGCACCTTCCCCGACCTAGCATGAACCATCTCTTGTTCTACACGTACTCACTCCAACACTATCCACAAAGGATATCTGAAAACGTGGCCAACTGCTGTCTTGCCACTCCTAACAGCTGAATGCCTGATCTCCTACCAAGAGCATTCACTACAACGTTCCCCTTCCCAGGAGTATAAACTGTTTTGATGTCATATTCTTAGAGGAACTCAAGTCATCGCCATTATCTCATGTTCATGTACTTATGAGAAACGATACACCTGAGACTATTAGGTTGTTGAGAACCGTAAAACGTTCGCTCGACGAACAATGGGTGAGACTAACCATTTTTAAGAACTCAACTCCACCCTCCTTCGTCTACGATCTACATTAGCTGCTGAGATTCCTCCACTGCCAAAAAAAGAAATCTGGTCTCATCCCTTGGATGAACCACGTCCTTTGACTAATACAGCCAATCCTGTCATGAATGGTACTATTTCATTCCATGGACGACGTCGTAAGGCCTCGAAGCTACTACCAAGAGATCCAAGATTTATTCTCACCACCAAGGGTCGAGTCACACTGTCAGCAGCAGTGTGTGGTCACTAGGTCTCCTCCAGTAGGAATCTCGAAAGTGGGGGTCAAGTCAATGGTTTTAACTGGAACCTCTCAGTATCCACTACATAAAAAGGATAGGGAAGAAAAAGTCACAAGAAAAAGTGTCTTTTATTACTGTATCTTAAGGTAGAAAGACACAAAGCATCCACCAACACAACATAAACAAAGCTAGAAGCATCATGAACAAAAGTCACCATGTCTGGAGCTAGTCTTGCTCCTGTACATCTGATCCCGGATCTCCATGGTTGTAGGCCTCAGCTGTCTGAAGCTGAGCTCTCCCATGTCCACCCGTTCCCTGTGATCGGGGTGGTCTTCCTGGTGATGGTGGTGATAGGGCCTCAAAGTGTCGCCCACCACCCACTGCTCGGCTAGCTCCTCTTCCTCGTCTTCCTATTCCCTGTAGACCACCGTAGTCGAGTCTATGCCTTGGTGGTCCCTCTACCACTTTTTTCTCATCTGTAGGGCTGGTCGGGCAGTCCCGAGCCACGTGACCCGTCCCGCCGCATGCATAGCACTGTATTCTCCTCATGTGGCTGGATCTGTTTCGTGTTCCCCGCATAATTGAACCTATTTCCTGAGATTTCTCGTCTGATGGTCTGTCCTGCTTGGTTTCCTACATCATCTGTCTACTGTCGGCTGCAAAAGACTCCGCTGCGGGTCATCCATCAGAGGGTCTCACCGCTGGTGACTGCTTAGCGAGAAAACTCTCCACTAGAAAGGGTCTCTTTCTAGCACCCCTTCTTGCGTCGGGATGTTGAGGGAGATCATTGAATCCCTGATCGCATGCCTTTGTCCCTGATCGAAGGTCCGGTCCCTGAATAATGGGACTCGTACCATATCCATGGAGTAGCGTGAAAGTTCAATAAATCTCACAGAGTACTAGGCTACTATCATGATGCCCTGCCGCAACTGTAGTAACAACTGAATGCGCACCGCATGGAGGGTGGTAGGAATGAACTCCGACTGGAAGAGGCTCTCGATGTCTGTCCAAAGCATAGATGCCTCTCCATGCACCTGGAGCATCAGGCTCCACCGTCTACCTGATGCCGTGTACAGGAGACTCGCCGCAAGGATCACCATGAGATCTGCTGGTGTCCCTACCAATATGAAGACTCAAGCTACAGCCTCCAACCAATCCTCGACCACCTGAGGGTCCATCTCCCCATGGAACCTGGACAGTCCCTGATGCCGAAACTCGTGCAGTGCACTCAGGCGAGGTGCACTCTCAGCTGCTGGGGCTGGTGGCATCGGTGGCTCGGCGGGTAGAGGTACCGCCGGTGCCTCCGCTGTAATGGGGCCCTCCACCGAGACCTCGTCATTTGGTGGGATTCCATCTCGCACGTAACTGGGAAACCTAGCTGGATGTCATTATGGGGCCATCCTGAAAAGAATCAGGTTCGCCACAGTCAATACAATATACATGGTGAGCTGTCCCTCATTAATCACAATGAAAACTTTTGAAACACACATGAAATCAAGGTTTTCATGTACTGAGTTGGAAATCAGGGGTCAGGGTCCTGGTGTATGGATACGTCGGCCACCGAACCATCACTAGACTCCATTGACTGATAACCACACTCATTACTCTAAACATTATTGCTTCACAGAGAATAAATTATCATAGTCCTGAGTTCTACTGTAGAACTGACTCCTATGATACCAATTTTTCACGACCTGTCCTTGAGGCATGTTCCATGACTACGCCAAGCCCGCCTTCTATAGGCCAGGGGCTGGAGACTAGCACCAAAGGCGTAAAACCAAAAACAAGGGAAGGCATTGCCTTTAAAGAGTAAAAAAACACCACAGAGTACGCATGTGAAGTAAACACTATGTAAAACTGGGTACGAGGTAAGTGTTGAAAGAAAATGAGCCTATATACAAACCCAACTAAAAGTACAATACAGCTAAAAGGAAAGTACATCAGCAGAAAGTAAAACATCAACACTAAGTTGTCCTCCGGAAATCCCACCTGAAGGGTGGGTACAGATAGTCTCCTCAGCTCCTCAGTCCGTCTGTCCGCTCCGTGCACATCCCGCCAAGTGGTCTACCTCCGGGTACCATCCAGCTCCACAAGCCTCCACCTCGATCAGTGCTTTCTGTCTTCTTCATCCAACATAATGTAGTTCAGACATAGCCCGTGCAGGGGTGAGTATACGATACTCAGTAGGGACCCTGATACTCCCGAAGGTCTCCCAGAATCCACAAAGGATAAACCACAAAGGAAAAACACAAACATGAAGTATCAAACATCTCTACTTAGGTATATGCCCATACATATACCTAAGTCAACAATTACAAAATGGCTCCCACTCTCGAGCCCAAGTACAACCCAGTCCACATAGGAAAGCTCGACCAAGTCTACACAGGAAAGCACAACCCAGTCCAATGAGGATAACAGAACCCAATCTATATAGGATAGCACAACCAAGTCAATACAGGATTGCACAACCCAGTCCACACAGGATAGCACAACCCAGTCCACATAGGATAGCACAACCAAGTCCACCCAGGAAAGAACATCCTAGTCAACTCATGAAAGCACAATCCAATCCACATAGAAATATAATTCATTCATATCAATGATAATGATTGAAAAATAAGAATTAGCTCACACAGGTATACTGCTTCTTGAAGAGAGGTGGAGGTGATTAGATGTAGCCTCTGAATCACCTCCTCTGCTGATACCATGTGGGATCCTAGTATAGAAGTCATCACTACTGAAACCACGGAGGATCCGAATATAGTAGTCATCACTGCTGAACGGACAGAGGATCCAAGTACAGACTATAATGCTGCTGAACCCACAGAGGATCCCAGTACATAAGCCATCATCGTCGAACCCACAAAGGATCCTAGCATGGTAGACCTCGTCTTTGAACTCACGGAGGATCCCAGTACGGTAGATGTCGTCGTCGAAACCACATAGGATCATAGTATGGTAATCATCCTCGACGAACCCACTGAGGATCCTAGTACAGTAGTTTTCCTCATCGAACCCACTGAGGATCCTAGTACGGTAGTCATCCTCATCGAACCCACTAAGGATCCTAGTATGGTAGCCTTCCTTGTTTAACCCATTGAGGATTCTTGTAAGGAAGTCGTCATCTTCGTCGCCGCCAGTTCAAGGGTTCCCGCACAAAGCATGCTCGACTATGGGAGGGTCTGCTCCACGAGCCAAGGGATCGATACATCAATTGTCATGAAGTCCAGATTTGATGTATCACAATGTTCTGTCTCTTCAACAGTAACTTAATGCGACAGACGGCGTGTCAATCGGACGCTCGGTATGAGAGTTATTGGCTTTTCCATCCTAGGGTCCCGGTTGGGTTTTAAGCTAAAACCAACCCGCCCATACTCCAGCTACGTCCAAACCTCAATAGGAGTAATCTAAATGAGCCGTCTTACTAAGAGGAATCCAAAAAAGTTGATGACACGTTAATCAGACATCTGGAGCTCAATTTATAAGTGTTTCTGCTCCACAGGCCCAGTTCGTTTCATGTTCGAACCAACCCAGCCATACCCAAAGTCCTCCAAAATTATGAGTGTAATATAACGAAACGATGGTCTCAATACAAGGATCCCAACTCAATTGATGGTGCATAGATCGGAGGTATGTATCCCATGATATGTACATTTGAACTGATCTGTCTGAAAACAGGGGGTTTGGGCCCGGTTCGACCAGACCCGGGTCTGGGTCCGGCCCGTTAAGGCATGGCCCGACCTGGCTGGCATGGCACGACCCGACGCTGGTGGCCGGGCACGACGCTGGAGGCCTGGCCCAGCGCGGGCGGCCCGACCCACGTGACTGGTATCTCGGCTCTCGGCCGAGCGGGATGCGAAGTGGGGGGCGCTAGCCCCCCTTCATTGAGGAAACTACCATCCATTAAGGTCAGCCTTTAATGTAACCGCGGGACCCAAGGGGGTCCTGCCTCCAGATGAAGCTGGGGGCTGGCTCAGCCGGCCACTTCACTGAACCGCCGTGGCCATAGGCCGTGACTCCTGCCCTTCTGGCACCACGCAACGGCGCCGCGCCCTTCACCGCAGTGTGCCTCGGCCGCGGACCCCTTGGTGCTCCAGCGCGGCGTGACGGTGCCACGCCCCTCCGTCATGGCCCGCCCTTGGCTGCGGCCTCCTTCGGCCTCACCGGCGTGGCACGACGGCGCCGCTCATCATCGGCTTAGCCGCGGCCCTTTTTTTCCTGCGCCACCATCGTTTCATGCTTTAACGAAGACCAACAACAAAAGGTGAGGAGGATCGGTCGTGTTTGTGCTGTCCGACCTCCTCTCGTGATATCGATAACAAGCGGCCAATCAGTTAACAATGGAGTTCTTTATATAATACTTGATCGATTAATTGAACAAAGAATTAACCCCTGCCTCTTAGTATTTAGTTGTCGGGCGTTCGTCCTCAAGGGGGGTTATGGCATCAGCGTCGCTTTCCGACTCCGATATTCATAAGGCATCAAAGAAGAAGATGTTTTGTCGGCATTCTTCATTCTTCACTGTGGCAGAAGTCTGTCAGAGGTTCTCCAAAGAATCCTCCATTTTATGCCCCCACACAATTTCGGTGTCCCAAAATATAAAGAATCGCGTAGCAGCGTTGCCATAATGGTGTCATTAAAGCGTCGCTAGGCTATGAGTTTAATGAACCATTAATGAGCCTCATTTATGTGCATTTTCACCGCCATGTCGCTTCCCCGCCACCAAAAAAGGGAGGAGGAAAAAATAAAATAATTAATTTAAATTATTTTATTATTTTTCTTGAAAGGTCCGAAAAATAAAAATTTTCTCGGCCCTTTCCGGCCGAAGTTAAGCTTCGCCTAAGCAAATCCCACCACTGCGAATTCATTGGTGCCCTCAGATTTTAATTCCGAGCACCAGTTCAAATGATAGAAAAACCTACTCATTCGTTCACAGAACGTACCTGAGATAAACATCGAAAATTGATTCTGGGCACACCGGGCCTCGTAATCAAGCGCCGTCAGAAACTACATACTCATAAAATCCCAAAGAATTTTTTTTGAAAAAAATTTCATAGAAATTTATGGGTCTATACCAAAATTATCCTATAGTTAAAATATCATATTATAGAATCCTTATTTTATCTTTTTGGAGGTTAGGACATCGATAATGTCTCTTATTTTAGATTTGTTAAAGTTCTAGTATTTTGATTAATGTTTGGGGTGTGTGTTGATTTTTTTACATTATTCAAAACCATAGGAAAATAAATAAACGAATGAAATATAAATGGGGATATCAGTGATAAATGTAGGGGTGGGAGTATCATATATTATAGTATAATAAAATCTTGATAAAAAATTGGTATTATAATTATTGTTAAATGTGTTTGTCCATAAATAAAGAAATCTCATCTTAGGTTGAGTAAAATGTGAGTGTCAACCTTAAATTATCACAAGACATTAATACCCATTAATGTGTATAATTGGAAGTATTTATAAATTACTACCACCATTAATTATAACATCACTCTTTACCACCTTATTAACCCCCAATTGGTTAAGTTGGATCTTTGGTAACTTGAAGATGGATCACTATCTTCAATTTAAAAAACAATAATCACCATGTTTTGGCAACGTAATCAATCCTATCTAATCATTTATAGAACAAATCATGTTAAGGGAATTATAAATAAACATCATAAGAAAAAAAATGCTTTTTTAAACTTATAAAAATGATTAAAATAATAAATCAATATTGAATTCCATTCTTTAAAAGCTAGGAATAAAATAATGAAATAAATATTTAATATATAACAGGACTCAAGAATAACATAGGTTATAACCTAGAGAATGGGTCTTTTGTAGGACTTAGATTTGAAGTATCCTAACCATGTTTATTGTAACTACAACAAGTTAATAGAAAAACCCTCCATTTGAAAGTGAATGGACTAATAGTCGTAAACACTAATATATATTCAATGATGACTTCACAGATACAAACACTTCATTAATATTTTAAATGTTTATTATGGAAATTCTTGATCGTCAATATTACTAAACCTATGTGACAGTTCACATAAATTTAAAATTATATCTAGATCCTTGGATCATGTTCTATCAATATATGTTCATAGAATGTTTCATAATTCTATAAGTCAGTGTGTATAGAGATTACCATCTATTCCCTCGGTCCTTACATATGGTTCATGTATGCTTCTATATAAATCAATGGATATATCTTAATCATGGAATCTTCTTCCTCACTCTTAAATAATGATTATCATATATGTTATTGTAAAAATATATGGATGTATTTTACAGTCTCATTCATCTATTAATAAGATATGCAAATGGAGTGATCATCTATTGGTCAATGTCGTGGAGACAAGATAGTAATCAATGAAAATATATAACTAAAAAGATCATGTTTTGGAATGAAGGAATTAATGGGATTCCATGTAGATGATATCTTAATAAAAAGGATTCAATCATTTTTTAGTAGATATCATCATTCATTAATTGAATCACGGTCTACTATGAGATGAGTCACGATCAACCATGTAGTTTAGCTTATCCACTGTGAATTGTGTCATGGTCAACCATTAAGTTGGATTTATCCATAGTGAAAAAAATCAGGGTATTTCCTTCTTATATTGGATTCCTATAACATATAACTAATTATTTCACATAATTATAAAGAATTGTACACTCATTTTTCACCAATATCAATTAATTTAATAATGTAAAAATTTAAACGAAATTTATTTTTATTTAATTACTTCAGTGAATTCATTATTAAATTCAAAAATATAAAAAGTACCACTGTTAATATAATGTGGGGAAATAAAATTAATTATATTTCAATAAAATATATACTATTATTTACACTTATTAATTCCACACACATACATCTCTGTACTCTAGGGAAATAGATAAAAATATGTACCATGAATATTTTATAACCTAATCCATAGGGTGAAAAATGATTCTAATCCATGTTATTGTAACTCATAATTCCTTAATCATGTTGTCAATTATTTATAATTTGTATAATTTTCCAATTTACATATAAAAATCTAATTTTCTCAGCCTCATTTGTTCCAAAATTTTAGGAAATGAACTTTTTCAGCTCTTAATACCAAATTGTGCAATGATAATATCTTACATTAATCGTGAATTGGTCAAAATGGGGTTTTTTTCTCTTTGGATCTCTAATAAGTAAGAAAATATCATTATATTAATCATTATATCCAGGAATGTATATTTAATGGTTAATTTTTTGTTGGAGATTATGTAAAAATCATCGGTGGATTAATTATTGTTTGGATATTTCTAAATTCAAAACATAAAATCTAATTCACAACCATGTATTTCACCTAAATATATAATCATATAATGAATTACCAGTCACCCCTTTTCCCATGATTCTTCCAAAGGCTTTCACATTAATATATTTCCCTTAATCAATGGCTTTGTCCTCTCTTGAACACATTTTATCCTTCATGATCATTCATTTTTTATATAAACAAACTATTTGATGATATTGAGAGGATTCATGATAAATAAAAACATTGTGAGATTTATTCTCTCAAAATGAATGATCAGTCTAATCCATGTTTCCTAAAAATGTGTCTCTCCCCATGATGCTCACAATATATCCATGCTTAACATATGATTTCATGAGTGACTATTCAATAACTTTATAGATACTTATAAATTGTATTTCTGTTTAAAATGTAGATACTTATCAATGTTATTTCGGTATTTTAGGGTTTGTAAAGATAGGTTATATGTAAGGGTAGTTTTAAAGTGTGTTTCGAGACTGTGGGATTTTTTAAAATAAGATGCCTTAATAATCATGAAAAAACATTTTTGTAATGATAAAATAGTTCCAACTATAATAAAGTAGAATATCTGAATATATATGATTATTATTTAATTATATTACATAGTTTTTCATACATGTAAGGGTGATGTTTCTACTTTTTATAATAAACAAAGAAAATATTATTTTTTTGGTTAGTGGGGTCTCATTATATGACCCAAAGATCCAGTGGGGATTTTGACCCTTGATAATATTCCCTAAAGTCCCATACCAATAGTTTCTACCTAGATAACCCTAAGGTAGTCCATGTGCACTCACCACACATGTATTACACCATGCCTCGGTCAACTATTTCCATCATGTTTGATCACACATTTTCATAGAAATCCTGACCACTGTCACTACAAATAGCCACTAATCACCCATTTCCCCACCGGAGCCCCCACCATCTCCACTTTCATTGAAACATATCACGCCTACATCCATCACCTCACCAGAGGCCCATCCGTCACCGTCTTTTAAGGAGATAGAGTCTTAGACACATATACAACCTTCCACCCATAGCCTCTACCATATTTTTTCCCTTTAAATCATCTTCACCGGAGGTTGGACATTGTCGCTGCCCATTCACTTCATAAATGCTTATTATACAAACCAAATTAATCCCACAAGAGACGGCTATTAGGAGTATTCAATCTCCCAACCTAGGATTCATCAGGTGACATCTGTTCCCAACTTGATTTTATTATGTGAACATAAAAAATTATATATAAAGTATAAATATTTAACATGTGATTGAAAATAGAAATATGGGGTATTAAGGAAAAAAATAACAAAGCTATAATTTCAAATAATGATGTATCGTTGTCTCCTAAAATTATAAAATATGAAAATAATGAGATAAAATTAAAATTAAAATTGAGAAAGAATATTTTCATGTTATAAATGAAATATATATTATCTTGAGAGAAAATTAAGTAGAATAATAATTATTTTAATAAGTAATATTTATATAATTAATAAAAATTGTATGAGAAATAGAATAGTAATTGGCCTTTGAAATGGAAATCTAGCTTATGAGTGTGGTAAAATAACTAGAAAATATATTTTAATTAATTGACATATTTGAATATAAATATTTTGATTCTATAAAATTATTCCGCAAATCATACATCCTAAAAAAATAAATTTTTTAATAATAAATTTTTTACTATAATTAGTAAAATATCAGTTTTTATTTAAGTATCAAATTTTAAGAATTAATTTGTTTTCATATGTATAATAATTAACTAATAATAAAATAATATTATGTAGTGGTAATGAATTAAAATGTAATCACTCGTTGGAGAAGAAGTAGTATTTATTTGAGTTAAAATTTCTATTCCCCAAATTATATAATTTTGTTAAAAAATAAAATATATAATATTTAGAAATATTATTTTATAAAATATATAATTGTTGGAATCAACACAATGGAGTTAGCGTATGGTGATTTTTTGGTATTTTCCTTCCAATGTTTTGTTGAATATTAAAAATTTTAGTTTTTTCAATACCATAAATTTTGTTACATCATAATAATATAAATATGACATAAAAATATTTTAATTCATTTAATAAATATAAAACTTATTTAATGTAAAAATATTTTTTTATAAAATAATATATACCGATAAATCAATTTTGAAATCCAATATTATATATTAGTCTAATAAAAAGAATATTATATTCATTACTTTGCATAAAATATTTCCAAGATGGGTTAATATTTTAGGGTTGTTAAAATTTAAAATTAAACTATATTTTTAAATCTTACAAAATATAATTCATTGGAATCAATTATTTCAGTATTGTTTTGAATGCACAATAAAATTATTAAATCTTGTGTTTTAGAATACCACTCCCCAATGGCTATATAAAAACAGCCATGTCACCACTTTATCACAAAAACACATTTTAAATGAAAAATAACTACCTAAATTCATATCTAAAATCTCATCGACATTTATTCAGGCCCTTTGTATGACTGAATCCCCCTCTTTCAAAAAAAATTAGGCTCAATCCAAAGTAGCTGACTCAAGTTGTGAAGTAAGGGTTGAAAACCCCATGTTTTCCATTTCATATCTATATTACCAATTATATTACATAAGTAACCATTATATATATAATTGAAATAGTATATTTATTATATTATAAACGTTTTATAAAAATGAAATAAATATTGTCCATTTCATTCCTTTTAAACACACTTTAAAACATTGCTCACCCATGGTAGTTTTATGTTACTTGTAAGAATGGAAATATTTTAGATTGAATATATATATTTCATTTACATTATAAAAATTGATTTCAATATAAAATATAATCTAATAATTAAATAATTATATATATATATAGATTTTTAATTAATGAATATTTGTTTTAATAATGATATTTAATGTAATCAATCATTGTCATTTTAGACCGTAAAAAACAAGACTGCCAAGAAATATTCAACAAATTTGAAACTATATATAGTTATATAAACTCAATTACTTACGTAACTAAATTAATCATATACCAAGAAACTTATGGATCTTATGTTACCATTGGACAATGTAATTTGACTAGAAACCGTGAATATTTATATGAATGAAATAATGGTAAAATGGTTGATGTTGGACTCATCATGTTTTAATGATCACAAATTGGTAATCTTGTTTGATATAACTCAAATCACGTATAGATGTTCCTGGTTTCTTTGTGAATCAAATTAATTCTCTCATGATCTTTATTCTTATAAATCATTACTGATTATTATAAACTATATTTAACTTTGGTCTATATTGATTACTTTTATAAATGATTATGTCTAATTCATTATATGAATATCACTAAAAATATCTATATATGGATATTTGCTATGTCTAAGATACAGGGACCCAAAAATCGTGACCGAGACACAGTCACCCAGACCCGGTGACTAGACACCATGAACCAAACATCATGAACAAGACACCGTGACCGAGACACCGTGACCGAGACCCCGTGACCCAGACACCGTGAACCAGACACCGTGACCTAGACACCATGACCCAAAAACCATGAACAAACTCTGTGAAAAGACACCGTGACTAGACACCGTGATCAACAGAACATTAGATGTCACTGTAACCAGTTTTAGATCTATTGGAATTTGTTACGTCAGGTCCTTGCTAGGACAACGTTCGAAGTTTGGAAATTGTCCAAACTTCGTGGTCTTAACATTTCATTTGTGAAACCAGTTTATAATCTCAATAAAATAATGCCATCATGACCGTCTCACTACTCAAAAGAAAAAAAAGAAGACATCATTTTGTGATGACACTGTTTCCGAGTGACACCGTTTCAAGAAAAACTGTGACACCGTTCTTTAATCTGTTTTTTAGTTTTCAATCTAATTTCTGAATGTCATATTTGAGTTTTTAAATGCAATGATATCATTGATATTTCATTTTTCACATGTCAGCTAACAATATGAGGTATGAGGTCTCGAATACTTTCAACTTGTATTCTCTAACACATGCACTCCAATAATAAAAAGAAAATCGTGACCATGAAACATAACAGGGAGGTAGAGAAGCATACATGCAAAAAATATCAAAATAGAATTGATACCTGCAAAAATATACATCTGATGAACTTATGAAGCACTGAAAAATCCAAAAGATGGGATACCATAGATCAGAGTCAAAAAACAGCTTCTCAATACAATCCCTGAGAAGAACATGAGCTAGATCTAACTTAAAAGCATAGCACCAGACTTGTGATACTATGTTTCTCACAAGAGGACACAATACTTGCATCTTCTCCATCCTAAAAGTCTAGAGATTCATATAATAACACTCACAACACTTATAACCTTATCTCATCATCTTTTATCGATTGTTAATTTTTTTATCTTTTGATCAGTGTGTGGGTATTTTTTTTAAACACATAATGTCTCTTGCACCAAACTGAACGATGCATCATATCTTTCGTCTCATATCTTTTAACAACTGTTTACTCCCACGGATAAGTGTGGAAGAGTTCCATGTGTGACATGGTAGTTTATACCCGTGTAGAATTGTGGAATATGTCTTGTGACCTGGAGAGTCTTGTGCAGTATAGTTTACCCTGATCTAGGGTGTGGATAATGTTTATTAATATATTCTACTTGGTGGTAGGCGATCATCATGTGGAGTGGATTAGGTATCAGCTTGAGAATGAACCACTAGTTTCATATCTACTATGTTGTTAAATTTTGATTTCTCAATTTTATTGTATAATTCAAAAATAACTATATTTAGTTTGAATGTTAATCTTGGACAGAAGGTAGAATAGTTTTTCCTTATTTAAATTGTGCGAAAAATTAATTTCAATAACAGGTATTTGGATTACTGAGAATTAATCAATATTCTTATAAGTAATTTGAATAATAAAACTTTGATAAATATATTACCTTGATTAACTAGGCTTTATTAATTTTTATTGGGGAATATTTTAATAAAACATTTCAAACAGAAATTTTTATGGATACTCAATTCAACCCCCTCTTGATTTCTGTACTCTGACCAACATTTGGTATCAACAGACTTTTTTATTCTTTTTAAGAATTTTTTTATACTACTCAACTGTGATTTTAGTTGCGCATTGAATATCAGTAAATTTCTGTTAATTCCAAATTTCAAGATCCTTAATGTATTTATTTAATATATATAACAAGATGGAAGGTGCTTCAACCAACAAAACATCATTTTTTAATGGAAATTATTATTCCCAATGAAAAGTTTAATAAAAATGAATTTAGAAAGTATGGGTTTTGAAATTTGGTCTTAAATTATAGATGAGTGTACTATTTTTACTACTGATAGAATCACATGGGATAACCAAACCAACAATACCTACAATAAAAATTTCAAATCCTAGAATTTATTATATTTCCCTTTAAGGGATGAGTAATTAGGCAGAATTTCGGCATGTCAAACTGCCCATGAAATTGGGGATAATTTTTCTATTTCACTAGAAGGAACTTCAAGTGAGAATGAAATGAGACTTAATACATATATTATTAAATATGTGAACTTTAAAATGAAACCTAAGGAGCCTATTTTTGACATGTATCTCAGGTCCAACACAATTGTAAACACAGTGATTTCTCTTTGAAATAATGATACTGTCAATGAACAAATCATGAGGATTCTCTGATACCTACCTGATATTTGGAGAGAACCAGTGTCTCTATTAGAGATTCATGTACATCAGCAAGTAACCTATAAAAGAACTCATTGAGAATCAAATAATATATGAAGAGGATCTGAAAGTCAATAATGAAGGGGGGGATGAAACCAAAGGAAAATATGTTTCATTTAAAAGCACCACCTCTAATCACAAAAAAGGAAATTGGAAGTCACTGTAGAAAGATCCAGCAGTGAAAAATCATCACCTGACAGTGATTAGGATATGGTTTAATTAACCCGAAGTTTTAAGATATTTTACAAGAAGAATAAATTTTTCAAAAAACCAAACATCAAAGAAATACATGATCAAAAATGAAGCTGAACTAACGATTTAAAAATAATTGACATGTCTGATGAGATATTATGCTATGAATTTAATTGCAAGGTATATATAACATCTTACTATCCCAAAATAACATATAAAAAGAAATATGAGGACATTGATAGAAGGTATAAAAAGAAAATCAAAGCAACGGTGAGTGCTTTTGAGAACATTTCAAGTGACTTAGAATCATCACGTGATGAACATGACAAAAAATCCAATTGTAGTTTTATATAAAAAACATCTGATGTAACACTGGAACATCCTGTAAACAATTTCTATTATTCTAGAGAAGAATGTGATTCTGAAATTATGTATAAAGAAGAAATGTTGGTGTACTGTAATATGCATGAAGAGACATGTAATGAATAAATAAAATAAATACAAGTATTTAATGAAATAGTATGCTCTTACCTCAAATGATAAATCTGATCTTACTGTAGAAAGAGAAAAAAATGTTCAATTACTCAAAGAAAACAATGTAATAAAGCTATCTAACGAGGAATTGAAAATGTACCTTTAGTGGTTTAAAAATATTAATGTTACTTTGTTACTAATTCTAGGTAAATAGATTTCCCCTAAATATAATATTTGTATTGGATATCAACATGTTAAAATAAATTTTGGAAGAAATAATTATCATTCTAAACCTAGGACATACAGTTTTACTCCTAGTTCTAATAAACAATCATCTAGTTCAAATTATGATACACTCTCTACTGTTTCAAGATTTTTTACTCCAAATAGTATTTATTTTTCAATAAAAATAAATAATTTTTATAGGAAATTTATGATTCATATGGGGGTTAGTAAATCACTAGTAACTAATATTACTAGACCCAAAAAATATGGGTAACAAAATCCATTTTAATTTGATTATTATGTTGGAAAATATCTTAAAGAGCTCGAGTAAAAGATTATAGTAATTGGAAATTGGGTGTTCAAGACACATGACATGATATTATTCATGCTTCAATAAATTAATAAAAATTGATGGTGGACATGTCACCTTTGGTGACAATGACAAAAGAAAAATCATTTCCCTTGGAGAAATCTGTTACTCTATCTCAGTTTTTATTTCCAATGTAAATTTGTTGATGGATTGAAATATAATAGTATTTTTATTTCACAACTATGTGATGATGGATTTCATGTTAAATTTTACAATGATCCTGGAAATGATTTTAATTCTAAAAATGAATTACTGTTTTCTGTATTGAGAAATGAAAATGTGTACTCTGTTAACTTGGATTCTTTAGTTTCTGAGAATGATTCATCATTAAGTGTATTCCACAATGAGTCTTAGCTTTTGTATATGGGACTAGAAAAAATTAATATTCACTCCCTATGAAAGATAACAAGAAAAATCATAGTCAATGATCTACCCATACTTGAGTTTCTAAATGATAAAGTGTGGAATCCATGTCAAAAGGGAAAGCAACACAAAATTTCCTTCAAACCAAGGAAAAAAGTGCCAACATCTCAAAATCATGAATTGGTTCACATGGATTAGTTTGGACCATATTGATTTTCTTGTTCAAATGGTAAGCACAATGTTTATGTTCTTGTAGATAAATTTTCTAAATATACTAGGACTATCTTTTTAGTTTACAGATGTGAAGCCTACTCTCATTTCATCAAATATGCTAAAACTGTAGAAAATATTAGTAGACTTAGAATCAAATCCTTATGAAGTGATCATGGCTATGAGTTTTAAAATCAAGAGTTTGAATCCTTTTTCTAAAAAAATGGCTTTAGTCATAATTTCTATGCCCCTAAAACACCACAATAAAATGGGTTCCAGAAAGAAGAAATAGATCCTTTCAAATGATTATAAGAACCATACATAGTCAATATAACATTCCTCTTTATTTTTGGCCTGAATCTATAAATAAAACATTCTATATTATTAATAGAGTATTGATTAAAACCATTCTTAAAAGATTTCTCTATGAGTTATGGAGCAATAGAAAACCGAAAGTAAGATATTTCAATATATTTGGTCGCAAAGTTTACATCCATAATAAAACGGAAAATCATGAAAAATTTTCATCCATGAGTGATGAAGAAATATTTCTAGGATATTAAATCTCTTGTAAATCCTATATAGGGTTTAAAAAAATAAATGAATGTGTGTATGTAATGGCCTGGACCACTTCGACCCATTCCTTTGTTGGAAAAAATGTCATGAAGAGTTTTGAAGGGTAGATTGGACTTTTCCCACACATTTCAGAATTTTGTGACTACATGCCATGTAGTGTGAGTATACGCCGTGTAGCACCTTGCTGAGTATACCCCGAGTTGATGTTGTGTCTTTGCCGCATGAAATAAAAAGTACACGCGGTGTAGCCCATCCTACATGCTGTGTAGTTCCTCCCCACGTACGCGTTACCCTAAAACCGTGTGTTGACCAGTCAATGGCCATGTGTAGTGTTGAAGCCATGTCCGTGACGCGTGAAAAAAATAAGTACACGCTGTGTAGCCCATCCTACACGCCATGTAGATTCTCTCTGCGTACGCGTTACCCTGAAACCGTGTGTTGACTAGTCAACAGCCTTGTGCCACGTTGAATGCCGTGTTGGAAGCCGCGTGGAGACCATGTGGAATGGCCGAGTACATGCTGTGTACTAGGAAGTACATTTCGTGTACTTTTGTTTTTGACGCCTATAAAAGGAGGGTGCCTCTCCTCCTTTTTAGATCATTTTTCTCCTCCCCATTCCTTCAAGAAGAGCCCTCCCGAGAGACTCCAATGCTTCTTTCTTCCATACCTTCTTTGTCCAAGCTCTGATTTATGATCCATTAGTGGCCACGAGATCATAACTATGAGGTGGAACTTCAAAGATTAGATCTTTTGTTTTCCCTTCATCCTTTACTTCCCATCTTCCACCCAAGGAGGTTTTTGCTGGGCTTTGACAGAAGTGATGGACGCCGACAGACGTCTTCTAAAGTTGATCTGGGGGAGCGTTGTGATCATAACCTGTTGACGTACGAATTTTACCTTCATCTCTCTAATTTATGCATAATGTGGGGTGGGTGTCCTCTTCCTTTAATGAGACATATTTTAACCAGTTTAATGAATATAATAACTGGCTTAAAGAACGGGGATGGGAAATTTGTTATGTTTATCTTTTTTTATCCTATTGTTATGTTGTGAATTAAATAGGCTTTTTCCTACTAGAAATTCTCGGTCATTGGGGGCCTTTGCTTGCACAATTAAATGCCGCCCTATCTTTCTAGACAGTTTTGTGGAATGAAACATTGTGGAATATGGAAACTAGTTAATCACGTAAAGTTGGCTGATTAAATGAATATCCGGAAAACTTGTGTGATAACCCCGGTTGAACAAAATGGAATAATTAATATGTGGGTGTTGGTTTGGTTACGTGGAGTGTGAAGGGGGGGGGGGTTAATCCAGGGTTTTATGAATAGGATGGGAAGCAGGCCTTCAGTAAATGATGTTAAAGTGGCAATGATGTGGAACAAGCCCTGTTTTTTGATACGGTTGTAGAGATGTGGTTATAATGACAGTAGGGCTGCATTAATGGGTAGTGCTATTAAAATAAAGTGTAAAGTCGATAAATGAACTATGTGGAATGATAATGAATTAAACATGGGAACAATCATTGGGGATTGACTGATGATAAAAATTTGTTTTTGTGTTTCTTCTGTTCTATCTAACTTGTTTTCTGGTTGGCAGGGTTTCTCTACAAAACGATTGATCTGGTTTGATAATTTCCCAGTAGTTAAGAAACTAATAAACTAATACTGTTGAAACATGAAAACCTAAATGGGGTAGGTATTTTTTGTTGTATGCACGCTTCGTAGTAGCAGTGCTGAGGCACGTGCTTAGTTTCTCTGTTTAGAGGCAATAGGTTGGGATCTGTGTTTGGTATAAATATATGTATATGTATCTTTGTGCTTTGTCGCACCCCACCCATGTTGGGAACCTAGTGCCAAACGCTCCCATTTCATGGGAGATGGTTTTTTTCCCCATAGTTACTGGCTCCTTTCTGTTCCTTCTTTTATAGGCTGTGATGGCTTGAGGCGACCATACACCTAAGACTATTCGGGTAGGTTTCAATTGGTGTGATTTTAGCCCATGACTCTTTGAGAAGGTTAACTATTCCCAAGAATCTTCGAGATGAGGCTCAGGTGTGTTCGGGAGGGGATGTGATTGTGGTTTGTGTGGCCCATGTGTGTGTTGTCGGGATATGTGGATTGTGAGGTCCAGGTGTGTGCGGACGAGATATGTGGTTTGTGAGGCCCAGGTGTGTGCGGGCGGGAAGTGTGGTTTGTGAGGCCTAGGTGTGTGTGGGCAGGAAGAGTGTGGTAGCATCAGAACGTTTGTCGTTAGGAAGAACAACTAACTATTGTGGGAAATAGAGCGGTGGTACCCAATACTCTTGTTCTTATATACTACTACCTTTTGTTTTGTGTTTTTGGTGAGCGTGGCTGGTGAGGTTGGGTGGATAGAATTCCTTTCTAGGTTTTGGTTTCTTCTGTTGTTCTCACGGGACATTAGGATGTCTCCCCACCTGTGCACGAGAGCTTTAGGTTTCCCTACTGTGTATACATGTATGCTCACCCTCTGTTTAATTTCAGGTTTCCAGGAGGACTACCAGGGCCGTGCGGAGCCCTACTAGTTGGGAAAGTTGGAGTTGTTTCACTCTTGTTTCTTTTGGTATTGCACTTTAGAGTTTCCTTGTACTTGAACATTGTTTCAGAATTGTTTAAACATGCATGTGGGATTGTTTTGGGTTTATTTTCATTTAAATGTTCCTTTTTCTTTTGGTGTTTGACTCATCCTATTTTCCGATCATAAATAACAAAAAGGTTAATGCCTCCCATATTTGTGAAAACTCTACCCTTGGTGCTAGTCGCCACTCCGGGGCCTGCTGGAGGCGGGACTCGGGGGGTCATTATCTCTCTTTCACCATTTCCAACTCAGAAGGGGCATCTTTGCTGGGAGGGGGTCATGACAGAATGGTATCAGAGGTGATGGTTGAGAGATAGGATGGAGTCTATAGTTAGGCATAATGGAGATTGCATGGGATGGTAGGGAAACCTTGTTGGTTGATCTTGGTGCGTGACATATGACAGGGAAGACCAGCTAGGACACGAGATTTTAGGGCCCCCCGTGATCCGATGCAAGGAATATGAGCCTACCGAATGACCAAGTGAGACTACATTAATTACTGGGTAGAGACCATAGGTAATGTACATGCATCATCATGTTTGTGTTTTACTTGATTTGGGTGTTATGGGAATGAAATTGAAATAAAGTGATAAAATGAAACCTTGTGGAATTTCCTTACTACTTGGGATTAGGCGATATTTGTTTATTGTACAGCTATGGAACCTGGACGTTGTCCCCGGGTGACTCAAACAATCTCGGCCCAATAGATTCAGGTGGTCGATCAGTTGAGGATTGATCGAGAGGAGGAAGATGATCAGTGGCAGAATACTCTCCGTTCTTTCCGGCGACAAACCCTCAAGAAGTATGAGGGTAGTACATCGGATATGGAGATAGAGGGGTGGATTAAGGAGACAGGGATCACTTTTTACTTTGATCCATGCTCCGAGGGTGTACGGGGTTCCCCTAGCAGTCAGTCAGCTGAGAGGTGAGGCACGTCAGTGAAGGATGATCTACCTCAGGGAGAGGTCAGGAGGAAGATGTTTTTGTGGGCTGAAATTGAGAAGGAGTTCCAAGAGGAATTCCTTTCTTACATGATCAAGGCAGAGAAGCGGCAAGAGTTACTCTCCCTCCAACAAGGGAGTATTTCAGTACGATAATTGGGGATCATGTTCAAGGATCTCCTACGATTTACTCTGGATCTGTTTCTAGATGAGGAGTCTTAAGAGAGACATATGGAGGAGGCACTTCATCCTTCACTCCAGTATTTTGTCACCCCCTTCACCCATCTAACGTACTTGGAAGTACAGTAGAAGGAAAAGGTCGTATAGAGGATGCACTCATAGGGAGGTGCACCACGAGGGGGGATTAAACCGTGTTTGTTGAAGGGGAAGACAGTCAGCAGCATGTCTCTGGTGAAAGGACCTTCCAGATTCAGGCAAGTAGAGAGAAGGCCCCAGCAGTTCCAATTGATATATTTAGGTCCTTGTCCCTTTTTCACGAGCCCAGGACCGAAGTGTTTCTCTTGAGGTGTTTTTGGGCACATTCAGAGTCGGTGCCCAACCCGAGATCATTACGGTGGAGGTGGGTAGGTTCATCGCCCGCCTCAGCAGCACCAGTTGCCGGCGAGGCCCTTCCAGCAGTAGTAGGACCCCGATCCTCCGAGGGCAGGCTTTGCAGGAGGAGGCCGATCTCAGGGTGCTCCTCAAGGACCTTGACTAGGGATTGGTTGGGTAGGTGGTCGACATCAGAGAGGTAGAGGAGCTGGGAGTGGACATTTTCACACATTAGAGTTGGCAGCTCCTACAGAACTATATGTGGTGTGAGGTACGATTAGTTTGTTCAGCACTCTCGTTTCTTCTTTGTTCGATTTGGGAGCTTTTAAATCCTTTGTTACACCTGAACTAGCCCATGCTTTGGGTCTAGACATGGAGAGACTTTCTGTACCCCTAGTGCTGAGTACACCTGTTGGAGGTCAAACCAGCGTATATTGTGTTTTCCGGGGATTTGGGATAACATTGGGACCACATCGATCTATTGGGGATCTTCTTTCACTACAGATGCAGCAATACAATGTCATCCTATGCATCGACTAAATGTTTTATGTTAGTGCCATTATCAACTGATTCCAAAGAAGAGTCGTGTTCTCTGACGTGGATGGGTAGTGTGTATCGTTTTTTGTTGAGAGGAGCTATCAGGTGGGGAGCCGGAATTTGAAGCATCTCTTTTCCTTGTTATGTGGGTTATCAGTGGTTTCGGCTAATACAGAGATGATGGACGTCACAAAGGTAATTGGGGAGTTCCTCGATGTTTTTTCAGAGGAGTTTGTGACACTACCCCTCCCCCCCCCCCGACGCAATGTTGAGTTCGAGATAGACTTACAGCCTGATGCTCATCCGATTTCGATGGCCCCTTATCACATAAAACCTTCGAAGTTGCAGATGTTGCGGATTCAGATTGATGATCTGATGGAGAAGGGTTTTGTTCGACCCATTGTGTCGCCATTGGGTGCTCCAGTTTTGTTCGTAAAGAAAGAAGATGGTGGTCTCAGGCTATGCATAGACTACTGATGGTTGAATCAGGTAACTTTCAATAACCGTTAACCCTTCAAAGGACTGATGATCTCTTCGAACAGCTGAGGGGAGTAGGTTGGTTTTCTATGATTGGTCTATGATCTGGATATCATTAGCTTAGTGTATAGGATAGTGACATCTCGAAGATGGATTTCAGGTGCAGGTATGGGCACTTTGAGTTTTTAGTGATGCCGTTTGGAGTTACGAATGCACCAACCGTGTTTATGGGACTTATAAACTTTGTCTTCCGAGAGTTTTTGGACTGGTTCGTCAGTGTTTTTATCGATGACATCCTTATCTTCTCAAGATCAGAGGATGAGCACGTTGAGCATCTTAGGGCAGTCTTGGAAGTCCTTCGACACCACCAAATTTATGGGAAATTATTGAAGTGTTAGTTCCTGACGCAAGAAGTACACTTCCTTGGGGACGTAGTGTCTTGGCATAGAGTGTCAGTGGACCCGTCGAAGGTGGAGGTAGTTGTTTATTGGGTGGAACCCAAGAGCGTGGCAAAAGTTCATAGTTTCCTAGGGTTGGAAGTTTATTATCATAGGTTCGTTTTGGACTTAACTAGAGTTGATACTGGAAGTTTATTATCATAGGTTCGTTTTGGACTTAACTAGAGTTGATACTCCATTGACGGCTTTGATAGGAAGGACCAGGTGTTCCTATGGAGCGAGCAGTGCCAGAAATATTTCGAAAATCAGAAGGTGATGTTGGTCAGTGCTCCAGTACTCAGGTTTCCAGAGGTAGGGTTGTTGTATGGGGTGTTTTTTGATGCTTCTGGCCATGGTTTGGGGTGCGTACTGATAAAGTATAATGGTGTGATCTATTATGGATCTAGGAAGTTGTGCCCTCATGAGCGTAACTATTCCACCCATGACCTAGAGCTTGCAGAAAAAGTGTTCAAACTGATGTTATCGAGACATTACCTCTTTGGGGAGCGCTTTGTGGTCTTCTCAGATCACAAGAGAATACGTTATATCTTCTCCCAGTGTGACCTGAACAAATGGGAGCAGATATGGGTCATGTTTCTCTAAGACTATGACTTCGAGATCTCTTACACTGATGGTAAAAGCAACGTTGTGGCTAATTCCCTGAGCAGGAAGTCGCATAAGGAAGTGGTTCGGGAATCCACTAATTCTTGGAAAGCGATGGGAAAATTGGATGCCTTGCACCTGGATGCAAGGGTATAGGGGGTTAGAGGATGTTTGTTTCAGATGACGGTGAATTCCTCCTTGTTGCATCAAGTAGAAGAGTCTCAGTGGGGAGACTCCAAGGTGGAAGTAATGCAAGATCATATCGACCAGGGAAACGCTCTAGAAGGATGGTTAGAGGACAGCCGACATCGGATTCTTTTTCATGGAATGTTGTTTGTTCCAGATGCGACGCATGAGGGAGTTCTCCGTGAGTTCCATGGCTCTGCCTTGGCTATACATCCGGGAGTTTCAGAAATGTATCGAGGCCTAAGGGAACATTTTTGGCGGCCTGGGGTTAAACGGGCAGTGGTGGAGTTTGTGGTTAAGTTCCTAGTGTGTCAGCAAGTAAAGGCTGAACACCGTGTTCCCAGTGGTTTATTGCATCCTTTATATTTCCCTGAGTGGAAGTGGGATGACATCTCAATGGACATTCTCACAGGACTACCCAGGGCTTAGGGTGGTTATGATGCTATCTGGGTAGGGGTGGATTGACTGACGAAATCACCTCACTTCTTAGCAATTAAGGATCCAGGCCAGGTGCGTACCTTAGCATAGAGGTATGTAGACGAGGTGGTGCGTTTGCATGGATTTCAGAAGACTAACGTCCCAAATCAGGATAATCGGTTTACCTCACAAGTTTGGAGGGGGTTACAGAATGATTTTGGCACCTAGCACCGCCTTAGAACTACATTCCACCCCCAGACATATAGGCAAACAGAGCAGACTATCTAGATGTTGGAGGACATGTTGTGAGCATGCATTCTGGATTTCGAAGGATCATGGATGCGACACTTTCCATTATTAGAGTTTTCCCACAAAAAAAGCTTCCACTCTACTATTGGCATGGCACCATTTGAGGCATTCTATGGAAGACCATGTCTTTCACCCATTTGTGAGGCAGAGGTTGGTGAGACAGGTGATTTTGGACCATAGGTAGTATAGAGAACCACAGAGAAAGTTCATCTTGTATGTGAGAGGATGAAAGCTGCTTAAGACCAACAGAAGCCTAATGATGATCGTTGGAGGAGGCCCTTGGAGTTCGAGGTGGGAGATCATGTGTTCTTTAAGGTTTCCCCTCGACGAGGACAACAGAGGTTTGGGAAGTGGAGTAAGCTCCCCCTTAGGTTCATCGGACCTTTCACTGTGCTAAGGAGAGTCAGTGAGGTGTCTTATCAGCTGGCCCTGCCACCTCAGTTGGAGAAGGTTTATGATGTCTTCTACGTCTCCTAGCTTCTTCGGTACTTACATGGCGACTCTCACATTATCGATTGGGGAGAGTTTGATATGGGAGACTACACGACCTTCAAGGAACGACCAGTCATAATCGAGGATCATGAAGAGAAGGTTCTCCATGCACGAACCATATCCTTGGTTCATGTGTTTTGGAGGTATGGCGGCCTCGAGAAGAGAACTTGGGAGCGGGAGGCTCAGATGCATGCTCAGTCCCCTGAGTTGTTTTGACTTGTGTTTTCCCTTGTTCTTCTGATATTTTTTTTCATGTTATACTATGTACCTTTGATATATGGAATACTTGGCTTGTCGGTTGTGAGACATTTTCTTTCTTTGTCATCTAGAAGTGTGTAACATGTCCGGATGTGTGGGGAAAGATAAAAATCAAGATCCTTATTAGAGACACATTAATGCAGATGCGATTGAACCCGTGCGGGCAAGTCAGTACTGCTTAAAGCGGATAATATCTCGACATGCGAGAAGGAATTCCCCAAGCCATGTGTTTGGGAAGTGTGTTGGTTGTACGGTGTTGGGGGTAGTTTATGTTGGAAAAATCCTAATATATGGAAGTTGGATGACCCAATCCTTAATCGAGATGCATTAATGCAGATGCTATTAAACTCATGCAGGCGAGTCAGTGCCACCTAAAGTGGTTAATATCTCGACATAGGAGAAGGAATTCCTAACACCTATGATTTAGGTTGTTGGTTGGGTTCCTATTATAACAAGATCTCTAAGAGGTATCTTATTGGGTTTCTCTAGGTTGGTTTTGAATTCTCGGGGATGATAATGTTTTAAGAGGTATCTGGTGTAATGGCCCGAACCTCTCCAGCTCATTCCTTTGTTGAAAAGATGGTCATGAATTGTTCTGGAGCATAGAATGGAATTTTCCCACACTTTTTAATATTTTGTGACTACACGCCGTGTAGTGTGAGTACACGTCATGTGCCACCTTGCCGAGTATACCCCAAGTTGAAGTCATGTCCTTGCTCCCTGAGATAAATAATTACACGCCGTGTATCCCATCCTACATGCTGTGTAGTTCCTCCTCGCGTATGTGTTACCCTCAAACCGTGTGTTAAATAGTCCATGGTCGTGTGTCGTGTTGAAGCCGTTTCCTTGCCGCATGAAATAAATAAGCACACACCATGTATCCCATCCTACATGCCGTGTAGTTTCTCCATGCGTATGTGTTACCCTCAAACCGTGTGTTGACTAGTCAACGGACATGTGCCGCGTTGAATGCCGTGTTGGAAGCCGCGTGGTGACCATGTGGATTGCCCGAGTACACGCCATGTACTAGGAAGTACACATAGTAAAAATTAGTTTTTCTCTCCTATAAAAGTAGGGGGCCTCTCCTCCTTTTCAGATCATTCCTCTCCTGCCCATTCCATCGAGCAGAGCCCTCCCAAGAGACTCCAAATCTCCTTTCTTCCATAACTTCTTCGTCCGGGCTCCGATTTACGATCCATCAGTGGCCACCAGATCGTAATTATGAGGAGGAACTTTTGAGCTTTGATATGTTGTTTTCCCTTCACCCTTTCCTTCCCATCTTCCACCTGAGGAGGTTTTTGTCGGGCTTTGACAGAAGTGACGGACGCCGACAGACGTCTTCTAAAGTTAATCTGGGAGAGTGTTGTTATCAGAACCTGTTGAGGTAGGGATTTTACCTTTGTCTCTCTAATTTGTGCATCATGTGGGGTGGGTGTCCTCCTGCTTTCACGAGACATAGTTGAACTAGGTTAATGAAGATAATAACTGGCTTAATGAGCGGGGATGGGGATGTTGTTTTGTTTATCTTTGTTTATCCTATTGTGTTTTCGTGAATTAAATAGGCTTATGCCTACTGAAAATCATGGAATTTGGGGGACTTTTCTTGTGCAAATAAATTTGTCACTATCTTTCTAGACCATTTTGTGGATGGAAACATTATGGATTATGGAAATTAGTTAATAAAGTAAAGTTGGCTGATTAAATAAATATCTGGAACCCTTGTGTGATCACCCCGGTTGAACAAAATGAAATAATGAACATGTGGGTGTTGGTTTGGTTACGTGGAGTGTGAAGGGGGGGGGGTGAATCCTGGGTTTTAAAAATAGGATGGGTAGAGGTGATGCGGTAAATGATGTTAAAGTGGAAATTATGTGGCACGAGCCTTGTTTTTTGATATGGTTGTGGAGATGTGGTTATAGTGGAAGCCGGGCTGCAGTAATGGGTTGTGATATTAAAATAAAGTGTACGATTGATAAATGAATTGTGGGGAACGATAATGAATTAAACGCGGGAACAATCAATGGGGATTGATTGATGACAAAAAGGTTGGATTGGTGTTGCTTGTGTTCTATCTAACCAATTTTGTGGTTGGCAGGGTTATTCTACGAAACGCTTGATCTGGTTTGATAATTTCCTAGTAGTTAAGGAACTAATAAACTAATACTGTTGAAACATGAAAATCTAAATGGGTTAGGATTTTTTGTTGTATGAACGCTTCATAGTAGCAGTTCTGAGGCACATGCTCTATTTTTCTTTTTAGAGGCCATAGGTTGGGGTGTGTGTTTGGTATACATATATGTATCTGTATCTTTGTGTTTTTTCGCACCCAACCATGTTGAGCACCTAGTGCCGAACACTCCCACTTCATGGGAGAGGGTGTTTTCCCCTTAGTTACTAGCTCCTTCCTACTCCTTCATCCATAGTATGTGATTGCTTGGGTGACCTTACACCTACGACTCTTTGGGTAGGTTTCGATTGGTGTGATTTTAGCCCAACACTCTTCGGACAGATTTTTAGTTCCCAAGAATCTTCTGGATGAGGTCCCGATGTGTTCGAGAAGGGTTGTGATTGTGGTTTTTGAGGCCCAGGTGTGTGCGGGTGGGATATGTGGTTTGTGAGGCCCGGGTGTGTGCGGGTGGGATATGTGGTTTGTGAGGCCCAGGTGTGTGCGGGCGGGATGTGTGGTTTGTGAGGCCAAGGAGTGTGCGGGCAGGAAGAGTGTGGTAGCGTCAGGACATTCACCGTAAGGAAGAGCATCTAACTAGTAGGGGAAATGGTGAGGGGGTACCAAATACTCTTGTATTTATATACTACTACCTGTTGTTTTGTGTTTTGGTGAGCGTGGATGGTGACGTTGGGTGGATAGAATTCCTTGCATTTTTCGATTTCTTCTGTTGTTCTCACGGGACATTAGGATGTCTCCCCACCTATGCACGAGAGCATTAGGTTTCCCTACTGATTATACATGTATGCTCACCCTTCATTTAATTTTAGGATTCCAGGAGGAATACCAGGGCCGTGCATGACCCTACTAGTTGGGACAGTTGGAGTTGTTGTAGTTTTTGTACTCTTGTTTCTATTGGTATTGCACTTTTGAGTTTTCTCGTACTTTTACATTGTTTTAGAATTGTTTAAACATGCATGTGGGATTGGTTTGGGTTTATTTTCATTTACATTTTCCTTTTTATTTTGGTGTTTGACTCATCCTATTTCCCGATAAAAAATAATAAAAAGCTTAATGCCTCCAATATTTGTGAAAAATAATACCCTTGGTGCTATTCGCCACTCTGGGGCCTACTGGAGGCAGGAATCGGGGGTCATTATCTCCCTATAACCATTTCCAGCTCAGATGGGGCATCTTTGGTGGGAGGGGGTTGTGACAGTGTAAGAATATGTCCATGTTATTCATGATGAGAAAGATCCACATGAGCCTAGGACCACTCTAGAGAACCTTGAGGATGATGTGTCAAATCTAGACATCAATTCAAAATCATCTAACCATCCTATAATGGAGTCTTTGAAAACATCCAGTTCTAGAAATTCTTTAAATTCAATATATAATGATCCTAAACCTATTGAAGAACCTAAAATCACTAGTCCATCTTTTTCTAGAGGTGTTAGAACCCTTAAAACCATCCTTTTGAAGCTATTTTAAGAGATTTAGATGAAGGTACTCAAACTAGAGATTCTATTAGAAATCAAGTTGAATATAAAATTTTCTTGTCAAAACATAAACCTAAAAAGATTAATGATGCTATCAATGATGAAATTTGGGTGATGGCTATGAAAAATGAAATTAATCAGTTTTAATGGAATAATGTACGGATACTTTTTGAAAGACCCAAATACACATTTACCATAGGAACTCAGTGGGTGTTTATAAATATGGTAGATGAAGCTGGTATCATAGTTAGGAACAAGGCTAGATTGGTTGCACATGGCTATATTCATGAAGAAGGAATTGACTATGGGGAAATCTTTGAACCAATATCCAGACTTGAAGCCATCATAATTCTATTTTCTTATACTGCACATCTAAATTTCAAACTATATCAAATGGATGTTAAGAGTGAATTCCTAAATGGATGTGTAGCCGAGAAGGTCTTTGTTGAGAAACCCAATGATTTTACAAGTACTCATTTCCAAATCATGTTTTTAAATTATCAAAAGCATTGTATGGTTTAAAACATGATCTAGGACCTTGGTAAGATAAATTAGGTATTTTTCTTTTTTCCAAATGTTTTACAAAAGGAATAGCTGATCCTACCCTTTTTATAAAACAAATTTCAAATGATGTTTTAATAGTTCAAATTTATATAGATAACATTATCATTGGATCTTCAATTTTTTTATGTATTTTGTTTTCTAAAATGATGCAAACCAAATTATAAATTAGTTTAATGGGTGATCTAAAATTATCTCTTTGATTTAAAATCTTTCAAAATAGTTATTGTATTATTTTAAATAAACAAAAATTTACTAAAGATATTCTAAATTTTTTTGGCTGGGATAGAACTAAAATTAGTGACACTCAAATGATTACAACATGTATGTTTGATCCTGATTAAGATGAAAAACCTATTTATCAAACCACTTACCGAGGAATGATTGGAAGAATTCAATACATAACTGAAAGTTGACATGGCATTATGTTTAGTGTATGTATGTGTGCTCATTTTCAAGAAAATCCTATGGAATCTCTTAAATGCAGTTAAGAAAATTTTCAAATACCTCAAACAGACATACAATATAGGATTATTATATCATAGAGGACAATAATTTGAGTTATTTAGCTATTTTGATGCTGATTTCGGTTGTTGTAAGTTATATAGAAAAAGAACCTATGTAACATGTCACTTTCATGGAAATTCACTAATATCATAGTGTAGTATGATACAAAACTTTATTGAAATATCTACTGTAGAAGCTGATTACACAGCTACTAGTAGTTGTTAAGAACAAATTTATTGGATGAAACACACCTTACTTGAATATGGATATCAATTATGGAAAGTACCTATAAATTGTGACAATATATGTTCTATTAACATCTCAAAAATATTATTTCACACTCTAGGAAAAAACATATTGATGAAAGACATCAATTTTTGAGATACCATTATCAAATATATGATAGAAATTTGGGATTAATTGGAACTAAATATCATCTTACTGATATATTCAAAAAACCATTAAATTTTGAAAGAATCGATTACATCATTCATGAGTTGGGAATGATAAAAATTATGTAGTATGTTTTCTGTTTCACAACTTCTTATTTCAAAGTTTACGGTTTAACAAGTCATTGTCTTAAGATGACTATCTAACTCTTATAATTCTAAAGTTTACTATCTTAAAAGTTGTTTTTCATGTTATGGTCTCACCGAGAAAACCTGTTACGGTCTTATCGTGAAAACATATTATGGTCTCACCATAAATACTAGTTACAGTCTCACCATGAATGTCTATTCCTATCTCACCATAAAGACTCATTTTCATTTTATTTACATATAGTAACATGTATTGCTATGATTGATTATTTTATTCTCTTAATTTCTTGCACTTTTGAATTTGTGATGCACGATATCCCTATATGATAAAAACAAGAGAATATTCACTCTTTTCTTCACCGAAGATCTCTTATCTCAAACCATAATCCCCCCTTCAACACTTCATCTCTTGCTATCTCTCCCTCTATTCTTCTTGAACCTTCATTAAATGCCCTTGAAAAAGTTCCCATCTTTTTAGACTCCTAAGATGTTCAGATCTTATAAGAAAATGAAAAGGGAACTGAAGATATCTCCGAAAGGTCCTTTAAATCCAAACCTTGTAAACATAATATTGGTACCTGAAAAAAAAATCTTCCCTAAGTGGCTATTTTCATGTAAGTATCTTGTGTTGAATGTAATTAGAGATAATGGATGAATGGATTAATTCATAAAATAGACAAGAAAAATTTACCTAAATCTAGTTGCTCAGTTTTATTAGTTTGTTCATTTATCATTTGATACATAATATGGTTTTGTTGTAATAAGATAGGTCAATGTCCAAAGATGTACCTTTTCTTTGAGGTGATTTTAAGGACTAATAGTGAGGTCCTCTTCCTCCATGTGAGATTTTTGTTTTAGAAGAAGCACTAGGAAGCTCGACTGACAATTAAACAAAGATAAGAGATATTTCTACTGAGCTGGATTGTGAAACCATATTATTGTTTATAATTGTCCAGAATCTGATTAGTCCAAGAAAAGATGGGTTTTCTACCCTCAAGTATCAGGATGTATTTTTGATACATCTTATCATGAATTGACACAAGATTAAACTATGTAACTATGGTATACATCATATGTGTGAGTTGATGAAGACAACCTCCTTATTCTACTCAAGGTTAATCTCTTCTATGATTCATGCTAAAGGGTTGGTTGGAATAGATAATGAATTCATTATAGGCTATGAATTTTGTATCTAAAAGGTTATAGTCACAATAATTAAAACCAGTTGGAATCTATGGAGAAAATCATAGGTGGAGGATAATGAAAAAGTTTATGAAAAGTTCAATCCAGTTTATCATTCATCCAGACCTAAGAACATCTCTAATCCCGGTTTGGAACATGATGAAATTGCTGACAATCCTTTTGAGGAGCAAGAAAAATATGTTGTTTCACCTATATGGGAAAATCTCCAGGATATTTAAGAATGTGGACCTATTACTCAAGTCATTGTTGACAAATAAGTACATATTCTCGATGAAACTGTTGATTTTGTAGAAGAACATACTTCTAGAAAAGTCTCTATTTTTAATGTAATGGAAAATTCTATTTTGATAGAGCATTTGGAATTTGATCTTTCTCTTGTTAAAGAAGCTTATTTTGAGGAACACATAGAGGAGCACATTGTTCCTGAGAATATTTCATCTATTGAGGAAAGAATGGAGGAATCCTTTCAGTTGTCTAAAAAAATACATGGGTGATGCTATTTGGGTTAAAATCATTGAAACATATCAAATAACTGAATCACTTAGTCCTATGAGATATGTACCTATTTAGGGGGAGTATCACCCTAATCTAGAATGTGTTGAAATTCATAATCCTACTTATCAAAGATATGTGGATACATGGTACAAAGGTGCAAGATACTTTGATGTGAATGATTCCCATAAAGCATCAGTTATAGGTATGGATATGTCTACTATGTTTCATTTGAAATGAGTCTATGATCTTGATGTTATCTCTTCAAAGGATCCTAATCCACTCTCAGATCTTATTCCTGAACCTTCACAATAACATTCTACCTTAGTGAGTAAGGATGATTTGAAATACTTTGGAGATACTTTATTTACTAGAGTTGAGAATATCATGAACAAAAAACATTCTCCTATAATAAAACTATGTGAAAGATATGCTACCCTACTGTTAGAAAATATTATATGTATGATTCATTAAAAAACACTTCATGAAATTCAAGAGGACATAATTGAGAAAACACAGTTGAGTGATGAAGTGAAGTATCTCAAAGAAATGGATGATGATTTGTAGAGAGTCTTGAAATCAGGACAAGATCCTATTGCTTATCCAGTTGAGGATGTTAGTGGTTAGATCCCAAAAGTTGTTTTATCTCTAATTCTACTTTACCAAACTTATTTAACTAACAAGGTTCTTGAAAAAAACTAGAAAATATTTTATGCAGTGTGTGAGCTTGTTATTAGTCTCAAAAAATTATCTGATGAGTATATGGGTTGTCTACAGAAAGTTTGGAATCAAATAAAGTCCCTTTCATCAGCTATTACATCCTCTAGTGCATCTGAATAGTCATCTCAACCCTCTTTTGACAATGGACTGCTCAGAATGGTTATTAAGGAAGAACTCCAATCAGTGATAAGTGGATTTGACAAATATTCTATATCTGTGGTTATCAAGAATAGTGAAAGAGTTATTGATTTGGTAGGAATTGATTCCAGGATTCCAAATATTGCTCAAAAATAAATGTAACGGGCCAGTCCAGCCCAACATCATGATATTGTCCGTATTGGGCCTAGCCTACACAGTTTTTCTTTCCCTGGGATCTTCTCATTAGGAAACCCCCAAGAAAAGGTTTCATGATGGGAGATGTATCCACACCACCTTATAAAGGGGTGTTTCGTGCTCCTCCTCCTTTGATGTGGGGTTTCCATACCCCCCCCCCCCCCCATAGTAGGGCCCATCATCCTCGCTAGATCATCAAATGGAACCTAGATTTGATACCATTTGTAATGGTCCAGTCCATCCCACGATCATGATATTGTCTGCTTTGGGCCTAGCCCACATGTTTTTGTTTTCCTTGGGTTCTGGCCCTCAGACACCCCCAGGAAAAGGCCTCATGATGGGAGAGGTATCCACACAACTTTATAATTGGGTATTCCGTGCTCGTCCTCCTTTGATGTGGGGTTTCTATACCCCCCCCCCCCTAGAAGGGCCCAACATCCTCGCCGGCTCATCAAATGGACAACCTGGCTTTGATACCATTTGTAACGGCCCAGTACAGCCCATGATCATGATATTGTCAGCTTTGGGCCTAGCCTGCATGGTTTTGTTTTCCCTGGGTTCTGGCCATCAGACACCCCGAGGAAAAGACATCATGATGAGATAGGTATCCACACCACCTTATAAAGGGGTTCTTCATGCTTATCCTCCTTCAATGTGGGGTTCCTAGGGGCCCGCGCGTTGACTCCCCAAGCCCGCCTCCAATAGGCTAGGGGCTGATGACAAGCACCGAGTATGCATATTACTAATAATGGGAGGCATTTCCTGAGTACCTATATACACGCACGCATCTCCATGCTCACAAAAGATGAAATGTAAAAACACTTAGTAACAAAAATTCATGCATACAACTAAACCCAACCAACAGAGTATGATGGAAGGTAAATTACTAAAAGTAAACTGGGCCATAATACAAGCCCACCAAAAAAAAGTTTGAAAACTGCAATGTCCAACCTATAATCACAAAAGGTACTGGGACAGTCGCTTGTAGCCATAGGATCACCTCGGCCTGTATGGAACTCATAAAGCTTAGTCCTTTTCTGGTCCACCGTGGACTCTTTCAAAAGGATGCTCATCTGCACAAGACACGACACATGCGGGAAAAGCCCGTGCAGGGGTGAGTATAACAATACTCAGTAGAGGACCCCGAAAACCACAAAGCAGTACAAAAAGTAAATTCTTAGTCATCTATGCACAATATATGCCTACAGAACAATTAGCACAAACTAGATTTACTCAATTCCGAAGATCGTAATCTAGATACATGTCACACGGCTACATACCCCCAGTTAGGGGATTCAGTTCAAATATTCCACAAAGCACTCGTTCTGGGAGAACACACTCCACGAGTCTAATATCTCTGATGAAATCCATCCGAGATTTATTGTTCTTCGGGAAACATCACGAGAGGTAGTTACACTCGTTAAGGGAGACACACATCTTGAGTGAGAAGGTTACGGTAGATATATGCACTCATTACGGGAGACACACTCCTGAGTGGGAAAGATCACGATACACAGTTGAAGATCACTACCAGGGAAATGGTGGATACCGCGACTCATCTAGAAATAACCTTCTAGGTAGAGGATTGACGCCTAGTGGACTTGGTCACATCGATGCTCGACTCTACCTAGGATCAAGAATGGAGAGATGATCTCGATCCGGGCCTCTAGGATGGATGTCCGACTGTATCACAGAATGTCCTACTGAAGGGATCATACTCTTGTAGAAGAAAATGATGCCTAGCCTTTAGGGGAATGAGAAGAGGGGGAACTAACCCAAACGGAATATGTCCATGATACAGTGAACTAGAGGACCATGCAGTTTTCCAAAAAGTACACAGCGTGTAGAAAAGTTACACGCCGTGTTATCTAACCCCGGGTATTGCCCATGTACAAAGACCTGTTTCGTATGAATGGTCATGTAGATAACTTAGTACATGGTGTGTAGTACGGTGTACACGCCATTTTTGAGTGACTGGGGTTGGCTCCGTGTACGCTGGCCACCATACTACATGTCGTGTACTATGTTTTCTACCTGAACAGCCTTATGACATGGGCCGTTGTACACGAGCAGTACCCGGGGCCAGACAACATGGCATGTAACTTTTCTACATTCCATGTACTTTTTGGAAAACAGAATGGTCCTCTTGTTCACCATATTCTGGACAACTTTAGTTTAGGTTAGTTCCCCCTCTTCTTGTTCGTCCTTGATGGAACGAGGTTTCCTTTTATTGGAGAAAGTGAATCCTAGGCAGCGCAGAATGGGATTATGCATAGGTGGGTGTAGCCAATTGCTCATGATTTGGCAAGACATTCCCTCACAGAAGTGGAATTTGTGAGCTCCCAGTTCCCAGCAGTTGTGGTGGAGTATGAGGATGTCTTTCTCAAAGATGTATTAGGATTACCTCCCCGTCAGGAAATCGACATCTGCATCGACTTACACCCTGGTACGACATTGATTTCCTCCTCAGCATATAGGATGGCTGCCGCAGAGCTTCACAATATTAGGGTACAGTTGGTGGATTTGCAGAGCAAGGGTTTCGTGAGACCCATTGTTTCACCATGGGATGCCCCAGTCTTTTTTGCCAAGAAGGTAGAAGGGTGTATAAGGTTGTGCGTGGATTACAGATGCCTGAACTTGGTGACAGTGAAGAAAAAGTATCAATTACCGAGAATCGATGACCTCTTCGATTAGCTGAGAGGGGAACAGTGGGTCTCAAAGGTTGAACTTTGATCAGACTATCACCAGTAATGAGTATGGGATGAGGATATACAGAAGACGGCTTTTAGATGCCTCTACGGTCACTATGAGTACTTGGTGATTCCTTTCGGTGTGACGAATGCCCCTGCAGTTTTCATGGGAATGATGAACCATATTTTCTAGTTGTACTTGGACCAATTCAAGGTGGTCTTCATCAATGACATCCTTGTGTACTTGACGTCAGAGTAGGAGCACGCGAGACACCTGCAGATTGTTTTAGATATACTTCGGGAGAACCAGCTTTATAAGAATCTCTCAATGTGCCAGTTCTAGATTCAGGAGGTCAATTTTCTAGTACATGTCATCTCAGAAGATAGAGTAGCTGTAGACCCAGCCAAGGTGGAGGATGTGTTAGCATGTGAGCCACCTCAGAGCGTTACAGAGGTGTAGAGCTTCCTTGGATTGGTAGGATATTACCGGAGATTCATTCCTGACATCTCCCAAATATCAGCACCGATGATATCCATGACCAAGGAGGGGAAACCCTTTGTATGGACGGATAAGTACTAGTGGTATTTCAAGCAGTTGAGATAGAGATTGACAAGATCCCTAGTCTTGAGATTGCTGGAGGAGGGTGTCATGTTTATAGTTTTCTGCGATGCATTAGGGACCGGGCTCGGCTGTGTCCTGATGCAGAGGCAAGTAGTGATTTCTTATGGTTCGATCCAGCTTAGGCCACATGAGCATAACTATGTGACCCATGATCTCGAGTTGGCTGCGGTAGTCTTTGAATTGAAGATGTGGTGACACTACCTTATGGGCGAGTAGTTTATCATCTAATCTGACCATAAGAGCCTCAAGTACATCGTATCACAGTAGGATATGAATATGATGCAGAGGCATTGGCTGGTTTTCTTCCAGGATTATGATTTTGAGATCATCTATACTCCCAGAAAGGGGAACAAGGTGGCAGATTCTCATTACAGAAGATCGAGATCACATCTATTGAGTGAGACGACACAACAGTTAGCTGCGTTGCAGTTATCCTTCGTGGATGGAGAGGATGTATCCTACCTACAATAAATGGTTGTCACCCCTACACTCATACAACGAGTTAGGGAGGCTCATCTAGTAGATTTCGACTGTGTGGGTTTATGTTCTCAATTATCCATAGGACAAGCTCTTGATGGATATTCACAAGGCGGGGAGCATGTAATTATTTTCAGCGGATGTACTATTATACCGGTAGCATTGTAGGAGGAGGTCCTGAGGGAGATTCATACATCCCCATTGGAATTACATCCGGGAGTGGAAAAGATGTACCAGGATCTCCGACGACAGTTCTGGTGGTCAAGCATGAAGACGGAAGTAGCAGAGTTCATTTCTTGATGCCTTACATGCCAGCTGGTGAAGCCCGAGCATCAGGTTCCAGCGGGATTAGCTCATCCCTTGGAAGTTCTAGAGTGGAAGTGGGATGGAATATCTATGGACTTCATAATAGGCTTGCCATAGACGTCCAAGCGGAATGATTATATCTAGTTGATCATTGAACGACTCACCAAGTCGGCCCACTTCCTTGCCTATCAGGGAGTAGTGTTCTGTAGAGAGCTTGGGACCCCTTTACATATAAGAGATAGTTCGGCTTCATAGAGTCCCCTCAACAATAGTCTCAGACTAAGATGCATGTTTCACATCCCAACATAGAAGGGATTGTAGAAGGCATTTGGGAATCAGCTACGCTTGAGAACAATGTTTCATCCTCATACATATGGTCAGACTGAGAGGACCATTCATGTTTTGGAGGATATGTTGTGAGCTTGTGTCATGGAATTTGGCCACCGTTTGGAGGACCACCTACCACTGGTGGAGTTTGTGTTCAACAATAGATACTACTCCACCATTGGTATGACACCGCTTAGGGCCTTGTATGGGAGACCCTTCTGGTCACAGATTTGCTGGACCGACCCCAGGGAGTCAGCACTCATGGGTACAGAGTTGGTGCGAACTACACACTGAGAAGGTGAAGATCATCCGGGAGCAGATGAAGGCTGCACAGAGCTTGTATAAATCTTATTCTAATAGACGACATAGACCTCTAGAGTTCGAATATGGAGATCATGTCTTTCTTTGGGTCTCACCTCGAAGAGAGTTACGAATATTTGTCCTAGGTGGCAATATATCTCTAAGGTTCATTAGACCATTCTAGATTCTGAGCAGTGTTTGCGATGTGGTGTACCACCTAGCTCTACCACCGCAGTTGCATCAGGTACATGATGTCTTCCACGGGTCGTAGCTGAGGAGGTATGCGCATGACCCATCAAACGTCATTGACTCGGGAGAGCTGGACGTCAAGGATGGAGTTCCCTTTACTGAGTACACAGTGGAGATCGAGGATCTGCAGGAGAGGATCCTTCTTGGGAGTACGATTCCCTTAGTGCGCGTTCATTGGCAGCATGAGAATCTTTAGGATAGTACATGGGAGCGGGAGTTTTAGATCAGTGCCCAGTACCCTCATATTTTTTGAGTAGTCTAGTTTTGGATTATCGGGGATGTAAAGCCCCAAGGTTGGGAGAATGTAATGTCTCATAATTTCCATGTATTATTTTTGAAGATTATATGGAATTATTTCGAGATCGGGTGTGAAGATGGGACGTCATTCCGAGTCCCATTGAGCTAGGAATGGTTGTTTAATTTTTTTTAAGTTATGTGAGTCATCACTTGTGCGCGGTTGTCGTAGTTTCCAAACATATGCCCGAATAAAAAATTTGAGGGCACTGTTGCATCTAGGGCGATGAATTTACCTATGAATGAGCCTAACCTCGACCATAACGGGTCGAGGGAGATAGTAAATTTTCTGACATTTTATGTAAAATAAAATAAAATCAATTCACAAGTTTATTTTATTTCTTTTATGGGAACATCCGCTGCAGCGCGGCAATGAGTCATCTGTTTCCTTAATAAATGGCGCGTCATAATGACTCAAGAATGGAATGTTGGACTCATTAATACCACATCGTATTTTTGAATGCCAAATAAATTTCCATTTTTTTGGGATAATGGAACATCGATCTTTGGTGAAAGTGTTACACCCCAGAATGACAAAGGGTTAAATGACTAAATGATATGACTCATGTCAACAAGGTCCACCTTCCTTTTCGGGAGCCTACCTGATTAGAACTCCAAAGTTAAGCGAGCTTGGCCTGGAGTAGTGATTAGGATGGGTGACCTCCTGGGAAGTTCCCCAGGGTGTGTGTGAGTGAGGACAAAGCACACTGGAAAGGACATGTGTTGGCCTGTGGGGACTATCATTAGTCAGATGACCGATTCAGGCATGTGGGTGGACCCTAGGGTGGGCCCCACGTGTCTGCGGGGCAACTGGTGGTACCTGGTGGGCCAGGACCCGACGACCATGTTAAGGTGGGGTTCCTGGGCTGTAACCGGGACCCGGTTGTCACATTTGGTATCAGAGGAGGAACCCATCCTTAAGTGCGCGGTGCACTGCATGGGTTGAGATGTAGGGCCCACAACGAGGGCGTTGTGCCCTAAAGGGGGGGTGATTGTAACACCCCAGAATGATAAAGGGTTAAATGACTAAATGATATGACTCATGTCAACAAGGTGCACCTTCCTTTTCGGGAGCCTACCTGATTAGAACTCCAATGTTAAGCGTGCTTGGCCTGGAGTAGTGATTAGGATGGATGACCTCCTGGGATGTTCCCCAGGGTGTGTGTGAGTGAGGACAAGGCACACTGGAAAGGAAATGTGTTGCCCTGTGGGGACTATCATTAGTTAGATGACCAATTCAGGTCTATGGGTGGACCCTAGGGTGGGCCCCACGTGTCTACAGGGCAACTGGAGGTACCTGGTGGGCCAGGACCCGACGGCCATGTTAAGGCGGGGTGCCTGGGCTGTAACCGGGACCCGGTTGTCACAGAAAGATTGAGAGAAACGCTGGAGAAAACTCTCGGTGATGAACGACAAAAGATCAGAGATGTGAATCGTTGCACCAACAAGGTTAGAGGATCTCAACGATGATGGTAGCACGACCTCTTCATCGGTGATCGATCTCCGTTTGAGGTAGGGGTTTGTTATTTGAATTCCTTTCCTCATTTTTGATTTTAAATGATGAACGCGTATCAACCACAAACCAGTTGATTTGCGGATTCGTTCATTCTTGCGGGAGGGTTTTATCATTATGGTTCGGGGAACTGATCCATATTGATTTTTTTGTTTGATTCTTCCTCGTTTATGCCTATTAACGGGAGAGGATCAATTCCATGACAAACGATGGTGGAGGTTCATTCCTCATGTTGTTTTATTGGATTTTCTTTCCCTCTTTCCTCTCACGCGTTATTCATGTTCTTCGCGGGGCGACGAGCAATGGATCATTGCGCATCCTTGCTACGATGCGATGATCCCAAATTGAAGAATCGACACCACAACGACCATACAGAGGTGCGATGATGATGGAAGACGATGAATCAGACCGGATCAGGAAGGGTGGTTCTTTGATCGTTCTTCATGCGGATAGATCGTTACATGTTTGTGGAGTCGATCAGAGGTTAGAAAACAGCGTAATCGACATCGGGGTGTCGAGGAAACCAAAACATGAGGGGTTTCATGGAGATAGGATGACCAGATCGACGAAAGGAGCATCACCGGAGGCGCGACAGTGGAGGTTCGCGTTTCTGGAAAATTCCAGAATACATGGCGTGTACTTCCGAAGAACACGTCGTGTAGTACTGGCGGCAGCTACAGTTTTGGGGTTCAGAGAAGCATCACATGGCATGTGACCCTGGTCACACTGCGTGTTAGACTTTCCCCGAAGCTTGACGTGTATTTTGGGAAGTACACGGACACAGGTTGGACTACACAGCTTCAAGCGACACGGCGTGTACAACATGTCAGAGGCGGCTACGCAGAACGTAGCGTGTATCCAGGGGGTACATGCACACGAAATGGAGTACACGACCGTGTAATTCATCACATGGCGAGGTGATGCCAGTAACATGGGTCACCCTGGGTACCAAATACATGGGTTGGAGTACACTGGTTGATGACCGTGTACACGGGCATGGCCAGCATACATGGAGCCAACCCCATTCAATCGTACACGGCGTGTACAATATACTACATGCCGTGTACTAAGTTTTCTATACGACCAGCCTTACAACAAGGGCCATTATACATGGGCAGTACCTAGGGTCAGACAACACGGTGTGTAACTTTTCTACATGCCGTGTACTTTTTGGAAAATAGCATGGTCCTCTTATTCACTGTATCTTGGACATCTTTCATTTGGGTTAGTTCCCCCTCTTCTCGTTCCCCTGAAGTTCTAGCATCGTTTCCTTCTACAGGATTATGATCCCTTCAGTTGGACATTATGTGATAGTGTAAGGCATCCATTTGAGAGGCCCAGATCGAGATTCTATGTCCATTCATGAACCTAGGTAGAATCTAACATCGACATGACCAACTCCACCGAGTGCGGATCCTCTACCACGTAGGTGGATTACAAATGTGTCGTAGTATCTGCCCTGGCCCTGGCAGGGATCCTCATCTGTGTATCATGATCTTTCCCACTCAAGAGTTTTTCACCCATAATGAGTGAATCTCTCTACTATAGCCTTATCACTAAAAAGTGTCTCTCCCATAATGAGTGTAACTACCTCTCGTGAGGTTTCCCGGAGAACAATACATCTCGGACGGACGTCATCAGAGTTATAAGACTCATGGTGTGTGTTCTACCAGAATGAGTGCTTCGTGGAATCTTCGAACTGAATCCCCTAGTTGGGGGTATGCGGCCGTGTGACTTGTCTCAAGATTATGGGTCATGGAATTAAGTATATCTGGTTTTTTCTATAGGTTCTATAGACATATACTGTGCATAACTGACTGAGCCTTTACTTTGTGTACTGATTTGTGGTTTTTTTGGTCCTCTAATGAGTATTATTATACTCACCCATTCACGGGATTTTCCCGCACGTGTCGTGTCTTATGTAGACGAGCATTCTTTTGACAGAATAATGGGAAAACCAGGATAGAATTGAGCTTTCTAATTTCCCTACAGGCCGAGGCATTCATACGGCAACGAGCAGCAGTCTAAGTTCCTTTTGTGTTTATAGGTTGGACTTTATAGTTTTTAGAGTTTTGTTTTGGTAGTCTTGTATTCTGGCCATGTTTACATTCTATACATTACCTTCTTTCGTACTCTGTTGGTTGGGTTTAGTTGTATTCGTGCATTTTTGTTCCTTAATATTTTTACATTTCAACTTTTGTGGGATTAGAGTTGCGTGTGTGCGTACATGTACTTAGGAAATACCTCACATGATTAGTAATATTCATACTCGATGCGAGTCATCAGCCCCTGGCCTATTGGAGGCGGGCTTGGGGAGTCACGGGGTAGGCCCCACTAGGACGGGTCGTGAGAAAGTGAATGTAAAGACCCGTAAATTCTATGGAAATTTTTTTCTTAAATACAAAATAATTTTACAAGTCCGCAGTTTATAACGACGCATGATTCTGAGGCATGGCGTGCCCGGAATCAATTTCTGAAGTTTTTGTTAAGCCTAAGTTAACGTGTGTAGGCAGTTTACCTGAAAAAGTGTAATTTCTCTTAAACGATCACGCGGATCAGAAATCAGAGGGCACAGTTGCGCACAAGATGGTAGTTTTACCCTAGGCGCGACTTATGTTAATTGGGGCGGGACACCTGTGAGAAACCCCAAAAATGGAATAATCGTAAATAAAATAATTAAATAAAATATTTTATTTTTCAAATGCTTATGACTCACAAATGTTAGCTCAGAATAAAAATATGATACCACCGCTGAACTCAAGAAGGAATTATTTATTTAACTAGATACTAACTTTTTCCAGAGTGGGCCACCAGAAAAAGATATTTTTTGGCCGCAAATAAAATTATTTAGTGACAATTAATTTATTGTAAAATTTATAACTTCAAAATGGTAACTCGGATTTACTATCTGAGACTACCGATGGGTTCGTTAGAGATTGTTTCACCTAGGAAGATCCTAACCTCGACTACAGTGGGTTGAGGGTGACTGATAATAATTTTATGAACTTTTTTTCGGGTACGTTCAGTAAACGTACGAGCAGAATTTTATATCTTTTAAAATGGTTCTCGAAATTGAAATCATAGGGAATCGTTGAACTCGCAGCGTCGATGATGACTTAGTGAGAATTTCACAGCAGTTGCATTCTGAGTTGTTTGGAAGATAGTTTTGGGGGGGTTTTAATTAATATGAATAAAATAAAGTAATAACTTTAATTTTTTTAGGTGGGTAAAACCTCTAAAGGGAGGTTAGAGGTGGGGACCACCCACACATAACCTTCGTTGGGAAGATTTGTTTTGGTGGGGCCCACCCGATTTTTTAACCTCTCTTGCAATCAAACATGTGGGGCCCACATCTTTTCAAAAGATGACTCCAGGGTTACCCCCAAAAGGGGGAGGGACATATGCTTTTCCTGGATACTACAGGAGGTTCGTTCTAGACTTCTATAGAATTACAACACCACTTTCAGCCTTAATGAAGCAGGGGAAACCCTTCATGTTGTTGGAGAGATTCCAACATATCTTTCAGGAGCTGAGGCAAAGGCTGAATACTCCACATATTTTGTGGCTTCTAGAGGAAGGTGTAGGGTACGTAATTTACTGTGATGCATCACGGACCGGACTCGGGTGTGTCCTGATGCAGGAGCGAGCAGTAGTAGCATATGGTTCTCGGCAGCTGAGAGAACATGAGTAGAACTATTCTCCCCAAGACCTGAAGTTAGCAGCAGTAGTCATTGCCTTGAAGATGTGGCAGCACTATCTTATGGGTGAATGTTTTACCATGTACTCTAATCAATGGAGTCTCAGGTAAATGTTCTCGTAGAAGGACCTGAAGCTGAGACAACGGCATTGGATTGAGTTCTTCCAGGACTATGAATTCGAGATAGTCCATACTCCTTAGAAGGGGAACGTTGTAGCAGATTCTCTCAGCAGGAGATTAAGCATTCAACTTCTAGGAGAGGTGACAGATTATATGGTTGCCTTATAGATATCCATTGTGGGAATGGATGTAGCAGCCTATCTACAGTCTCCTACCGTCACTCCTCCACTTATTCATTGAGTCTCGGAGGTGCAGCATCAGGACGGTGACTGTGAGACATGACGTGCTCAAATATTTATAGGGTAGACACCTAATTGATTTTCTAAAGGTGGGGAGCACACAATCCTTTTTAAAGGACATTCAATGGTAGCAGTTTCACTTCAGGAGGAAATGTTGAGGGAGTTCTACACTTCCCCTCTATCGGTACATCTAGGAGTGGAGAAGATGTATCCGGACCTCACACAACAGCAATAGTAGCCAAGTATAAAGAAGGCAGTAGTTGAGTTTGTCTCACGATGCCTCACTTTTCAGCAAGTGAAGGTGGAACATCAGGTGCCAGCAGGCTTGGTTTAGCCTTTAGAGGTCACAAAGTGGAAGAGAGATGAGATATATATGGGCTTCATGACGGGTCTTACACATATGTCCAGGGGACATGACTCTATTTGGGTGATCGTCGACCGACTCAGCAATTCGGCCCACTTCCAACTGACCAGAGATGGTACGAGCTACCACAAAGAATATAAAAATCATCTAGGAGCAGATGAAGACTGAACAGAGTAGGCATAAGTCATTTTTTGATAGGAGACAGAGACCTATGAAGTTTAAGGATAGCGACCACATATTTCTACGGGTCTCACCTTAACGAGGTCTACAAATATTTGGTCGAGGAGGAAAGTTAACTATGAGATTCATTGGACATTTCCAGGTCCTCAGTAGAGTAAGCGAGGAGGCTTACCGCTTGTCTCATCCACCTTAGTTGCACTGGGTGCACGACGGATTCCACATATCTCTGCTGAGGAGATACGTGCACAACCCATCCCACATCATCGACCATGGAGAGATGTACATCGATGAAGGGGAGAATTTCGTGGAGGTTCCAGTGGAGATTGAGGATCAACATCAGCAGGTTTGGTAGGGACGTTCGAAACCTCTGGTGCACGTTCGTTGCCAGCACTGGGACCTTTAGAAGAGAATATGGGAGCTGGAGGCTCAGATGCATGCTCGGTACCCCCATTTGTTCCCTTAGTTAGAGTTATAGCTTACTGGGACATAAAGCTCTGAGGTGGGGAGAATGTAAAGACCCAAAAATTAATTGGAATTTTTTAAAATACAAAATAATTTTACAAGTCCACAGTTTCTGACAGCGCTTGGTTCTGAGGCCCGCTGTGCCCGGAATCAATTTCTAATGTTTTTCTCAATCTTAAGATAATGCACGTAAGAAGTTTTCCTGAAAAAGTTGAATAACTCTTAAATGGTTATTCAAATAAGAAATCTGAGGGCACTATTGTTCTTAGGATGGCAGGTTTACCATATGCATGACTTAATTTTAGTTTCCACGGTCCACCTATGAGAAATCTAAAAAAATGGAATAACCATAAATAAAATATTTAAATAAATTATTTTAATTTTCAAATGCATATAACTCACAAACGACAGCTCAGATTAAAAATCTAAGACCATTGTCAAACTCATGATGGCATGCTTTATTTATGAAGATACTAACTTTGGCCGGTGTGGGACACCGAAAAAAGTTAGGTTTTGGCCGAAAAAATAATAATTAAGTGACAATTATTTTATTGTAAAATTCATAAATTCTAAATGGTAGCTCGGATTGAAAATATGATACTAGCGATGGGTTTGTTGGGGCATTTTTTACCTATGCAGAGTCTAACCTCGACCGTAGTGGGTCGAGGGTGACTGGTAGTTATTTTCTGTACTTTTTTTCAGGTACGTTCAGTAAACCTACCAGAGGGATTTTATATCTTTTAAAGTGGTGCTCATAATTGATATCTGAGGGCACCGTTGAACTTGCAGCGTCAATGATTTCTTCATGAGACCATCATTGTCGTTGCGTTCTGACAAGATTGGAAGATAGTTTTTGGGGGATTTTAATTAAATTGAATAAAATAATGTATTAATTTTATTTTATTTGATGTGGTTAAAACCTCCAAAAGGAGGTTAACGGTGGGGACCACCCACATGTAACATATATTTGGAGGATATTATTTGGTGGGGCCCACCCTATGTTTTAACCTCTATTTCAATCAAAGTGGTGGGTCCCACATGAGCTTTGAACCCCCATTTATGTAGGTGAAACTCTTCCCCTTCCCCCTTCATTTAATGAGCCAACTCCCCCAATTTAATTAAGTAAGGTAACTTAATTAATTTGGAATCATATTGAATTATTGAATTCATTATGGAAACAATATAACATGTGATGTATTATAATGGTGGGGGGTTGGAATAATCCTTGTTGGGAGAATTAAGGAGAGGATTGGACTTTGGGAGAATTGAGAGGACTTTATCCTCTCAATGATGAACGCGAAGAACGCCTGTCGCCATAGAAGAACGACGAGCACTGTATTCTTCCTCTTCAACCGAAGAATGTAAAGGAAACACCACCACCCAAGAAGAATGCTAACGACGTCATTTCGACTCGTCTACCTAGAATCCTCCCTCCTCGACTTGTTCGTCTTCTACCCGACGTCAACGGAATGTCGTCTGCTTCCCGCGACTTCATCAATGAGTGACAATCGAGGTTGGGGGTTTGAATTGTTTTGTACTCGTTCCTCGTTGTAAAAATTTCTTTTATGAGAACATAATGATATCACCAAAATGAGGAGTGTTAGGACCGTACAAACATTTCCAACCCCCCATTTTGTTGGTTTTGGTTTGATGAACATGGAGGCATTAACCGCAGCGACCGACAACGAGCTGGCCACGAATATGGCTGACGGCGAAAGGCCGTCGGGTGGCCACAAGGGTGCGACACTGCAGTGCCATGTTGTGAACCGAGCCGCAGCAAGGCGGGCCCCGAACGTGTCAGAGGGGCGCGGTGCCATTGCACTGCGCCAGAATAAATGAGTCACGGTGGGGACGGCCATGGCGGTCCTATGGTGGTGCGGCGCCGTCGCGCCGCGAGGAGCAGCAAGGAGCCGCGACCAGGGCGGGCCGCGACGGAGGGGCGCTGCACCATCGTGCCACACTGGTAGGGCAGCACCCAAGCATTAGTATGCGGTTGATAGGATAGGTCGGCCGGCTAAGCCGGCCACCAGTGCCCTCTACATGCCGGCGCCTCGCACCAACCGTTTCAGTCAAAGGGGGGCGCAACACCCCTTCCATTGTGTGGCCAACCGGGCCATGCGGGCCGGCCAGCCAAGCCACACGGCATCCATCCGGGCCGGGCCATACCTTCGGGATGGGCCACCCCTTCAGGTTGGGTCAGGCCCACGTACAGGGTCGGACCCTAGTCTGGACCCGGGTCGAGTTCGATCGGGTAGGTCTGACTGGGTCGGACAGGACCCGAACAACCCAGTCTAGCCCACGATCATGATATTGTCTGCTTTGGGCCTAGCCTACACTATTTTGTTTTCGATGGGTTTTGGCCCTCAGACACCCCCCAGGAAAAGTCCTCAACTGCCGAGACCTGTACGCAATGACTCCATCTCCCTACATAGAAACAGCTCCCAACCCAATACCTGAAGCATCACAGTAACAAGTATAGATCTTTCCCATCTCTGGAAAGACTAGTATCAGTGCTGAAGTCAGACTCCCTTTCACCTTCTGAAAGGATGAATCATAAGAATCTGACCATAATAACTTCTCACCTTTTTTGGTCAAACCTGTTAGTGGTGCTGCTAGGTGTGAATAGTCATGTATGAAGCATCTGAAGTAACCAGCCATCCCTAGAAAACTCCACACCTCAACGGCGTTCTTCATCTGCTCCCATGACACTACTGCTCTCAAATTCTCTAGGTCTACTGAAAGTCATGTTTCTTATATAATGTGAACCAAGAAGTGAATAAGGTCTATCCAAATGTTGTATTTCGAGAGCTTAGCATACAACTGATGCTCTCTCAGTATACTCAGAATGATCTAAATATGGGAAACATGGTCATGTTGACTGTGAGAGTACACCAAGATGTTGTCCACGAAAACCTCCACAAAGGAATCCAAATAAGGATGGAAAACTCTGTTCATCTGTGCCATGAAAACTGTTGGAGCATTCTTGAGAACGAACATCATAATCGTATACTCGTATAGATCATACCTATGATAGAAAGTTGTAAGAGGTATATGAGATGTTCTAATGCGCAACTGATGATAACCAGATCTCATGTAAATCATCGATCCTCTTCAAGGGATACTGGTTCTTGACCATCAACTGGTTCAACTTTGGATAGTCCACACACAGCCTAATGGTTCCGTCTTCCTTCATCACAAACAGGACAGGCGATACCATTAGGCTGTGTGTGGACTATCGAACGTGGAAGCAGTTGACAATTAAGAACCGATATCCCTTGCCGAGGATCGATGTTCTCTTCGATCAGCTTCAAGGAGCCTGAGTGTTCTCAAAGATTGACTTGATATTTGGTTTTCATCAGTTGCACGTTAGACCATATGATATAACTCTTATAGCTTACTGAAGAAGGTATGGTCTATACGAGTATATGGTTATGCCGTTCGGTCTCACGAACGTGCCCGTAGTTTTCATGGCGCTGATGAACTGATTTTTCCATCCTTACTCGGATTACTTCATCATGGTTTTTGTGGAAAACATATTTTTTGTACTCTCACAGTAGACACGACCATGATACCAATCATGAGATCCTCTTGAGCACATTGAGAGAGCATCCGTTATATGCTAAGCTCTCAAAATACCACTTTTGGATGAACTATATTCACTTCTCGGGACACATTATGACAGAGACAGAAGTATCAGTAGACCCATAAAAAGTGAGAGTAGTAGTCTCCTAGTAGGATCCAAAGAACGTCTTTGAGGTGCGGAGTTTTCTAGGGATTTCTGGTTACTACATTCATTTCATATAAGACATTTTACAACTAGAAGCACCACTGAAAGGTCTGAATAAGAAATAGGTAAAGATCATATGGTCAGATTATTGTGAGTCAGCCTTTCAGGAGCTGAAAGGGAGGTTGACTTCAGCACTGATACTAGTCTTGCCAGAGCCAAGAAAGAGTGATACTGGTTACTGCGATGATTCATGTCTTGTGATAAGAGCTTAGCTTATGCAGGGAGATGGAGTAGTTGCGCACGAGTCTTGGTAGTTGAGGCCTTTTCTTGGGGGTGTTTAAGGGCCATAACCCACGGAAAACAACCGTCTAGGCTAGGCCCAAGGCGGAAAATATCATGATCGTGGGCTGGATTAGGCCATTACAAATTGTATCAGAGCTGGTGTCCATTTTATATACCAGCGAGGATGTTGGGCCCTTCTAGGGGGGTGGGTTATGGCAACCCCACATCAAAGGAGGAGGAGCATGAAACACCCCTTTATAAGGTGGTGTGGATACCTCTCCCATCATGAGGCCTTTTACTGAGGGGTTTATGGGGGTCAGAACCCAGGGAATACAAAACTGTGTGGGATAGGCCCAAAGCGGACAATATCATGATCGTGGGCTGGACTATGCCATTACAAGAACTTACTAAGAAGGTGGATTTTTACGTCAATATAATTTTTTAAAGCATGATATGAAAAACCTTTTCAAGTACCTTGTAGAGAATAATAAAATACATCCTTTCACTCAAGATTTCAAAACTCAAGTTCAAAAGATAAAATATTTCACTCCTTTGTTGGAAAAATTCATAGAGAACAAAGATGACTTTGCGAAAGTTATGCAGTATGGTGGTGATATTTTTGATGAATCCATCGAGTTATTGAGACCTTATCTTCTTGGGTAGATAATTGTTATTGTGGCTCTTGGAGATGAACCATTACACCATGGTTTTCCTCCTTTCTCATGAAATACCTTTTCCTATACCTCTATGTATGTCTCTCAAACTCTTAGTGAGATTAAACCTATTATACTTAACCAATTATTTCCGTAGTATTCCAACAAAACACTCTTGTCCACCTATATTTTTTAATAAATACCTCTTCATTCTCTGGTTGTTGGTTCACTCCCTTCGTCATCCTCTACCTGTGCTCCTATGTCTATTCTTGATGCTTGTGCATAGGGAACAGAGAAGACATCCATAACTAAAGAGTGGTGAACACTCTCTTTTGATAGGGATATTTTTGTATTTTTGTTTCCAACTATTTTAAATACACATATTTCTCTATCTAATTCACTATAAATACTTATTTTCTATTCTATTATTTATTTTTGTACTCCTTTTGATAATGCCAAAAGGGTGAGAGACACAAGCACTAAGGGACACACAATAAACTACAAAAAAATATCTCACTCAAATAATTTTTGATCATAAAAAAGGAGTATATTGTTTCACTCCTCATGTTTTAATAATTTTTTCATGATCACACATTGTTAGACCACTTTAATCTATCTAATATCATTTATAGATGTGCTCAGATTCTTTTTTTCTTCAAATAAATTCGATTAAGATCATGATTCTAGATAATATGACTAATTATTATAAACTGTATTTAAATTTGGCATATAATGATTTATTTTATGTTTTATAAAGTCTAATTAATTATGTGAATATCAATAATTAAGTGTATATACATATATTTGGCTAAGTATGAGAAACCATGACCCAAACACCATGACCCATACAGCATGCCCTAGACACCATGATAGGACATTGAGACCCTAACACTGTGAACTAGAAACTGTGACCCAAACACTATAACCCAAACACCGTGACCCAGACAATGTGAACTAGAAACTATGTCCCAGACATCATGACCAAGACACCGTGACCAAACACAGTGACCAGACACCCTGACCAGACACCGTGACCCAAACACTATGACCAGACACCATCACCAGTTTCAAATCAGTTGAAGTCTGTGACACCAATTCCTTGGTAAGACAACATTCAATGTTTGTAAAAGGTCCATACACCGTGATCCTAAAACCACATATATGATACTGGTTTCTGATATCAATACAACTATGCCATTATGACTATCTCACTGCTAAATGGAAAAGATGAAGACACCATTTTGTGATGACACCGTTTCCAAGTGACATCGTTTCTAGACTGACTGTGACATCATTCTTTAATCACTTTTATTGTTTTCAATTTAATTTCTAATGGACTTATTTGAGTCTTTTAAGTGCACTGACATAATTAAAATTTCATTGTATACATTTCTCCTAATAATACAAGGTACGAGGTGGATAATACATGCATCATGTTAGATCCATCACATTCACTTCATGATTAAAAAAAGCATGGCCCTAAAATATAACAGGGTGGTATAGAAGTAGAGGTGAAAACAATATCAAAAGAGATCTGATACTAGAAACAAGATATATATGAAGAAATCACGAAGCATTAAGAAATCCCAAATCTTGAATTCCTTATATTAGAGTCAAGAACATCATTGAAATATAAAGTCCATGAAGAACACGAGCCAGATCTAACATGAAACTAGAGAATTAGAACTGCGATACTCTATTTCTCACAAGAGGACTTGAAACTTGAATATTCCTCATCCTAGAAGTCTAGAGATGCATAGAATAACACTCAGTGCACTTATATCCTTTTCCCATCATCTTTTATTTGTTGTGTTTTATTTTTAGCTTTCAAGAAGTGGTTGTGTGTTTGTTTAAAACACACACTGTATATGCACTAAACTGAAGGCTACAATATACCCTTAATCTCATTTCTTTTTACACTTTTTCACCCACAGATAATTGTGGAAGAGGTCCTTGGGTGAGTTGGTAGTTTATATCCATGAAGAACTGCATAAGAGGTCATGTGACTTGGACAGTCTTGTGCATTTTTGTTTACCCGGATCTAGGGTGTGGATCATGATTATTAATATAAATAGCTTGGTGGATGTGATCCCCATGTGAAGTGGATTAGGTCATGGATTGAGACTAAACAACTTGTTTTATATCCTATGTTCTGTTTAATTTAGTTTTCTCTGTTTTATTATATAATTCAGAAATCACAAGATTTACTTTTATAGTTAATCTTGGACAGAAGTTATAATTGTTTCCCTTATTAAAATATCTTCAAAAGTAATATTAATAACTGATATTGAGATTATTTGGAATTAATCAACATTTTGAGAAGTTATTTGAACAGTAAAACATTCATAACCATATTAACTTGATTAATAGGGCTGTATTTATTTTTACTGTAGGTCCTTTTAAAAAACCATTCAAACAGAATGTTTTATAGATACTCAATTCACCCACCTCTTGAGAACACTACTCTATCCAATAGTTGATATGAACAATATCATGTTATTAGTTGAAAAATACTATTATAATTTATTATAATAGATGGAATGAGTTAAATAATAGTTCTATATATTGTAATTAATAAATTCACCTTCACAATTTAAGATGTTATATATGTCTCTAAAGTAATTTAGGAGACTATATAGAGGTTCCTTCGAACTGTTTTTCATTCTTTAAGATTTTCTATGTCACCATATATATATATATCCCTTATTATCATTGTACTATACATAATACATGTACTCTATACTATGTTTCATTATTTTGTGTGTATATTTATATCATTATAGTTAATAATATAATCAATTGCATTAAATTAAATCTTTATAAAGAGAATATTTCCCATTATTCAAATTTATCCCGTTCCACTGATATAAATAATATTTTTATTGTATTATTTACAACACCACTGTTTAGTATACATATATAAATATTTTTATTTATATATTTTTTGAACTTGATACTCTTATACATTTAATGTACAGTTTATACCTTTTCATAGAATGCGAGGTGTGGTCATTTTTAGTATGAAATTCCTTATGTGTGTTCCCCATTTTATGGATTTCATGATATTTGGTCTCTTAATATATTTTTTATGTGATGTTTTATGATGCATTTAATTTATATATCCCTAACATGATTTTTTATCATTATGATATCTTGGCTCATGATAACTATGTTTGATCCCCTTACAATGACTTATCACCCACATATTCTTTTATGTATGTATCCATGATATACTCAGAAATGATTTGAGTTTGATGTGAGTTAGGATAAAGTTATGATAAAGGAAATAAAAACAATATAGTTTTGGTAAATGATTTATAATTGTCATTTGATCTCTCAATGACACTATACATTTAGATATATGGGTTTATTATGGATATTTATGCTTAAAATTATATAATATTATGTTTTTGAAATGTTATTCATTATATATGGAATCAGTGTAATGTATAATTATTTTTGTTGATTTGGTTATAGAACATAATAGGAAATGGACACTAAATAAACCAGATTGATTCAAAAGAATTCATAGGCTATATTTACTTGTGATTAATGAGTTATTATTTATATGTTCATAATTTATCTATTATATGATTGTGAAATGTTGTATTATCATCAATAAAATTATTTTAATTTATTTAATTATTAGAACCAAAATCACGTGGAGACTGATATATGTATCGACTATTCATAAATATAAAATTTTCTATTTGTTTATATTTATGTGCAATGGTTCATATCATACAACATCTACAAAAATATATAATCATGAAAAAAATTCATCGATGATGTTCTATTTGTGAAAGAAAAAACATGTTCAATGATTAAATCTCAAGTACATAACAATTCCCTAAAAAATTTGTGGTAGGAATTATACAGTGAATCTAGTTATTACCCCTTTGGTAGAGTATGATCATATATTATGAATTGAATTTTTTATCTTATATAAATCTAATATAAATATCCAAGAGAGTAAAATTAATTTCTATATTTGAAACCATCCTTTGACGATATGCATATTATACGAGAATATGTGGATATATACCCAATAGAGTTGCATGAGTTTCCTATTGATTGAAAAGTTGTGTAATATATATAACATATACCAAATGATATGTCCGTATCCAATATATAATATAGAATAACCCCTACCAAATTGGAATAGATGATGTAGAAACAAAAAAAATATCTAAAAAGAATCTTATATGTCATAGTTTGTTTCCCCTATCATCTTTGTCAAAAAATGAATAGGTTAATGAATTTATATATTGATTATCATGAGCATAAAAATAAAAAGATAATGAACATGTGAATTCTTCCATGGATTGATGACTTTTTTGATCAACTATACGGGGATTGGTACTTCTCTAAGGTGTATATTTTTACAAGATATTATCAATTGAATGTGAAAAGGCAGGATATTTAGATGGTATCATTATGTACAGGATACCTACACTATGAATTCAACGTGATTCAATTTTGACTAATTAATTCTCTAGTATTTATAACTAACATAATGATTAATGTTTGGTGATTACCTAGAAATGATTTCATTTTCCTATATAGATTATATTATCATATATTCAAGAATAATGGAAGAACATGGATTACTATTGACCAAATGTGTTAAAAAAATTATGAAAGGAGATGATATACTCAAGGATTTCAAAAATTAAAATTGTTTTATATAAAGAACCATTAATGTCTTAGTCAATTTATGGATAACACAAACCAATAATAGTGATATAAATCCATAAAATAATTTGATTATCTAGAAACTAACAATTATTTTAAAATAATTTCTCATGATTTTCAAAAAATTATCTAAGATAAATATGAAAATTATAATTTTTATCAGAAAATATGATTTAGAAATGACCAGTAAGGAGTTGATGAATGACATAATTGCAATAATTGTACTCAAAATACCATTATTTTGGGAAGGATATGTATTAAAAATTAATATATCAATAAAATTATTGGGGTTTTAAACATTAAAAATGGTTAAATGATTGTTCATTCACTAATATAATTGACTTTATCTGAGTAAAATACAATGAATCATGTTTTAGAATTTTCATCGTTAATATTTTACTTCAACCCTTTATGATATTAAAATATATTTTTTCTTTAATTAGAATTATTTGTTCGATTCATTGTGAAGAATGAAAAAAAAATTTATGGGAATTTTTTTTATAAATAAATAAATTAATCAAATTTTATGATATTTATATGAAATATATTTTTTCAGTGTAAAATATAATTTAATTATAAAAAAACATTGGTCCTAATAATCTATTTTAAAAAATTTTGATCATGAGTAATTATTATGTCCTATACATTTTACCTAAAAATTTATTTAGGTTATTAAGAATATAGAAATTAATTTTCTACAATTGTAAATTTTTAAATAATCATTTATTAAATAGTTATAAATTGAAATTATTACATTTTAACGTATAAATAATTGTTTTTCTAAAAATTGATATTATGGTAGAAAGGTGTTTTTATCTTAAAAAATTAAATTAATAAAAATTTATGAAATTTTTTAATTAAATTTTTAGATAACATGTATAAATGAACATTTTAAGATTCATTTAATGGTTGTTACGAGTGATAGAATGTGAAAAAAAAATCAGTTTTGGGCTTCAAAATGAAATTAAAATGACATTTTCCTTGTGTTTTTATGATTATATAATAAAATCTTCCAATAATAGAAATTGAATATAATAAAAAAATCCATATTTTATTTCAAAATTGATATATTTTATAATAATTCCATATTAATTTATTTTCATCGTGAATACCAACTATGTTAAAAAGGTTTCCCCATAGTTAGGGTCAAAATGGAAGAACGTGGGGGTCTGACTAATGATATAAGGATTTAAATAACCTAAAAACATTAATAAATAACATCAGTTTGGTGGTTTTGAATTCGAAGTTAACTTATATTCGAATTTATATTTTTTTGTGCCACTTTCATTTGAATATGAATTTTTTTTCTTTTAATGTTTTATTTATATACATGTTTTTTACTCAGCTTACTTATACAAGAACATCTTATCCCTTCACGTATTAAATCACTATGATCCCTCACATTTCTGCAATACCAACCCCAATATTTTTCTTATATCCAATTTGACAAGATATAGCTACTAGTATTCCAATAATACTAACCTTATAAGGATTAAGGTGCATGCCAATGGAGGTTTTCCAAACTAGAAGAAGTTGTCTTTACCGATCTATTTCAAATTTATTACATCCTTAAAAACCGATCAATCCTCTATAACCAAAAAAATGATGAAGTCAATATTATTTATGGGCTAAAATAGTTTTATGTTAGTGGGAACCCTTTTTTATACCTTATATCTATCCAATGGGAAAGGATTGTTATTTTCATTGGTACATGAAGTCTACCACCTCTATAAGATGATTTGATTAGCTTTTTAATGATAAAAATTCAGGAATGATCATAGAGATGTATTTAATTAATAAAAATGATAAAAATGATAATACTATAAATTTTTATGGATATATCATTATTTACATTTCATTCGTTCAATTCATTTTAAAATGAAAAATTACTCATGCATATGTATGGATTGCCATCTCCATGAAGGGATGTAATTCAATTTTTACCACCACCTTATATGAATGGTTAAAAAAGTGTATAAACTGAATAAATATTATAATTATAAAATTGTTATAATTATATATATTATGGAACCATGAAAAATGATCTAGGATCAAATCCTTTTTGCCAAAACATTCATGGGAAACAAAACATTTAACATTTGAATATTGATTTTAATGAACGATTATTAATAAATATTTAATTTTATATTATAATATAATGTTAAATTATAATATAAGTATGAATATGGTTCCCTTGTATATTTATAATAAATATAAATTTTCAATGTAGAATCATAAGAATACATATATATATATGTATATATGAGCTGAGGTAAGTGTTTATATAGTAATATCATATTTCATCAAGATGGAAAATGCTTGAATCTATTTCAGAGGAATTATATACTATTTATCTATTAAAAACCATATATTATATTATAATAATTGTAGTTATATATATTTTTCGTTTAATTATCCTCTATTTGGTATGTAAAATGATCACGAATATGTTTTTTTAAGAAAATATGAACTTATTTCCTCTTTGAAAAAAATAGTTTCCTTCCATTTCCATGTTATGTAAATATTTTTCATGAATTTTATTTAAGTGATCCCATGAATATTTAAAGTCATTTTAATCTAATGTTGACATTATTTTCAAAGGACTAAATATGATTTGTTATAATTTTTTCTTAACATGTTCAATATGACTTTTTAAAAAAATGTTTAATGAAATATTTTCTTTAAGATCTGTAAAAAATTGTATTGTCCCGTTATCATGACCATTCATTGAATCGATTCTTATTTTAGAAATTTTTTGGCATTTTTAATATATCTTCTCTTCTCAATATTTCTGTAATTTAAATTTAAAAATTTAATAAAATAAAAAGATATTTCTCTCACAGTTTCAAAGAAATATTTGAATGTTCTCTTAAAGGATTTTTTAATCTGTTCCATTTCACATTGATGTTTTTTATGGTTCATTGAGGATGTGATAAAATGATAAAATAATTTTTCATTCTATTTATTGATTATGATTTTATGATAATTTTTTTTAAAACCATTTCTTTTCCATGGGTTTTACTATGATGTAATGATGGATGTTTTTATAGTCTTATAGAAAACATATATATGGTTTTAATTATGTATTGGGTGGTTATGAAATTATATTTTTCACATCTGTGAAGGGTAATATTTTATATATCACGGGATAATATGAAATTGTATGGGGATTGAGTACAATACAAGGATGAAAAGATGTTATGGAGTGAAACTAATAAATTATGGGACTTTTTCCACAATGTGATGGTGGTATTTGTAGTCAGACATAACTAATTCTATTATTTTCAAGAATATGATTGTGCCAAAATTCCTCTGAAATGTTTTAATTCTTATGATATTATCTCATGGATCATGATTGTTTTTTGATGATTCATTGTTATTATGTATCATGTATTTCAAAATGATAAATCATTTTGAAATAATTGATGATTAATGATTTATGGATAATTAATTATTAAATTCATAAGTTATGATAATTATAGTGTACCCCTATAGTTAAACTATTCATTCATATGATCATTTATTTATATTTCCCATGTTTATCATTTTTCAGTATATAAACTCCCCCTTTATTATGTTTTCATTTCCTTGGGTTATGAAGAAAGGTTTTACATAGGTTATATCTATGAATATAATATTAAGAGATGATATTAATGTGATATTTTGAAGATCATTCATGAAATAATTTGATTATGTTTCTTGTCTCTATAGACAAAAACCATTAATGTTTAGAGTAAAATAATTTTTAGGAATGTATTAAATTATCATAAAAAATCATGATATATTTATTTATGTTTTTATTGGATGAACATAGTTATATCAGATCATGGTTGAGTTATTTAAGGAAGATATTTTATTACTAATAAAAGGAAAAATATTTATATTACATTTGATGTATTGAAATTGATATTGGGAAAACATAAAAGTTTCATAGGTAGATAAACAGGTAAATAAATTTAGGATGTATCATGAATACTATTCATGAATATATGATAACTCATATTAATTATTGACTCTTGAAGAATAGACTTTTATTTTGGGTGTTATTAAATGGATAGAATCATAAGGAATTATGATAGCAATGAATATGGAATATAATGGAATGATTTTACCCTTGTTAAATAAAAAATGGGAGGTGTAATAAAAAATCATGTTTTTCTCCTCACAAATATCTCAAGGCATGAATAATATATATATTCAAAATAGATAAATTAACGACCACCCGATCATTGAGAATTTTATAAATGAACAAAAACATTATTTTAGTGTTCCTCTAAATTTAATTTTTTTGATAAATGGTCAGTACCACTGAAAATATATTTTTAATTCTTCAGTGCAGAAAGCATAAAGACCTTTCCCTGATGGTGTATCATATGTAACTAAAATAAGATCAATGATGGAATATTAGTTAAAATATGAGTTAAGATGAATAAATTGACTCTATGGAATCTTATGAGTTTAAGATGTAATTTATTAGTTAGTAATTCCCATAAACTATTCGTACTATAAAGGAAAAGGAATACCTTTAGCTCATGTATAAGGATGAATAGGCTATTAATTCATATAAGAAACAATTTAGTATACTTTTGAGGTACACTCATGGTTTTAGTATCAAATATAAACGAAACATTGATCGATTCTTCAATGTATTGAAACAATGTCTCTAAAAGGGGTTGTCTATATGAATATTTAGTAACTATGATTAAATAATTTGATATAAACATAAATAAAAAATAGATAATGGGGATTTCAAACATTTAAACTGTTCTTAAAAGAAAATAAATATAAAATTTCTAAGAAACTATGATAATAAAACCCATAGATGGAAGAAACTGAATCATACAATATTTGAAAAGTTAGGAAATAATAATTAAGAAATTTTATTTAGGGAAATGGTAAATGTTTTATATGTAGAAAAAAATGAAATAGAGTAATAGAATATCAATGAGATATAAATGTCACTTTTAATAAAATGAATTTAAATTGAGAACAACTGAATGCACCACCCAGACTTCAATGTTACATCTTTATGAAGTATAGTAATTGTAGTATCTAATGAATGAATACATGGTTTAGTGATCAATATAGGACTCAAAACCCCATTAAGTCCATTTATAAAGTGAACCATCATAAAATATCAACTTACAATGTGGGTTGGTATAATTATTTTGTGAACTTTACATTTATCATCCACTATAGAATAATATATATATTATTTTAATATTGTTATACAAACTATTATATATCTGAATAATTATATAAGGGTAACAAATAACCAAATTAGTGATAATATATTGAGATATTATTGAAAATTACTATTGGCATTATAACTGAATCTCATGTATATATCTTCTATATCATAGAATTATGTGAGAATGTACTTCCTTAAAATATTGTTGTCCATCTTTTAATGGACTCTTTTGTATTTTGAGGAATTGATTGGATTTATTTATATATATCCCATAACAATTTCATAGTATTGGAAGTTTCATTTCATATTCCAAAAGAACCTATTATTTCCTATTAGTGTGTGGATGAATATAAAATTCTAATTGAATAAACTTCCATTTTATTGATCTTATTACCCATTCAGAAGGTGTATTTATCTGAAATGGTTTGGGAGAGAGTCTACATTAATGATATACTCACTGTGTGAGAATATCAAGATATATTTATATAAGAGTTTCATATCCTTCTACAAAATTAGGATGATTATTTTTATTAGAACTGCATACTTGTTATACAATTATTTTACTGAATATTTTTAGAAGGGCCATGAATGTGTTGAAGTAATTGAATAAGAAACTCCATGAGAATCCTGATAGGGCATTCATTCATCCATGTAAATAAACATGGAGAACACCTGTTCTTTTATTAATAATAAACATATATTAATTCATCATTTCAAAAATTATAGAAAAAATAAAAAGATCAGAATATAGAAAAAGTATCGACTTCCTCATATTGATGTTTTTGATCAAATATGGGTAGCTGAAAACATATCAATGAATTAAATTAAATTTAGATATTATTATTGGGGTGGTCAAAAGAATGATATATCCAATAAATATTTCTATATTAGGTATAAATACCATGAATTTATAGTGATTACGATTGGTCTTACTGATTCCCTTAATACTACTATTGATCTATTGAATAGAATCTTTATAGATTAACTTGATTGGTTTATTTTAGCCTTTATAGAATACAATATTATATATTCAAAAATAATGAATGACAACAAAAATAATTTAAGGATATTATTAATGAAAATAATGAAGTTGAAGATGTATTCCAAATTCAGTAAATGATAATTTTCCATCTATAAAGTATCATTATTGGTTCACATAATTCCTAGAGAGGGTATATCGGTGGATCCCTCAATGATTGAAGTTATTCAATAATTTTCAAGCTGATCCATGATGACGTAAATACATTTTTTTATGATGGATACATCCAATGATGTCTGATAAAATTTTTAATTATAGAAAATCTAATATATATTTTTATATAAAATGAAGGAATGTTCCAATGGACATATGAATGTTGTGGTAGTTTCAAGGATTTGAAGTAAAGGTTGGCCATTGTATCCATTCTCACACTACTATGAAAAATATAATATCTTATTATCAATTATGGTTCATCATTTAATGGAATCAAATGGGTTATAATTAAAAACAATAGAGTGAATTTTTTACTCCTTTCTCTAGTTGAAGGCTCATAAACAAAATTACTTGACTCATGAACTTGAATTGAAAGTGGTAAATTATTTTCCAATGATATTGGTGAATTTTATTTATAATAAATAGTTTTAAATATATATTGATAACTAAATATTGAAGAGAATATACACAATGAAAAAGTTTAATATTCACCAAGGGAGATTGTTGGGACTGGTTAATGATTGTTATTACTCTATAGATTACCTAATTAGATAGAAAAATAAATTGGTTAATGCTCTATGTGATAAGAAACATGTTATTTTTGTATGATGAGGATTAAAAGAGATACAATAATTATTTCTTTTTAGAGGATGGACATTGTATTCGTAAAGATATGAATTAAAGAGTCAATGATTGAAGATATGGTGATGAAATAGAATGTAAATAACATTCATGAGTTTAGTTATGATAATGATGTAATGGTAAGAATTAAAAATATATTATGTGTCCAATCATTTCAATAATTAGAGAAGTAATTATATTATTCTCCCTGTTCTTAGTTCTCTATTTGTCTGGGATGTATGAATTTATATAGAGATCGCAAAAAGTATTTTTAGTGGGATAACATGAAGAGATGCATTATAGAGTATGCATATCGGTTCATAGGGTTTCATCAGTTTGAGTATGGGAGATATAATTATAAGTGGATAATACAACCATTAGTCACATCATTGTGAATGAGAAAACAAAACCCCATATTTCATTATGGGATTCCCATATATAGCTAAAGGGATCAAAACTATTTGGGATACAAATAATCAACATATGAATTAGAACATCTAGTTTTTATTAGAAAAAAATTGTCTATAAATAAGATCCAATAATTATATATCAATGGACTTGTAAGGTTTCCTTATATACCACTCTAAAGAATAACTTATTGTGATATGTGTTTTACCTTAAATTTATAAAGAATTCTTTAATAATATTTGAATACGGATTTGACATTTATTATTGAAAATAATATAGAGTCATATGTATAGTATAATATGGCCATTAAAACCATAAAATATATGCTAAGAGGCTACTATATAGATATCAAAAGATTTTGGTATTAATACCTTCATCTATCCAATGCTTATTACAGTAATATCTTTCACTAAATTATTCAAATTTCCCTTAATGAGGTGCTCTATTTAAAGAAGTGTAGGAATCCAACATTTGGGGATAAATTTAGGGAATTAAATCTTTTTGGACCCTAGGTAGATAATGAAATAGACTACATCATTAAATCCATTCAAAAACACACAAAAAATGTTCAGAGTGAACATATATTTTATGATAAAAATTATCTGTGAGATATTGAGTTCAATGTATGTGATAATATATTTCATTGAAAATATCCTTGGAAAATGTTATAATATTTGGAAATAACTGAATCCTAATGTGTATGAATATCACTCCCTATGAGATTCTTTATACTATAGAGATGACGGTTTATATTTTTCTACTTCATAAAAACCTTTCCAATGTTCATGATGTTGTACAAGTATATATTTTATTAAATTACACAGTATATCCTTTAAATATAATGAACTAATAATTGATACCATTGAAACATGACATTTCTTATGATGTAAAAATAGTATAAATTTTGGATCCTAGAGATAATGTTCCATGAAATAATATTACATTCATAGTTAAGGTTTTATGGAGGAATGAAAATTTTCTTGGGTCCCAACTCATGTTTCATTTATGTGATAATCATGTTTTCATTCTATGTTATTTATGTTTCTTTTTTCTATAGAGTAATATTCATATACACTAAATCTCACTGCTTGATTGGTTAAACTTACAGTGGAGAATTTATCTAAGTAAAAGGTCAATGTTACAAGGTCACCGATATTAGGTCACCGATACAAGGTCACTGACAGAAAGTTTACCGATACAAGGTCACTGATACAATGTCACCAAGACAAGGTCACTAATGTAAGGTCACTGATACAAGGTCACCGATACAAGGTATCCGATAGAAGGTCATCGATACAAGGTCTCCAATACATGGTCACTAATACAAGGGACACTGATGAAATCCTACTACTGATGGTTATAGATGGAAGTTTACATTTGGAAGATGCCGATGTGCACATGCTTTTGAAGCCTACCGATATGAAGGCTACCATTACCAGTCAATTGATACACTTACTTCTTAAAATTCTTGATAATTTTATAACGGTTATATTTTCTTACATTAATTCTTTTAAATAAATTAATACTTACTATAGGAATATTAGGATACCATATCTTGGGAGTATGAGGTACGAGAAAGATTGCACGTGATGTACTTACTCCTATTTTCGGACCTCAAATATGATAGAAAAATACTGACAACGAAATATATATAGAGGCACCAAGAAAAACAAAAATATAGATGTCCATAAGTTAAATTCATGAGGAAAAAATTACTAAAGAATGATGAAGAAAAATTTGAGAACCTTCACTGTGAACCTCAAGAACTTCAAGAATATCATTACACGAAAACAACTTCAGGCTACATTCTGTGTCTCATAAACATTCAATCACCTCAAGAAGCAAAACAATCAATTCCTGAAAGCTAGTACCTGGAGATGCGACACTCTGTTTTGGAGACAACGTCCAGAGATAGACTCAAACTTTATATTCTTCAATTCATGCAGTCAAGAGATGAACTCAAAAAACATAGATCCCTCTAAAATCTATCTTATCATAATTTTTCTTTTTCATTTTTTTCATTTTACATTTCTGATAAGTGTGTCTATATACTTCACACACTATCTCCTGTGGTAAAACTAAGGGATATTGAATATCCTTACATGAAGCCTCACTTACATTTTGTTCCCACGTAAAAATTGTTAAGAGAGAGAGTGTTGTATGTATTGTCTGTCTTTTTCATGAAGAATAGTGGTAGACGGTGTGAACCCAAGAATGTTTATGAAAACTATTGTAAATCCTGATATATACTATATATCAAGTTTATTGATAATATATAATTTTTGGTGCAAGGTGATCACCATGTGGAGAGGATTATGTCTCACCTTGAGATAGTACCTCTTGTTTTACTTCACTTTTCACTATATTTTGTTATATATAGTTTATCTATTTTTTACCGCTTATATTTTCTAAAACATAAAACTTTTTTTCTTTCTGTTTCATAGTTAGTTATGGTTACTGTGTGTAATTATATAATTTAGTAAACTTGTTTTAAAATTTGAATAGGTGTTTTACGCTGATTCAATTGAGGATTAATCACCCTTTAAGAAACCTGTTGACCATCTAAACATTTACATATATATTTTCTTAATTAACATGACCATTTTAAAATTGGGGGATACTTTTAAAATAAGCTTTTTAACATATATTTTATGTAGGAACTCAGTTTACCCTTCTCTTGAGATTCCACTCCAGCCAACATAATGCTAATGTGAATGAATATCTCTCCCCATGAGATTCCTTATAATATCTAGTTGATGGTTTATCTTTTTGTACTTCATAAAAACCTCTCTAATGTTCATGTTATTTTACATGCATATATTTTATGAAATTACACACTATATCATTTAATGATACTGAACTAAGAATACATACCATTAGAACATGATATTTTGGACGAAGAAAAAATTGTATACATTTTGGATCATAGAGATAAAGTTCCATGAAATAATATTACATTAATAGTTAAGGTTATATGGAAGAATAAAAATTTTAGAGAAGCTACATGGTAACCAGGTAATGTGATTATATACAAGAATCCTTGATTTATTTATTAGAGTGAGCTAATTTTTAAGGAGAATTTCTTTAATGGGGTATAATGTAACATCTTGATATTTTTGATGAAATTTTATCCTGAAAATCATTTGTTTGATATATTTTGAAACACAAAACCATATAATTTGGAGAATAATTCTTATACATTATATAATTAATCACCTTATATTGTATTTAAATTTAATTTACACATTAGAAATAATTTATTATTAACATAGAAATGTTATTGGTTTGAATTAACTATTTTGATGAATCTTTTGTGACAAGTTTTTGTATAATATTTTAGAAAATATATTAAATGTTTTAAAATATTAAAAAATATTATTTATAGATGTATAAAATTAAATCACTAGTTATCCAATGTTAAGAAATAAAAATAAATTTTTTAGAAGTTAAAATAGATGTATTTCTTGAAAACACTTTTTATACAGGTAATGTGTTTTTGTGTAATTAAATTATTTTAATCACTATTAACTAATTAATTTAAATAAATATTTTTTGTAATATATTTAGTAAAATATTTTAACATTCATTTAAAGTTTTTTACTAGGAGTGGAATGAGAATAAATTCAGTTTTGTTTCTAAAATTTGTTTTCTATAAACCATTATTAATGGGTTCTACATGATTATTTTAAAACAAATTTTTTAATATATAGATGGGATAAAAATTGTAATTCATAATTTTATCTTTTTTATGTTAGGAAACATTCATTATTGGTAATAATGAATAGTCAATATGGTATAAAATTCTACCACGGTTTATGTTAAAAAAATGATGACATATGAGTTAAACTAAATAGATGAGGTCCAAAATTACTAAAAAAGTATAAATACAATTTTATAGGTTTATTTAAACCCATTAATATTTTATATTTTAATTTGTGTTGTATTTTTTAGGCTTTCACATGGATAATAATATATAATATTTCTATGTATTTGTTAATTAAATGTTTTCCACCCTCCTCCATTATAAAAGGGAACATCTTCCCTTCACATATTCATTCACTTTGATCCCTATATTTTAGAAAAAACCTATACAATTATCACACAAAAATCCTTCCCCACATCTAGATGTTCTTTTCGAAGTAAATAATAACCTTTAATGGCTCAAGGTGTAATCCATATGAGATTTTCCAAATAAGTGGTAATTGTATATACCAATCAATTTCGAGTTTATTTCATCTTTAACAACCTCTAATTATTTTATGGATGCATTAAAATTATTAAATCCCTATAAATAATATAAATAAAATAAATAAATGTTTTTATGTTAATGATACATATATTTTCTACCTCTTTCCCACCCAATGATAAATGACTACAATGTTCGGGTGTACATATAGACTACCACCTCTATTAATTAATGTAGTTCATTTTTAATGTCCACCATAAATAAATATTCATATGGATGAATTTAATAAATATGTATGATATTTATGATATTTTTATTATTATTTAATAATATATTTTTGTTTATCTATCTCTATTTTCATTCATTTGTAAATTAAATCATTAGCCATGTGTATGTAAAGACTATAATCTCCACAAAGTGATTTAATTTATTTTTCATAAAAACTTATATGAATGGTTATAAATGTTGATATAATGTATAAATATGATACTTATAACATGATTAATATTCTAATGATTATATAACAAAAAATATGGCAGAATGACTAGAATCATCGAAACAAAATATTCATGAGATACATAACTGTAAACACTAGATGTTTAATTTTAATGAAGAATTATTAAAAAATGTGTAATTATAAATGAAATTGAAATATTGTATTATTAGGTAATTATAAATAACCTAATAATTCATATGAAGAAATTCAGGACACGAGGAAAGTGATTTTATTTCAATATCATTTTAATTAATATTGTTTGTGATTGAATATCTATTGAGAAAATTATATGATATTTTTATTTATATCCCATTATATATTCTTCTAAATTTTTATGTTTTTGTTCTAAAATATTTTACTTTAATTCTTCGCTATTTTTTACTTAAAATCGCTGATAAAATAATTTGTTTAATAGAATTCAATAGTATTCATTTTGGATTGACAAACTTTTTCTTCTTTTAAATTATCTATAATGTAATTTCAAGAATGATATTTTAACCAATCACTTGATTATTGAATGTAATTATTACAAACTATTTATATTATTCAAAAAATATTAAAAATTAATTTTTATAATGCTCTCCATACAAGTTATTTAGGGATTTTAAAAAAAATGTGAAACGAATGATTTTTTAACATTTTCCGTACAAACGAATTTTATCACCATCCTGACCATTGTTTTATTTTATGTTTAATTTAAAATTTTCAATAGTTAATTTCAAATAAATTTTTTTATCAATATTGTAGTATTATTTATTTAAAATGTGATCAATAAAAAAATATTTTTTTCACATTTTCAATGAAAGGAAATAATTTACTTCTAAAATAATTTATCACCAATACGAAAACACTTTAATGTATTTAATTCATCACTAATGATAATAGTGATACCATCCACATAATTTTTGTAGTTAACATATTATTATGTGATGATTAAATGTTAATGAAACCATTTTTTTTATACAGTTTATTCTATAATGTAATGATTAATGTTTCAATGAACTTATGGAAGAAATATCTATAGTTTTCATAATGTGATGGGTGTTTCAATAATTATATAGAACTCTATTTCAATTTCTAATCATTTATACATGATGTTATAATATGAAAGATTATTGAGAGTTTATAATCCCCTGTTACCTTTCAACCATATAAAAATGAGTTTAATATGAAGGATTTAATATTTTTATATTTCTATGATTATTTTGGTTTAGAATTTTAGATAAATTGTTTCAAAAAATTACATAATAGTGCGAGGAAATTTATATTATGTATATTATATTATATAAAATATGGATTTAATTTTACACATTTTTTTATTCAAATCAATTTTGTTAAATATAAGAGGACCACAAAGTGGAAGTTTTGTCGATTTTTTAGTACTTATTAATCCTAGGTACTAATGAAATCCTTTTTAAAACAAGAAATGAGAAAATAAAAACTCAAAATGGGACCTAAATTTAAATAAACCCAATTAATCCAATTAAAATTATAAAATGAATGAAAATTTTTACCTTTTCCATAATAAATATCTGGTCATATATAAATAAAACATTTCCACATTAGGAAATCAACATTTTCACAAATAAATCTTAGGAAAACACATTATTAATAATAGAAAAACAATGAATCTATCTTGATTGATGTGGAAATTCAAGAACACATTTCTTGGAAAAAAATCATTTCACATTTAAACGTTTATTAACAATCCATACCTCATAAAATAAAACTTTTTCCAGAAAAGTCTGTTTTTCAAGCATAATACATGTATCTCAGTGTAGAGACCCGTATCTTGACGTACATTGACATTACATTACTTTTGCGGAATACTTAGTACATTACAAAAACACACACACAAGGACTGTAATTGTTTAGTGTCTTTGGAAACTCGGAACGTAATCTTCTAATCGTGGGGAAAGATCTTCAATATCTCTCATAAAGATCTTCCCTTTTTTTACCTAAAAACCTTTCTTTATATCCTGGGGAAAAGAAAACATAAAAGGGTGATCTCAAATGCTCAGTAAGGGTAAACAAAAGAAATATCAATCACATCATGTACATAAGAACATAGCTTTTGGAAATCTTAACCTGCAAAAGAGCTCATAATATCATAACATGGGATAAATCATAGAAGTGAAAATGAGATCCCCATAATCATAACATGAAACTTGAATCTTTGTGGCATGCACACATAATCATAGAAAATCATTTCTTGTTAGTCATGACTCATTGCCAAGACTATCTTAGTGGACAAAGTCCCTTTCTGAATCGAGTAACCCTCGTTTCAGTCCTGTTTCACTGAACCGAAATAACCTTCCGTTCCAGCCATGTCTATCTCATGAGATATAAAATCATTACCCAATGCATTGGAGGGAGATATAGGTCCCACCCATCTCATAATGATACCATTCTTATGTGTGCCACAAAATCATAAATCATACATCATTGCATAACCCATGTAATAAAAATGGGAATCTTAAACATCATGACATCATAAAACAAACCATATAAGATAAAGGAATTCATAAAAATATTTCCATCACAACATAATCAAACCAATGTAATAATAGGGACAAAAACAGAACCCTTTTATTATCTTAGATAGAAAATAATTTTGATAAAATACTTGAACTTCATTCTTGAGGAAAATATCCTTTCTACTTCAAAAATACTTTTCCTTTCTTAACATGTCATACAATTTTAAACTAAAAGAAGTTGATTAAAAATAAACTTGAAAACTTTTAAAGGAATCTTCTTGGAAATACTATTTTAAAAATCCATTCTTTCCGTATAAGTTAAATAAAACATTCTTCGTACTTTTGTCGGAAAAGTCAAAAAGTACCTCGTACGAAAAACGAAAAAAGATTCCTTTCATACGTATTACTAAAAACTCACCGAAGGGTAAAAATGGATTTAAACAATTTTAGGTGGATGGAAATAATATTACATATTGAGTAAACATGGATGTGGATGATAAAATACACCCCAGTAAATACTTACGAATAAACAATCTCGGATAAAAATGAGATTGTGATATTTCCCTTACCTTAGGTCTGATTTGCTTTGTTCGTGTCCGAAGCTCCTGTATAATGGTTTAAATAATGTTATTGACTTATTCCAGAATCATACATATTGATATGATATCATATATGGTCATATTATTAGCTTCTTGTTAGTAATATTTCATTGTTACTTGTTACTCGGGTCTTTATAACTTTTTGTTCTTATGCGTGTTTTGTCGAAAAAATTCTTATTCTTATCTTTAGGTTATAGATAATTCATTTACAGAATGGTATTAGTGTAGTATATACCATATTAATTCATTCAATTCATTTATATAATCATTATGAAATTAAAATCATGTAGAACGAGTCGCATCACATCGTGGAGACGGTATTCCGTACGTACGCACGAGTGATGATATCGTTCCTATGATCGTGGAATTGTATTGGAGTATATATATATATTATTTCAGTATCAATATTACTTCATAATAATCATATATAGTTACTCATTAAACCATTATACACATCCTTGTAAGGTGATGGTGGAAAATAGATTACACCACGGCGTGGAGACGGTATTCCGTACGTACGCACGCGCGGTGATTTCATTTTTCCGTAGGATGGATAGAAGGTGAATTAGGGTTGTTTCATATTTATAATAACATATCACTATATGAGTGATACTGATGTTATTACTTCATAATGAAACAACCTAAGAAGAAGAAGTGGAAGAAGAAATAAAGATGGAAGAATTGGTAACGGTAATTACCTCTTCTTTGAAGCGCCTTTTGGAGACCTCCTCTTAGGGAACTACAATTGGTCTTTGAGGAAGACCAGAACCTCTAGGATGTTGCTATGGAAGTAGAGAAGAGATTTTGGCAGGGGTTGGCCGAGCTTGAGTGCTCAAATTGGTGTGAGGAGGAGGCGGAGGAGGTGTCCTTTTATAAGGGAGGAGAGGGGCACCTTAGGAATATCTCAAAATATTATTTTATATTAAAGTCAAAATCGGTTTATAATGGTTCCAAAGGGTCTTATTTAGAAGATAAAGTGGGTAAGGGTCGAAAGCCTATCAACCAATAGGATTTAGACAAGTTTAGGGTATTATTTTAACCTTATCAATTAGATTTAACTCTAAGTTAATTAATTTATCTTTTACCGTGTCTTTTTGTTTTCTTTCACTATATAGTTAATACACTTACTATAACATGCCAAACGAACCCAAAATTGTTTATTATTAATATATATATCCTTATCTAAGTAATTTGGCCGAACCTTAGATTTTTAGGAATAAAATAACAATTAATAATATAATATTTGATTTAAAAACTATTTTGTGTCAATTTTGACACTATTTGATATATGATTTTTGTGAAATTCATAACAGAATTATATGTTCGAACCAAGTTGATTAAATCAACACTAATATATCATAGTAACCTAGAAAATTAGTGTAATTCATAAAAAGTCTTAAATTACATTTATTTTGGTATTTTTATTATCACTTTTGTCAATATTTCATTAATAAGATAATTACTGCATCATCTTTGTGTCATAAATAAATTAAATTATTTGATGTCTAAAAATTACAAATAAAATATCATCATGTAGGAAATCTTTTTAGATTTCTAATTAATATTTACAATCGAATTTATATTATGTATAACCCCATATTAAAAATGTTTTAGTGAATAAACTTTGATTTTAACTCTTTTAACTCTTCTTTGAATTAAATAATAATAAATGTCCTAATCTAATCCAAGTGGGCCTAAATGATACTATTCTACACTTAAGGTTGTTTTTGGTCGAGATACACTTGTCCAATAGAATTAGGACATGTGTTAGGGTAATATTAATATCATTCTTACCCTTAATTACCCTATTTACTTTTAACCGTGGTAAATAAAAGTAAAAAGTTACTATTCACCAAAAATTATTTTCATCTCATTAAACCACATTTTACTTACTGACATCAACCGTGTCTCTTGGATTTTTGAAATTCCATTCACAGAAGCGGTAAAATTAAGTTTTATGAAAAATTCAGTTTTTTTAACTACCACTTAGTAGTTTCACTATTCATCAAAAAATGAAGGTTTTCAGAAAAATGCCAAAATTTCATCCTAAGCTATATTTCATATTCCGAATTCAAAAATGAAGTCTATTTTACCAAATTCATAACATAGAAGTTGCATTAATTAATTTTATAATTAAATCCCGCTGTTAAAACAAATAGCGTGTTTTTAAGAAACAATATCTATCAAAAAATTGACACTTGTTTTTGTCTGGTTTAAATGTGCAATTACATCCAATGACCAACATTGTATTAAATTGTAAAAATATATTCTAAATATACTTTAAAACTACTCTAATTAATAATTTATCACTATTAATTATTTTGATTAAAAAAAGTTGTTTTTTAATTATAATTTAGTAATTTTCACTATTCATCAGAATATGAAAGTTATCCGAAATGTACCAAAATTTCACCTTAGGCTAAATTCGATACTCCGAATCCAAAAATGAAGTTCATTTTGAAAAATAAGATTTGCAGAATTTTAAAAAGTGGTTATTACTATTCATACCGGCTAGTTTTAATAATATTTTAATAGCATATCGTTGTTTAGTGAAACTCGGTATTGCGTATTACACCCGCTATCGAGGAAGGTCGCGATTGCGTGTAATTCAAGGCAAGTCAATGATGCGTGTTGTGCAAGCTCCTTTTGGTGTAGCGTACAACACAAGACATTAATAAAATTAAAAAGAATATTTTTTATAAAATCTTGGGTTGTTACATTCTACCCCCCTTAAAATGAATTTCGCCCTCGAAATTCGTCGGGGTTATAAATGGTTTACTATTTGAAAGTTTCTTTGATAGAAACCCACATCGTAAAAAGGAATACCAAAACTTATCTTTAAAAACTAAAGTATAAAACGTAATGGTTACCCAAGTTAACTAATCACTGGGTATCCACATAGGAGAACATAGGTGAAAATATGGATATTGAAGAGAAATCTAACCATCATGTTCTGATGGAGAGTGGTAGAGAACATGGCTATGGAAAAGCCAATAATCACAAATCCATAAATTTGTGATGATCTAAGGTACCATCCGATTCATCAGGTATAAGATCACTAGGACAACATTTTTGGTTTTCAAGATCATTTCCCTAAAGTTGAAAATTTGAATTGGAATAAATACTTTCTTTATTTTGGTACAATCTCACTATTGTTCGTGCCTAGAACAATTTCCACTTCATCTCTTAAATAAATGAAGTTGAATTTGTTATTCGTGAAGTGTTAGCAGATCATGTGATAGAATGACGGGTCATTCCATCTGTCTCAAACAAAAGGTTAGCAAAAATTATATACATAAGTCGATCTATAGTGATATTAATCATATATAGTTCCTAAAATGGACTTATACTTCATATATCATACTGCTTAATATAATAAAACTAATTTCTACTAAACAGGGACTTCCTGTAGGCCAGTGGTAGGAGATAAAGGCCAGTCGCACTTCGGTTGTGGGTTTGATTCCTACAGCCTTGTCCGAAGCGATGGGCTGTCGCCCGTCCTGCAGGTTGTCCTTTTTCTAAAACTACGTTACTATAACATCCCATCAATAATATCAAAAAAACTTCTATCCTTAAACAATACTAACTTATGTCCAACATAATCCATTCCAATCTTTAGTCCTATCCATAATACTGCAGTCCATTCTCATAACATAGTGAAAACGATTACCAGAGATTTAATACCATCGCTGATCCCCATATATCATAAGATATATCTTGTTGGACACATTCCAAACATTCAAAGGCCTTAATCTTGTACTCTCTTGAATACCCATTGAACCTTAGTGAAAACTTGAATGCAGTTAAAAGTTAACACTTTCCACATACCAAAATCCTCAAAATTCTATATACTCAAACCATGATATCACTTAGTCCTTATATCAATCATGAGCTCATGAATACAATCAAACATCTCATTATCTTCTTATCCTTTCATTATGCACTTATCATCTACTTTCCAAAAGAATCTGAATAACCTTTCATGGTTACTGGTACCATTCATCATACACATTCAAAACTTAAGGAAAGACAACAGTGTAACAATCCTTAGATGTATCCTTATTCCATGAGATTACTTATATGATAAACATGTAATCATTTCATTACATTCTTAGACCATTGACCGAGCTTCAACATTTCTTTCATCTCACATATCATTTGTAGTTTCTTCATCATCAACAACATAAATACTTCCCATACGACCATACTGATTCTCTTCAGGAGACTTTCCCTTAGGGCATTGGTTTTCATAATGCCCGTACATTCCACATTTAAAGCATTTAACCATTGTTGATGTCATAGCAATACCATTATCCTCATCCATGGTGTTAACTGAACCTTTTCCTTTGCACTTACTTGATTTGTGTCCTTCTTTTCCACACCCAAAGCATCTTCCAGTTCCTTTGAAACATTCTCCTTAATGCCTCTTCCCACATGATTTACATAGGGGAAATTGGACTTTCTTTCCTCTATGATCATCATGAAACTCCATCTTTCTCTTATTAGCCGAGTTAGGAAACTTACCAAATTTTACTTTATTGATCATATTATGAGATTGCTGATTCAACATAATAATGAAGTTTGGACTTCCAAATCCCATTTCATTATGAAGAATATCATTCCATTGTCCATCATATCCTCCATTATTGTGAATCATCTTGTTTCCAGCCATTTTCTAAAACCCAAAAAGAATAGTGTGAGAGGCAAACAACATAATAAAGGGGGAGTACCTTAAATATCTAACATCTTAGGTTTAATTCTATGATCGTTATCGTAGTCCTAGTACTATAACCTATACGTATACTTAACCTTAGGAACATCCCTAGATATACCGTAGAAATATCTCTAGGGATCTCACTAACGTTTTCGCATCCTAGTTTCCAAAGGTTGACTAAACCTTTCCTCTGATACCAACTATAGAGACCCGTATCTTGACGTACATTGACATTACATTACTTTTGCGGAATACTTAGTACATTACAAAAACACACACACAAGGACCGTAATAGTTTAGTGTCTTTGGAAACTCGGAACGTAATCTTCTAATCGTGGGGAAAGATCTTCAATATCTCCCATAAAGATCTTCCCTTTTTTTACCTAAAAACCTTTCTTTATATCCTGGGGAAAAGAAAACATAAAAGGGTGATCTCAAATTCTCAGTAAGGGTAAACAAAAGAAATATCAATCACATCATATACATAAGAACATAGCTTTTGGAAATCTTAACCTGCAAAAGAGCTCATAATATCATAACATGGGATAAATCATAGAAGTGAAAATGAGATCCCCATAATCATAACATGAAACTTGAAACTTTATGGCATGCACACATAATCATAGAAAATCATTTCTTGTTAGTCATGACTCATTGCCAAGACTATCTTAGTGGACAAAGTCCCTTTCTGAATCGAGTAACCCTCGTTTCAGTCCTATTTCACTGAACCGAAATAACCTTCCGTTCCAGCCATGTGTATCTCATGAGATATAAAATCATTACCCAATGCATTGGAGGGAGATATAGGTCCCACCCATCTCATAATGATACCATTCTTATGTGTGCCACAAAATCATAAATCATACATCATTGCATAACCCATGTAATACAAATGGGAATCTTAAACATCATGACATCATAAAACAAACCATATAAGATAAAGGAATTCATAAAAATATTTCCATCACAACATAATCAAACCAATGTAATTATAGGGATAAAAAAAGAACCCTTTTATTATCTTAGATAGAAAATAATTTTGATAAAATACATGAACTTCATTCTTGAGGAAATATCCTTTCTACTTCAAAAATACTTTTCCTTTCTTAATATGTCATACAATTTTAAACTAAAAGAAGTTGATTAAAAATAAACTTGAAAACTTTTAAAGGAATCTTCTTGGAAATACTGTTTCAAAAATCCATTCTTTCCGTATAAGTTAAAAAAACATTCTTCGTACTTTTGTCGGAAAAGTCAAAAAGTACCTCGTACGAAAAACGACAAAAGATTCCTTTCATACGTATTACTAAAAACTCACCGAAGGGTAAAAATGGATTTAAACAATTTTAGGTGGATGGAAATAATATTACATATTGAGTAAACATGGATGTGGATGATAAAATACACCCCAGTAAATACTTACGAATAAACAATCTCGGATAAAAATGAGATTGTGATATTTCCCTTACCTTAGGTCCGATTTGCTTTGTTCGTGTTCGAAGCTCCTGTATAATGGTTTAAATAATGTTATTGACTTATTCCAGAATCATACATATTGATATGATATCATATATGGTCATATTATTAGCTTCTTGTTAGTAATATTTCATTGTTACTTGTTACTCGGGTCTTTATAACTTTTTGTTCTTATGCGTGTTTTGTCGAATAAATTCTTATTCTTATCTTTAGGTTATAGATAATTCATTTATAGAATGGTATTAGTGTATTATATACCATATTCATTCATTCAATTCATTTATATAATCATTATGAAATTAAAATCATGTAGAACGAGTCGCATCACATCGTGGAGACGGTATTCCGTACGTACGCACGAGTGATGATATCGTTCCTATGATCGTGGAATTGTATTGGAGTATATATATATATTATTTCAGTATCAATATTACTTCATAATAATCATATATAGTTACTCATTACACCATTATACCCATCCTTGTAAGGTGATGGTGGAAAATAGATTACACCACGGCGTGGAGACGGTATTCCGTACGTACGCACGCGCGGTGATTTCATTTTTCCGTAGGATGGATAGAAGGTGAATTAGGGTTGTTTCATATTTATAATAACATATCAGTATATGAGTTATACTAATGTTATTACTTCATATGGAAACAACCTAAGAAGAACAAGTGGAAGAAGAAATAAAGATGAAAGAATTGGTAACGGTAATTACCTCTTCTTTGAAGCGCCTTTTGGAGACCTCCTCTTAGGGAACTAAAACTGGTCTTTGAGGAAGACCAGAACCTCTAGGATGTTGCTAGGGAAGTGGAGAAGAGATTTTCTCAGGGTTTGGCCGAGCTTGAGTGCTCAAATTGGTGTGAGGAGGAGGGGGAGGAGGTGTCCTTTTATAAGGGAGGAGAGGGGCACCTTAGGAATATCTCAAAATATTATTTTATATTAAAGTCAAAATCGGTTTATAATGGTTCTAAAGGGTCTTATTTCGAAGATAAAGTGGGTAAGGGTCGAAATCCTATCAACCAATAGGATTTAGACAAGTTTAGGGTATTATTTTAACCTTATCAATTAGATTTAACTCTAAGTTAATTAATTTAACTTTTACCGTGTCTTTTTGTTTTCTTTCACTATATAGTTAATACACTTACTATAACATGCCAAACTAACCCAAAATTGTTTATTATTAATATATATATCCTTATCTAAGTCATTTGGCCGAACCTTAGATTTTTAGGAATAAAATAACAATTAATAATATAATATTTGATTTAAAAACTATTTTGTGTCAATTTTGACACTATTTGATATATGATTTTTGTGAAAGTCATAACAGAATTATATGTTCGAACCAAGTTGATTAAATCAACACTAATATATCATAGTAACCTAGAAAATTAGTGGAATTGATAAAAAGTCTTAAATTACATTTATTTTGGTATTTATATTATCAATTTTGTCAATATTTCATTAATAAGATAATTACTGCATCATCTTTGTCTAATAAATAAATTAAATTATTTGATGTCTAAAAATTACAAATAAAATATCATCATGTAGGAAATATTTTTAGCTTTCTAATGAATATTTACAATCGAATTTATATTATGTATAACCCCATATTAAAAATGTTTTAGTGAATAAACATTGATTTTAACTCTTTTAACTCTTCTTTGAATTAAATAATAATAAATGTCCTAATCTAATCCAAGTGGGCCTAAATGATAATATTTTACACTTAAGGTTGTTTTTGGTCGAGATACACTTGTCTAATAGAATTAGGACATGTGTTAGGATAATATTAATATCATTCTTACCCTTAATTACCCTATTTACTTTTAACCGTGGTAAATAAAAGTAAAAAGTTACTATTCACCAAAAATTATTTTCATCTCATTGAACCACATTTTACTTACTGACATCAACCGTGTCTCTCGGATTTTTGAAATTCCATTCACAGATGCGGTAAAATTAGGTTTTATGAAAAATTCAGTTTTTTTAACTACCACTTAGTAGTTTCACTATTCATCAAAAAATGAAGGTTTTCAGAAAAATGCCAAAATTTCATCCTAAGCTATATTTCATATTCCAAATTCAAAAATGAAGTCTATTTTACCAAATTCATAACATAAAAGTTGCATTAATAAATTTTATAATTAAATCCCGCTGTTAAAACAAATAGCGTGTTTTTAAGAAATAATATCTATCAAAAGATTGACACTTGTTTATGTCTGGTTTAAATGTGCAATTACATCCAATGACCAACATTGTATTAAATTGTAAAAATATATTCTAAATATACTTTAAAACTACTCCAATTAATAATTTATCACTATTAATTATTTCGATTAAAAAAATTTGTTTTTTAATTATAATTTAGTAATTTTCACTATTCATCAGAATATGAAAGTTATCCGAAATGTACCAAAATTTCACCTTAGGCTAAATTCGATACTCCGAATCCAAAAATGAAGTTCATTTTGAAAAATAAGATTTACAGAATTTTAAAAAGTGGTTATTACTATTCATACCGGCTAGTTTTAATAATATTTTAATAGCATATCGTTGTTTAGTGAAACTTGGTATTGCGTATTACACACGCTATCGAGGAAGGTCGCGATTGCGTGTAATGCAAGGCAAGTCAATGATGCGTTTTGTGCAAGCTCCTTTTGGTGTAGCGTACAACACAAGACATTAATAAAATTAAAAAGAATATTTTTTATAAAATCTTGGGCTGTTACACTCAGAGTATCAATTTCATTACCATTGTTCATTCATGTTTAACCCATGTTAGAATAATTGAATCCCAATTAATTCCATATGACTAACTAAACTAGTTATATCTCTCTCATTTTTCCCTATTGTGACCAAATCATTACTCGATGCATTAGAGAGATATATCAAGGTAAACCATTATTATAGTATATAAATAACTAAATATTCATCATCCATAATTCTCATATATTTCATCATGAACAAAAATTTTAATCACTAAATTTTCATAACTAAAACCTTGAAAATATCATTTGAATTCATACGAAAAAACAATCAATTTTCACATAATCATAAGATAAATGTCTTTTTTCATAGAAAAATCCAAAAAAGTGAAAACTACTATAACAGAATAAAAATTATATAATTTTAAAATCCATACTAACTTGTTGAGCAATATTTATAATGTATATTTTCTGTGATTTTTCGAAAATATAGTCAATTATTAAACATTAAAAAACATTCTTTTGCACATTTTTTTGAAAGTGAAAAAATAAACCATATATAAAACATTGAAAAAAATTCATTTTAAATCCAATGTAAAGAATTTAAAATTTTCCATAAAATTAAATTTATCAACCATTGAATCCAAAAATAATAACATTTCAACATCCATTAATATATTCACAACATGGAAGAAAAATATTTGGAATGAAATAGATAAAATTAGGGTATTAAAATAAATTCCCTTACCTTAGGCATCATCTGGATTTACGTGTTCTATAAATAAAATAAATAAATAAAAAATAGTAGGTGTGTAATTTATTAAGAAACTTTATCATTTTCATTCCATTATATTCATTAAAATTATTTCATTTATTTAAATGATTTGTTTAGTTACTATAATTGTTATGTTCATGTTAGATGTGTTTTGGTCATTCGGGTCATAACATCAAAATAACATCGATACACAAATTGTAGTAATAGTTTTTATGGTAAAATTTACCAAATAATTATAAAATTTTTATAATTATCATATTCATACATTAAATTTAATTTTAAAACAATAAATTCATTACAGTTATGAAAAATTAATCATAATTATTTTAGGAGACACAAGTCTATACATAAACTTGAATGATGATGTCATTTTTTACATGGTGGAAAAAGAAATAAGGTAAGAAATATCATAATTTAATATAATAATAAATATTTTATAAATTAAATATTTATTCATTATTTACATATTTATGACCTTCTTTGTATGGTGTAAAAATAGAATTAGTCACATCATTCTGTGTAGGTGGTCTTCTATACTAAAACACGACTGATGTTATCAATTTACAATGGATGTAATTATAACTTGATGGATACATTAAATTTGTAGAATATTAATTATTTTATTAATATATTATATTTTTATTTTATCCATAATTAAATCCACCTATTGGATTAGGTGATGAAAAATGAAACACATCGCTTTCCTGATGTGGTAGTCCACACGTACGCACGAATGATGTTTTCATTTTCCATAAGATGGAAAAAGATATGAAAAGGTTTCTTCAAAAAAATTAATTACATATATGATAATTATTAATTTATATCATCATGGGTAAACAATATTTAAATAGGTATAATAAAATATTATCATGATATATTCAGTTAAGAATTATACATCTTCTTTAGAAATTTCTCCCCTAGATTACTACTTAATCCTTCTTAAAATGGTTTTTTGATGATAACAATACATGTAGGACATTGGAAGATATTTTTTAAGGTATTTATTTAGGTATATTTGTTGATAAGTGTCTCAAATAATGTGATTATTTTAGGGTAGGAAGTGTCCTTTTAAATGTATGTGTGGTGGCACACTTGTAAATATTTAAAATTGTAAAATATATAATATCTCATACTCAAAGTAATGTAGAAAATAAATGAAATATTTAAAATATCAGATGACTATGAATATGGATTCACCCCAAAAATCAATGTTCAATATGTTTTTAAAGACATTTAAGCACTTATCACTTACTTTTAACCTCTCTGTTAAATCTTTTAACTCTCATTATGATGAAAATTTTGTACCGAGGTTAAATTTCAAAATGAAAATTATGAAATTTTAAAAATAAAAAAATATAAATATCCAAATCCCAAATATTAATTTTATTTACCATATATAATTTATTTTATTTTTATAAATTAAATTTGATTAAAACATGCATGACGCAAAGGAAACAATTTTTTGAAAAATGAAATTTCTATACATAAAAATTATTTTAAATATAAGACAAGTATAATAATGATTTATATGAAATAAATTATATTTTTATATTAAATTTTAAATAATTAATCTTTTAAAAAATAAAATATAGTTTGGTAAATTTGGAATAATTTAAAATAAATAACACTTTTATTCATGATATGTAATTTGAAATACTCAGTTAAAAATATATCTCTTTAGAATAAAATAATAAGACTAAGATAAATTTTATTTTATGATAAAAAATTATATCCATTTTATCATATTAAAATTTACAAATTTATAAGTTAAACTTTTAATTAAAACAATTTAATACATGGGAAACAGTTTAGTTAAAGAAATTATTTATTTTTAATTAAAATTTTATATAAAATATTTTATTAACTATGATGAATATTAATCTTTAAAAATGAATTCTTGTAAATATTATGTTTGATTAATTTCATGGACTATCCAAAAGGTCTCATTCTTCCTCCTATTAATAACGTTTTTTCCTCATTATATTATTCATTACATAAAGAGCATGGGTTTTATTCTCTTATAGGTTTTTAGAATTATATTGTTGCTTCCAAAATGAGGCGATTATTCTATTAATACTTAACCCTGTGATTCAAATTATTTTATACCACAAAATCTATTTTATCTACAATTGAAAAAATATTTCCCTTATAAGTAATAATATATTTTAATTGATCTAATTCCAAGATAAAGGCATGAAGTTTTTTAGGTACATATTTAATTTAAAAAAGAAAGATATCATGTACTTGAGATAAACTCCGAGGTAAGGCCAGATGGTATGCAACTAAGATAAAATCTCCCTAAATTTTATATTTCCTAATAAACTAAAAGAAATTATAACCCTTTACCAAAAAACATAACCCATTTTCATGTAGATACTTTAAAGAATCATTATCTCGTATCTCATATGATAATTATTTCTTTAGGTTATTTGTATAATTATTTTCTTACTCTATGATTTCCTCATATAGTGGTGAGTAAAATTTACATTATCCATATTCTCTTCTACTAAAACTCGTATTAATATATTAATTTCAATAACATTGTCCAAGAGTGATGGATTTTTACATTTATTTCAATAAAATAAATCAAAAGTTTCAATATATACGCTAGAATTAAATATGATATTATAATCAAATCCCAATAAAAAATGATCTATATAATAAATTCCCTAATAATATAAAGAGCGATCTCAAATAACATTTTCCAAAGAAAAAATTATTCATCCTTATTAAATATAAATTTGATATTGAAAAGTGGTACACAAACTAAATCAAGTATGTAATGAATATTGAAATCCATTAACAAAACATGATGTACATATAGAGTCATGGTTAGATATAGAATTTGGAAGAACTCAATATAACCTGACTATCAATTTAAGATATATTCTATAATCTTTATCTAAATAAATTGGATCTCAAATTGGAAAAAATGAAATAATTTAGTTAATAAATCAATAGTACAAAAAATTGTATTGTTACCCTAAAATTTTTTAGTAATCCCACCATTAAATCTAATGATATATTCTCTCACTTCCATTCAGGTTCTAAAAAGGGCTGATACATCACCATTGGTAGTCATTAAACATTAACCAATTATAAAGTGATATATTTCATAGTGAAATCCACAATATAATTTTTCATTCCATAGGACAAGTAATATTTTCATATGTATCTATACATATTTTTATAGCTAGAATTTTTTTTATCTGAGATCCATTTAAAAATTACTTCATAAACTAGGGACAAGATATCTTACATGAGCTATTTTTATATTTTAAAATATATTAATTTTTAATTTGATATTATTGTACCATAAACTTAATGAAAAATAATAAAATTCCTTGTATACCATGATCTTCATCTTCAGAATGATTAATTCTATCGAACAAAGACAACTGCATTGACACCTGAACCAAAAGTGATGGAGTTCTAACATGCACAATTTCAAGACAATATTCATCAAATCATTAACCAAAAGATAATATTTCAAAAGAAAAATATATAATGATACATTATCTTTTCAACTCAAGAAATCAAATACCTTGTTTTATTTTTTATATGATAGTGAATTGTGAAATCATATTCCTCTATCAGTTTTATCCATCATCTCTACCTTTCATTCAATACGCTAATTAAATATATACATTACATTTTTTTGGTTAGTATATATTTGATATTTTATTTCATATAAAATATTCCACCAAATATTCAACGAATAAGTCACCACTATAATATCCATATCATATGTAGGGTAATTCAACTCATGGATGTTTATATGAAGTAAAATATATAGAATTACATGATCCAACTACATTAAAAGATTACCATTTTCCCTTAATGAATCTTAATTGTAGATAAAAAATAACTATTTCTTATTGGAAAGGAAGACACTAGAGAATTAATAAATATTTATTTCTATTCATGAAATCAATTATCACATTATTTTATCGAGATGTGTTTAACTAATTTCTGAGTTGTGATAGTTATTAGGCTAGATGACTATGAAAATATTTCCAAAAACCATCGGTAGTATCCGAATAATTCATGGATACATCTAATATTAGTATATTCTGATGGTATTGGACCATCTTTCTCCACATTTGATTTAATAGGATCAACACAGATATGATATTTAGAAATAATATTTCCAAGGAATAAAATCAATTGAAACCAAAATATATATTTTCTAAATTTTCTATACAATTATTTTCTATTAATGTCTCCAGAAAAATATTTATATAATGTTCAGGATCCTTATAATATTTTGAATAAAGAAAACTACAATCAATGAATTGTCCTAAAAAATTTCCAAAAATACTCCTGAAAGATCAGTTATTAAGATCCATAAATACATATTATTTAATCATCAATCCAATATTTAAAACCACAAACCCATAATTTCCATTCCTAGTTCAGAATACTATCCATGGAATACAACATCCTTCATCATCAACTGGTGATACCCAGATTTCGGACTCATCCCTAAAAAATTCTAATCACTAGGGATTTGATAAAAGAAGACATAGATATGAGGCCAAAAATACATTTTTTTAATTGTGATGTTATCCAGTATTTTATAATTAGTGTACATCCCTATTGAACCATCCTTTTATTTAATAAAAAATATCACCCCATGTAAAGTGATCGAGGGGAAAAAATAGTAACCAAGTAACACATTTAATTATTCTTTCAATTCCAAATTTTATACTAATTACATTGGAGATGAGGGTTTAAAATTATATAAACATTAGTTATTAATTTGACTATAAATTTTACTTCACCATCATAAATACCATTTTGATCCTAATAAAATTTATTTTTACTTATTCTCAATAGGTTATAACATTTTGGCTACTAAATGAGGATGTAAATATTTGTACTAATAATTAGTATTATGTAGATCAAAATCATGATGATTATTGAAATTTTATTTAATTTCAATTAATTTTATAAGTTAGGTAATGTTGGTTACAAAATATTTAAGAAGAATCTGAAGAGGATGAAATGATAAAGACCATGAAAAAATATTTTATTTCATGAGGAGTATTAATTATTAACGTAATAAAAAATATGTTTATATTTTACATGAATATTATCTGAAGAATGAATTATGAATTTTAAATTAATGATGAGATATGGAGTGATATTGTATTATATACTTATAATTAATAAATTTATGTTTTAGTGGGCCTTATAAAAATATATATCAAAATATTGAATAAACAATATCCTATTTGATCAAACTTATTGTGAGAGAATGATCGACTACAAGGAATATCCAACCAAATAATCTTTCATTGTAAAATTACTGAGTGCCTACATATGAAGGAGGAAATGGGAATGGATGAACACGAATATAGGTTCTTGAGACACCATTCTTTGGCATAATGGAATGGACTATCACTAGGTGTGTTTATGTTGTGTGGATTCAAGAGTAGACACTGGGCTACTCACATATGAATTTTCAATGGGATGGATGATATTATATTGCACATGGAAAACAAGAACTAGTCCAAAATGATACAACTAGAGTTATACAATTTAGCTTTATAATTTAATGTTATGAAAAAAAATCCACCATCTACTTCATTTTACCTATTCCTTTTGATCGAGGCACAAATATCATCATTAATCTTGGTCGCTTGAGGTTTTTCTATTTTCACGAGAGTACATAATTGAAATTGGTAAACCTTTATGTCAACCACATTATATGATCAAACAAATGAATTGGAATGTTCATAATTTTAAGAGGGTTTGTTCATGAATCTTTTCAAATTTAATATAAGTGTTGAACGAAAGAATATAACGATCACATGAATAAGAGATTCATCACAAGAACACCGATCCAATTCATAAATCCACAATGACTTACATTATGGAATCACATGAATAGGAACATATGAATCTTTATCATGTAATGGAAAACCTTAGACAGATGATGTTTTTTTCAATGAAGTGTCACCTGATATAGAGAAGGGATCATGGAATCATGTCTCCACATTAACATTAAATAATGAATCTAATTCATGATTACATGTTTTTAACACCATGTAAGTTTGAGATCTGCCAGGTTTTCTGATGAATTCCATCAAAATTGACTATCCATGAAGGCTATAAGAATTTTTGTGTAAACTAACCTATATAAATAGTGGTAGTGACCAGAATCCATGATGATTCCATTAAAATATTATATAGATATATCTTGATCATATAAATATAGCACCAACTTTTACTTATATGTAATTGATAAGGATTTATAGTGATTACTTCCCATGAAACCCCCAATACATCTATGTGTTTTAAAGAAATATATATTTTTTGACTAGCTTGGTTACAAAATTATAGAATAAACTAAATACCTTTCATCTTATCATGATGGATTAGAGTCACCATATGCGACCCTAGTATCACAATAGTTGATAAATGAATAAAACAATATTGTCTCTTGACGGATAGAAGAAGCATTTATGCATTATTCCTGTGAAGTGGATACCATGAAGCACATACAAATTCATAAAGACATAGAAAATTTTTAAATGATACATTTCATCTTTACTTATGTAAATTATATTCACAAGAACGAGATTAATGAACATGTGTAGGAAAAATTCATCCATGTGGTATTTTATATGTTGGTATAACGGAATTAGTTGCATGCATATGAACATTTTCAGGTGAACAAGTAGGCAGAAAATCCATCCATATGACATAAAATAATAATTTAAAAATTATGTGCCCTAGGGTTTGAAATATAGACTTTGAAATACACCTTTAGACAATGAAGTTAACTTTTATAGATAAAATTTATAAATCAATATGTGAGTGTATTGAGTTGTATAAGATTCATTCTTCTAAAATTTAATCTATCAATAATTTTGAGGGAATCACTTTGACATATCTACATGAGCCAATAACTTTATCTTACTCATGAATGGATTACTCACCGAGAATCGGTGCACTAAAGAATGCAATCATATATTGGTGATCATAAATACCTATCATAGACCAGAAATATATGAAGGTAATCGAATAGCCATACAAAATAATGTCAGATTTAATAAGGTCATGGCGGATTATAATCATCTATTGGTGTATAAGATATTAGTTAATGAAAAATATATCTCTATAGTGGAATAATACACATTAAGAATATGGTTGTAGTGGGAGGGGGGTCCAACCAATTGATGAAATATTGTGATTGGGGTAATAAACAATCACTGGAGTAGAAGGAGATGTTTGGGGGATCAATTTATATCTAATGATGGATTTGAGAAAAGATTATAACTTGTTTTTAATTACGAGGATAATTGGTTATTGAATGTAATTACATTTTGTTAAAGTGTAGAATCTATGTTACATGGATTATCCAATATGAAAAGGATTATATATTTATACCAAACCATTTAAATACTTTTTATTTGATCATTTTATTTATAATATTATTTGAGGTGACGATGGGAGTATTAAGAAGAGTGGATTGAGAATATAACCAACCATGGATGTTGGATGAAGAAAATTTATAAAAATAAAATGGATCACTATTTCACCCCTCAAACTCTCAGGGATCTCATAATAAATCAGGCTCTATTAGTGGTCTCAGTTCAATGTTCACCTATGTATGATCCAATATACTACTCATCACAGATAACATGAATTCAATTAACATTAAGACGGCCCCCACTTTTAATTGTGAGAACTATGAGGAATGAAGATATGGGATGATACCCTATATCATATCACTTTAGGTAGATGTGATATACAAAATATCTATGGTATTTCTACCCTATGATGACAATGCTCTGATGAATTTATTAAATAATAGATATATGTAAATGGATGGAAATGATCAAAATGATCTCATTAGGTATATTTATAATGATGTATACAATTAATTCATGGGAATCCCAACTTCTAAAAATATTTGGGAAAAACCTAAGGGTATCTATGAGGGAAATATAAAAGTTATGAAATCTAATCTATGAGTATGGAGAAGAATTGGTACACACCAATAATGTGGTGTTTTAAGAACATTTATTTCCTAAGTGGTGTAGAATTATTAGTGACAAATTAAATATCCATAGCGTATTGTTTTAATATAGTTTTCAAGAGGGATATAGTTAAAATACTGAGATTTCTACTAATAGAATGAAATGAAAATTGAAAAATGAAATTGTTATTATAAAAATGTGATTGGAATTAGGTTTGGATAATATTTTTTTAATGATATCATTTTCTATGTGAAAAAAATATATTATATTTATTTATTGGTTAAATGAATTTTTGAGATATATTTATTCATTTCCATTATTGTTTAAGGTTAATAAATATAAGAATAATTTTAATCCATTTACTTGTTTGGGATATTTTCATTTCATTGTGTGAAAGTTTTTGAAGACATTCCTTGAATTATTTAGTTAATAACTAATCTTGGATTGAAATTCCTAAACATACAACATAGTCACTATTCCATTCACACATATTTTAAAATAACTAAACAATTATCTTATTGACATGAGAAAATACAATCAGTTTAATTAGAATCCATGAAGAGGTAGAAAAAATTTCTTAATCAAGTTAACATAAAACCTCGGAATAATTTAAAAAACAATCATATTAAATTTAATTTATAAAAAAATAAATTATAAATCATTTGAAAAAAAATTATACAAAATTATATTTAGATACAAGACTCAAAAATCATAATTTTTGGGTAAACTATTCTTCACCCGGCCAAAAATTATTATACTTCACAAATGAATAGGGTCATTGAATAAGAATATGTAGATAAATAGTTTAAAACATTGATAAAATGGATAGTAAATTGATGTGAATTAGCTAGAATAGGAGGGAAATACATTTTCCTCTCCTTTTTCCCCATAGAATAATCTCTTATGATAATTATAAGGCTCCAACATATATAGAATTATCTCACTATGATACAATCTAGTGGAATAGGTCCTATTTAAAATTGTAAATCTCCCCTCCTTTTATTAGTTTGGTCTTCCACCTTTGCACCATTTCCTTCGAATCTATTTGTATCTTCAGGTTTATTAAAATTTTAAAATATATTCTATCTCCCACACACTGAGACAAGGGATTCGATATTTTAATACACCAACATTACAAGGGTTTTTAATGATCAATTAATTGACATAAACATTTAGTGTGGCCTCATCTACACATATAGAGTGTGAATAGTGTGCATAATAATGCATTATCATATCCATGGTGGTTCAGAGCTTCAAAAAGGTGAATTAGTGGAAAATTAACCCCTTCTCAACCCCTGAGGCCTTAATAGTGGATGAAGGAAAATATTTTGGCATTAAGGGAATCATAATATTTTAAAAGTGATTCATAATAGTCAGATGAGGTTGACCAAGTCTTCAATGTTTGTTAATTGGGGTTCTGACCCTCGACAGTGGAAATCAATTTGAGCTCCAGCTCGAGCAGTGGTGATAATTATGGGGTTTAATATCTGGTGTCATGTGCTCAAGAGGTGGGGTCAAGTATTGGAGTTGGTGGTGGGTTATATCTATGAATTGGGTGCATATAGGTTTATTGGAATGATAATTTATTAGTTTTAATGAATAATTCAATGTGCCGTTGTTGAATCACTCTGAAAGCGCAACATGGAGAAATGATTGTTTAAATTAAAAAATGGTAGTAACATGGTATAAAAAATGTACCATATTTGGTGGGTCTCCTACCACAAACATTGAAATAACCCCCATGGACCACTCCTCATATCTCTATGTAAGACTGACCATCACATAGCCGTGTACATGCTTTGTTGGAAACTCTACTCAACATGCCTCATGGTTGTGGACTAATAAACCTGATTCTCAAGAAGGTAGTCATGTGGTCCATTTGGATGGTAGGAATAGTAGATCCATATATGGGTCAGGTATCCCATGTTTTAGGGATATCCTTGGGTTAATCCTTTTCGTTGAATAGAAAAAAATTATATAACTAAATAGTTTCCCTAAAAAAATCATCAAATAAGTTAGGACATTTAAGATTCCATATTTTTATCCATTTTAAACCAAGTTAATAATTTTATTATAATTTGAAAAATTAAAATATTTAAAATAACAAAATTTTGTTACCTTTAATCTATTCTATTCATCTAATTGTAAATACAGATATTTTGAATAACCATAAAAAACATGAGTATTTTCATCAAAAAAATATTCACGATAATCAAAATGTGTGTAAATAATTGCATTAATTTATGAGTATTATAAATTATTTCACACTTCTATTCGTCTATTACTCAAGCATGAAAAATCTTAATTTAATTTATGTGGTCACCAATTTTGCAAAAATTTAATGATCAGAGTATTAAAATTTAAAAATTATAAATTTTAAACAAAAATTTCAAGCAACACAAAAAATATTATTTCAAATACCCATTATTAAAGGAAAAATTAAATTATAGTTTTTTAAGTTATCCCAATTAAAAATATATATATTATTATTTATTCCATTCAATATCATTAATTATTTATAATTTTACATGCGATTTCATGATTTACCACCCTTTTAAATATATTCTCTCATCACTTATGATATAAATTCCAGACTACATTTTCACATATCATGAGGACATACTAATTATCTATAACCTTAAAAAGGAAGAAATTTCTTCAAATTTAAAAGATAAATGTCATATAAAATCAAGATGGATTTTAAATAAAGATTCTAATGACTATGAGGCTTGATTATCGTAGGATTTAATGTTTTAAAAAATAAGGCTCAACGTAGGAGGTTTCTCTCAAATGTAAAGTGAATGATATAAATAAAAAAGGGTAATGAAATTATCCCCTTAAAATAAGATACTCCAAGATACCACCAATCATAAACTAAAGGTTGCGATCAATATAAATCATAATGAAGGATTTATGCACCCTCTACATTTTTTATAATAAATATTCTTTTTTCTTATTTTATTTAAAATTAATTTATTCTATTTATCAAACCCCATTGTAAGAATAAATTGAAATCCATTTCATAACCACATATGATCATAGTAATTGGATTAATAATGGGTTTTTTATTCACCCAATTCAAAACCCATTTAATCATTTTTTTCAAGAGAAGAAATTAATAAGTATTACAATGTATATATTAATAACCAATCTCTTCCCCAATTTTAGTACCCCCAAAAATTTTCATTACATTGTAAATAATCCATTTCATCATGAACCCCTTCACCCCCAACACAATAACATTAATATATGATGAAAATAATAAGAGTATGGTGGGAATGGATAAAAATGGATTGAAACATAAATCATTCATTACAAGGGAATACATGGGCTGTAAGGGATAAATAATGATTAATGTAAATGTTTTTTAATGGGATAGGTCTTATCAAAATATTTCTTAGTCATTTTATATGTGTTTTTACACTGTGATAATTTTTATATGTTTTATTTAAAGTTATAGTGGTTGGAATGACCCAAGATAAATCATGAAACATTCTCTATATAAAATATAAAATTCATGGATATAAAAAATTAATGGAATGAGTCATTTATTTCACAAAAATTGTTCATGGAATGAATAATAATATAAAATCAGTTCACAAGAATTTCATAATTTCAAATCCCAAAATAATTTTAGGGAAATAGAATTTACAAGAATCAATAAATTACCTAAAATCATTAGTTATCATTTCAATATCAATTCTTCACATTAATCAATAAATTATGTATTTTTATCCATAAATATTATGATAATTTATGTCTAAAACATGGAATCATAGGGTTAATATGAAACTAATGTGTCCTAGACAAGTCAGGTAATTCATAAATTCAATAGTGGAAATGAAAATTCTATTTTAAATCTTAAAAAAATTAAACAAATTGTAGGTTGTTTAAAATATTTAAAATGTGAACTCATTTTCTCATTATTCTTTAGTATTAATTTCCCATTTTTCTCAATTTGTAGTCTACCATGTGACTTCCATCCATTATTGTACTGTAAAATCATAACAACTCATACTTTTGTAAGAACCATTCCTCTAATGATCACATGGGGTAGTTGGAGAGGTAACTAAATACTAAGAAAACAACACAACTTGTTTTTCCTCTTAGAGGTCCCTTCCTTAATATCATTGGTTCTACCTATCCTTGTAGAAAGTAATCAGTAGAGGTGTTGTAGATTTTTGATATGGTCCATTTGTCATTGAGATAATCTCCCACATATATTTTCAATCTATTTTTCAATTTAATGTAATTGGGATTCCTTCCACTTCTTTATTTATATGAATGGAACCAAAATGATATATATTAGTGGCAATAAAATTCACATTACACCTAGAAATAATCTTACCGGACATCAACACCAGTATGTAATTATATAACATGACTTGGCCTCTAGGATGAACGTTCTTCGGTGGAATTTGTTTAGAATGTGACACATTATTACTTTTTTTAAATTATAGATTTTTTAAGGATGTATCTTCTAATTTCTTCCAGCTCAATTAAATAATTTTTTCATTACATTAAATTACATTCAAGATATATATCAAACTTTTTTAAATCCAATATACTTGGTACTCAAACTGCTTCGGTAGATGAAAAAATTTTCCATAAAGAAAATGGTAGTGAGTCATATATAAAATCCATTTTTATGCTATTTGGTATTCCTATATTATGTATTCAAGCCTTTGGATTCAATCCTGTCACGACCCGTCCTCGGGGCCCGTGCCGTGACTACCCCAAGCCCGCCTTCCATAGGCCAGGGGCTGGCGACTAGCACCAAGTCGTAAATCCCGGTGAAATGGGAAGGCATTGACTTTGAAAAGTAAACAAGCACTACAGAGTAAGCAAGAGAAAAAGTAAACACTAAGTAAAAACAGAGTACAACTGAAGTGCGGAAAAGTAAATGGACCAGTATAAAAACCCAAACTGAAAGTAAAGTACAAATCGAAAGGGTAAACATCAACTTTAAAGTAAAAGCTGCTACTTCGAGCTGTCCACTGGAAATCCCACCTGAAGGGTGGGTACAGATAGCTCATCTACTCCTCGGGTCCCGAAGTCCGCTCCGAGCACGACCCGCCCAGTGGTCCACCTCCAGGTACTATCTTGCTCTGCAAGCCTCAACCACGATCAACGTTGTCCGTTGTCTGCAACCAAAACAACGTAGTGCGGGCATAGCCTGTGCAGGGGTGAGTATAAGCTACTCAGTAGGGACCCCGAGACCCCCGAAGGTCTCCCAAAATCCACAGAGGATAAACCAAAAAAGAAATATACAATCACGAAATAACAACCAACACTGCATAGGTATATGCCCATACATATACCAAAGTCATCAATTCCAATACGCTCCAACCTCCGAGCCCAAGTACAACTCAGTCCACACAGGAAAGTATTCGTATTCCACACAGGAAAGCAAAACGAAATCCACACCGGAAAGCAACAGGATTCATCTCACACAGGTATACATCATCGATAAGGTAAAAGAGATGATCAGACATAGATACTAAATCATCTAAGCTAGGACCCACATAGGATACAAGACCAGCATAGCTAGGACCCACATAGGATACAAGACCAGCTTTCTTCATTGATTCATATATACTGGGACCCACATAGTATACAAGACCATTATTGAATCATCTATGCTGGGACCCACATAGGATACAAGGCCAGCACAGCTAGGACCCACATAGGATACAAGACAAGATGTCTTCATTGATTCATCTATACTGGGACCCACATAGGATACAAGACCAGTATTGAATCATCTAAGCTGGGACCCACATAAGATACAAGACCAGCACAGCTAGGACCCAATTAGGATACAAGACCAGCTTTCTTCATTGTCGCAGTCCACTAAAGATCCATGCACAATCGTCGTCGTCACAGTAGCAGTCGCAGTCACAGTCGCAGCCAGCACTAGGGTTCCCGCACACAACAAGCTCGTTCGAGAGGGGCCGCTCCATGAGCCGAGAGGCTGATACATCAACTGTCACAAAGTCCAGAGTTGATGTATCCAAATGTTCCGTATCACCAATAGGAACTCAACGCAAAAGACGGCGCGTCGATCGGACGCTCGGTCTGAGAGTTATTGGCTTTTTCGTCCCAGGGGCCCGTTTGGTTTTTAAGGCAAAACCAACCTGACCGTACTCCACCTACGTCCAAACCTCTGGAGGAGTATGCCAGAAGATCCGTCTCACTAAGAGGAACTCATCAAAGCTGACGGCACATCAATCGGACGTCCGTATCTCAAGATATGAGCGTTTCCGCTCCGAGGGCCCGGTGGGTTTCGTGCACGAACCAACCCGGCCGAACTCAAAGTAATCCAAAACTTTGAGTGCGATATACCGAATCGACCGTCTCGATCCAAGGATTGTATCGCCACTGACGGTTTGTCAATTAGAGGTCGTAGATCATGTTATGGGCAAAAGACCGAAGTCGATTCAAAAACGGGGGGTCCGGGTCCGGGCCGACCCGGCCCGACCCCCCTGGGTCGGCCCGCACTGTGTCGACCCGAACCGGGTCGACCCGACCCGGTTCTGACCCGGCCCGGCCGGTGGCGCGGTCCGGTGTGGCGGCGCGGCCCGGCACGTCGGCGCGGTCCGGCGCGGTGGTGCGGCCGGGGCGCCGCTCGGGTGCCACGCGCGGGGGGCAAACCCCCGCTTTCCTTCAGCTGGCGGCGCGGCATGATGCCGTGCCTTGGAGAAACCGGCCCCCCACATGGGGGACTGATTTTGAGAAAAACGGGGGGGGGGGCGCCTGCCCTCCTTTGTGAAACCGACCCCCTCTTAATGGGGGGCCACTTTGGCTGGCCGGGGGAATTAATTTCCCCCTGTTTTGCATCCCTTCCGGCCGGCCCGACCTGGCTGGCCGGTTCTTCCTCAACGGGACCGGTGAGGCCAGTCGCCATTCCGGCTTCCGACAACGGTGGCCCGGCTGGCCGCCGGTCTTCCCGTTCCGCCGCGGCCCGGAACCAGCCGCGGCCTTCGTCGTCCGGCGCGGTGCGACGACACCATGCCCCTCCGCCGTAGCCCCGCTCCGGCCGCGGCGCCTTCGGTTTCCTTAGACGTGGCGTGACGGCGTCGCGTTCTTGATAATCTTTCCGCGGCGCGGCGCGACGGCACCGCGCAAATATAGACTTGCGGTTCCTGCGTGGTGCGAGGGCACCACGCCATCTCGTTTTCATCCGTAAGAAATATTCATGATCAAAGGAGGGGGGGTTCGGCTGTGTTTGTGCGGTCAGGCCCCCTCTCGTTAGATGATAGCACGTAATCATTTATCCTCAATATTGTCATGCTAGAACCAAGAACGAGAATAAATAATTAATCAACAACAAACCCCTACCTCGGTTTCATGAATGATGATCGTCAACGACCCGCGGAAGACGCATCGCGGTGGTCGGTGTCACGGAAGAAGGACGTCGATGTCGTGAAGCGAGGATTCGAAGTTCTTTGAGAACAATTTCATCACGGGAAATCATCGCAGAAGAGATGACGCGGAAGAAGACGTCGTCGGTGTCGCAGTTATGGCGTCGCGGAAGATGATTCCCGAGAACGTGGCGTTCTTCGTCGATGTTCGAAGGTTCTTCGCGTGCTTCATCAAAGCTTGAAGAAGAAGAAGAAGAAGAAGGCTCCAAATTCTCTAGATATTGTCTAGAGAATTCTAACCCAAATAAAATAAGCTAAGGTCTTATTTTATTTACTCAACCAAACCTTTTTGAAAATTCAATGGTTTGAAAAATAAACAACTCCACCCATTTAATAACTCAACTTGTCAAGTTAATTAAAGAGGGGTTGTTGGGAGTTTAAAAAGAGAAGATGAAGAGTTATGCTTCGTGTGGGCCCCACCACACTTAATCCTCCCAAGGGAGGTTATGTGGATATGGATCCCACCTCTAACTCCCTTTGGGAGAAGTTAACCAACAAGTTAAAATAAAAATTTGTATTCCACAATTTTTATTTAACTTATTCTAAATTCCCAAAAACTAACTTTCAACCCGTAATAAACGCAACCTCGAAAAAGGTCTCCTTAAGCGAATATCGGCGCTGCGAGTTCATCGGTGCCCTCAGAATTTGATTCCCGGCACCGGTTCAAAAGTTAGAAATTCCCGCTCCTTCGTTCACTGAACGTACCCAAGCCAAACTTCGGAAATTGATTCCAGGAACTCCGGGCCTCGGAATCAGGTGCCGTCAGAAACCACGCTCTTGTAAAATTCCAAAGAAAATTATGAAAAAATTTCCCTTGAATTTTACGGGTCATTAGATTACTCCCACCTCAGGGATTTACGTCCCCGTAAAGCTTCAACACAAACTAGGGATACAAAGGCAGTAGAGCTAGGCGGTAAGCCATCTCGCCAATCCTGCTGAGGACCTGGAAGGGTCCGATGAAGCATGGAGACAACTTGCCACCTTAGCCAAATCTCCGTAATCCACGTCGAGGTGAGACCCGCATGAAGACGTGGTCGCCATCCTCGAACTCTAGTGGCCTCCGCCTCCTGTCAGCATATGACTTATGCCGGCTCTGAGCTGTACTCATCCGTGCCTGGATGACCTGGACCATCTCAGCCGTGGCCTGGACCATCTCTGGTCCCACAAGAGCTACTAAGATTTTTTCTTTGCCGATAAGAGAAATCTGGTCCCATCCCCTGGATGAACCACATTCTTTTCCTAATACGGTCAATCCTGACATGGATGATACTAATCCATACCAAGGATGACGTTGTAAGGCCTCGACGCTACTACCAAGAGATCCAACCATTACTCTCGCCTCCAAGGGTTGAGTCACACTGTAGGCATCAGTGTGTGGTAACTGGGTCTCCTCCAGTAGATGTCTCACAAGTGAGGGTCAAGTCAACAGTCAAAACTGGAACCTTTTAGTAACATCACAAAAGACGACAGGAATGAAAACATCACAAATGAATGCATCATTTATTATTTTAGCTCATAATACAAAGACGCTACACAAAAGCAACAAGGAACTATAAGTAAAAAAGAAGTATCCACTAGTTCTGCTCCTGTCCATCCGCTCCCAGAGCTTCATGATTAAAGGCCTCGGCTGTCTGAAGCTGAGCTCTCGCATGTCCACCTACTCCTTGCAGTCGGGGTGGACCTCCTGGTGGTGGTGGTGGCAACACCTCGAAGTGTCTCCCACCACCGGCTACTCGGCCAGCTCCTCTGCCTCGTCCGCCTGTACCCTGCGGACCACCGTGGCCGAATCTCTGTCTGGGAGGTCCCTCTACCGCCTGCTGCTCATCTGTAAGACGAGTCAGGCAGTCTCGACCCATGTGACCTCGCCCACTGCATGCGTAGCAATGTTTGCCCCTCACGTAGATGGCTCTCCTTCGGGTGCCCCGCACAACCAAATCTTCATCCTGTGACTGCCCATCTAATGGTCTGGCCCGCTTGGACATCTGCATCACCTGTATACTGCTAGCTACAGAAGACCCTGCTACGGGCCATCCTGCGGAGGGTCCTGTCACTGGAGCCTGCTCGGCGAGAAAACTCTCCCCTAGAAGGGCCCTCTCCAACACCTCTGCATGTGTCGTAATGTTGAGGGAGATCATCGAAGCCCTAATCTCATGTCTCAATCCCTGCTCGATGGTCCGGGCCCGGAAGAAGGGGTCCCGCACCATGTCTGTCAAGTAGCGAGAAAGGTCGGTGAACCTCGCCGCGTACTGGGCGACCATCAAGCTTCCCTGCTGCAGCTGAAGAATCTCCTGGATGCGCACCGCACGGAGGGTGGCCGGGACGAACTCGGACCGGAAGATGCTCTCAAAGTCCATCCAGAGGAGTGATGCCTAGTCGTGCACCTGGAGCATCAAGCTCCACCATCGTCCTGCTTCTGCGTGCAGTAGGCTCGCCGCGAGGATCACCATGAGGTCTGCTGGTGTCCTCACTAGCCTGAAAACTCGGACGACCGCCTCCAGCCAGTCCTCGGCTGCCTGGGGGTCCGTCTCCCCACGAAACTTGGGTGGTCGCTGGCGCTGGAACTCGTGCAGAGCTCCGAGGTGTCGTGCATCGTCAGCTGCCAGTGCTGGAAGCATCGGGGGCTTGGCGGGTAAAGGTACCGCCGATGCCTCTGCTGACAAGGAGCCCTGCACCGAGGCCTCGTCGCTCGGTGGGCTGTCATCACGCTCCACTCTCGGAACCCTAGTTGGATGCCGTCGTGGGTCCATCCTGAAAGAAACAGGTGCGCCACGGTCAGAACAGTATTCCTGGTGAGCTGACACAAGTAATCACAAAGAAAACATGAACACACAAGCAATCAATGTTTTTGTGCATTAAGTTGGAAATCATAAGTCAGGGTCCTGGTGTACGGATACGTCAGCCGCCGCACCAACACTGGACTCCCTGGACTGATATCCACACTCAATACGCTAAACATTATTGCTTCACATAGAAAAGATCAGAGTTCGCGGTAGAACCGAACTCCTTTGATACCAATTTGTCACGACCCGTCCTCGGGGCCCGTCCTGTGACTACCCCAAGCCCGCCTTCCATAAGCCAGGGGCTGGCGACTAGCACCAAGGCATAAATCCCGATAAAAAGGGAAGGCATTGCCTTTGAAAAGTAAACAAGCACTACAGAGTAAGCAAGCGGAAATGTAAACACTAAGTAAAAACAGAGTACAACTGTAGTGCGGAAAAGTAAATGGGAAAGTATACAAACCCAAACTGAAAGTAAAGTACAACTCGAAAGGGAAAACCGCAACTGTAAAGTAAAAGCTGCTACTCCGAGCTGTCCACTGAAAATCCTACCTGATGGGTGGGTACAGATAGCTCCACTAGTCCTCGGGTCCCGCCGTCCGCTCCGAGCACGACCCACCCAGTGGTCCACCTCCAGGTACTGTCTTGCTCTGCAAGCCTCAACCACGATCAACGCTGTCCGTCGTCTGCAACCAACACAACGTAGTGCGGGCATAGCCCGTGCAGGGGTGAGTATAAGCTACTCAGTAGGGACCCTGAGACCCCCGAAGGTCTCCCAAAATCCACAGAGGATAAACCACAAAAGAAAGAGACAATCACGAAATAACAACCAACACTGCTTAGGTATATGCCCATACATATACCTAAGTCATCAATTCCAATATGCTCCAACCTCCGAGCCCAAGTACAACTCAGTCCACACAGGAAAGTATTCGTATTCCACACAGAAAGAAAAACGAAATCCACAGCGAAAAGCAACAGGATTCAGCTCACACAGGTATACATCATCGATAAGGTGAAAGAGATGATCAGACATAGATATTGAATCATCTAAGTTGGGACCCACATAGGATACAAGACCAGCACAGCTAGGACCCACATAGGATACAAGACCAGCACAGCTAGGACCCACATAAGATACAAGACCAGCTTTCTTCATTGATTCATCTATACTGGGACCCACATATGATACAAGACCATTATTGAATCATCTATGCTAGGACCCACATAGGATACAAGACCAGCATAGCTAGGACCCACATAGGATACAAGACTAGCTGTCTTCATTGATTCATCTATACTGGGACCCACATAGGATACAAGACCAGTATTGAATCATCTAAGCTGGGACCCACATAGGATACAAGACCAGCACAGCTAGGACCCACATAGGATAAAAGACCAGCTGTCTTCATTGTCGCAGTCCACTGAGGATCCCTGCACAATCGTCGTCGTCATAGTAGTGGTCGCAGTCACAGTCGCAGCCAGCACTAGGGTTCCCGCACACAACAAGCTCGTTCGGGAGGGTCCGCTCCACGACCCAAGAGGCTGATACATCAACTGTCACAAAGTCCAGAGTTGATGTATCCAAAAGTTCCGTATCGCCAACAGGAACTCAACGCAACAGACGGCACGTCGATCAGATGCCCGGTCTGAGAGTTATTGGCTTTTTCGTCCCAGGGGCCCGGTTTGTTTTTAAGGAAAAACCAACTCTCCGCACTCCACCTGTGTCCAAACCTTGGGCGGAGTATTCCAAAAGATCTGTCTCACTATGAGGAACTCAAAAAAGCTGACAGCACGTCAATCGGACGTCCGTAGCTCAAGATATGAGCGTTTCCGCTCCGAGGGCCCGGTTGGTTTCATGTACGAACCAACCCGGCCGAACACAAAGTAATCCGAATCTTTGAGTGTGATATACCGAATCGACCATCCCGATCCAAGGATTGCATCGCCGCTGACGGTTCGTCAATCGGAGGTCCGTAGCTCATGTTATGGGAAAAAGACCGAAGTCGATTTGAAAACGGGGGGTCCGGGTCCGGGCCGACCCGGCCCGACCCCCCTGGGTCGGCCTCAACCGGGTCGACCCGAACCGGGTCGACCCGACCCAGGTCCAACCCAGCCCGGCCGGCGGCACGGTTCGGCGCGGCGGCGTGGTCCGGCGTGGCGGCGCGGCTGGGGCGCCGCTCAGGTGCCACGCGCGGGGGGCAAAGCCCCCGCTTTTCTTCAGCTGGCGGCGCGACTTGATGTCGCGCCTTGGAGAAACCAGCCCCCCCACGTGGGGGCTCGCTTTTGAGAAAAACGGGGTGGGCGCCTGCCCCCCTTTGTGAAACCGGGCCCCCTCTTAATGGGGGGCCACTTTGGCTGGCCGGGGGAATTAATTTCCCCCGGTTTTGCCTCCCTTCCGGTCGGCCCGACCTGGCCGGTCGGTTCTTCCTCAACGGGACCGGCGAGGCCGGTCCCCTTTCCGACTTCTGACACCGGCGGCCCGGCTGGCCGCCGTTCTTCCCATTCCGCCACGGCCCGGAACCGGCCGCGGCCTTCGTCGTCCTGCACGGTGCGACGGCACCGCGCCCCTCCGCCGCGGCCCCGCTTCGGCTGTGGCTCCTTTGGTTTCCTTCGACGCGGCGCGACGGCGGCACGTTCTTGATAATATTTCCGTAGCGCGGCGCGACGACACCGCGCAAATATAGCCTTGCGGTTCCCGCGTGGTGCGATGGCACCACGCCATCTCGTTTTCATCCGCAAGAAATATTCATGATCAAAGGAGGGGGGGTTCGCCCGTGTTTGTGCGGTCCGCCCCCCTCTCGTTAGATGATAGCACATAATCATTTATCCTCAATATTGTCATGCTAGAACCAAGAACGAGAATAAATAAATAATCAACAACAAACCCCTACGTCGGTTTCAAGAACGATGATCGTCAACGCCCCGCGGAAGACGCGTCGTGGTGGTCGGCGTCACGGAAGAAGGACGTCGATGTCGTGAAGCGAGGATTCGAAGTTCCTTGACAACGATTTCGTCACGGGAAATCGTCGCGGAAGAGATGACGCGGAAGAAGACGTCGTCGGTGTCGCGTGTATGGCGTCGCAGAAGACGATTCCCGAGAACGTGGCGTTCTTCGTCGATGTTCGAAGGTTCTTCGCATTCTTCGTCAAAGCTTGAAGAAGAAGAAAAAGAAGGCTCCAAATTCTCTCAAGATTGTCTAGAGAATTCTAACCCAAATAAAATAAGCTAAGGTCTTATTTTATTTACTCAACCAAACCATTTTGAAAATTCAAAGGTTTGAAAAATAAACAACTCCACCCATTTAATAACCCAACATGTCAAGTTAATTAAAGAGGGGTTATTGGGAGTTTAAAAAGAGAAGATGAAGAGTTATGCTTCGTGTGGGCCCCACCACACTTAATCCTCCCAAGGGAGGATAAGTGGATGTGGGTCCCACCTCTAACTCCCTTTGGGAGAAGTTAACCAACAAGTTAAAATAAAAATTTGTATTCCACAATTTTTATTTAACTTATTCTAGATTCCCAAAAACTAACTTTCAACCCGCAACAAACGCAACCTCGAAAAAGGTCTCCATAAGCGAATATCAGTGCTGCGAGTTCATCGGTGCCCTCGGAATTTGATTCCGGGCACCAGTTCAAAAGTTAGAAATTCCCGCTTGTTCGTTCACTGAATGTACCTGAGCCAAACTTCGGAAATTGATTTCGGGCACTCCGAGCCTCGGAATCAGGTGCCGTTAGAAACCGTGCTCTTGTAAAACTCCAAATAAAATTAAGAAAAAAATTCCCTTGAATTTTATGGGTCTATACAAATCCTTTCTATATGGTTTTAACATTTCACTAAAATACCATAAATATCAATGTTTGACAATTTATATTTTCCAGTTTTTAGAGATGGTATGGTGTAGATTTCTTGTGGTACACTCGATACTTTTTAAGAATATCATATATTATATTATTCAAAACATAGGTACCCTGGTCACTAAATATGGCTCTTGGCATTCAAAACCTACAAAACATGTTTGACCTAACCAAATCAGACACAATATTGGAATCATCAGTGTTGGTGGACCTAGATTGCACCAATTTACATACATAATCAACATAAATTAAATTATAATATTTTGAAAATAAAATAGAAATGACGAGTATAAAATAAATTCACATTCTTCATATAATTTTAAAAATTTATGGGTTATTTGGAATCTCTTGGGTTTTGAAATATTTTAGGAAAACTGAAACTTTTCAAAAAAAATTACAATATTTATGATCATATCTAATATAGTATAGAAAATAAATTCGATATTCTAATAATTATCTAGAATTAACATATGGTCCATAGTGTCTCCCATTAGAAAGTGTATGAAAAAAGATTCAAAAACAGATTCTGTTTCAAAATTCAGTATGCATCTTCTGATTACGTGGTCATCACTAATTTTCCAATTAAATGGTTCTTCCCATAAATATAATCTTGATTCGGCTATGATTTTATACTTTTATGAGATTTAAGGTTAGAAAATACATGAGATATGGAAAAATAATATAATATATCATTAATATATGGGACTTATCCCTCTTTGATGTCTTGTTGTTCGTCAGGTATGTGATCATAGTGTGTGATTTGTTTTTGAATTTATATTTCATCAGTTTGGGGTAGCCTATTGAGTTGATATACTAGTTCATTTTCATATTAATTTTTTCTTCACCACTTGATTAATATCCAGAAATATTAGTGTAAATCTTACAAGTCTTGGTTTGGAGTCTTCATTCCTTGCATGTACCTAATTGCTACGTGAGTATAGAATACTACCAATTTATATGCTACTAAAATTTACATGAATTTATCAAATAAAAATAAAAAACTAAGAATCCCAAATTTTGTTGTTGTTTAATTAATCTAAGTAGAATTTTATTTTCACAAGGAATATTTTAAGACATAGTGATAACCTTCAATTATTTTGGAGAGAGATTCTCCATAATTTGGTTTGATATTATAATTACCCAGATACTTATAGAATAATATTTCTTGATTTCTATTAATACTTATGAATAAGATATTTATTTTATGTTAAATAGAAATTGTTTCCGACGCTTTCTCCAGGGCGCGCGCGCATCCGTCCACGGGGGAGGGGGACGCGCGGCTTTGTTGCCCCACATTCCCACTTTCCAAAGGCGGGCGGCATTCGTTCCTTATTCAGGTACGTCTTCTCCTTGATCGAAACGAGATGATGGGATGTCGGTTCTTCCTCCTGTGGATTCCTCCTCAGAACTCGTCACCTAGTCCGGGTCTCCCTTATAGATTTAATACGTAGTTCGTGAAACTCTTCCCAGTGCCATGTTTCCATGGACGCCGGTTAATTACATTGCTTCTGTCGGGACATTCCAAAGGGTCCAGTCAGGGCAGCAACCTTCGGTCAGGGGAGTAATCACGTTTGAGGCATCAGTAGCGTGTCTGGATGATGGGGTACCTGGCATGTCTGTCTGTTATCCTCGATCACAAGGCTTCTCGAGGGAGTGGAAGCCCGAGGCATCCCACATCGAGCGCGGGGAATTACATGTCATAGACACGTATCTGAGGTTTTCCTCATCTTCCCATGTTCAACACAGGGTATGCCGCGAGTTTAACGTCTCGCAGAGACGGTTACGCCAAAGGCGTTCCATCCGAGGTTTTCCTCAGGCATCTCATGTTTATCACGAGGTAGGTCGCAAGTTTAACGTCTTGCGGAGACGGTTGAGAAGGAAATGGGACCATCGCAGGGGGGGCGACAGCGAAGTTGGGCTTGAGCCTTGAAAAGGCTTCCTACGTATCCCCTTGGCAGGGAATCAAAGTCTGCATAGTTCGGGATGGTGCCGGTAAACCGACGTGAATTGGGTGATGGGTGGGCTTGAACCTCGTGGAGGCTTCCTACGTACCATGCCTTAACACGGATCAAAGACCTCGTAGTTCAGGAGGTGATGATCGCAATGGCTTACCACTGGACCAGGATGGGACCCGTCGTGAAATGACGGGTGGGTGTGTCGGTGAGCCGACGTGAAAGTGGACCTTGGTCCAATGGGTGGTGGGCTTGAACCTCGTAGAGGCTTCCTACGTACCATGCCTTGACACGGATCAAAGACCTCGTAGTTCGGAGATTACAGTTTAACGTCATGCGGGACGATAGTGAACCCTGACGTGAAAGAACGACGGGGGAGCTTGAACCTCGTGGAGGCTTCCTATGTACCATGCCTTGACACGGATCAAAGACCTCGTAGTTCAAGAGGTCACAACGGCTTACCGCTGGACTGGAATGGGACCCGACGTGAATGAGCGACGGGTGGGCTTGAACCTCGTGGAGGCTTCCTACGTACCATGCCTTGACATGGATCAAAGACCTCGTAGTTCAGGTGGTCACAACGGCTTACCGCTGGACTGGAATGGGACCCGACGTGAATGAGCGACGGGTGGGCATGAACCTCGTGGAGGCTTCCTACGTACCATGCCTTGACATGGATCAAAGACCTCGTAGTTCAGGTGGAAAGTAGACCTTGGTCCACTGATGGTGGGCTTGAACCTCGTGGAGGCTTCCTACGTACCATGCCATGACATGGATCAAAGACCTCGTAGTTCAAATGGGGGTTTTGTCGGTAAACCGACGTGAAAGAAGACCTTGGTCTGCTAATGGTGGGCTTGAACCTCGTGGAGGCTTCCTACGTACCATGCCTTGACATGGATCAAAGACTTCGTAGTTCAGGTGGTGGGTCGCAATGGCTTACCACTGGACCGGAGTGTAGTTTAACGTCATGCTGGACGTAGGTGTGCAGTTTAACATCATGCTGGACGAGGGTGAAACCCGACGTGAAAGATGGGTGGGCTTGAACCTCATAAAGGCTTCCTACGTACCATGCCTTGACATGGATCAAAGACCTCGTAGTTCAAGTGGTTCTTGTCAGGGTCGGTGCTCACTCTAAGCCCATGTGAGTCATGCTCGGTGTGAGAAACAAGAGGTTGCAAAGACCTGACGATCACGTCGCGAAGGGTGCGTCCGTGAGAAGCGAAAAGCGGCTTACGCGTTGGGCGGCCCATGGTGTCGGGACTTACTCCAGGATGGAGGCCCATGGCGCGACAAAGAGAGGGAAAGATGGACCTTGGTCCGACAATGGGAGGTGCCTCGTTCCCTATCACGTCCTCCACTGACCTTGGTAGTGGGGAAGTACCGAGATGCACGGGTGCGATCATCCGTACCAAAGGTTAGGGGCTTACGCTCTGAGGCAGCCCTTCCCCTGCGAACATACACCACTTCGACAAGGAGGATCTCATTCCATGTGCGGAAGAGTTACCATTCCCGTGGAGACGAGCGGTGTAATGAATGCTCGAGCTGGGGGGACCCTTCGTGAGGGAGACGAGGTTGGGTCACAGTTTAACGTCATGTGTTGAGGACGTGGTGCTTGGAAGTTTAACGTCCTGCAGCTCGGACGAGGTGGGTTCACTCCACACCCCTGGGGCTTACATAACCGGTACCCTCTGGTCCTTGGGGAAGGGAAGGTACCAGTAAGGCCATGGTAAAGGGGGGTCGAGGGAGGAACCATCGAGGGGTCCACGTTAGCGTGGCTATGCGAAGAAGCAATAGCCGTTAGCGTGCCTATGTGAAGAAGCATTGGGCGAAGCAACGCTACGGGAGGTGTTGTCCATGGGACTTTGAAATCACATCGTGCAAACCTGGAGGGTCGCACGGAAAGAGGAATCTCTAAGCAGAGGAGTGTGCTTTGCGAAGTGGGGTGCCTTGGCCTTAGCATGGGGCATAGGTGGGAGTGGGTGGTGCTTCGCGAAGTGGAACAGTGTTCGCGGAGCACTGCCTCGCGAAGAAGGAGTGGTTCGCGAAGCAGGGTCCTGCCAAGCAATGTGCTTCGCTATGCGTAGTTATCCTGCCTTGGCATAGGGATTACTAGCATGAGTTTGGTGTTTCGCGAAGCACGAGTGCTCCGCGGCTGCCCGGGTTCCCTTGGGAATCCCCTTCCTTTGCGAACGCCCTTGGGCTTCGCGAAGGGCATCCCTCTCGGAAGAGGGGCTGAGAACGAAACAAATCAGAGTCGTCTCGCGAAGTAGAAATACCTCGCGGAGCTCATGATTCCCGGGGCAAAGCTTGCTTCGCGATTCGGGAGAGGAGAAGCCGAAAGGTCGGATTGTCCGTCCTCGGGGACTCAGGGGGAGTCGAGTATTTATAGGGAAGGGGCGCCGCGATGCAGGGCTCGCGCGCCGCCTTCGGAGCTTCGCGGCGGCTCGCGAACGTCAAACGGGCTGGCGGAGGATCACCGCCTCTGGTGCTTCGCGGCGGCTCGCGAACGTCAAATGGGCTCGCGGAGGATCACCGCTTCTGGAGCTTCGCGGGGCCGCCAAGGTTGGGACGCTTCGCGGCGGGGCTTCGCGGCTGTGCTTCGCGGTTGTGCTTCGCGAGGCAGCGCGCCGGCTGTCTTTTTCATTCCTTCCTTTCGGGCCACATTTTTTGCGCCAACAAATGCCCCCCCTCAGACTTGGAGCCGCGGAGGGCGCAGGGTCGAAGTCTGAGGGACAATCGCCAAAAACTGTCGGTGGTTCGCGAGGTGTCATCTCGAAGGGGGACCCGCGCTGCTCGCCGGGGCCGCGGGTCCGGACGCGCCGCGATGCTTCGCGCGGGTGAGGCGCGCCGGGATGCTCTGGGGTCGTCGCCTATAAATAGGGGGTCCGCGTTCTTTTGTCTTTACGCGCCTTCCTTGTCCTTTTGTGCTCTCGATTTCGCGACGCTCCGTGTACTCCGCGACAGCACTCCGCGAATCGAGCTTCACGGCGAACCGCGAGTCTCCGATTCCGCGTCCGCGCTAAGCGAACCTCTGTCTGCCTTGGCCAGACTTCGCGGCTTGGTCTCGCGACCGATCTTCGCGTTCCGACTTCGCGGTCGAGCTTCGCGGCCGAGCTTCGCGATCCGTCAGAAAGAATTATTTTCCGAGGGCCAAAGTCAAAATGGCCCATCAAGAAGCTTCCTTGGGGGTCCTTGCAGACGCTGCTCGTCGAGATGAGATGGTCAACCGTCCGGGTTTGGGGGAGATGATTCGGAGCCACTCGGACCATACTTCCTTGACAGACCTGCTGCCGGAAGGTCAGAAGGATTACCCGCAGTGCAAGAAACTGCCGTTGTACGGCTTCGGGCTGAGGGATGACGTCTTCGTCCCTGAGGCAAGAAGGGATGAACCAACTTGCTGGTTCAGGAGCACACCATGCCAGCACCAATGGTTCAGGGCGGCCGATGGTCATGCACGGGAGGATTTCACACCCGTTACCGCTGATTGCCTCTACAATCATGTAAATGTCATTGACGGGAGGCCACTGCAACCGGAGACGTCCCCTCCTCTCTACCGTACTATGCTGAAGGCGGCTCTGCAGGATCCGAAGAAGGGATGGTCCGATGAGTGGGACCTGCGCCAGGGCGGCAATTTTACCGACGACTGGGCCTGGGCCTATTGGGTAGGCGCCTCGTGCGAGGAGTTCGAGGCCGAGCTGAGGAGAGTGAGATTGTATGAGGCAGCATGGGCCTCCCAGTTCCACATTTACCAGCCAAAGCAGCTGATATCGGAACTGCTGAGTAGATGGTCGTCTAGGACCAACACTTTTCACCTGCATCACAGGGAGGTGGGCATCAGCCTGTGGGATGTCCACCAGATTTCCGGGGTCCCGATCTTGGGGGCCATGTATGACGAGTTCCTCCCCGTTGTCAGCGTGTGGGGAGATGCTGAGCAAATGCCACGGCTGGCGTCAGCGCTGATGGCGCTTGTCCCTGGAGAGGACAAGGAGGCCGTGAGGGACGTCCACTTCAAGAGGTGGTTCAAGTGTTTCCTGAACTTTCCAGAGAATCGAGAGTTACCTACAAGGCCTCGAACTTGTCCGAGGGTAGCCCAGCGGGGTAAGGGGCACTCGTATTGGCGGGTTTTGGAGGACATCCAATGGAAGACTTGGGGTTTCAGCGTCAGCACTGAACAACAACCAATAGTCAGGCTGGCAGCGTTCATCGTGGCTCTCATCTGTGGGTGGATCCTACCGGTGAGAGATACAAGCATGGGGGTACGACCCAGCTCGTTCATCATGGCATCGATACTGGCCATGGGGCAGTGGATCAACCAGGGGATCCCGATGCTCGCCAAACTATACAGAATGCTGCGGCGCATTAGCGAGGGCAAGAAGCCGCTAAGAATATGCGGGCCCTTCCACCTCCTGTATGGGTGGATCGCGGCGCATATCAGGGGGATTTACGAGTATCCAAACCCCATTTCGCCGCCGGGATCAGACTTTCGCCCTTCCATTCTGAACGCAGTTGGGAGCTTCCCATTCAAACTGGTCGTTCCGATGGTGCTGAATAGGGTGTGGAGGGCGGACGAGTTCAACTTTCATCCCTTTCCACTGCCGACGGGGAGGCTTACTGATGATGGACGGGGAACAGAAGAGCATCGGGCTTACCTCCTGGCCTTCCGTGGTGGAGTTTTGGTGGCTCGGATAGATCGTGAGCCGATCTGTGAACCGTACACCCCACACCGTTTTGCGAGGCAGTTCCGGTGCCTCCAGCGGCTGACCCCGCAGGTATACTGGGAGGTACGTCACGAGGAGCACTCGTGTGTGATGAGGCAGCTGTGGCTCATGTTCACACGTGAGGATGGAAAGATGCAGATCACATTGCCTCCACCCACCGCCGCCTTCGGCTTAGTGAAGGAGTACGCCATCAGCTGGGAGGCCGCTTATCCCGGGGAGATGCTGAAGCAGCCAACGATCCAGGTTGGTGACGGTGGGCCCCCTTTATCTCGAGGTCGGGGTCGGAGGGCAGCTAGGGCCGCCCGCGGCAGCAGGGCTGTCATGGCAGAGAGACCCGCACCGGCCGAGGGTATGGCAGCAGCGGCGGATCCGGTGGTTCCGGGAGAGCAGGGTCATCCGGAGGGGCGGCCACCGAGGGGATTCCGTCAGATATCCGCTCATGCTCCGGGGAAGCGGCTGCGTCACATTGACATGGCAGAAGATGCTGTCTTTCCAGAAGCTTGGGACGTCTGGGATGTCAACCGGCAATTCCTCAGCCCATCTGAGATGTGGGCCCACCTGAATCGCCTCGGGATGAGACTGCCGGGCATAGGCCCAGTCCGGGATGGATTCATGGTGTCTCCGGCGGAGGCGGAGCAATACTTGAACGAGCTGGAGGATTACATCCACTCCAGTGGTGTCCCTCGCCCAATGAAGGACCGAGTGAGGGTACTGTTGAATCAGACGGTCCCTCCACAGCTATCGGCTGCCGATCTGAGGGAGCGCTTCCCCTTGCCGGAGGAATCAGGGGATTCTTCTCAGGAGGATGAGGCTGGAGGGGGGGACCCGCTGGAGGAGGGCGAGGTCGGAGACCGAAGCTCAGAATCCGACGACTTCGCGGAGGCTCTCAAGGTAACATTCCGAACTTCTCTTCTTACGATCTGTTCTTGAATCCCTACGGACCTCTCACCAATGTTTGGGTCATGCTGGAGGAACTTGTTCGTAGGCCTCGTTCTCGCTCCTTGGCGGGTGACGATGCGGGAACTTCAGAACCCGCACCTATGGCTGCGTCCAGTTCTGCGTCTGGTGGGACCAGGGGGTCTGAGGTGGCTCCTCTGAAATCTCCAGACCTTCCAACAGTATACGGGGGGCCTCGTCTCGGAGTCCCATAAGTACCGGCCCAGGAGCAGTGCTCGGAAGTCGACCTTCGTAAGTCTCCTCCACCGGTCTCTTCATTGCCACACGTGGGCCATGTCGACTAACGTTTATGTCTCTTTCTGTCATACAGTTCTCCGACTGGCGTGGGCTGCTGCAGCGAGGCTGGTTGGGATGTCTGGCGGCGTCCCTCCCAGGGGCATGCCGGTGATGGTGACGATAGTCCCTTCACCTCCTCCAGCTGCGGCGCACACCATCACTGGCGGGACCACCAGCAGGGTCATACCTGAAGTCATCGAGGTGGACTCCGAGGAAGAGGATCAACCGGTCAGTCCTAGTCCTGTCGTGCCTGTGTCGGCGTCAGGTGTCGTACCAGACTCAACACCAGATGCGGATCCCGCTGAGGAATTCCTGCAGGCATATCCTGTGTACGAGCCTGCCGACCGCGCGGATTGGGACGAAACAGCCTCTGATGAGGAAGACAGCAGCATAGTCCGCCGCCGGTCGTGGAAGCTGATCACGCGCTTTATCAGGGACACTCCCCAAGCGCAATGGCTGGACGAAATGGATAGGCTTCACTCGTGGTTGCGCGAACTGTGTGCCGGGGGAGTGGATGCCCAACGCCCTCACGCGCTCATCCGAGACCTCATGGCTGAGAAGATCCGGGAGCATGATCGTGGGCTGAGCGTGGGATGGCAGCGGAGGAAGGTGACCAGCATCAGGAAACTCCAGGAGGCTGAAGGTGAGGTCCAACAGATGCAGATCCGGGCCAACGAGCTTTCAGCCACTCTCGATGCACAGTCTGAGCTGGTCTTACGATTGAAGGCCCAGCTGGCAGAGGCTGAGGAGCATATGGAGCAGACCTCTGGGAGGATGGCTGTCGTCCAGGCCGAGGTGGAAAGGGCCCGGGCCAGGGTTGACGGATTACGCCCCGCCGCTGCTGAAGAGGAGCGGGAGTTAAATCAACGGCAACAGGCTCTGGACGCCGTAAGTCAACAGGTGGCGGAACTGCAACACTCTTTTGGCGGAGTCAACCCGTCCATGGGGGAATTCAACCCCCGAGTATTGTAGCGAACTCGAAAGAAACTTTTATTAACACTTTTGTGCTCCAACTCTTTCTTTCTCCTTTGTTTTGAGTTCCGTAGCACGCACGATTTCCACTGTTGAATTGCCTTTTTGCATCCCTGCAATGTTTGCGGGACGTTTGACGACAATTCCCTCAAACCAGTCCAGATTCCTGAAAGATGGGGAAGGCTTGATCGGAGGAGGAACTTCCAGGATAGCCGAATTACCGTTTCTCCAACGTGCTCTTATGCACGATCGGGGCAACACCAGGGGCGCTGAAATCGGTTCAAACAGATGAAAATGGGAAGTGTGAATCACGATGCCCAAATTCGGAACACTGTGGGGATGGCGTGACAATAAAGTACAACCGCTAACCGTGGCGGACAAACGGTATCCTTACTGCGTTAGCCTGAAATGGGGACAACAAATGAGCATCGACCGCTGACCATATTCGCAACGCGGGATTTTATCAATTTGTTGTCGATCAATCTTTCAGGGCGTTGGCCCAGGACAGTTGGTGGACCATATGACAGACATCCATACTGTTAGGGGGTCCTTCCAGACATGACCGGTCTTCCGGAACGTTGGCCCAGGACGGTAGGTGAGCCGATGCGGCACAAGACCAGGCCGTTAGGGGGTTCCTTCAGACATGAAAGAGGAAGAGGGTCCGAATAAGGGGCACGCAAAGCATGGAACATGGAGTGATGGTCTGTCCGTACAGAATCCAGCACTTAGGTAGTTACACCACCGTGGTGGGAGTACGCCAAACTGGGCGCATTGGCCTGATCATGGATCATTCCTTCTTCCAGACAGGGCCTCTGGTGAGGGCCGGAAATGGGGAGGAACAAGATTTCGTGATTCCTGGGGCTGAACCCTAGGCGAAATGCCTGGGCGTCTCTACGTATCCCACGTGATGATGGGAATCAAGCCGCACGTAGTTCTGGAAGCGCAGTTTAACGTCGTACTGGACGAGGAGCAGCCTAACCGTGTTGGTACACATCCGGCCAAAACTACTAAGCCCACGTGAGTCGTGCTCGGTGTGGGAAACAACCAGTAGTGGTGGGAATTTCCCGACGCAGAGAGGGGCAGGTTGGGGCAAAGGGATGCTCGGTGACTACCGGCCCAATGACACTAACACGATCATTCAGCGCACCTAGATGCGCGAAGAGAAAGAGCCGAGTATGGTGGAGTTCCACTTGAACATGAGGGAGTGGAAATGTGTGAATCATGGTGCTCGAGATTCATATCACAATGATGGTGGCGTGACGATGGAGGATTACTGCTGACCATGTTCGCAACACAGCATCCTGTCGCGTTAGCCTAGAATGGGGACAAACAAATGAGGGTCGACCGTTGACCATGTTCGAAACACGGGACCGTGTCACAAATGTTGTCAGAGATCCGTGGGTACGTTGGCCCGAAACGATTGAAGGGCCCTTAGGTCCAGCATTCATGGAGAGCCCTTAAGCTTAATGTCCATGTCGTCCGAGGGTCCTTTTGGATGTGGAAGATGATGAGGATCCAAATAGCGAGCTCACGAAGCTTGGTCATGGGATGAGGGGAATGTCCCTGTGAAAATCCCATGCTTCGGGCTTTTTGTCAAAACACATCTGAATACGTCAACGAAACGTACTAGAGAGAGGGAGCAGATTCCTTTCCCTTGGGGAGATCTTAGTTTAGGGTCATAGAACTCGGACCATGGAACTGAACACCAGGGTTAGGCTGGGCCCGCGGGGAAATACCTAGGCGCTCCTACGTATCTCATAAGGATGAGAATCAAGCCATACGTAGTTCTGGAAATGTGGCACGGTAGGATACCAGTGCCAGGGGAAAAGGGGAGTGCGGACGTGGCCCTTGCACTAAAGAAGCGGAATTTGATGTATCTTCTTTGTTCTTTGAGGTGAATGGTTTTTTTTGTGAAGCGACAGGCCTAGAACTGTAGGTCGTGATGTCTCCACAAGAATCAAGCCGTGATGGGCGTTGACAAATGGCATGGCGCGTGGCCAGTACCCAACGTGATGTCCTCTACAGCGAGGTCACCACAATGCGGTGCCGTTTTTCGTCGTGCGGCCAGGACGATAATGTCACAGTTTAGGGTCGTATGATAGGACCAAGCATGCATTTTATCATCATGCAACGTAGACGTAGCAGAGACGATGCTAGGCGGGAAATGTGCGCAGTGTTATAAAACACAATTGACGGATACATGATCCCACATCAGATTGTACGCCATTTGGAGGGGGAAACCTTAGGCCGAGGGGCCTATACAGAGGTGAAACAAGGAGAGAGACTGGCTTCCTGAATGGGTTGTACCCGGAGACAGGGCATCTGGGCGGTCCTACGTATCCCATGAGGATGGGAATCAAGTTAAACATAGTCCCGAATGGATCTTAGTTTATAGTCTTAGAGCTCGGACCATGGGAGCCCCAAAGGGCGCCAGATTGCATCTTTGTCCCCCTAGCATGCAAAGGTGCACTAAGGGATAATGCCAAAAGTGTCGAGATTCCACCCGGACATGATGGGGTGGAAAATGATGTGAATCATGAAACCAACATTCAAGGACTGAAGGGGCTGGCGTGACGACAGGGGATTACTGCTGACCATGTTCGCAACACAGCATCCTGTCACGTTACCCTGAAATGAGGACTAACAAAACGAGCATCGACCGCTGACCATATTCGCAACGCGGGATTTTATCGATTTGTCGTCCGTAACCCTGGAGGGCGTTGGCCCGTATCGGTAGGAGAGCCCTTGGGCGTAGTATCCAGGCCGTTCTTGGGGGTTCCCTCCGGGTGTGAAAGATGATGGAAGTCCGAATAGAGGGGAACACGAAGCTTGACAAGTGGAAGGAACTTGACCAAGTTGAATCTGACACTCTTGGTCCTAGACCAGAGTACTCTTAATACATGGGTGAACCACTGCAGGGAGCCAAGGGACTCAACCTTGAGGGTGATCGAGAGATGGCAGATTCCCAGGGGAAGGGGGGCATGATGCCCACAACCTTGTATCATACCTACACACCCCCCCGCTGGAGAGGGATGGACCAAGTGGCCTAGGTGACTGGGAGATCAGGATATCTTCCAGAGGTGGGGCTGGACCCGAACCTTAGACATTCAAGTGATCCTACGTATCCCATTAGGATGAGAATCAAGCCACACGTAGTTCTGAAGGGTGCCTTTTAATGTCATGCAGGACAGGGGATAGGAGGACTGAACCTCATAATGGGGGTGTGCGTGGTGCAGCTATTGCGTACCCGACGTGAATGAGGACGTCATCCTACACTGCGCCACGCAGTCCTGTGATCAGGGTCCTGAAGGCAGGATTAGAGAGGTAAATTCGCTGAACTCAAGCTGGGTTCGGAGGCAAGGGGTCTTGAACGTAGTTCCAGATGAGAGTCTTAGTTTATGGTCTTAGAGCTCGGACCGTGGGTGGTGACAACTCCCGAGTAAGCACAGAGGTCAACCCAATCCCTAAGCCCACATGAGATAAATTCGGTGTGGGAAACAAGGGGGGGATCCTCATTGCAATACTTGGGGCATCCATTAAAGGGGAGTCAGCAGAGAGTTTCAAAGGACACCTTTAATGTAGCTTGTTCTCCCAATGCGCGGACGTGCACGGGGGAAAAGTACCAAGAATCACGAGACTCTACTTGGACACGATGAAGTGATGAAGGGTGTGAATCGTGTACCCGGCATTTGGGCTTAACGGGTTGGCGTGGCGACAGAGGAAAACTGTTATCCATGAAGGAAACACAGCGTTTGTATCGCGTTAGCCTGAGGTGGGAACAACAAACGAGCATCGACCGCTGACCATATTCGCAACGCGGGATTTTATCGATTTGTCGTCCGAAACCCTAGGGGGTGTTGGCCCGTATCGGTAGGAGAGCCCTTGGGCTTTGTATCCAGTCCGTTCTTGGGGGTCCCTCCGGGTGTGAAAGATGGTGAAAGCCCTGATGTGGGGATACGCAAAGCCTGGAAAGCGGGTGCGGACGTGTCCGAGTAAAGCTTGGCATTCCGGGTAATGAACCAGAGTACTCTTAAGCACATTGAAGAACCGCCGAAAAAGAGGGATCGACGAAACAACTCAGCAGGGGGGGGGGGAGCATGGCGTGGTCATCACGAGACCGTCGTGAATGAGGACATAATCCCACACCGCACCATATGATCCCCTCATGGAGGAAGGATAGGCCAAGGGGCCAAGATGGGATGAGGATTCCCGAGAGATGGGGCTGGACACGGATCTTGGACATCCAGGTGGTCCTACGTATCCCATCAGGATGGGAATCAAGCCACACGTAGTTCTTGAAATGTAGTTTAACGTCATACCGGACGAGGAGGGGAATAACATACCCCTAATAAAGGTGTACAGTATGGCGAAAAACCGACGTGAACGAGGACATAGCCTTACGCCATACCGTACAATCCTATAAGATAGGTCCTGGGCCGCGGCCTGGAAAGGCCGAGGGGCCTGGGGCTGAGCCTCGGTCAGGAAGGACTGACTGGTTTGTAGTTTAACGTCTTACATGAGGACGGGGGGCCAGGGGCCCAAGGAGGCCAAGGGGCCTGCGGCTGAGCCTCGGAAGGGGAGTCGTACGACACGGTAAATGATCCGGACGTGAATGAGGACGTAGTCCCACACCACACCGTACACTCCGGGTGAGGAATCCTGGGCTGTGGGCCCGATCACTAGCACCACCTGGGGGAAGTTTGTCACCTCAGGATGGGGCAGAATGAATCACTGTTGACCATATTCGAAACACAGCGTTCCTATGGTGACCCGTATGGGGGCAACAAATGAGCGTCGACCGCTGACCAAATTCGCAACGCGAGACTTGTTTCGATTTGTTGCTTGAGAAACCCTCGGGGGAGTTGGCCCGTATCGGTAGGAGAGCCCTTGGGCTTTGTATCCAGGCCGTTCTTGGGGGCCCCTCCGGGTGTGAATCCATCCACGAAAGGGGCAAACACCTCCATGGGGGAATGTGCAGCCGGGTCGAGGCTTGCTCGATGTGGGTCGGGGCAAAAGTGTGCACCCCACCATGTCTTGACCCGAGGGGAAGATTTTGGCTTTTGGGCTGGGCCGACGGATGAAATGTCCGAGCGTTCCTACGTATCTCATAAGGATGAGAATCAAGCCATACGTACTTCTTGATGGCCATGCGGTTTGGCGTCATGCGGTGAGGACGTGGGAGGGTAGAAGAACGGGAGTGGGCGCATGGTGCGACCCCCCGCAATCTTTGCGTGAGTGGGGTTGCATGAGCGGGGCCAAGAAAGCCGACGCCCTGCTACACAAAGATCCTCCAAGGAGACCATCCCCAGGGGGAATAGTGGAAGAGAGAAGCTTGGGGCTGGGCTCAAGACAAGGCGTCCGAGCGTTCCTACGTATCCCATGAAGATGGGAATCAAGCCGTACGTAGTTCTTGACATGCAGTTTAACGTCATGCGGGACGAGGGGCATCTCATTCGGGGATGTGTGCGGCACGGTACATGATCCCAACATGATAACGTAGTCCTACACTGTACCGTACGATCCTGTAAGAGGGTAAGTCGGAGAGAAACGAGGGGGCCTGGGGCCAGACCTCGGTGGAGACGGGGCCAGGGGCCCAAAGAGGCTGAGGGGCCTGAGGCTGAGCCTCAGTCAGGAAGAACTGACTGACTTGCAGTTTAACGTCTTGCAGTGAGGACGGAGATACAGTTTAAGGTCATGCGGGACCAAGTCGCAGTTTAAGGTCGTGCAGGACCAATGCAGTTTAATGTCGTGCAGGACCAATGCAGTTTAATGTCGTGCAGGACCCTCTCGCAGTTTAGGGTCATGCAGGACCACTTTTGCCCTAGGAAAAGTATCTCTTGAGGAATCTGTCATTGGTGGGAGGGGTTACACGCTCTCCATCTGTGGTCACCAAGGAGTATGCTCCATTGGGGTGAACCTTATGGATGATATAAGGCCCTTCCCATTTGGGTTCTAACTTGGGCGGTTTCCTTCCGGGAATCATTGGCGCTCGCAGGGCCAGCACCAGATCACCCTGTAGAAAAGAGCGGAGACGAACCTTCTTGTCAAAAGCTCTTGCCATCTTGTCCTGATGCCTTTCCAGATTGTGCAGGGCACGGAGCCGGTTCTCGTCCAGTGCCTCTAACTCAGCTAGACGGATCTCGGCTACCTCATCTGATGTCTGGTGATCATAAACTGTCGTGCGTAGCGACGGCAGCTGGATCTCAATGGGTAGGACGGCCTCAGCTCCATACACCAGGGAATATGGGGTCACCTGGGTAGAGTTGCGAGTCGTCGTCCGGTAAGCCCATAGGGCGTTGGGGAGCTTGTCCGGCCAACTCTTCTTGTTCTGACCAACCATCTTCTGCAGAATGTTAGAGAGGGTCTTGTTGAACGCCTCGATCTGTCCATTCGCCTGTGCGTGGTAGCGGGAGGTATGGTTTGACCGGATGTCGTACTTAGCGTACAATTTCTTCAATTCAGCTGCTTGGAAGTTGGTGCCGTTGTCAGTGAGGACGGCGTGAGGGACTCCAAACCGGTGGATGATGTTGGAGCTCACAAAGTCAACGACGGAACGGGCCTTGACCTCTTTGAGCGGAACTGCTTCTGCCCACTTGGAGAAGAAATCTGTAGCAGTCAGGATGAACCTACACTGGCGGGTTGTTGCCGGCGGATACGGTCCCACTACATCGAGTCCCCATACCGCAAATGGCCAAGAGTACTTGGTGGGGTGGAGGGGTTCTGGCGGCCGATGCAAGAAGATGGCGTGCACTTGGCACGCGTGGCATCTCTTGGCGTATCCAATACAATCGTGGATCATGGAGGGCCAGAAGTACCCTAGCCTCCGGATTTGATGGGACAGCTTCGGCCCAGCTTGATGGGAGCCACAGGAACCGGCGTGAACCTCTTGCATAACTTGAGGTATCTCTACTCCTTGGATGCAACGGAGGAGGACACCATCAAAACTCTGTTTATAGAGGGTCTGCTCAAGATTGGGGCCACTCTGGAGGGTAAATTGAAGTGCGCGGCGTCGGATTCGCTCGCGCTCGGCCCGGTTGTCTGGGAGCTGACCATTTTGGAGATACTCGACAAAAGGTGCTCTCCAATCGGGGGTCGTTTCAACCACTGCGTCTGACGAACCCGGGACTCCCGATACGGAGGGTCCGGCGGTGAGATGACTTACCCGCAGGCTATCACGGTCCTCTTGGGTGACGGGAGCAATGACTCTCCGGTGGGCCACGTGTATGACCAAATCATCTTGCTCAGGTTCTGCGAGCGATGCGGCTAAGCCAGCTAGGGCGTCCGCTTGGCCGTTCTGCGACCGCGGGACATGGGTAACCTCTGGCCGAGAAGAGAACTGGGCCATTAGGAGGAGGGTGTACTCCAGCAACGGTGCAAGCTCTGGCTTCCTGACGACGTAGTCGCCATTAACCTGTTTGATTACCAGCTCAGAATCTCCCTTCACATGTAGATGGGGTACATGGATCTCAAGGGCCAACTCGAGGCCGGTGATGAGAGCTTGGTACTCTGCCTCGTTGTTCGTACAACCTTCTGAAAACCGGAAGGAGTACGGCAGGACGGCTTGCGCCGGGGTAATGAAAACAATACCCAGACCCACTCTGTTGAGCTTGGGGTCATTGAGCCTTCTACCGGTGGGGCTCCGGGAGGCGCCGTCGAAATGCATTTTCCAACACGGGACAGCGTGATCGACCAAGAGGATCGTCTCATCGGGGAAATCCAGGTCCAGGGATTGATCCGCGGAGGTTGGATGGGCAGCTAAAAAGTCTGCCAACGCCTGTCCCTTAACGGCCTTCTGAGGCACAAACCTGATGTCAAACTGCTGGAGAATCACCGCCCACCGTGCTAGCCGGCCAGTCAGCATGGGGCGGTTCAGGATGTACTTCAGCGGATCCACCCGAGAGATCAATTGCACCTCGTGGTGTTGCAGGTAGTGTTGCAACTTCTGCACGGCGAAGACGAGCGCAAGGAAGCTCTTTTCGATAAGGGAATATCTGACCTCCGTATCGAGAAGCAAGCGACTGAGATAGTAGAGACTGTTCTCAGTGCCCTCGTTATTCTTCTAGGCGAGCAGCGCGCCGAGGGATCTCTCCAGGGCGGTCACGTAAAGGACCAGCGGCTTTCCAGAGACGGGTGGCATCAAGACCGGAGGTTGGAGTAGATACTGCTTGATTTCCTCGAAGGCGATCCGACACTCCTCATCCCATTCGTAGGCAGCGCCTTCCTTCAGGAGCCGAGAAAATGGCTTACACTTTCCGGCCAGGTTCACAATGAATCGGCGTATATAGGCTAAGTGGCCTTGCAGGCCTCGAAGCTCCCGAATGTTTCTCGGGGGAGGCATTGGGCTGATGGCCTTGATCTTCTCCGGGTCGATCTCGATACCTCGGTATCTGACAACAAAGCCCAGAAACTTCCCGGAGGTGACTCCGAAGGTACACTTCAGTGGGTTCATCTTCAGGTGACGGGAATGGAGGAAACTGAACACTTTCTCAAGGTCTTTGAGATGGTCCTGGCGCTGATATGATTTGACTACAAGGTCATCCACGTAGCACTCCACCAATGTCCCGAGGATCGGTTTGAATATGCGATGCATGGCCCTCTGATAAGTGGCACCTGCATTTTTCAAACCGAATGGCATTACCCGGTAGCAAAAGGTACCCTAGGGAGCCCTGAAGGCAGTGGACTCCTCATCTTCGGGGTCCATCCGGATCTGGTTATACCCGGAATAACCATCCATGAAAGAGAGGGCTTGGAACCCGGCCGTGGCGTCAATCAACAGCTCCGTCACTGGGAGTTGGAAGTCATCCTTTGGGCAGTGGCGATTGAGATCGCGGAAGTCGATGCAGACTCTAATCTGCCCATTCTTCTTCCTGACTGGCACAATGTTGGCGAGCCATTTGGGGTACTGGACCTCTTTGACGAAGTTGGCCTTAATTAGCTTATCAACTTCAGCCTCAACCATAGCGCCATGGGAAGGGTGCATTTTCCTGGGAGGCTGCTTAAACCCACGATGTTTTACTGGGAGGCCCAGACGGTGGACGACCACTTGGGGATCCAGCCCTGGCATCTCATCGTAACCTCAGGCTAACACATCGCGGTGTTGTTTGAGGAAGTCTACATACTGCTGCCGCTCCTCGAGGGACATGGCCACACTGATCAATGTGGGTCTTGGATCTGCCTCGCTACCAAGGTTCACCTGTACCAGCTCATCGACCGTGGTAGAGATGCCTTCTTCAAAGGCTGGGGGAGCATCCTCCAAGTCTTCCTCCCCATCCGTGGGGGGATTTCCCGCGACGGAAGATACTTCTGGGCTCTCAAAACCCGAGGGGCAGCTGGTGCCGGCTTGGGCAGCAGCGGTCATCACATCAGGAGACTCACTCGTCGTGGAGACCATAGCAATGAATGCATTTGACCCTATCCCGTCCGGCCTTCGGCCTAAGGGGCCACGCTTGATGATATCAAAGCAGTGGTGACGTGTCGGCCAGAGTCGGTTGATTCCAGCCCGGCGAAATAGACACGTATGGCGCACCGCCGTTGTCATGAGCTTGACGTCCCGGTACCGTACAAGGGTAGGAGATTCCGGGATGACCCGAGCCTGGTTGATGTTGGAGTACGAGGTGATTTTCCGCCATCGCTTGGATGCGGGAACATGCCTTCCTTGCGTACCCGAAACAACGAAACATTGTCCCATGTCGGGGGTCGTGGCCTCCAACCGGTGGATCGAGAGGATGTAGGCTTCGTCCATGCTCGCCATGGATCACTTGTGATTGGGGCGGGCTCATCCTCGCTGACCAGGATCTGCTTGTCCTTAATTTTGTAATAACCTGCATCCAGAGAGCGGGCCTCACAAGAAGCGAAAGGGGACGCGTCTCCTTGGAGCACGCCTACTCGACCGTTGAGCGAGTACTTAAGGCACTGGTGATACGATGAGGGGACCGCGGCATGCAGATGGAGCCATGGCCTACCCATCAATGCGTTGTAGGCGGTGTCCTGAGAAACAACCATGAACTCGGTGCTGGCAAATAAGCCACCGAACTGGGTCTTCAGGCAGATCTTGCCGACCGGGGTTTGCTCTGTCCTGTCGTACCCCTGAATCCTGAGGTTAGAGGGAGTCAAATCACCTTCGGACAAACCCAGCTTTCGCAGCGTCCGGGTCGGAATTAGATTGATTCCAGAACCCGTGTCAACGAGGCAGCGACGGACTTCCACACCGTTAAAGTGGCCAGTGATATACAGTGGGCGAATGTGCCCCTGTATAGGAGGGTCTTCATCTTCACCAGAGAACGAGATAACCGCCTGACATTCGGCGTTTTCAATCGTCTCGGTATGGAAGGCCTCCGCGGCTGCCACTTCCGTCTCGAACTGGAGGGGGCTCCTAAGGGCCTCGGCAAGTGCCTCGCGCATCTCGGATGACAAGAGCAGGGCCTCAAGGATGGAAAGCCTTGCTGGAATGCCGGATAGGTGCTTTAGGACATCATACTTGCGTGCCAAACGCGAACCTCTGCTTACAGGGGGTTTTTCGGCATTTGGAGGCATAGCGGGTCCTGCCGGTTGAACTGGCGGTCGGCTAGCACTGGGTACATCCTGCTGCCTGCTAGTAGAAGCCTGGAGAGTCGTCGCCGGGCTAAGATCGGACAGCGGAGGCTGGCCCGTCGCCGGGCGAGACTGACTGTGATACGAACGAGGCGGCTCTCCCCGATCCAGTAACACGAACGGCGGTGGAGGTAGAGCCGAGGGTGCTGAATGGGTCTGCGCGTGCTGAGATCTGCGCTGAGCCTGCTGCCTGGTCTCGGTAGCGTGCACGGATTGGTCACAAGTGCATGCTGACATACCTCGGTGACCGGCGCGATTGCGATTCCGCTGACGTTGACGTCAGCTGGAAACATTGGGGCGGTCTGCCTGGGGGTCCCCCTCGTCGGGGGTCATATAGGGCTTTACCAGCTCCACGGTGTTAACCGAAGCGTACCCTTGACTGTCGCTCGAAGAGTCATCCACCGCTGGGCGGATTCTGGGAGGAATGCCCATTTCGGGAGGCATAAAGTCGCCAAGAGTGCGGGATGACGACGGCACTGGCGGTGCACATTGCTTCTTCTTGCGTCGCCGCTGCTTGCCCTTTTGGGCAGAGGTCGACTGTGAAGACGATGCTGAGGCACCGGCTGTTTCTTCTGAAGGTTCCAGCTGCTTCAGGCGTGCCCGGATGATACCCTGGGCATGTACGACAGTTTTTCGAGCCATCCAGTTGTCGTATTTCTGGGACCCGCGGCTAGGGACCTGCTGCCACTCACCCTCGCTGTCACTGCCGATTTCTGATCCCGCAAAGACACCTGCCACCTGCGCTGGCGCTGGGCCCAAATTGACTATGTTGTTGTTGACCTGGTCCTGAAGCCAGTCTTTAAACACATAGCATCGCTTGAGGGTGTGGCCCAGGATCCGATGATAAGGGCAGTAGTTGGGGTGATCAGTGAGATGCACCTCTGCCGGCCTCCTGCACTCAGGCAGACGCACGATCCCTTGCTCTAGAGCACTTCGGAAGTAACCAGGGACCTGATTTTCGTTAAACGAATAGGTATGGTACTTTCTTTCCGGGTAAGGAGCCCTGGGGGCCTGGTCCTGTCGAGGGGCCGGAGGGGCCTGCCGAGGAGGCGGCGCCTAGTTGTCTCGCCTAGGTGGCGGTGGCGCATTGCGCGGGGGAACCTGTCGGTTCTGAGGCGGTCGCTGCTGGGCAGGAGCCTGTGCTTGAGGTGGAGGACCTCTGCGAGGTTGCGGGGGTGATGCCGTCGGTTGCAATTCCAACTGCCTCGGGGCTTCTATTTGAGCCACTGCGGCGGGTTCAGCCCTGGCGGCCCTCCTGGCTGGGATCATAGGGGGCAGCAAACGTGCATGACTAGCCTGTTGCAGGGCCTCCTCGAGGCGCTGGGCCTTATCCGAGAAATCTCTGAACCCCCCAGGGTAGTTCTGGGTAATCAAGGAGGGTACCAGCTCTGTTTTTATGTTCCCCACACACATCGTCAGTAATTGCTCCTGAGTCAGCGGCATATCGAGAGAATACGTAAGTCCTTTCCACCGGGCGATGAAGTCTGCAACACGCTCATCAGGCCTCTGTTTGAACTTAAAGAGGTCTGCGATGCTGGTCTTCCGCGTGGTGGAGCTGAACTGGTACAAGAACTGCCGGCGAAGATCCTCCCAACCGGTCACTGATCCGAGGGTAGCTGGCTGTACCAGACGAATGACGGGCCTTCCAACGTCTGTACAAAACATCGGAGCTTAGCGGCTTCTTGCTGAGCCGGGGTCCCCAGCATGGGGCCACACCTGGAAGAGAAATGGGTCAAGTGCTGGGGTGGGTCCCCTGTCCCGTTAAAAGGCGAGAAAGTGTGGTTCCCAAAACCCGGAGGCGCGGGCATATCATCCACCCACGCGGGATAAGGCTTGCCATCCGGGGGGACCGCCACCTGCCTTGTCTCCAACGCCTCGAGGCGGGCTGTGAGTGCCGCAATAAGGTCCTCCGGGTGGGGGTCCCTGTCTTGACGGGGATCCCTAACCACAAGCACATTGCCAGGTTCTTCAACACGGTAGACGGCTTCGGCTGCTCGCGGGTCAACTGGCTGGATGACCTGTTGGGCGACTGGGGGAACCCGGGTTGGGTTCTTCAGATTGCCCCGTCGCTCAGGGGGGTTTGGCGAGATGTATCGTGCCCTCTTGCCGTATGTTCCGGCTTCCGCCCTGTCTGCGGCAGTAGCATGATCAGGGTTTCCCGGAGGCATCTCACCGGGGGGAAATTGTTCCTGCCCCTGCTGCCCCGGCCTGGGATTACCATAGTCGGGTCGTCGCTCCGCGGCGCGTTCAGCCAAGAGTTCGTCGACCAGCCTCTTCTTCTCAGCAAGCTGCTAGTGAAACGTGGCCTTCTCAGGGTCTTCGTCCGTTTTCTGCACAGAGGCGGACGGGTCGGAGTGCTTGGACTATTCCGACGTGCTCCTTACCCTTTCCAGTGCTCCAACCGAGTTCCAGTGACTCGGTGGGTACATGGAGGCCTAGCAGGTTCCTCTGATGACGGGTAACTCTCCCCGACGGGTCAAGAAGCGGCGGTACGCCCTCGGATGGTAAGTCCCCATCAAGGAACTCAAGCTCATCTTCCTTATCCACAACGTCGGCCATGTGGACTGTGGACCCCTCTTGAGGGCATATCCTCAATGTCGCATAGCGAATCGGGCTGTCGTCGGATAGGGTCGAAGAGGAGAGCGGCATAGCGTCCCCAACCACGGACTTGCACATGGGGGGTTGCTTCCCTGACGATCTTGCGGTAGTTCCTTGAAACTCTGGACGCATTTTCGTTGGAGGGCACTCTGGTGACCGGGCGACTCGGGGTGCTGGGCCGCAAGGAGCGCTGCTGCGTCAATTAGGCGGCACTGTTTTCCAATCTCCTCGAAGTGCTCTCGACTCCTGGGGTACACTACCCGTTCCCAACGGAGGTGGAAGTGCGTCGCCCACAGGGTCTGACAAAAGCATCTCACTTCTTCAGGGGTAAGCGACTCGGGTACGCGAAAATTCAGCACCGATGTGGGCCAGAACTTCTCTGGGAAGTAGTCTGCTGCAAGAATACTCCAGAAGCTCCTGGGTTCATCCTCGGGGTTCGGCCCTACATTTCCCCACTCATCAACCGGGGGTGGCTGAGGGACCGGTAGCGGTACCGAGGCGGACCTCTGGGATAGCAAACTCGGCGGTGGAGAATACGGCGAGCGAGCAGACTGGCCACCGTACTCTGGGCCTTCATCTGAAGAGCGAGGTGACCTGACCACAATGTCACGATAGGACGGGCTAACAGCCACTGCTTCGGGTACGGGAATTGCTGTTACCGGTGTCCGGTCATGTCGTGGCTCTACCACCGTTGACCCCCAAAACAGCTCCTCGTGATCCCGAGTAAAGGTAGAGGGCGCTTCGGGTGACGGTGGCTGTGACTGCGCGGTCGAAACCTGCGGAATTCCCAGGATTTCTTCCTCCTGGATGTACCTGCGGAGAGAGACGGGAATCCGGTGGACCTCAAATTCCGGGAGAACGAGGCTGACGCGTCTGGTTCCTGCCCCAGTCCTTGATACGAAGGAGCTGGGAGAAGCTTCCATCGCTGAATCGCATTCCGCTTCCGAATCGGAGAAGCGGGCAGGTTTGATCTCCCCCTGGGCCTTCCCAGGATTCTTCTTGTGGTGGCGACGACCCGCTCTTCTGCCCCTGGGTGGCTCTTCGGGACAGGGTCGACCCCTATCAGGCAGCCCTGGGGCGGCACTAGAGTCGTGGCGGAGAGGGCCCCCACTTGAGACAGCCGGGGTGCGAGGGGCACCAGGGAAAATATCAAAGGGTACATGGGGAGGACCTCCATGAACAGTACCCACGTGGGCGGGGCCTCTGTTGGAACCGGTAGGAGAATGGGGGAGGCCTCCATGGTCGATGCGAGTGGAGCGAGGATGACCTTCACCCCTTGAGTTGCTGGGGTGAGGAGGACCTTCGCCAGTCACAGAGAGGACGTAGGGGGGCCCCCACGTCGAAGGACCGGATGGACGGTGCCTTCAGAAGGATGGAATTCATACCCTGTACAGCGGGTGCGGGAAATGTTTCCGCGCTGAGCATCACTGCCCCGGGGCAGGTCTTCCTGCAGGATGGGGGCAGCACGAGGCATGCCTCCATGACGAACCTTGGGGCGGGGAAGGCCCACGCTCTGTGGAGTAGTGGTATGGGGAGGACCTCCTTACGGGGTGGCATCACCGCGGGTTAGCTCGCGACGATCATCACCGGGGCCTGCAACCCAGAGAGTCAACCCGGCCTTCCCATGGGGCGGCTGGGGTCTCAATCTTGGTTGGGAGAAGGGGTGCCCCTGCTCAATGTAGGCGGGGGCTTCATAATGTACGTCGGCGGTGGCTCGGGCCACTATAGCTGTCGACGTGGACGCGGCTAGGCGAGCGTCCTCAGCCCGGGCCCGGCGCTGACGTCGGGTCAGGCGGGCCGGTGCAGGTGGTGCAGGGACGTAGTCTGCCTGTTCTTCCTGCGGGGCCGGACGGCGGCGCTGACGTGGCCGGACGGGAGCTCTCGCCTGGGGGTCCTGGGTCGGGGCCCTGAGCGGGCTGAGCCGGACCGCGCCTGCCTCTTCGGCGTAAGGCGAAGAGTCGTCAAGGCGTTCTGGGGATAGGCTCCCGAAACGGTTGAATGTCGAGTTGGGGAGCGGGGGCTCCCTGCGCGGCCTGTTAGGGCGGCGTTGACGGCGGGGCCTGGAAGCCTCCAGGTCCAAACAGGCCATATCCCTGGTCGGGATGACCCCTTGTTCCTCATACCTGCGCACGAGGCTGTTGATCACCCTTCGTTGGATGACCTCTGATGGGGAAAGGGGACGTGGACGTCCCGCATCCCGTGACGTGGCAGCCGTCGTGGCGGTAGTGGCGCCTTGTGGAGTAGCCGTAGTGGTGTTGCCCCTGCCCCTGCGCGGGCGAGGAGCGGATGGTGACCGCATCTCTAAAATAGCAACCTGGTTCCTGGCAAATGAAGGGATCAACTCATCAGTACTGAGAGGAAAAGGATTGACAGCCAGTGCCCCAGCGTTCTTCCATCCTCCATGTCTGTGAGAAGGATCCACGCCAACACGCTGCGGAGCGGAGCGCCCCACGTTCTACTACCCCGACTTCTGGTGAGTTCCACGACAGGCCCGCCATTTACGTGGCGGGACCAGGCAACGGATATCTGAATCCGGTGACACGTCAATCTACTGGTGTCTCGAACGCTACTAATCTCCATGCTTAGGAGAAGAATTTCACGTTGGGTTCACCATTTCTGTTTCCGACGCTTTCGCCGGGGCGCGCGCGCATCCGTCCGCGGGGGAGGGGGACGCGCGGCTTTGTTGCCCCGCATTCCCGCTTTCCAAAGGTGGGCGGCATTCGTTCCTTATTGAGGTACGTCTGCTCCTTGATCGAAACGGGATGATGGGATGTCGGTTCTTCCTCCTGTGGATTCCTCCTCAGAACTCGTCACCTAGTCCGGGTCTCCCTTATAGATTTAATACGTAGTTCGTGAAACTCTTCCCAGTGCCATGTTTCCATGGACGCCGGTTAATTACACTGCTTTTGTCGGGACATTCCAAAGGGTCCAGTCAGGGCAGCAACCTTCGGTCAGGGGAGTAATCACGTTTGAGGCATCAGTAGCGTGTCTGGATGCTGGGGTACCTGGCATGTCTGTCTGTTATCCTCGATCACAAGGCTTCTCGAGGGCGTGGAAGCCCGAGGCATCCCACATCGAGCGTGGGGAATTACATGTCATAGACACGTATCTGAGGTTTTCCTCAGCTTCCCATGTTCAACACAGGGTATGCCGCGAGTTTAACGTCTCGCGGAGACGGTTACGCCAAAGGCGTTCCATCCGAGGTTTTCCTCAGGCATCTCATGTTTATCACGAGGTAGGTCGCAAGTTTAACGTCTTGCGGAGACGGTTGAGAAGGAAATGGGACCATCGCAGGGGGGGCGACGGCGAAGTTGGGCTTGAGCCTTGAAAAGGCTTCCTACGTATCCCCGTGGCAGGGAATCAAAGTCCGCGTAGTTTGGGATGGTACCGGTAAACCGACGTGAATTGGGTGATGGGTGGGCTTGAACCTCGTGGAGGATTCCTACGTACCATGCCTTAACACGGATAAAAGACCTCGTAGTTCAGGAGGTGATGATCGCAATGGCTTACCACTGGACCAGGATGGGACCCGTCGTGAAATGACGGGTGGGTGTGTCGGTGAGCCGACGTGAAAGTGGACCTTGGTCCAATGGGTGGTGGGCTTGAACCTCGTAGAGGCTTCCTACGTACCATGCCTTGACACGGATCAAAGACCTCGTAGTTCAGAGAATACAGTTTAACGTCATGCGGGACGATAGTGAACCCTGACGTGAAAGAACGACGGGTGAGCTTGAACCTCGTGGAGGCTTCCTACGTACCATGCCTTGACACGGATCAAAGACCTCGTAGTTTAAGAGGTCACAACGGCTTACCGCAGGACTGGAATGGGACCCGACGTGAATGAGCGATGGGTGGGCTTGAACCTCGTGGAGGCTTCCTACGTACCATGCCTTCACATGGATCAAAGACCTCGTAGTTCAGGTGGTCACAACGGCTTACCGCTGGACTGGAATGGGACCCGACGTGAATGAGTGACGGGTGGGCTTGAACCTCGTGGTGGCTTCCTACGTACCATGCCTTGACATGGATCAAAGACCTCGTAGTTCAGGTGGAAAGTAGACCTTGGTCCACTGATGGTGGGCTTGAACCTCGTGGAGGCTTCCTACGTACCATGCCTTGACATGGATCAAAGACCTCGTAGTTCAAATGGGGGTTTTGTCGGTAAAAAGACATGAAAGCAGACCTTGGTCTGCTAATGGTGGGCTTGAACCTCGTGGAGGCTTCCTACGTACCATGCCTTGAAATGGATCAAAGAATTCGTAGTTCAGGTGGTGGGTCGCAATGGCTTACCACTGGACCGGAGTGTAGTTTAACGTCATGCTGGACGTAGGTGTGCAGTTTAACGTCATGCTGGACGAGGGTGAAACCCGACGTGAAAGACGGGTGGGCTTGAACCTCATAGAGGCTTCCTACGTACCATGCCTTGACATGGATCAAAGACCTCGTAGTTCAAGTGGTTCTTGTCAGGGTCGGTGCTCACTCTAAGCCCACGTGAGTCATGCTCGGTGTGAGAAACAAGAGGTTGCAAAGACCTGACGATCACGTCGCGAAGGGTGCGTCCGTGAGAATCGAAAAGGTGCTTACGCGTTGGGCGGCCCATGGTGTCGGGACTTACTCCAGGATGGAGGCCCATGGCACGACAAAGCGCGGGAAAGATGGACCTTGGTCCGACAATGGGAGGTGCCTCGTTCCCTATCACGTCCTCCACTGACCTTGGTAGTGGGGAAGTACCGAGATGCACGGGTGCGATCATCCGTACCAAAGGTTAGGGGCTTACGCTCTGAGGCAGCCCTTCCCCTGCGAACATACACCACTCCGACAAGGAGGATCTCATTCCATGTGCGGAAGAGTTACCATTCCCGTGGAGACGAGCGGTGTAATGAATGCTCGAGCTGGGGGGACCCTTCGTGAGGGAGACAAGGTTGGGTCACAGTTTAACGTCATGTGTTGAGGACGTGGTGCTTGGCAGTTTAACGTCCTGCAGCTCGGACGAGGTGGGTTCACTCCACACCCCTAGGGCTTATATAACCGGTACCCTCTGGTCCTTGGGGAAGGAAAGGTACCAGTAAGGCCATGGTAAAGGGGGGTCGAGGGAGGAACCATCGAGGGGTCCACGTTAGCGTGGCTATGCGAAGAAGCAATAGCCGTTAGCGTGCCTATGCGAAGAAGCATTGGGCGAAGCAACGCTACGGGAGGTGTTGTCCATGGGACTTTGAAATCACATCGTGCAAACCTGGAGGGTCACACGGAAAGAGGAATCGCTAAGCAGAGGAGTGTGCTTTGCGAAGTGGGGTGCCTTGGCCTTAGCATGGGGCATAGGTGGGAGTGGGTGGTGCTTCGCGAAGTGGAACAGTGTTCGCGGAGCACTGCCTCGCGAAGAAGGAGTGGTTCGCGAAGCAGGGTCCTGCCAAGCAATGTGCTTCGCGATGCGTAGTTATCCTGCCTTGGCATAGGGATTACTAGCATGGGTTGGGTGTTTCGCGAAGCACGAGTGCTCCGCAGCTGCCCGGGTTCCCTTGGGAATCCCCTTCCTTTGCGAACGCCCTTGGGCTTCGCGAAGGGCATCCCTCTCAGAAGCGGGGCTCAGAACGAAACAAATCAGAGTCGTCTCGCGAAGTAGAAATACCTCGCGGAGCTCATGATTCCCGGGGCAAAGCTTGCTTCGCGATTCGGGAGAGGATAAGTCGAAAGGTCGGATTGTCCGTCCTCGGGGACTCAGGGGGAGTCGATTATTTATAGGGAAGGGGCGCCGCGATGCAGGGCTCGCGCGCCGCCTTCGGAGCTTCGCGGCGGCTCGCGAACGTCAAACGGGCTGGCGGAGGATCACCGCCTCTGGTGCTTCGCGGCGGCTCGCGAACGTCAAACGGGCTCGCGGAGGATCACCGCTTCTGGAGCTTCGCGGGGCTGCCAAGGTTGGGACGCTTCGCGGCGGGGCTTCGCGGCTGTGCTTCGCGGCTGTGCTTCGCGAGGCAGCGCGCCGGCTGTCTTTTTCGTTCCTTCCTTTCGGGCCACATTTTTGGCGCCAACAGAAATGTTTTTCCAATAGCATACATAGTACGTAACAATAGTTTCCCTTGAAATCATACATTTCAAATTACTTTGAGTAATAAAATAAAATAAAATAAAAATAGTATTGTTTTAAATGTTAGTTAATGCATAGTTGTTGTATTTTCGGGAGTGAACATATCTAATTACAATATAACTGCACATGTTTGTTAATTTTTTTTAAATTTATCAAATAATATTTTATACATTTATCCAAAAAATAGAGGCTATAAATAATAATGAATCTGATATCAGGTATAATATATTTTAATATTCTTTAAAATGTTGGTTTACTGCCTATTGATGGAGAACAGTTTTTAAATATAGTTTTTGTAACATTTATATTTTATATTTTAAATAAATAAATAAATTTCTTCTTTAGAAGTGAGACAAAAAAATTTAATTTTTTTAAATTATTGGTATTTTTCTAATAATGTTCATTTTTAATGCATAGTTCAAAATATTACATTTTAAGTCAAAACTGTATTTTCACCTGATTTATTCATATGTATAGATTTTATTTTTAATTGGATTTAAAGTGTAATTATATTATGTTTTTATCATTTAATCCATATTTTTCATTGTATATAACTTCACGTTGAAATTGGACATAAACACATGTCAATCGTTTTATAGTTTTTACTTCTTAAAAACTATCTTGTTGGTTTTGACGATAGAAATTAATTTTAAATTAATTACAGAATATTATGTGTATTGAATTTTTAAAAATTTATTCCATATTTGTATTTATGAGGTCCAACTATTGTATATAAGAAACACTTATATTTATACATTATTAAAAGTAACTTCAGTAAATACGTTATTTACCATATGTAAAAGGTAAATCTGGTAAATAAGGGTAATAATTAATATTATAATAAGATTAAACTACCCTAAAACTTTCCCAAATACTATTTTAAGATACAGGTAAGACCATGGTCATACTTGGGTCGATCCGGGGACCCAATGGAGCCACTTGGATTTGAAAATGACATTTTATAATAATTAATTTAATGTAATGAAAAATTTAACACAAACATGTATCTTTTAGTGTAGTTTTTATATTTGGTTATATAAGTTATATTTTTGACTATAGATAGACATTTAAAATATTAAATGATTTAGTTCATCAGGGTAATATTTTATAATTTTTATAGATTGAATAAATAAATTATTTATGGCACAATGGTGAGGTAGGGATTACATTATTAATGAATGATTTAAATAATTGAGATTATAAATTTTAAACTAAATTTGTTTTGAAACTTTTTATGAAATACACAAATTTTTGAGTAGATTGTGAATTTTTATCATTTAATTAAATGATTTCTTCCAAAATATTAATATTTTAATTGATTTTTAAAAAATTAATGACATGAATAGTATAAAAATAGACAAAAAAGTGTTATTTAAAAAATATTTTTTTATTAAATTATATATTAGTCCTAAAAAATATTTATTTTAAAATATAGTCCTAAAAATATATGATTAGCCCAAATGACTTAGAAAATGTTTAAAATTTCAATAATTAACCCCTTGTGGTTTGATTGTCATTTTTGGGTAACTATATTAACCATATATAATATGATTATACAAGATGAGAAGGTAAGAGATAAATTTGTTAACTAAGGGTTAAGGATAAATAACAACGTTAAATTTGAAAAAAAAAACTTGTATAAAACTAATAAGTTGATATTATATCGAACAATATTCACATTATCTAAGAGTTAAAAGAGTTGGGGTCTTTTGGAAATCAAAATTTAGTTTATAATAAAATAATCATTCAAGACATTCTAAAGTGCCTCTCCTTACTCTTATAAATGGGCACAACCTATAACCCATTACTCACACCTCTCATTCCTATTAGATCATCCAGAAACTTCTCCAATCAGCTATTGAAATTCTTGTAATCCTTCTAAAAGCCTTTCCCTAGTAAAAAACCATTCAAGAAAGCCTTTTGTTTCAAACCAAAGGGGGTTAACTGATTTAGAGGAAACGTCTTCTCTAAAGTTATTTTCATTTATTAAGCTTCCTCACTCTATATTCTTTAATTATTACATGATTACATAAAAATAGTATACTCAATATAATAGGATGTTTTTATGATAAGTATTTTGACTACACTTACACACACCTATATTTGATGGGTACAGAATATATTGTTTATGTGGATGGTGAACTACTACCTCACTAAAAGATGATTATTCAATATTCTCCTACCACCTATTATAGAGAGAATTATAATGGAACTGTACTCATATATGATATTAAATATTTATTTTACCCTTATTTTCCCGTAATTATAATTACGATCATACCTTTATTCTTATCATGTAATATAAATATGATAATTTAATTTGAGGAAGTGCGGACTACCACCACCTCAAAATGATTAGAATCATTTACACTATACATGGAATGTATAAAGGATGTAAATAATGATCATACATAAAATATAAAACATTTATATTTTACTTGAATTATAATATACCTAGGTATCATTATGTTTTAATTCTTTTAAAAATGAAATAGTAATGAAAATAGTGTTCATGAGTGCGTATGGATTATCGTTTCACCAAACGGTGTATTTCATTTAATATAACCAAATGATATGGACTATTATAAATACATATATACTGGATATACATGATATATATTATATTTAACTCATGAATATCATTTTGAAGATAATGTACTTTTGACCCCATGGACAAATTGTAATTATAATAAATTTATTACCGACTCTTGCACCAAACATCGACAAAACAACCGATATAAAAATGAATAGTTTTATGATTGTTATAGAAAGGTAATAAGTGATAAAAAAGTAATAATAAACTTTTAAAAGGTTTTTATGCAAGTATAAATCAACATAATCTTCTTATTCATAGAGATAAATAATGGACAAGACAAGTTGGACACAAGGTAATTGACTTCTTTTCAATCCCCATTATTTAAGGCATATTTTGATAATATAAACCCCCTTAGTTTACATGGTTTACAATAAAAACCATTGAATTTTACTAACATTAAAAGGGAATATTTTATCTATGAAGAATGTTTCTAAATTACAAAAGAAATTGTTCTAATATTTGTGACGACAATGACCTCCATGCCACTGTAATCATTATTTGATATTTTTCTTCCTCCATAAGCCTTAATTTTTTTAAAAGGAAAATAAATAACTTATTCAGTTTTATAGTGTTTTACTATTGAAAATGGTTTAAGAAATGGATAGATTATTTTGATATCATGAAATTATTTCTTTTTATGACAAATAAATTGTTATTAGTAAAATATTTATAATTGAAATATTTAATGTTTTATGGTTATATAATGGTACTTTTACATTTGAGCGGTGGTTATGTGATAATCCAATGATGGGTGGTTACGTGATAAACCAAATGACATGTGGTATTATGATAAACCAAGGAAGAGTGGTTATGTTATAACCTCGAATGCATTGGGTATGGAAGTTGGTCGTATTGCTATTCAATTTAGTGATATGTATTGAAGTCTATAGTATGGTTATTCTATTTAAGTATGTTTATATCCCAAGTTATCTTTATATGATATTAATAGTTTTATATGGGCTTTGTAGTAATATTTTGTCTACAAAAAGGGTATTAAATGAGCATATATTCAGTGATGTTCTTTTAATACTAATTTAAGGTGAAAACTTTAAATTTATGATTAATTATTCATGGTTTACATGTTGTTTTAACAAAACCAACAGTTTTCCTTCTATATGTATCCCTTACTAAAATTTTTATTCTCTTCACTTGTTTTGAAATTTTTTTCATTTGACTTAAAGATGAATAGGGTCAAGGATGGGATCAAGGAAAAGTAATGTTGGTGAAATAATGGAACTAAACATGTCTTTTTTGAAATAGTGTTTGTTTTATAAAAAATTTATAGTGAGTATAAGTGTCTACATGTAATATTAAAGTTGTTATGTATAAGTAATGACCCAATTCTCTAAAAATATATACATGAATAGATCCTCAATTTTAATT